>JARVJO010000082.1:13214030-13261367 GCA_031762555.1 Cynodonichthys magdalenae
CACCTTTTGAATGCAATTACTGAAATAAATCAAGTTTTTCAAAATATTCTAATTTACTGGCTTTTACCTGTATATATTTGTTGCGACATCCTCAATGAACATATCTTGTAAAAACAACCGGTTAGAATATTTATATCTAATGTTGAATTTCTGCTTATTTTTAAAGTTGTTTTTTCTGTTGCTTTAGTTCAGTTTGGTTGTAAAAGTACAGGATTTATAACTTCAAAAAGTCACAGACAATACTGTGAAAAAGACGTAATGTATCATATGATGCATATTTCAGATTCAGAACAACTGGTCGTACGGTGAGGTGCTGGATGAGAACGCAAAAACCCATCCGATGCTCAGACCATACAAAACCTTCTCTGAGAAGGTGAGCTCACAAATGCTTTGCATTGTCTGTGGTCACAGTTTTATTACTTGTCTCTTGATTTAATCAACACTAATTTCTGTTTAAGGACAAAGAGATCTACCGTTGGCCAATTAAAGAGTCAATCAAAGCCATGCTGGCATGGGAATGGAACATAGAAAAAGCAAGAGAGGAAGAGGAGTCAGAGAAAAAGAAGGCAGCTTCTAGAAAGATTTCTCAGACTGCTCAGGTGTTGGGACGGTTTTACTGTTACTTAACAGCAGAGTTCTTAGTTGCACAGGAAATAATAATTTTTCTGCTTTAGGCAACTTATGATCCAAGTCATGGCTACAGTCCACAGCCTATTGATATCTCACACATGGCTCTGTCAAGAGATCTGCAGGTATAATCGTTTATTTTTCTCTGATATAAACCTAACATCTAATAAGTACTCACAGTTCGATCCTTTCACAGTCGATGGCAGAGCAGCTGGCAGAAAATTACCACAACACCTGGGGACGCAAGAAAAAGTTAGAGCTTCAATCTAAAGGTGAGATTTTTGGATGAAGGATGAGAAAATGTAGGGGACCTCGATTTAGCTTTTCCCAGAGGTTATGGTTTATTCTGTGTAGGAGGTGGAACCCATCCTCTGCTGGTGCCCTACGATACTTTGACAGCGAAGGAGAAGGCGCGAGACAGAGAGAAGGCCTATGAGCTGCTCAAGTTCCTGCAGCTTAATGGATATGCAGTCACAAGGTAATAATACAAAAAAAATACAACTTATATAAAGCTGAAAACTGCATATTTGTATATTTATTTGTGCAGTATAGGAACTGCATTGTGTTTTATAATAACCTATAAAAGGAAAAGGCTTATTTAAATTCAAGAAAGTATTAAAATTTCAACTCTGCTCGTCGTCAGGGGCCTGAAGGACATGGAGTCTGAGATATCGTCCATTGAGAAGAGATTTGCTTACGGTTTTCTGCAGAAGCTGCTGAAATGGATGGAAATTGCCCAAGAATTCATCGCTCACCTCGGTACTGTTGGTGCAAAAACAAGAAGCAAATAGTGTAGCATTTTATGTGTTTGTGTTGGCATAAAAATGGAGAAAACTCTTCATCGTGTTTTAGCTGTCGTAATGTGATTCTTTTATTTTCTGGGATGTGTTTTGCAGAGGCTGTTGTAAGCAGCGGACGAGTGGAAAAATCTCCTCATGAGCAGGAAATCAAATTTTTTGCGAAGGTAAAGCTGAAGTAGCAATTTGTGAAGACTAGACTCAACATCTTTGCTGTACTAAATCTGAAACCCTTTCACTCTCATAGATTTTGATGCCTTTAATCAATCAGTATTTCAAAAATCACTGCCTCTACTTCTTATCCACACCTGCTAAAGTTCTGGGCAGTGGTGGGCATTCTTCAAACAAGGAGAAGGAGATGATTGCGAGGTGAGTTTTGTTTAGCACAGCTGCATGTTGCTTTTTAGTGTTTTTATAAAATCCTGTATGTTCACATCTTTATAAGAGTCTCTCTTTTCTTTCTATGTTCTTTCCTTTTGAATTATTTCTGGCTCATCAGTATTTTCTGTAAAATGTCTGCTCTGGTGAGACACAGAGTTTCTCTCTTTGGTAAGATGTCAGTTTCTCATCAGGACATTTTCCTAAAACTTTGCTGTGTTTTCTGTTTACTTGATATCTTCTTTATCACATCTAACTCACTTTCTCTAAACTTGTTAGCTCACAAATCCCTCAGTCAAAACCAAATGAAGCTTTTACTGTTAGTTGTGTTTTTGATTCTTTGATGCATCTAATGTCAAATAAGCTGCTTATTTGTTCGCGCAGGAACGGACGCTTCAGCAATTGTCAACTGTCTTCACATTCTGGCACGATCACTTGATGCAAGGTTTAGAGCTTTTTTATATAGACATCATAAAAAAAATTATATACATATTTATTTCACGATTTTTTTTTCAATTTAGGACAGTAATGAAGTCAGGTCCTGAGATTGTCAAAGCAGGCCTGAGGTCGTTCTTTGAGAGTGCTGCTGATGATGTGGAGAAGATGGTGGAGAATCTTAAACTGGGCAAAGTATCCAAGGGCAATCAGGTATGTGTTTGTGTTGCTGTTTTCCTGATCATTTCAGATAATCAAACTTTATAGATTTAGCATAAAAAGTAAAGAAATTTGTGTTTGGTAGATTATTTCTTTGTTAAAGTAAATCTTAGCAGCCACCTGATTGGCAGCACCTGGAGGTACTAGAAGGTCAAAACAAGTGTCAATAACAACAACAAAATAAGCTGATTGGCAGAGAAGATCTGGAAAATTTTTCATGTGCACAACCCACATACTCATCTCCACTGCTCATCCCACAAATGCATGTTCCTTTCAAATGTGGCACCATTTAACAGGAAAATTGACAGGCTTTCCAACAGTATAAGATGTATTGTCAAGAAGCATTGTTACAACAAAGAAATGATCTACCAAGCACAAATTTCCTTACTTTTTGTGCTAAATTCATATCCTGTTGCTTCTGTCCTTCCAAGCAAGTGAAAGGCGTTTCCCAGAACATCAACTACACAACTATTGCCTTGCTTCCAGTGCTCACCTCCCTGTTTGATCACATCGCTCAGCACCTCTTTGGAGATGATGTCATGTGTAAGCTATTTGGCATGCTTTTATTGTTATGTTTTATGATGTTACTTTAGAGCTAAGCAGTGCTTCTTTTTGGTGGCACACAGTGGATGATCTACAGATCTCCTGCTATCGCATCATGTGCAGCATCTACTCTGTAGGCACCGTCAAGAATCCACATGTAGAAAGGTAATGTTTTGCATACACAGCTCAAAGAATAAAAAAAATAGATACTTATGAGGGTTTTAAAACTCATTTTTATGTGAACAGGCAAAGACCGGCTCTTGGAGAATGTCTGGCTCACCTTGCAGCAGCTATGCCAGTGGCCTACTTAGAGCCCCATCTCAATGAATTTAATGCTTTTTCTGTGTACACCACAAAGACGCCAAGAGAGAGAGCCAGTGAGTTCAAAATATCTATTTAAATAGATCTTCGGTTCTCCAAAATATTGTTAGTTACTACAAATGTTCTTGTGTCCAAGTCCTTGGCCTTCCTAGCGAAGTGCAGGAGTTATGTCCAGACATTCCAGCGCTGGATGTTTTGCTAAAAGATATCGGCGATTTGGCAGAGTCAGGGGCTCGTTACACTGAGATGCCTCACGTTATTGAAATCACTCTGCCCATGCTGTGCAACTACCTGCCGCGTTGGTGGGAGAGAGGACCTGAAAACTCTCCCGAGATGGAGGGTCAACTTTGCACCGAGGTCACGTCAGAACATCTCAATCAGCTCCTGGGCAGCATCATGAAAATTGTAGTCAACAACTTGGGTATTGATGAGGCGTCCTGGATGAAGAGGTTGGCAGGTGAATGCAGATTAAACTTTAACAAGGCGTCCCCCAGTACGCCTACAAGACGTCTCTGTTGAGGTGAAATTGCACACTTTGTTTTTCTTTGCTAGTGTTTTCCCAGCCTATTGTCAGCAGAGCAAAACCAGAAATGCTTAAATCCCACTTCATCCCAACAATGGAGAAGCTGAAGAAGCGCACATCAAAGGTGGTGGCTGAGGAGGACCATTTGAGGATGGAGGGTAAGTCAGAGGGAGATGAAGAAGATGGCACGATACGTGATGAGTTTGCTGTCCTCTGCAGAGACCTGTATGCCCTCTACCCTTTGCTTATTCGCTACGTGGACAACAATAGGTACAATAAAATGACTAAAAGCACAGTGTTAAATGTTTTAAATCAAGACTCTCAAATAAATTCTTTGGCTGCAGAGCGAGGTGGCTGACATGCCCTGATCCAGATGCGGAAGAACTTTTCCGAATGGTTGGAGAAGTCTTTATTTTTTGGTCCAAATCTCACGTGAGTGTAGTTATTTGGAACATCCATTCGTTGGAGCTAATAGATTTTTCCTGATGTGTCCTCTGGTTTTTCTTCCCTTTGCAGAACTTCAAGCGAGAGGAGCAGAACTTTGTGGTGATGAATGAGATCAATAACATGTCATTCCTCACTGCTGACAGCAAGAGCAAAATGAGCAAGGTGAGTCAGTGCAAAACAGCCAGACAGTCTTGGTGGTGAACTGTAATGTCAGATCTGACTTCAGGCCTCTTTAGGACAAAACATCAAACACCTTTTTAACGCCTACCTGTGTTTCTTCCTTTGTGCAGAGCTTTTGTGTTGTTTTTTAAAGATTTCTATATATTGTTGACACTTTTTAGCCTCTCATTAATGGTCACTGAGTTATAACAATTGCTTAAAATTGGAACTTATTTTATTTAAAATACACTCATTGACAAAATCAGTTAAGTGCCCAGAAGAAATTTTCTGATTTAGATGTAATTTGGTACATATGCAGAGCAGCAGTGGATATGGAGCCATTAGGTATAACCTCAGGTCACCTCTGGTAATGGCTGATAGATCCTGACGGCACAGTTCTTTGTCAGTTGCATCCTGTCTCGTGATTTATGTCTCTGGAGACAGCACCTTGGTTAACAGCCATCCAAACATGGCACATGTATCCATAGACAGCCTGATCATGTTGAGGTCCTCCATCTTTCCCTACTTAAATGACACTATATTGCCAAAAGTATTTGCTCACCCATCCAAATCCAAAACCAGTGCACAAAGCAAGGTCCATAAAGACATGGATGGCAGAGTCTGGTGTAGATGAACTTGACTGGCCTGCGCAGAGTCCTGACCTCAACCTGATAGAACACCTTTGGGATGAATTAGAGCGGAGACTGAGAGCCAGGCCTTCTTGTCCGACATCAGTATGTGACCTCACAAATGCACTTCTGGAAAAATGGTAAAAAATACCCATATAGTGTGTAGCGGACCACTCTGAAAGCGTATGTGGGATAAGATGTCAACTCTGACTCAGTGCTGATATATCTGAACTTGAGAGTCCATTATATAGTCTTTGCACCGACACTATCTTTGTATCCCACAACAGGAAGGAGTCACACCTGCTAAACATGGGACCAGCTGTGCTTGCACTGCCAACTCTGTTGTCCAATTTGACCTGATATTGGAATCATTGCTATACGCTCACATGACCTTCCAACATGTTCAGTTTCATATCATTTTGACTAACTTATCTGGGTGCTTAATTTTATTTTGTTAGTGAGTGTAGTTCTGTATCCAGATGATTTTATTATAACTGGTTTTGCAGAAATGTTGTATTTGTTAGATTTTTTGCTTACAGGCCTAATGTACATGTTTTTAGCGGTTTTTAACATAGTTCCCAGTTTTGAAACGATTAGCAATTCTGTTAATGAAATTCTCTCTGTGGCTGTCCATTGTGCTCTTCTTTTGGGTTGCGGCTGGGTTTCCAGGGCGGGGACACAGAGGTTAGACTTTTTCTGCACGACCGCTGTGCTGACCGCATGGCACCTCACTTTAGAGGAGCTTTTCATCAACCCTTCCAGCACACTGGCACATTTGATCCACTGAACCTTCATTTACCTGAACACACAGAAACTTACGCAAACACAAGTGCATCTCTAACAGAAACACATCTAAATAGACTTTAACTTGTGAAAGTGTAAACATGAAGTTAAACCGTATTAAGTATTTACAATGTAAATATACTGACATTATTCTCATAAAGGATCATTGGACTAATGGGTGGGCTCCTCCTGTGAGCCATTCTCAGTCCTGCCAGTGTGTGAGGAGGGGAGTCTGGAGGCGCTTGATGAAAGTACACAACTGTAGATTTAGGTTCATGGCACTGGGCTTTACACTTAGCCAAATGTGGAAGGGAAAGCTCAGTGCCATCAACCTACCACTGAGTTTGCTCTTTTTTTACATCATAGTTGAGTTGGAAACATTTTGTATGTCTGTTTTTCTTTTCCTGAAAGGATGGTCTTTGTAATGTAGCTTTTCGCCTCTAGGGGATGATGTTAGTCTTCTCTGTGCTCTTTCTTCTCTCCTCCCTTAAAATGCCATGACACATCGTGGTTAGTTTCTTTAGACTCCCAATTTGCCAAACTAATACATGGCTTGGTGTTTAATGTCACTGAAACACATTTGTTGTTGGGTTCCCTCTTAAAAAATATTCAAAATGACCATGAACCTAACTAAAACATTAATTCACACTTATTTTATGAATTCCTCAAATTGCTTTGCACCCCTGAACTACTCCCTTCTCACTGATGTTGTTTGCTTTTTATAGATTAGGTCCCAAAGGGGTAGGTAGCACCTAGTTGCTCTAGCTTGTTTGACATTAAACTCTGGAAAGATCACTATTAGAAATAAAATCAATCTTCTCAGTTTGTTTTCCAGGTCAGCTTTTATTGTTTGATTTTACCATTTAAAATTAGCAAATATTTTTTCAACTAAAAACAAGAATTATCATTCTTGAACAGGAAATGACACCCAGAACTTTAACTTTATCTGACTTTAGGCTCCTTTGCTTTTTCTCAAGAGCAAATTGTGTGAATCTGCAGATAATATGCACTACCAATAAATTCAAACATATTTTCTAATTCTCATATTTAGATTGAAGTCATTGCCATTTTAGTGTAGACTGCTTAAATAATGAGCAGTTTTTGCCTGAAACAGAGCTGTCATCTGATCTGTTTATGGAGCATGCGACTAAACATTTACACAATGAAGCTCATTCTTATGCAACACATTCAGTTCATAATTTAATTTGCACATTTTGGAGGAATCCAGAAAGAGCAGTTAAACAGAAGGACTGAACTCTTACAGAGCCTAAACAGGAATCTGAGGCGAGTACAGAGAAATAAACCATATATTGTTTTTTGCACTACTAGTGTGATTTTAACTGCATGGAACAAAAATAACTTCAACAGTTTTGTCGTTTAACCTTTTCTGCTATGTTAACTTTTAACAGAGTTAACAAGTTTTGAGCTACCCATCCCATTGATGGAATGCTGAATGGGTTCTCACTGGTTGCTTTTATTTTTGCATGTTTAAAATGTAATTTCACTTATTTCCTTCTTTTTAAGACCCATTTTTTCCAATCTCCCCTGTCTCAAAAGCAGTTAAATTCCCAATTTTACTTCACATTTTGCTCTCTACCTAACTCCTTAAGCTCAGAGAAATAATGAATACATATTAAAGTAGTAAATTGAAATTACAAACATAATTAATGTTAGGGGTGCATATTTAAGCCGTTGCACCTTGGAACATTTATGGGACAATATGAATGCGTTGGCTCGTTGTTGTTCCTGTTCGCAGGGTGGAGGCTCGGATACTGAACGCACCAAAAAGAAGAAACGAGGAGATCGTTACTCGGTCCAAACATCACTAATTGTCGCTGCCCTAAAAAAGATGCTGCCCATCGGCCTCAACATGTGCTCTCCTGCTGATCAGGAGCTCATCAACTTGGCCAAGATTCGATACTCTTTGGTAGTTTTCTTTTTCATTTAAATATAAATCTTGTCAGGATTTGTACCACGTTAAAAGGGACATATCATGCAAAATAGCTGTTGCATTTTGTTGTGTACTTGGAGTCTCCAGAAGAGCAGAAAAACTGAACTTAGTCTCTCCCCGTGCTGCATTGATATCTTTATATTTTGTTTGGATCATATTTTTCAACCAATTCAGTTTTCTATATTTTCTATTACATTTTCTGAACTATTACATGAATGTATTTGCGACTGAATTTCTAAATAAGGATTTACCAACTACAAATTGGTGGTCTTCATTCTCCTCTGGCTCAGACTCGGGGTCCAACATGAAAGCCTGGATGGACAAGTCTTCTGTTGTCGTCATCTTTTGTTTATTTGTGAATAAAAAGTTTCTGCGCAGCTTTATAGTTGTAAACCTCTCTATCAAACCGCAATAAACTGCCCTGGAAGCTGGAAAGGATGGGGTGTGAATTACCTCTTTTGGATTTAAAGAGAAAGCATCAAAACAAGTTGATCTGAGACACACCTCAGAAAAGGAAAAGGGGCTTGTGGAGTTACGATAAGGAGGAATTCAGACCAAAGCTTTGCAGTTCCATTATATAAACCCCAACTGAATGATTTAAATGGGAAAACAAATGATTTTAAAGCATGATATGTCCTTTTTAAAGACTAATTTATGAAGGTATTCAGTAGTTGCTAATATTTCCAATTGCAGAGAGACACAGATGAAGAAGTAAGGGAGTTCCTGCAAAACAACCTCCATCTTCAGGGCAAGGTATCAAATCTGAGCTGCAATAAATGTTGTTTACATCTGGAAAAAAAATTCTGTTTGGGATCATAGATCATCAGACACATCACATTTTAGAGACGTCTGTGATACTTCTTTATAAAAAGGTGGACAACCCCTCCATGCGCTGGCAGATGGCTTTATATAAGGAGATGGCAGGAAAGGCTGAAGATGCTGATGCTCCGGTGAAAGTTGTTAAAAGAGTGCAGGAGGTGTCTGCTGTCCTCTATCATCTTGAAGTGGTGAGTGCTCTTTCATCTTGATATGGTACCTTTATAATACGGTACCTTGAATGTTCCTGTCAAGAAGGAGTATCTCAGTTCATTTTGGGACGTATTATTTTTATAGTTCATTCTGTTTTAATTAGAAACACTTTCTTTGCAGGTCCATTTTTACAAAACATGGCCTTGCAACAGTTTTTCTGATGATTGTCAAATTTATTAGCCTATACCAGTAGTTCTCAATTCCGGTCCTCATGACCCACTGCCCTGCATGTTTTAGTTGTTTCCCATCTCTTTTGCAGGTCTTTAAGTTCTGCTGAAGCTTGTTAATCACTCATTTATTTAAATCAGGTGTGCCAAAGCAGGGAAAAAACTAAAACATGCAGGGTAATGGGTCATGAGGACCGGAATTGAGAACCACTGGCCTATACCAATGTCCCTCATCAAAATCATACCCAGAGTGCTGCTTTGACTCATTCATGCATGTTTGAGAAGTCCTTGAATCTCATGTGGTAGCCATTTTGAGCTGCCTAAACATTTGCTGGTACAAAGCTCCGCCTATTTACACAAAGCTCCTCTGTGGAGCTCAGTTTGCAGCCAAGCCAACCCTCAAATCACCCCTCCTCTGAAGTATTGTTGTGAAGACGTGCTGAAGTGGGAGTGTTGGAAACGGTAGGAGGTTCTTAAAGAGACAGAAGCCAATTTTAAGCCTATGATGCAAAGTCAAATTTATTTTTGATATAAACAGCATTTTCATAACAACTGAACATAGTTACTTGATTGTGGTGTAGAATTGAATTATGTGCCTGTAAAAATACATAATGCCCACTATTTAATTGTCAGAGACATACTAGCATTGATGAAGACAACCCCTTTGCAGTCTTTGTCCCACATATGGGCAACACTGTTTGGTTTTTGCGGCTGTGTTTGAGTGGTTAGGGAAGTCGTTCTGCAACTGGAAGGTTGACGGTTCAATCCTCCATTCCAGCCGTTTCAGTCGTTGTGTCCTTGGGCAAGACACTTCACCTGCCTTGCCTACTGATGGTGGTCAGAGGGTCCGGTGTTGCTGGTGCATGGTAATCCTGCCTCTGTCAGTGTGCCCCAGGGCAGCTGAGGCTACAATGTAGCTTTTCACCATCAGTTTGAATGTGTGTATGACTGGGTGAATGACTGTAACTAAAAAATGCTCTGGGGGTCCGAGTGGGCTTGATAAAGCCCTTTATAATTTCAGATCATTTACCATTTAAATGTTTTCAGACATTTCCAGATGCTACCGGGGGCTGTTTTATTGAAAACCAAGCAGTCAGATGACTTCTTCTGGTCCTTACCTTTAGCATGACACATTAGATAAAATAAAAAATGTCAAAAGGCTTTTAAGGAATTTTAGGCCAACTGCTATATCTGATCAAAAACAAAATAAAAATTTTATGTAAAGAAAATCTAATCTTCTCAGTTGTTTAGAATATGGCCTATGTGATTCTTATTTTCCCACATTTGCAAAAGATCTCAGTGTAATTTTAGACTATGCCTTTAAATTTGATGAACAGATAAGCTCAGCTGTCAAGATAAGATTTTTAAGCTTGGGTTTTATGATGATGACACAATAATTCATGTCTTTATTACACCTCGTTTAGATCCCTGTAATTCTTCATGTTGGTTTGACCTGCCATCAGACTGTGCACTTTTTACAGCACTTTGGTCACTTAGTAATATTTTAAAAAGATACATAAATAGACTTTGACATGTCTTGACTTATCTACATTGGTATATATATTTACAACTGAATGGTTAACCATCAGATATGTATTGGGTAAACACCTAGTATGTATTGGGCTGTGTTGTGTGTTGCTTCCACATAAATGTCATATTTCCACATTAAATAAAGCATATAAAGGAATATCAATGGGGAAAATAAGTTCTGTCTCTTTGTTAGACAGAGCATCCCTTTAAATCCAAGAAGATGGTTTGGCACAAATTGTTGTCCAAGCAGAGACGCAGGGCTGTGGTTGCTTGCTTCAGGATGACGCCGCTGTATAACATTGCAAGGTAAGAAAGTGGGAAACAATTGTATTAATTGTGTTTTTTAAATTATGGTAAATAGTTACTAGTAACCTAGCAGTTAAATACACTGCTAATAGAATTGAATTGTGTTTTCTGTTTTTACAGGCACAGAGCTTCAAACATGTTTCTGGAGGGCTACAAACGTAACTGGATTCAAACTGAGGGTTATTCATTTGAAGACAGGATGATAGACGATTTATCTGTGAGATACACCTGACATCTGCTTGATCTGGAGCTGCTTTTTTCTGGATCACTACCCACTTTCCTTTTTGTTGTTGTTGTTGTTTGCATAACAGAAAGCAATGGAGCAGGAGGAAGCAGAAGAAGAGGAGGAAAAGGAAACAAAACCAGATCCCCTTCACCAGCTTATCCTTCATTTCAGTCGCACGGCTCTGACAGAAAAGAGGTTAGACCGGTTCACCACGATCCTGTGAGATAAAATGCTGTTGAACTCCAGACTCAGAAAGCTGTCAAACTGGTCATAAATCACAAGACTGTCTCCTTCTAATTTAGTAAACTTGATACAGATCATCTTTACATGGCATACGCAGACATCATGGCAAAGGTGAGACATCAGCAAAGATTTTAGCAAGGAGGTTTGATATTTGTCAAGTTTTTACTGGAAAACAAGATTTTTTTAAACTTCTTCTCCATTCATTTAGAGTTGCCATATGGGTGAGGAAGAAGAAGGGGGAGATGAAAATGCCGAGGATGAGATGTCCTTTGAGGTGCGACAGTCAGAACTGGTAATGGGCGTCCAGGGGCTAGGGACCAGGAACACAGTGGAGCGGTAGCTCTCGATGCACTGAGTGACTCATCATTGGAGCATTACGTCACAACCACATCCCTCTCTGTCTTTATGTCTCATTACATTTACCTGCTTTGTCTCTGTAGTGCTTGTATGTTGTGCTTCATTTGTTAGTTTCTCATTTTAAAGCCTGAAGCTTTTGTTATTGACTAAATATCCTACTAACAATATAAAATAAAAAATATCAGATTTTAATTTAAAATAAATAACCCCCACTTAAAATAAATGCACTTTTAGAACATCTTCAATAAATGGATAATATTAGAATAGCCTGAAATCATAATACAAAATATTTTATTTTAGTGAAAGTTGATAAGTTTATTAGTTTTGAGACAATATCAAATCCAACTCTTGCTGTTTCCAGTGGTGGATAATTATTCCTATTACATAAATTCACCACCAGACCAGCTAGAATAGCCTAATAGATGTGAGAAAGTCCAAATCGCTTCAGCTTCATAACTGATTGGTTAATCAAACTGTCCATCCAAAGTTAAACTCTTATGCGTTTTTAAGATCTGACAAATAAACTGATTATTCTAGCTGAAAAAAATCCTGCCCACAAACCAAAATAAACCGATTGGTTCATTTATTTCACAACACAAAACTTTTCTAACATGCAGTGTTTAAAGAGACCACAGAAACAAGCTTGTGTCACACCATTATAATACAGGTCATGGATAATTTATTTATTTAATAATCATAACTGAAATAAAAGTCGGACCTCGTCAGGGTAGGAGTTGGACTTCGCCAGAGCTGCACATCGTCACTGATTCTGTTCACAGTTTTCATGGACAGAATTTCTCAATGTCAGTTCAACAAACCTTCTTTCCTCTTTATTTTGAACAAAACGTTGACTTTGACTGACAACACTAGCTGCCTCTGCAGACCATTACCACATTCCACATGTGCAGAACCCCAGGCACTGTTCTCATTTACTCATCCTGTGCTGACAAGCTTTGTTTGTTGGCCATAAACACTTTGTGCTTTGTCCCCAATGTATCATTTCACAATACTAAAAAAAAAAAAAAAAGAGTAATTTTTAAAAAGACCTTCAGAACATTTGTTAATGCTTATATCAAAATGTGGAGTTAGACATGCCTAAACTGTCGGGATTATTTTCTTTTATGATTTATCTGTTTAATTTTTGAAAGAAACAAACTTCCTTTCCTCTCTGAAAATATTCAATAAGCCTTAATAGAAGCGTCATTCATCCCTGTTTATATAGCTGTTTGTTTTGTCCCTCTCTCTGTCGCTATCCCCATTGTTCCATGTAATTCCTCTCACCATAGCACAAGTCTTTATTAATTGAATGTTACTGATCAATGTTCCCTTCCCCCACTCACATAGCATACTGACAGACTACAGTGAAAGCCAGAGTAGAACATGCAACACTAAAAGCATTGCATACAGTCCCAGTTTTAACTCAGTTTTATGTTTTAGTGCAAGCTGGACTCAGACAAGCAGTGACGATGCACAGGTTTTAGGTCCAAACGCAAAAACACACAGTGGGTAGTTCACAGTAGTTTTGTGTGGGTGGGGGGGAAAAGGCTGGGATGAGGGGTGGGATTGAGGGTTGCTACAAAGAAAGCCTTTTTGTTATGCTGAACAGATGAATGTTCTTTAACTTCACAATTTTTTGCTTTTCAGCCTTCATCTTTCTGCAAATGTTATTTATTAAATCACAGTTTGTTAGTTCAGTATTTTAGAGCTTTTGTTTAATGAAACACAGATTACTGTGAAATGTCAAATAATACGTTTCTGTGCAGAGGGGTAAAAGCTTTTGTCCAAAGCATCTTGTTTGCAGAGTTTCTGCAACTGGGACACTTTGGAAAGCTATTTGGCTAATATAGTAAGCCACTGGGGCTGTTTTCTGTAGTCCAACGCTTGCTCCAGTCAGCAAACGTGAGGAAGTAGTGTAACAACTCCATTACTAATGAACTGAGATGACAGAATGTGTGGAAGAATCAGACTTTGAAATGTCAACAATAACCTTTAATGCTGATGCATGTAAAACAAAAACTACTGTAGATGAAAACAAATGTTTAATTTGTAGATAAAAAATTCAATTTTAAATTTGATAATTGTTGCTGAATGTTAGATTTATAAAAAAAATATTGACTCACAGTATTGCTAAGTCATTGTTGATTTAATGTTTAGTGAAGTAATAAAATAAATAGGAACTTGCATGAAAGAGGAGTGATTGGAAATTAAAATTATAGCTCTAAATTATTAGAAATTCCTGTTTTTGAAGAGCGGTTTTGTGGAATGAAAATAAGTATCTTACTTGACAATAGTAGAGGATGATGAGGGTGCTTTTATTTTGAAGAATCAAAGAGGATTCAGTGGTCCTGTATCTTTGGGACCTCTGCTTCTTGTAGTCTCGCTGTTTCACCTGCTTCAACCTCAATCACACACACGTACTACAGACTTTCATTCCTCTTTATTCATGAGCACAGAAATGTGATCAAATGTTAAACATCTAAGCTGCAGAAAGGCCCATCTCTCACCACCATTAAAATCATGTGTGGTTCTCCAAAGTAAGAGCTTTTGGTCTGCTTTTTTCTGCATGTCACCATAGATGGAAATGCTTTATTTACTAAGAAACTGAAGATGTTTGAGACAAAACAAAACTATCCCAGGCAGTTTGGATGCCAATAACTGAGAAAAACAATGGAGGAAATGAACACCCTTCTAACACTGAACAAACAGTAACTCAGCTGAACATCTAAAACTCACAGGAGAACAAAAGAAAACCAGAGTACTAAAACACAAACTCAAATGAGAAGAAAACTTATAAAACTAATACTAGAAAGAGAGAAATACATGTTAATTATATTTATTATAAAGATGGAATGAGAACTCAAACTGAGACACTATGGTTCTGATATTTCACAAGAAATTTACACAACCCAACTTCCAATCCCCTGAACCTAAAGGTATGAATTATCCTGATAAATACTTAATGAAATACCTAATCAGATAGTCATAAAGTCATTTTTTCTATTAATAGAGTCCATTCTTTATGAATATTTGATGCAGAAACAGATACTCAAAATGCTTCTTTTTCTACAACAGGAAAAAGAAATGGAGAAGCAAAGGCTCCTGTACCAGCAGTCCAGACTTCATAACCGTGGAGCTGCAGAGATGGTCCTGCAAATGATCAGTGCATGCAAAGGTATTATTCCTCCTTTTATTAAATCAACGGTTTTCCCTCCAAACCTGCCTGTTTTGTGTTTAATACACCTGTTTTCTTCAGGTGAAACTGGCCCGATGGTATCTACAACCCTCAAACTGGGTATTTCTATCCTTAATGGTGGAAACAGTGAGGTTCAGAGGGTGTGTTTCTTTTTAAACTAAATCCTCTACAATGTAATTTTTAACTTAAAGACACTTTTTATTGAATTTTCTCTCTGTTGTCAGAAAATGCTTGAATACCTGAAAGACAAGAAGGACGTTGGCTTCTTTTTGAGTGTCCAGGCACTGATGCAGACTTGCTGGTCAGGTTTTAGTCACCAAAGACATCATTCTTCATAACAGAGTTACAAGTTAGCAAGTGAAGAATTTGAAGTAAATATAATTTCTTGTTGCAGTGTTCTGGATCTAAACGCCTTTGAGAGGCAGAACAAGGCAGAGGGGCTTGGTATGGTTTCGGAGGAAGGAACGAGTAAGCCAGCATCTTTTTTTCATTTAGAATACAGCAGCAAAGTCGCGCTCTTGTTTCATTATAGTTTTTGAAGAATACTTCCTGTCTGCAAACATTACTGAATAAGAAGTTCACATTATGTCTGGATAACAAATTAAATGTACTTCTAAATACTTTGCTGTATTCTGTCAACAATAAGTGAGTATATGTTAACTTCAAATACTGTACATACAAGATGTTCAAAGTGTTTTAGATTTATTTGATCCAAATGTTTATCAGAACATATTTTTAAATAAGTAGAATGATTACTTTCCTAACATTAAGAATTATTAACAGTAAAAGAACTTCACTCATGTAGTTTAGGTTTAACTTATTTTAGTTAAAGTCATTCCATTTGTACGTCTAGTTTGACATGCCATTTGGACTTCACCATGTTGTAGTCGTCTAATTCTGACAGTTGATTTAGAACAGTTTACCTGGATGAATTTGTCATGGAATGTTGTTAAATTCCCCCTCCTCATCTCTCCTTGTCAACACACTGATCCTCCTTCCCGTCCCCACAATCACTGCCACTTCTCCCATCTCCCTCCTTTCACGGTCCTCAGACATGAACCTAGACCGGGGTAAATCATCTTTCCTTCCATCGGCCTCTCTGTTCTCTCATTTTCCTCCTTCTCTCACTCCCTCTAGCTTCTCTTGGTCCATCACTTCTTTTTTTTCTAACAATGTGGTTTTTGTCAAGAGATGATTGTCCATCTTTCACGCTCACAGCTTGTGTGGCCTTCTCCCATGTCTTCATTTTAAAGTGTACTGAACGGAATCTAATACTTCCTCCCTCATTTAAAACAATATTGTTGTACCTCAAACCTGTTTGTAAGTGAGCAAAAGGTTTGAAGATACACAATAAAAAGAACCTGCATTCAGTTTTAACTGAACCACCTCATCTCTAAAATGCAAAAGAGGAAAGTTAAACATTTAAATAGAAGCCATTAACCTAACTCTCCTCACATTTAAGTTACAGAATGATTAAAGATATTTGGTCCCTGTCTCTGATGTACTCTCACTAGATTCCTTTCAGCATTTTGATGGACAATGTCTCCTCTTTGACATTTAACCTGATATGTTCTTCATTTCTCTGTTTGTGTGTCGATCACAAGCAGCGGTGGACTGGGATTAAAAAAGCAAACTTCGAGTTAATTTTGTTCATAGTTGTTTAATTGTATGAAACATTTTTCTTATCATTTTGCCACAAACAGGTGCTAGTTTAGAACGTACTGGTCTCAAATTTACCTTTACGCCGCCAACTTTGAGGGTAGATCAGCTGACTTTAAATTTATTATCTTTGTGTCTGAAACAAACTGAAGGAGACCAGAAATGTTTGTTGCAGTTGTCATAGTGTCGTGGTGTCAACTTGGACAAATCTTTGCAACAAAAAAAAAAAGAAAAGAAAAAAATCTAGATTTTTATTTTTTTATTATATGAATATTTTTGCACTCAAAAAACAGATCTAGTGAATGTAATGGAAAAAAAAATGTCAACTGGTTCCAGTCAACTGAATTAAGTAAAGGTAAAACATTTATTTTACTAAAAATAAATGCGTTACCTTGACCTCTACCAAAGGCCTGGGAGCTTGAGGGTTCTTTGCAGTATCTTAGCTGTTCTTAAGACTGTGCTTTTATATATATATATATATATATATATATATATATATATATTATTAATGACATCATAATAATTTATACAGCAGAAATAATTTTCTTTCCAAGTAAGACCTGTTGGTGGCAAAGATTTTAAAAACTAGCGATGAGACTTGAAACTTAGCTTCCCTTTTCAAAACAGGTGAAAACAATTTTTCATGTAAAACTCTTGGGAAATTTATCAGTTACAAATTTAATTTCTCCTTTCTTTTTTTTTTTTCACAAACTTTATTGCGTTTATATTTTTCTGCTATAACTTTTATAAATTCCAGTTCACCCCTGCATATTATAACATTTTGACTTTATTGCCACAATTATTTTGCGCAACAGAACATTCATTTTTAAGTTAATGCGTTTTGTTATGGGGCTGTATGTTTGTTGTTGTCAGTGTTTATCTGCACCTTGTTTTGACACGATTTGTTTTGCATGTGGTGTTGCACATGTTCGATGTTGACTGACATGTGGCAGTAATCTGTATTTTTTATTTGTTATGATTTCTACAATTTAGTGTAATTCAGTTTTTGATTATCAGAATAAACAAAGCCCAGTCAACGGTAGGTATTGTAGTGTGTGAGTCTTAAACCTGTTTAGAGATGGTGGTCAGTTGAGTAATAAATTTTATTTATTATCTGTAACACTGGTTACTCAGGTAAACTGATTCAGTTATCACATAAAATATTACTTGATTTATATTTTACAATCCATCTTAAAAATCTTATTTTATTCACTTTTTTAGATGAGAAAGTGATGGCAGATGATGAGTTCACCTGTGACCTTTTCAGATTCCTGCAGCTGCTCTGTGAAGGTCATAATAATGGTGGGAAACGCTTGTGTTTTGAATGAAGGTTGAGCTAAAATCAAATCTAATACGTTTTGTCAGAAGCAAACACTTCAAGCTGATTATCTGTGTTTTGCTGCAGATTTTCAAAACTACTTGCGGACACAGACGGGAAGCACAACAAGCATCAACATCATCATCTGTACTGTGGATTACCTCCTTCGACTCCAGGTGCACTTGGACAGTAATCTGTCCTGCAGATGGTGCACCTCATAAAAACTTTAAATAATGAACTTGGAGCCAAAGTCAGGGATTAAAATAACACAGAACATTTTATAAACACCCAGTGGACATTTCCCAACAATGAATCAAAACAGATAATTCAGACACTTGTAATATTTGCATATTCAAAGTTTTTTTCCACAGAGATTTTTGATTATTGTTTCTTGTTGTCCTGTTTTGTTTTGTTTTATTCATTTTAGGAATCTATCAGTGATTTTTACTGGTACTACTCTGGCAAGGATATCATTGATGATCCAGGCAAAAAGAATTTCTCCAAAGCCATGACAGTTGCAAAACAGATTTTTAACTGTTTGACTGAATATATTCAGGTACATTTCTCACAAATTAGGAATATGTGCTGGTTGGTTGTAATTTGGTGTTTAACGAACAGTTTTTGTCCTCAGGGTCCATGCACCGGCAACCAGCAGTCCTTGGCCCACAGCAGACTGTGGGACGCTATCGTGGGATTCCTTCATGTCTTCGCCCACATGATGATGAAGCTGGCTCAGGTACACACGTCAGTTATAGAAACAATCAAATTCAAATAGAAGTTATAGAAAAAAATAAACATGTGTTGTCTCAGTTTGAAAACATGGCATTTTGTCTCATTAAATATTCAAATTTTCAGCTGTGAAGGCTGAAGGTCTTGTATTTTTATCACGGTTGTATCAGCTGTCTAACCCCAAAATGCAGGCAAAAGAGGCTCGAGAAATACAAAACAGGTATTAAACAAAAAGGTGGGGTCTCTACAGCGATAATTACAAACAAACTGGAACTCAGAGGATGAAACAGGAGGGAACTCTGTGAAGACTTGAAAACATGAAGCTGACCTCCAGACCCGACACAGAGGAGACTCTGAAGAGACAATAACAATGAGGGACAGGTGGGAGTGGGCGTGGCTGGCTTGGGAAACACAGGGAACAAAATGAGACAAAAGTAAAACAAAACAGATACTCATAATATCATATCCACATGACTTTTTAAATTACCAAGCCTTTCAGACTGTCTTAGTTTAGGCATTTGTTAGTGTTTATCTTTAAGGGATATGTTTACATGTTCATAAAGACTAACCTTTCTTACAATCTTTACGGTGACACGTTTGCCAGTTTAAGGATAATTGAGCCTAAGCAACTATGTTCATTATGGTTAAAAACTGCATTTAGAGTTTCAGACCTCTTTCATTTCTTCCAATGTACTATTTATTTGAAGTTCAAAACAATGTTCACGTTCAGATATGTTCTTTATTTTTCTGTTACAAACCATGAATGATTTTAGCAAATCAACCACTGTTCCTCAGTTTAAAAAATCTGTCATGTTTTGTAAAATTTCCAAAAACATTATTTTCTAATTTTAGTGTGTTTAATAATTTCTAACCGATACTGCTAGGAATGAGGACAAAACAGTATTATATCTTTGCATCAGCCTGTTTTTTTTTGTTTTTGTATTTTGTTTCCATTGAAGAAACACTGAAAAAAGTGAACCAGATTTAGAAAACTGTTAGTGTGAATCCAGGTCATATCTGGAGCTTTTATGGCTGCTTATGAATAATTTAATCCCTTTTTTTCTCTTGACTCAGCTCAGCTGCTTTTAACTCCCTGAATCAGGCCACGACCACATTACCCATGATTCCACCTGTTTGTGCTGAACTGCTTAAAATTGTTTTTAATCAAAATAAAATTGTCTGATTTTTCTTTAGGCCTCATATGATAACTGATATTTCAGTCAATATTTGTTTAAACATGTCTGTATGATTAGTGTTAAACCTTTTATTTGAGTTTTCAGTTTCTCCAAAAACTAGTGTATTTATATTGCTTGTCTTTGTGGATTCATAATGGCATATTTTAAAATCTGTGTTTTTTACAACTACAGGACTCCAGTCAGATTGGTTTGTTAAAAGAGCTTCTTGACCTGCAGAAAGACATGGTTGTTATGTTGCTCTCACTATTAGAAGGTAAACAAGCTTTTCCAAATTGCTTATTTGATTTTATTATGATTTAAGCATTTTTATTCTTTTTCAAGTCTTGTTTTTCTGTTTTATTTAGGGAACATAGTAAATGGCACCATTGCACGCCAGATGGTGGACATGTTGGTTGAGTCCTCCAGCAACGTGGAGATGATACTCAAATTTTTTGACATGTTCCTCAAACTAAAAGACATTGTAGCTTCAGATGCTTTCCGTGATTACATCACAGACCCCCGAGGGCTGATCTCTAAGAAGGACTTCCAGAAGGCCATGGACAGTCAGAAACAGTACGCCCCTTCCGAGATCCAGTTCCTTTTGTCCTGCTCAGAGGCTGATGAGAACGATATGATCCATTATGAGGAGTTTGCTGGTCGTTTCCAAGAACCTGCCAAGGACATTGGCTTCAACATCGCAGTGCTGCTCACCAACCTGTCTGAACACGTACCCCATGACTCCAGGCTCCAGAACTTCTTGGAACAAGCAGAAAGCGTACTGAACTACTTCCGCCCTTTCCTGGGCCGCATAGAGATAATGGGCGCCAGCAGAAGGATCGAGCGCATCTACTTTGAAATCAGTGAAGTGAACCGCAGACAGTGGGAAATGCCGCAGGTGAGAGAATCCAAACGGCAGTTTATATTCGACGTGGTCAATGAAGGCGGGGAATCGGAAAAGATGGAGATGTTCGTCAACTTCTGTGAGGACACCATTTTTGAGATGAATATAGCCTCCAAAATTTCAGAGCAGGAGGAAGAGGAAAAGGGGGAAGAGGATGATGAAGGAGACGAAGGCGGAGGCGAGGGAGGACAGGGTGGGGGCGCGGGCAGCACAGGGGATGAGGAGAGTAACGGCGAGGAAGGACCACCCGAATCAACCTCTGCCTTCGCAGACTTTCTGCACAGCATGTCCAGCTTCCTGAGCATTTTCACTTTCCGTAATCTTCGCCGGCAGTATCGCAGAGTGAGGAGGATGACCTTCAAGGAGATCATTGTGGCTTTGTCCACTTTTTTCTGGACCATCCTGATGAGTATCCTACACTTCATCTACAATGTGTGCAAAGGCTTCTTCGTGATCATCTGGCAAGCTCTGTTTGGAGGTGGTTTGGTGGAGGGAGCTAAAAATATCACTGTGACAGAGATTCTGGCAAGTATGCCGGATCCCACACAGGATGATGTGCATGGAGATGGACCAGGAGAGACAGGGACAGGTGAAGAACAGGACTCTGGAGGGCTGACAGACACTGGTGAGACTGGGAGTGGGGAGGAAGAAGAAGAAGATACCCAAGAAAATGAGGGTGGAAGGATCCCAGGAATGGATGCTCCAGGTGGGCTTGGAGATATGGGTGTAGAGGAACCTGTTGAGCCCCCAACCCCTGAAGGAACTCCTATAGCAAAGAGAAAAATGGTTTGTGGAAAAAAAATGGGTGTTTGTAGTTTAGGATTTAAAAAAATTGGGGCATAAGTGTGATTTAGAGATTTAAAGTTAGACAAATTAAAAAATCATCAAGTCTTGTTTTATTTTCTCACAGGCACCAGAAGAGTCTGATGCAAGCCAAAAACCTCCAGAGCCTGCTCCTGTAGAGGAAACTCCTCCACAACCAGAAAAGTCTGAGTGAGTCTTAATGTTTGTTGTTGTTAATAAAAGTCAACCACAATATTATAAAATATTATAATACAATAAACAAAAGCACCATCCATTTGCAGCTGTACTAATCTGACTTTTAAGAGATTACCAAAACCATGCAGTAAATGTTGTGTGTGTTTGTATTTTTTTGTTGTTTTTAAGGGCTGAATCTGGAGAGAAATCAGAAAAAGAACCAAAAAGCAGAGAAGAACAGCAGCCAGAACAACCAAAGAACCGTCCAGCAAAAAAAGAAAAGAAGCAGAAAAAGGAAGGAGGTTTTCAAATCTGGACTGAGCTGGAAACTCAAAGGAATAAATTTATGGTGACACAGTTTCTTCTCTTTATTTTAAATTTGATCTGCTGGCATAATTGTGGAAGTATTTGAACAAATATCCCTCTTTCTTTACTAGAATTACCTTTCGAGAAACTTCTACAACCTGCGTTTTTTGGCTCTGTTCCTTGCATTTGCCCTGAACTTCATTCTGCTCTTCTACAAGGTAAAACAACACCCTTATTTATATTTATATTTAAATTTTTGCTTTTTTTTGGTCAAGTGTCACCTTTATGGACTATAACTTGAAAAGGTTCTTCTGTTTTAATGGTTCTCTGTCATGTTAAGGTATCTGATACTCCGCCTGAGGGGGAGGAGACGGAGGAATCTGGACTTTTAGAGGGAAGCGGGCTGTTCGAGGGCTCCGGCCTGTTTGAGGGCTCAGGAGAAGACTTTGAGGGATCTGGACTGAATGGAGTCGGAGATATAGACGAAGAAGAAGTCCTGCTGTATTTTTATTTAGAGGAGAGCACTGGATACATGCAGCCAACACTGGCCTTCCTTGCCATCCTACACACAGTCATTTCCTTTATCTGTATCATTGGGTACAACTGTTTGAAGGTATACATGGCCCAGTAAGAGATATATTTTGCAGTATTTCAGAGATTCCTTTTTAAACACTTGAATCTGAACAGTTTTTGTTTTTGTCAGATTCCATTGGTGATCTTTAAAAGGGAGAAGGAACTTGCAAGAAAGCTGGAGTTCGATGGCCTTTACATTACTGAGCAGCCTGAGGATGATGACATTAAGGGACAATGGGACCGATTAGTCCTCAATACACCGTAGGAGCATTAAAAAAGTGTCTTCTTACCAAATAAACACTATTTTTTATTAAGATAATAAATGATTTTGTTTGTCTTTGCAGCTCTTTCCCAAACAACTACTGGGATAAATTTGTCAAACGAAAAGTGAGTTCTTGTTTGTTTTGGTGTTAAAGTTACACATGACCGTGTGTAATATAATGTAACATCTGTGTGTCCAGGTTCTAGATAAGTATGGAGACATTTATGGAAGAGAAAGAATCGCTGAGCTGCTTGGTGTTGATTTAGCCTCTCTGGATGTGAGTCAACAACATGAGAAGAAACAGGAGGAACCAGACAACTCTGTGTTTGCATGGTAGAGTACAGCTCAACCAATCAGGATGAGCCAATGAAGAACATGTGATTTAAAGTGCCTGTGACGTGCGTATCCTACAAATCCAAAAAAGTCAGAGAAAACATTTTTTTATTTAAGAAACTTGGCATAATATACACAATATTACCCATTTTGTCACATAACATATTTTCTTTTGAACATTGTTCATCTAAAGTGAAACAGGAAGTGACATCAAAGGGGAACTCTTTAAGAAAAGGAACTTCCTGGTCTGTTTATTGAAACGATTTTATTTGAACTCTGACTCTTCATCTCTCTGATAGTGACTCAAAATAATCTAAAGAAACATCAGATTCTTCTCTACAGTTTGTGTTGTTAGCCATTGTAACAAAGCTCTGTTCACGTGCAGACATTCCCCTTTGACATCCCTTCCTGTTACTTCATATATGAATATGTCAACAAATGTTCATCTCAGCAGAGTGATTATTTTGTGCAATATTTTATCAATGTTATCTTTCCAAAAATGCATTCATACATATTTTAAAAAATGATGTCACGGGCACTTTAAACCTGAAATGATTATTTTAAATAGATCGTCTTGTCTTTCAGGTTGACCTCCATTGACATCAAGTACCAGATCTGGAAATTTGGAGTTGTGTTCACAGATGGTGTAAGAGAACATATACTTGTGTTTTCCACCCCGTTTTGTTCTGTTCATATTTATTTAATGTATGTGTTTCTGTAGACTTTCCTTTATCTGTGTTGGTACCTGGTGATGTCTTTGCTGGGACATTACAACAACTTCTTCTTCGCCTGTCACCTGCTGGATATCGCGATGGGTGTGAAGACGCTTCGTACAATCCTGTCCTCGGTCACACACAACGGCAAACAGGCAAGAGCAGAAGAACACTCCACTAAAGTTTTATTATCATGTTGTTCTCATCTTTTCAGACCAATATTTTTTCTTTTTCACATCTCCGCAGCTCATGATGACGGTGGGCTTGCTGGCCGTGGTGGTGTACCTTTACACTGTCGTGGCTTTCAATTTCTTCCGCAAGTTTTACAACAAGAGCGAGGATGAAGATGAACCAGATATGAAATGCGATGACATGATGACAGTACGTCACGACTGGTTATAAATTATAAGACTTTTCATCAACTCTTGGTATGACTTTGTTTGCATTTGTCTTTCCCAGTGTTACCTGTTCCACATGTATGTAGGCGTTCGGGCTGGCGGAGGCATCGGAGATGAGATTGAGGATCCTGCAGGAGATGAATACGAGCTCTATCGAGTCGTTTTTGATATCACTTTCTTCTTCTTCGTTATTGTCATTCTACTGGCCATTATTCAGGGTAAAGACAAGACCAGTGACCTAAAAGACACTTCTTAAATGTACTTATCTTTCTGTATTTGATTAAAGTAAGTAAGAAACAACGTATTTTATGAGAAATTTTCATAAAAACTTCTAATTATCATCTTTTTATACAAAAACACTGCAGGTCTGATCATTGATGCTTTTGGAGAGCTCAGAGATCAGCAAGAGCAGGTTAAAGAAGACATGGAGGTACACTTTAATACTTGTACATTAAAATAACATTTTCAGTTTTGTTTAAATAAAAGGTTGTAATCCTCATCATTGATTTTTTTTTCTCTCCTCAGACAAAATGCTTCATATGTGGCATTGGGAGTGACTACTTCGACACAACACCGCACGGCTTTGAAACCCACACTTTTGATGAACACAACTTGGCCAACTACATGTAGGCGTGTCTCAGCCGTGTTACAGTTTTTACTGCTTGTATGAATAAGAAAAAATTAATATCTGCATATTTTTCAGGTTCTTCTTAATGTATCTTATTAACAAAGATGAGACGGAGCACACTGGGCAGGTCAGTCTAAGATGTTGTATTATTATTATTATTATTATTTCTATAACTTGTTTTTTCAGAATAAATTTGAATAAATGTTTTTATTTGTGTTTTAGGAGTCGTATGTGTGGAAAATGTACCAGGAACGTTGCTGGGACTTCTTTCCTGCAGGAGATTGTTTCAGAAAGCAATATGAAGATCAGCTTTCTTAGCCAGATATATATATTTTAACAAAAACACAAAAAAGAGAACTAGTGAACTGCAACTAGTGGTCAAGATTTCCAGCACACTGATTTTTGTTATTAAAAATGTTAAGTGGAAATATTTTACAAGCAGAAGTGCCTAAGCAGTGACACAGTTAGTGTTCCAACACACACAGGGTGCATGTGTCTGTTACAGTGTTACCTGGAATTTAACTACACACCTTGTCTTCATTAGGTTTTGCTTTAGCACCTTTTTACTTGTGATTTTTTTCTCTTCAGAAGTTTTGTCAGTGGTGCCTCCAGAAATGTTTTAATGTGGGTGTGGTGGAAAATATTTATTTAACAAAGCAGAAACACAGGTGATCCAAAAATGCAAAGTACTCGGTGAAGTGGTCATGGTGGTGTTTTATTGCATATGCAAGACACAGTGAATAACAGGCAGTCAGACAGAGAATGTCACACAGCCTGTGCTAAACAGAATGTGTCTCAGTGGCCCTCAACAATCAGCTTAAATACAGTCTGGTTAACCAATCAAAGCATGACAAATTGCTCAAAGGAGACTGCCCCCTTCTTGTTGTCCCTGATGGAGATAACAGCTGACACAAGGGCAGACAGTTTGGAGGCATAACCCCATCAATTCGTATGCCATATGCAAATTGAAAAATGCTTCAAACACTATCAGAATGTATACAAGGGCAGTTACAGCAGTCAAGACACGCTGAACTAATGATTATCAGAGAAGGCAAATTATTTTTCTAGCACAGTGGGGGTGAGTGAAAATCTAGGGGTGGCACCAAAACCAAAAGCCATAACAGAATTTCAGGAAATTTGTTCTGTTGTCATATTTGACAAATACAGCAATACAGGACTCACCTTTAGAAATACAGATGTCTACTTTAATTTTTTTCTCTTTTCTTCAGTTCACATTTGATATCACTTTTTGAGAAAATCCTACTCAACTTATTGAATCCTGTCGTTTCCTAAAATCATATTCATAAAAAAAAATTGTTTTGTTAAAATACTTCATGCTTGGTTTGCATTTTTGTGTTTTATTTATTTATCAAAGGAAATGAATGTCTGGATTAGTGAATAAAACTGGTTGATAAAAATGTTACTTTGATTTTATCTTGTTGGCATCCTAGTTTGTGTCATTCGTTTACCAGCAGTTCTATGACAATATTTCTTATTTTTAATTTGACACAAAACACAGCAAAGGTTGCAATAAAACTTGTAGTAGGAAAATAACTGTAAATATGATTGGTTCAGATTCCCCAAACATTTATTTTTAAAGTTGGATGTTTTTTTTTTTATAAGTGAATAATTAGTTGGATTTCAGAGATGCTGAACAGTGTTCAAAACTCAAGACCATAAATGTGAAAATGTGCAACCTTTACAGTTAGGATTCAAGAAGGGGTCAAAAAATGTGTTTTTAAAAAACATTAAGTCATCAAAAAGTGTTTCCGTTCAGGCTATTAATTTACTGTTGTTCAAAGTCTTTGTATTTGAATTCAAGCTGCATTTGAATGAATAAAAAACATTTAATACATTTACAGTTCCATGTCATGTTTGCATTTTTTTTCTCACGTTATAAACAGCAGGTGTAGATGTTTATGAACACATATTAGTCAAATAGCTATATACTATAGCTGAAAATGTGTATTTGTTGTCAATCTATGTAAAATTAAGTGATATGACAAACAAACATGGAAAAAAAAAGATCCTGCAAAGCTGTTTTATCCAGCATCGCTGCACATATCCATCAATTTGCGTGTGACATCTCAACATATTTTTTATTTATTTTTTTATCAAGCCGCTGAGCTCCGGAGCATCCCAGCTGACTGGGGATTAGGGATGAGCATTAAAACTCACATTGAACCTCATGTGCTCTGCGGAACATCCTCAAACATTTTCCTCTGAGCCGGTTCGACTGACACACATCGTTAGGGAGCATGAACGTGTCCGGGGTTCACCACGGGGTGCTCAGGATGTATGGTGAGTTAGATCAATGTCAGCATCTGAAGTGAATTAAAAAAAACAAAACTGTATTTAACTTGTAGCTATAGGAACATTTTTCAGTTTTCACTATATTTTTTGCTACTTCTAAAACATGATGCAGAACTTTATTGAATGTTAACTTTTATTAAGGATTTGAATGTGATTAAATAACATGAAGATGTGATTATATTACCTAAAAATATGGATATATCAGAGCTTTTAATTATAATCTTATCAACTAGGGTAAAAAGCTTATTTTAAATTACTAATAATTCAAATTTAGCATCCAATGCAGTGATTTGTTTACAAGGTGAATTTGTTGTGTGTTTTTGTTTGGTGCTGGGTTCTGTGGCTGCAGTACGGTTTGTACCGATCGCACCCAACATCCACAGCCTCCTGATCCTCCCACCATCTGACTCCCTCTAATCTAATCTGGTGGGATGATGGAGCGACACAGTGTTCACTCTTTAATCCACATGTACATTTCTCACGCCGCTGCCATGATCACTGGGACCACAACTAATGTCGTCAATGTTCCCCCCGCCTTCCTGTCCAGGTGGATTTCTTTTCAAGCAGTGGAAGAAAAGGTTTTTGCGTCTGACCGCTGAAGGCAGCCTCTTCGTGTGCCACGATGCGCTCTCTCCCCCCGACCAGATTGTTTTGTTGCAAAGTGGCTGTGAGGCAATTGTGGAGGGCAAGGAGATCCTGGACCTGCCTAAACTGCCTTCTGGTGGGTGCAGGGACTGCTGCTTTGCCCTCATCCTTCCTCAGAGTAAATACCTGTTGCTGCTGTCAGAAACCCCCCCAGAGTGCAGGTGAGGTTCTCACTGTGCTTCTCTTATCTTGTAGAATTGACTCAGTTTAAGCAGGTTCAAATGTCCTACAGAGTTAATAACACATTTACAAATTGCCATTTTCTTCTTTCTTCCCAACACATTTTTTTAAAATTATTGTTTCTTTGCATTTCACCTTTATTAAATGAGAACATCTCTGTGGTTTTCTCAGCTCTTTGGAGCAATAAGTTTTGTTTATCAGGAATTTATACTATCACACATTTCATTCCTGTTAACTGTATTCATATTAAAGCATAAAAGGATGTGTTGATGTTGGAGTTTTAAATGAAAATATAACAGATTAGTTTTTCTTTTTCTCATTTTTAGTCAGTGGCTGAATGTGCTGAAAAAGGTGAAAATGGTAAGTTCACGTTTTTTTTTAAAGTAAATGCTTTGAGAAACTATTTCAAATTAAATAATGTTATAAATATATATTTAATAATAATATTAACAATAATAATAATATTAATAAAACATTTTATTTGAAGGATCCTTTAAAAGGACACCATACTAGTAAAAAAACAAAAATAAATAAATAAATAACAAGAAAACATCATATGTAGCATAATGTGAGAAGAAGGTTAAACAATTTTTTTAAAAATATCTACATTACATCACATTTATAGAGATCATCTTTTATTTGCGATGGACACTTACCCAAATGTAAAAAAACTGCTATTTTAAATAATATGAATTTTCACCAGTTTATGAGTGCTTTGCAATGGTGAAGGAAACTAAACACAGACACCTTGACTTTCAGTTTTGGGTAAACTTAAATTTTTTTAAACCTCTGGCAGTTCAGCACCTACCTAACCTTTTAAGCTGTTCATTGAACTTGATCTTTTTGAATTTCAAATTGAAAAAATGAGGGTCTTTCTCTCTCTCTCTCTCTCTCTCTTCACACATACACGCACATACATATATGTATATATATATTAATGCTTTTTTGAAGACCCGCAGGTGACTTCAAAAAAAGCATTAAGAGCAGCGATTAGAATCTACAAGTCACCTGTGGGCCGGATGTGGCCCGTGGGCTGCCAGTTGCCCATCCCCCCTGATTCTTATTATTATCATTATTATTATCATTATAATAATGATGATTATTGTTTTTATCAATTTAGGCAGTCTCTAAATTTATCTCACAGTTAATGTTACTTGTCCAGCTAACAATAAAAAATGTAGATTATGATTTTAGTTGTCTATTTATAAATAAAGTTTAGTGGTGTGTTCAAAGGTGTTAATTCAGGAAAAGAGACTCAAACTTCACTAAATTCTAATGAAATGACATAAAGTTCCTCACCAAATCAAGAAAACAGGTCTGAAATTCCATCGTAAGATTTGTCATTTGGCCCTACCCAGGTTCCGTAAAATTGTGTATGTTTTAGGTAAAGTTGAATCAAATCTAAGTTTTCTTTTACTAACTCTACTTTTTCTGCCTTCCTTTTGTCTGCAGAGTCTCTCATCCCCTCTCAGTCCTTGTAAACGGCATCAAATATTACCGCCACGCCTCATTCTCCGAGACCTGGTGCCTGAGCAAATTCTGGACAAAGATCCACCGACTCCACCTGTCAGTGACACAGAGTCATCCTCCCCTGGACCAACAACCAATGCTTCCCCTAGAGAGAAAGGTGCGTAGGAGTTAAACATATGTTATAAAAAGATGTTTTAAGTTTTTCCAAACCGTCTCGATCCAACAGGCAGGAATTCCCCACGTACAAAGAACTACAGACGATGTGCACAAACAGTGGGATGTCTGCGCCACGGCACCATCACCAACGCTCAGGCAATGAAGGGGGTGTATCTGCTGATGGGCGGGGCAGCTGCCTCCTCCGCCGTTGGATACCTGGGAGCGTGCTCGTCCTTCACTGTGGACGCCAAAGCTGACCTGCCAGTCAACGCGGATTTCTCCAGCGCCGGACCTGCAGGAGTGTGCGACATGAGGGGCGCTGCGCTGGACTCGCCTCACTACAACAGCTTTGAGTTTGAAGTGGCAGACTCTGATTTTGATGCTTTTGATTGCGGCGGGTTTACTTTCTAATGATTGAACTTGTCTTTTCTTTATGTCTTTATCTGAAAGTAAAAATGGCATTTGGGGCACCTTCTGGGATACATTGGGTACCATACTGAGGAATACTGCAAAATATTGTATTATGTGTATATTTTATTTGTCTTTGGTTTAATATTGTGCTGATGTTGGCAGTATTAGGTTTCCATAAAGTTTTTATTTATTTCTGAGTTATTATAGATTTTTAATTGATTCAAACCATTTGCCTGGAATAGACATTAAGCCCTCCCATTAATCAAACACACAGCAGCCTACATACATGTACAGAGTATGATGCAGCTTATTGCATAATGTTTCTGGATTATCATATGTATTGTATAACTCTAACTGGATTAATGTGGAACTGCAGTAGATTTTGTATTTGTAGACAAATCAAAAAGCTATTTTAAATCTTTAGCCCGTGTGCACTAAATTTGTCCCTTTCAGTCAACATGTTGCTATCCCATGGATTTACTGTATGTTCTTCAAAATTATCATTTAGTTATTTATTTCCTTTATTTCACTTGTATAAATAAAGCTGTGTGGAAATGTTTACGTTGTTATTTTTCCCTCTGCAACATGTTTAAATAATTATTGTAAATACAGTGGTTTCATTAAAATCAGTCCAGTGGTTCATGAGATATGTTGCTAACACAGACACATGAACAAATGATGTGCCATATAATATCCCAATTAAAATTTCTCGTTCATAAAAAATATCCAAGGGGAACTTTTTTTAATTACTTCTGAAAATAACAGCACAGCAAAGGGCATTTATTTATGGCAGTAAAATAATAAAATGAGTACAGAACAGCGGAACTTTGTTGAGGAAGCTAGAATTGGAATAAAACAAGCTAGAAAAGACAAGAAAATATAATATTAACTAAACATGTTTAATTGCAAAAACAAACAAAATAAATACGTAAATACAATGGCAACACATCAGTGTACATCAGGCAATTCAAATTGCTCTGGGTGCCACAATTAAGGCAAGCCAACAGCTCAGGGGCTGAACATCCAGCAATTAAAATTTTTATGTAAATAAACCAAGTATTAATTTGAAATATTTTATTTTGCTGCGTTTAATCATTATTACAACATATAGAACCCCATGTAATAAAAGAAGTAAGGATAAAATAATAGTTGTTATTTTGACATCTCTGACTTGCCAAATATTTACACCTATGTTTTTTTTCCCTTTTATACTTTTGTCTTCAACTGTCTTGGATGTTCTGGGTTTCTATAGATACAACATGTCTATGTCTAACTAAAAGAACTTATTGTATTGGGCTTAAGAGATGAATGAACCAATTGGCTGGCCGAACTTTGGTCATTTGTGGGCCGGATGTGGCCCGCGGGCCTCCAGTTGAATAGCCTCGGTGTACATGCTGATTCAAGATTCACATTCAGTGAAACAAACTGGAATGACTGCCCTCATCCTTTAACAAGTTGTTTCCTAAAGAAAATATTAAACGAATCACTAAAGTTCATTTGTATGCGTTTCAGAGAATTTGATCAGCTTTTTGACATGGCTGCTATGTAAAAACTTCAGAGTTGTTCCAGTCAGTTACACGTCTACAGAAAGAAGCCAACAGGACACGACTCTTTCAAAACGTTTGTCAGGATCTCTTCTGTTAAACACCATTAAAAGTACTTGATATCAGCTATAAATAGAGGGGTACTTTCAGGCCAAAGTTCTATTTCAGTTCTAATAAGAAGCACATGACTCCTCTGTGTTGTAGTAGTCAGTACTGTCACCTCACAGCAGGAAGGTCAAATCCTGACTCGGCAGGCTGTCCTGTACAGCAGAGTGAATGATGACACTGGTTCTTGGTTTGTCTTCTCAGGGATTTTTACAATCAGCTGATGGAATTGATTCCTTTGTTCATGCTGGTATCATGTTTTGTTTGGTTGGCCTTGGAGCCCTGTTTGTTTTTGGTTTTGCACAAATCAACATGCTGCCTAAATCATTTTTACTCTCATGCACCTGCCAACACACAGATTATATTAGTTACGCAAGGTTTTTGAATGATTTTACTTTGTTAGTGTTTGATTAAAACACGAGTAACGACAAAATGTGAACCTTTATGTTCATGTTTACGATCAAATAAAAAAATTGTTTTGAAAAAATGTGTGTGGATCTACATTATTCCAATTAGGTTTATTATCTTTTGTAACAGATATAAAACAAAACGTTTTTAATAACCCAAACTTTAAAATCAGCAAATAAGGAAAACCAGAAAATATGTGAAAAAAATTCTGTGTGAAACATTTTCAGTGATGTTTTGCAGATTTGCTGTCATGCATGGAAAGCCATTTATTTCAGTCCAACAAAACCACAAAGTGAAGCAAAAAAAAAAAAAAAAACGATAACAAGTTGCAACAGTTGCAACAGTTTAACTGTCAGCAGGGTCCCACTTTACCTGTTTTTCCTATTATGTAGTTACATACATTTTGAAACCATGTATTATTTCAATAGGAGCTGCAGCCTCTGTAACATAATGTAACACTTATATAAAACCATATTACACATTCATATTAGCTACAGCCGAAACACAAACACTCACGCACAGACATGCACAAAATCAAATCCTTTTTAAGGCTCTCTAATGGGTGGGGATGTTGCAAACTCCCTTATAGTTCAGCCTTTGAAATGTTTATTCAGAGGTGTCAACGCCTTTGTCTGCACAAGTGGGGTGGAGTGTTGAGCCTTTTAGTAACACACACACAAAACTAAAGTTTCATGATAGTGTTTTTAAGACGATAATGTTTTGCCCATTTATGACAGGCAGTTTGCCTGTGTTAGCAAAATATCTCATAAACCACTGGACGAATTTTAATGAATGAATTTTAATTATCAGATGTACAGCTACAGCTGAATAACCTTCGGAAGACACAGAAGGGTAATTTACTGTTGTAATTTATTGGCTAGAAAACACACTGACTACCTTGTGCCTTTTCTGGGTGTCACGCACACGAGCACAGTGGTCCCGCCCACTTTAGCATGTGCAGTGCTGCAGCAGAGCAGCGGTGGTAGCAGCAGGGCCCTCCCTCTTGCAGATAAATATTCGCAGCCTGCTGTCCCAGGCATGGATGTCGGTTGCAGTGAGACATGGCAGTGCGACATTATACTCTCGACTTTAGTCTTTCTACAGCAGGTAGGACGAGCACGACGAGTCGCCTGGACACAGACCGGTGCTTCGTGTTTACACTGTGCTGCCCGTTAGCCGTTAGCCTAAGCTAATATTACCTGCTAGTCTTCATTGCCCTTCATCAGAGCAAACACGGCAGATTTATTTATTCGGAGTACAACTAAAACACAGTGGAGTAAAAGGAGAATGAAAGAAGACAGTTACTTTGAATAAGTATTTTAACTATTATGCATGTTTGTGGACCGGAGTTTAATCTTGTAGAGTTTTATCGCCTGTTCTGTCCAAATGAGAACAGCGGCTCTTGTTTAGCTAACAATGTGAATAAAGCATGTTCAATCCAGCGCTGCGTCGCATAGAACGTGGCTCACTTTCCGCCATTTTTGTAGTCTTTTTATTTTCGTCGTAACGCTTAATTGGTGGAAACGAAACATTCATGTATCAAAATCTTTTCAATGCATATAAATATTAATAAAACAATTAGAATACAGTTTGGTTCTGTCATTTTGGTCGTAATTGTGGAAAATATGGTAAAAAAAACTAAATAAGTATTTTTTACCATAAGCATTTTTGATATATTAATAAATGGCTTGAATGGTAAATGGCTTGAACTTATATCGCCTTATCAAATCCATATATTGTGACTTTACTGTAGCTTGGTAAATAGTACAAATATTTATTCATAAACTGATTCTACTCATTGTTTACATCCCCTAATGTCAGAAAAATAATTTCTGATCACTGGCATGTTGACTATTATTATTATTACTACTATTATTACTACTATATATGACAACAGCTATCATTTGACCCTGTACTAATTTAGTAACAGTCACCATGTCAGTGATCAAAAGTTATTTTTCTGACTAGAGGATGTAAGCAATTATTATAAATAGTTTTTAAATTAATATTTTTACAATTTCCTTAGCTACAGGGAAGTCACAATAAATGACGACAGCTGTCATATTCTGTGACCATGTATAAAAGTCAACATTTTTTTCCCGTATGTGTGTACAGCCTCTTATGGTGCGTTCACACAAAACGCGTTTTCAGCGTCAAAAACGGTCAAAACGCGTTTGGTGTGAACGCACCATTACACTTTTGGTGTATCACATTCTCCTTTGTGGCTTTGCTCGGCCAAGTTCTGTTGTGGAAATGCATCAGTGCCCCCTCCGGTCACAATAAATGACGGTCACAAAACCGGCACCACCGCCTTCTAAATAAATGCCTGGGACTTGCATTTCATAAAGAAAATGTATAATTATTTGCTTCTGGAACTTGGCTGCTAATGTGTGAATTTTATGGCAACAAACAAAAATATATATGTAGCTGAAGAGCTTTAAATTGTTTTGTTCAAAGAAGAAATGGGCAAGGCAAGTTTATTTATATAGTACTTTGCAAAACAAGACATTTCAACGTGCTTCACTTGATGAAAACATGCAAAAGAAATACATTACATTGACATTATTAAATATAGAAGAGTTGTACCACAGGCTAAAATGCTGCTTACATGTTATGTTAGTACTAAGAATTTAGTAATATAGTCTAATTATACTTTCATTGTCACTACTTAGACACACACTTGACTGCAACTTATTACATTTAAATAAAATGTAGTTTTTCTTATACATATTTGTATTTTTCTTTGTAATACGTTCTTCCACATTACTGTAAATGATGAATGTTTTCTAACATCTGCTGTAGTAAATACTGTTCATTTTTGTGGCAGGTTCAATATTTTAACAGAAATACTTTTTTTTTCTGTTGGTTTTTAGTTGACTCTGCCGCTATAGTTCCTGGTTTGCTGTCCATATTTCATGAGCAGGAACTGGCAGAAACTATTCATGATACAAACGGGCATGGATACCTTGCTACATTTGTAGGCAAAAATGGCCGGTGAGTGGAGAGAATAATTGCAACTGGTAGAATTTCACTTCAGCATAAATATTTCTCCACAGATTTTCACTGCTTTAAATGATTTCATTTGTATTCCTCAGGCTTGTTATTTTGCGTGTTCACCCCCATGGGTTGGTCACCATCGATCTGCAGTGTTATGAAGACGATAACATCTCACAGCTTGACAATGTATGGTCTACACTTAAGCAGTGCTTTCATATGTTACCTGAAAACTAAAACATTCAGAAAATTTGACAAGAACAACTGGATTTTTATGTGAATAACTACCACAAAGCAAAACGGTCAACATAACTGCTGTGTTCAAATCGTTTCTTTCTCTCCTCAGCTTTTAAATGCACTGGAAAAGAAGCTGAAAGTTCTCTTAAATGGCAATATTGCAAGGATTAAAAAGTAAGATTTTATTTTGATATCAAACTGCTTCATTTTATCAAGATGGCAGGCTGCACAAATATTTAGGAACCTTATTCTGCATAATTTCTCTCAAGGCTCCCGGCTTTGGTGCGAGGAGCGAAAGTTGACCGATACTGGCCCACGGCCGATGGAAGGTTGGTGGAGTATGACATCGACGAGGTGGTGTACGAAGAAGAGTCGGCGTACCAAAACATAAAAATATTGCACTCAAAGCAGTACGGAAATATCCTTGTGCTCGATGGAGATGTTAGTAAGTGTCTAAAACACAATAGTGAAGACAAAATGAGTTAGTTTGACATCTTTTTCAACCCTGTATGATGTAATGCATCAACGGCAGAATCGACTGTTGTGTAAACAATGCTTTTGTTTTGCAGACTTGGCAGAGAGTGATATTACCTACACCCGAGCCATCACAGGTAGTGGAAAAGAGAATTATGCAGGAAAAGATGTGTTGATCTTAGGAGGCGGTGATGGAGGCATCCTCGCTGAGTTGGTCAAACAGAAGCCAAAGATGGTTATCATGGTGGAGATATCCTTTCCTGTTTCGAACTTTGTTTTATCCTTCTGAAGCAATGTTTTATTTCCTGATATGTTTTTTTCTGCATCTGGACCTGATTGATTTTTCCTTGACAAAACCTCTACATTGATCAGAAGGTGATAGACGGGTGCAAGATGCACATGAGGAAAACTTGCGGCAGTACTCTGGACACCCTGAGGGGGGACTGTTACCAAGTGAGTGCAGGATGAATACTCATTAGAAAATGTAACTGTTAATAAACACAATGTAAAAAAGTCTTCTCATTACAAATGTTAAGAATTAATTAATTATAATAAAAATATGTTTTCTGTGTAAAATTGGATGCAGTATATGTTTATTGACAAGGCTAGGTATGTATTATTTACACTATTGATATAGTAATTGCTATTCCATGTATTTTATTATAAAGATAAATCGAAGGAGGATAAATAGTATAAAGGGGTAAACTTCACTCCATTTCAAACAAGAAGTTAAAATCACGATTCTTACATTGCAAAACATTGTTTTTGTATTCTTGTGTATGAGTTTATATGTACATACGTATATATATTTTTTTATTTGTTTGAAATAAAGAACATTTGTTTAAAATTTGAGCATTTTTGCAAAATGTGAGACTAATGTAAGGTATCTTGCCTCCTGGTTTACAGATTCTAATTGAAGACTGTGTCCCCTTGCTGAAGAAGTACGTCCAGGAAGGAAGGACATTTGATTACGTTATTAATGACCTCACTGCAATCCCAATATCCACTGCACCTGAAGAAGGTTTCTGCTTCTCATCACTCCACTCATGTCTCTCGTTGTGCAACAATTTTTTATTTATTTATTTATTTTTTTAGTTAAATGTCAGCTTTTTTACCTTTTATCTTTTGCAGACTCTACGTGGGAGTTTCTGCGTCTCATCTTAGATCTTTCAATACGCGTCCTGCATCCCAAGGGAAAATATTTCACACAGGTGAGACTCACGTGCTGCTCATCAAGTGCACTTTGTTAGCTGATGTGATTGTGTTAACGCGACACCATTGAAGGACTAGAATAGGCTAACAGTGTTAGCAACCCATCAGTCAACCCACATTTTCTTTATGATTTTCAAGCTTTACCATGAGGAAAACGTGCTGTCTTTAAACATTTAAAATATGCACCAATCTATTTGTGTTTCACCTTGAGGTTAGACTTTGAAGTGTTCAGATAAATTGCAAGAAAGTTAGCTTTAAAGAACATATTGGCGAAAATATCCCTTGGATTAAATCTTAGCTGTTTGCAGGGTTTAGCATCTAGTTTCAGTGTTCTTTGATGTTTAATGACTTGTATTATTGTCTCTCCCACTGGTAATCAGGGTAACAGTGTAAATCTGACCGAGGCACTGAGTTTGTATGAAGAACAGCTGGGAAAACTCTCATGTCCTGTGGACTTCCACAAAGAGGTGGTGTGTGTACCCTCCTACTTGGAGCAGTATCCTTTTTATCAGGTTTAGCTGAAATCTGAATTGCAGGTCAACGAGCAGAATACGTGATTAACTAAGTTTTTTCTTTTTGTTCTGAGTCCTTAATTAACCTCCATCAGATGGGTTTTCTATACTGCATGGAAAAAGTAAAAACCTCAATCGTACTCTGAAGTTCACAGCAGCTGGAATGTGAATGTGTCGATGCTTTCCTGTCGTTTTTTTCCACAAAGCCTTGCTGGTGTCCTCAGACTGTTAAAAAGCCTGGCTACATTTGTCACATTATAAATCTTAAAAGCTTTTAGTAAGTTAGTTCAAAACTGGCACTAAGCTGCATATAAGTAACCCCTTGTGAAAAGATGGAAGTTCCAGAAAAACAAAAACAGGCCATCATTTCTATTTACAATAAAAACAAATAGAGGCAGCGGTGTATTATTTATCTTTTGAAGAACTTTTTATTTAGACATCAGTTGAGCAGATGGACCTGGAAGCGTTTAATGTACAACTAAAAGAAAGTGATTATTTGTGGCTTAAGCCTCCTCTTAATGTTTTTTTTCCAGATCTCATTTTAATCACCTGTTTTTCCATCTGACCACCCAGAAGATCAGTTAATGTCAGGTGTGTACAGCCAGACCACAACTGGCTCATTACAGCTGGTGGTTAATATAAATAAATATTTTCTTTAGTCACCAGCCTTGTACAGCAAAACACTCCAACTTCTTTCAAACATGTTGGTGTGTCACTTCAATTCAGTCTGATCTCACCCTAAAGCGGCAAAGTGACATTTTTCCTCAACTTTCCCCTTCCTGAAGTGTTTTAGTTGTTTGTTTTTTTGTTTGTATTTTTTTTTTTGCAACTTTTTTATTTTTGTATGTCTTTAGATTTGACCCGTTTGTTTGCATGTGCTCTGAAGGAACTGTTAAATGTTTGAACACTGATTTGATACACTGATTATATGGTTTAACCTTTAAAGACTGAGTTTTTGAGCTCACTCTTGCGTGAGCTGCTTTTAGACTGAATTTTTGTTAAATGTGACCTGAATATTTTACGTTGTGTTAAGGCGGCATAATCATGCCCGGTGAGACTTGAGTGTTGGAAGTCTAAGGTGCGTTTTAAAAGGGAAACATTTCCTCCGTGTTAAGGCCACATTTGTGCTTGTGCTGTTTTTATGTAAGGTTTTTATTAGCACCTTTTTGATTTATCCTGATATATTGATTATGTTTGGGACATGTTGAGGACGGTGAATGTAGTTTGCATATAATCAGTACACGGCACACGTGATGGACCCCGAGTCATGTTTATTTATTCGTTGTAAGTTCACCAAATATTGTTCTGTCCTACTTGAGGTAGTCTGTGACCATCTGCAATTAAAAGGTGTTTTGGAGGAAAACAGTTTGATTCTTTGACTGACATGGTGTCTATAAAAAGTATTTATATCCTTGGATGTTGTTTTTTTTTTTGCTGTTATAATCAGTTAAAGTCAATAAAAATGGTCATTCTGTACAAAAAACGTATTCAAAGCAAAATCTATTTTCTATAAAGTATATAAAAATATTGCAAAATAAGTGAATGCATAAATATTCACCCCCTATTTTAGGGGATATGAAAGGATTTCCAAGGCCCTAAACATCCCGTGAAACGCATCATCAATAAAGCCACTGTTAAAGAAAACTCTTAAGTAACTAAACTTAACTTACCAAGCAAACTAGTCAAGATTTAATGAGCATAAATAACCACTTGCCCATTTTATATTAAATATTTTTTTTATTGAACTAGAGTGTTTTGTTGCAAAGATATTTTTTTAAACAGCTTAGATACATCCTGTTTGCAGGATGCTGCACAACCAAACTAAGTGCCTCTCAGATGCATTTTGGTAACTATGTAACTTTAGAGCAAAGATTTAGGGGTTTCTGTAGTAAAATGTTTGTCTAATAGAGTGAGGAGTTTCATTTTAAAATTGGGTGTCAGGATAAAGTGACATCTTGTGAAGCAGATTGTGATCAGCTAATTATCTGCTGATAATGTAGTTAAAAGTATAAAATATTAAAATGTTTCTCTGAGGCAGGAAAAATATTTTAACTATTGATTTATCTTTCTTTTGACTGGATAGGAAAACATTTGTTGTGCTTTTTTTCTGTTTAGATTCTTTAAACTAAAGTTAGAATTGATGCATTGTCGCTTGTAAAAGACTTGTGTCCCTCTGGTTATAACTTTATGCAAGAATTGGTTTGTTTTACTGAACTAGGAGGCGACTGACATGAGACACTTACTGTAATAAAGTTTGTGAGTTTAAAACGTCAACTATGTTATTACAGCAGCTACAACAGAGTAGTTTGTGAAGCTGCTCAACATTAATTGACTTGACTAAAATAATCTAATCTGGACCCTAAAGGCTTGTAAAATAACAAAGTCCAGCAACTGAAAAAAAGAAGAAACAAGTTTTCTGTGTGTTTTATTACAAGTCAGGTCATTAAATAATATTCTATATAAAGATATATTACTCTGCTGATTTACAGTATTTACACATATTTTAGTTTTTTAAATCAGGTTGCTTGTTGGCTTCTGTATTGACTGTTCATCTCATTCAGAACCACATCCATGTTTGGGCTTTCATCAGCTGTGATAGTTTGGTCATCAAATGGACTACCTGCAATGTGAACGGATGGTTATTTCCAGTGGATTTTGGTGAATAACACAGATTGCCTTAATGAGGCTCTTCTTATGCCTTTACTCGTCATATTGAAGACGACACAAAATGTAACTTGGCTATTCAGGTTTTTAAATGTGGGATTTTCATGGAAAAGCTATAAACTAATATATCTAACCTGTTGTAGCTCCATTTGGAGAACTAAAGATAGTCCTAAATCAGCCAACATTATAGTGAACTACTGCATCTAAAAACAACTCCAACCTCAAAAATGTCAGTGGTTTATGTCAACATAATGTCACAAGTTGTTAAACAATTATTACTGTAGACAAATGACATTCCTGCTGAAAGTGCCCCAGGCTGCTACAGCTAGCTGCTACTGCTGCTATTTGCTCTTGAAAATAATACAATTTTGTATCAAAATAATAGCGCAAAATTTACAGCAATAAAATGAGCATTCACATAAACTTGACATTTTTAACAGTTAAGATGGCAAAAATTTACTCTAGTAAATAGTTATCTACTGCAGGTAAGATATTATTTGTTCATCCCCTTTCCACAAAAATCCACTTAAAAAGATTTAATATTTTAGAATAAAAAGAAGAGCACACTTACTAATGCCATTTGTTACGTCTGAAGAGTTGCTGACGAGGAAAGTGGAGGAGCTGGGAGAGTTTGATGAGTGGAAGGATGTGAGCGGGGACCTCTTCACAGTTTTCTGTGTTGCAGTTCGACTCCACTCTAAAAGACACAGAGATAAATAGGTGATTAATGTTCTTATAGACTCTTACTTGGACAGGACCCCTTCAAGTGGATCAGAGAGCAGGTGGAGGGAGGAAGGGTTTGAGGCAACTCTCTCACCTGAGTTTTCTGCGATTCTCATTCTGCCACAGCACAGGTAGGTCCTCCACTGCTTCCTCACACTTTCCTTCACCGCACAGTGGAACACAAATATAAAGAAACCTGCAAGACAAGTATTTTTGATGTAATACAAGTCTCTTATTCTTTAGAGCAGTTTCATCGCAACAGCACAAGGAAGTCATTAAAAAAGGTGATTTTTTTTTCTAGAATTATCTCAGCGTTTTTAGGAATTTTGCCAAATTCTATGTTTTTCCAAATTTTCTTGGAATTACTGTCGCTTTGTTAGAATTGCAACTCAATCAGATTATTGAAGGACCTACAGATTTGCCATCTATAACATTAACATTTTTTTAATTTGTATTTTGTTTATAAGATTTACGAAACCCAAGAAAATATACTGATGCATTTTATTCAGTATTTTATATCAAAGTTGCAGTTTTATTCTTATTTAACTCAGGTCACCTCTTCATCTTCATAAATATCAGATCAGAATTTTTTGTCAGGTACAGGCGAGCCAAACTCTGGAATGACTTTTTTTCATATTTTGAAATGGGATGTTTTTGTTATTTTTCGTCATTTTTTTTAATGTATTTATATTTCATAATTTTATGTTCAACTGATCAAGGATTGATTTGTTGGGTTATTTATTTTATTTTTTTATACTATTTGGGTGAAGTCTTTGTACAAGCCTGGTTATTTTTTCCTGGAATTTTGATCTGTAATGTGCAAATGCAAGTAAACTAATAGCAACTTTATACTGCAGACAACACTAATTTATTTAGCTAAAACTGAATAAAAATACTTGTACGCGTAGTATATTGACCTGTATTAGTTTTTTTGTAGGTTGTAATAATACTCTTAAAAAATTCTAACCTTATATTAGAGGTTGACCAATATTTTGGGCAGATATTTGTTTGTTTTCTTGTATTGACATTAGCCGAAACGTACATGTGTTTGCCGATACAATAAAAACAATGTTAAGATTTTTTTGTTTTTATCATTATATATTTAAATGTTCTACACGGTTTGCTATTATTGGTAATATATTTTGTTTGTTTTCTTAAATGTTTTTTATTTTTGTTTAAATTGAGACTTGTGTAACATTTGTTATTGTGTCATTTTTATCATGTAAATGGGGGAAGAAAAAGCAATATCAGCTTCAAGAATCAGCCCCAAAAAATCAGCAGCACATGTCAGCGATCAGTTAGACTGATGTCAAAATAATCTGCATCAGCATCGACCTTAAACAACCTGTATCGGTCCAGCTCTACCTCAAATATGGTTAAAACCTTGCAAAAAAAAAACAACGTTTACAGTAAAACTTGTGCTTTGTTGCTGTTGGTTACAAGAATGACTGCTTTGGTGTAAAGGATTCCTAGACCCTGAAAAGTGGACCCACCTTGCAGGGAGTTGAAGATGGCGAAGAGGTACATGAACGGCAGGTTAACGGGTCCCCAGGCAAAAAAGGCAAAGCCCCACGTGAGGCCTAGGAGGAACGTTATCCCCAACACGCTGCGTACGTCCTTCACCGTCATGCCTTGCTTCACGTTGTGAGGATTCTGCTTTTTCACCCGATGCAGCTGAACTAAGACTACGATGAACATGATGAGGTTGAAGATGAAAATGATGCAGAAGTAGGCCACAACGGCAACGTAGAAGGCAATGTCGTTCTTCAGCCAGCAGCTGTGAAATACCAACAAGGAGTCACAGGGTTATAGTTTTCCCCTCAAAATTTATGCTGCTAGTTTTTAAACCAAAACAATGCTCTCAAAGAACTCACAAGTCATCGCTAGTGCCATCCGTAAACCGTCCGTAGGACACAAGGCCATAGTTGTCTTTGTCGATTGCAATGACGATGATGACCACAAGCATCGGGACCCCCCATCCCACAAGTGAGAACTTCAGCATGTAGTGTGGTATGTAGCTGTTGAAGACCTTCACTATAGCCATGTACATGTGGACCCCCTCCAACCCCATCCAGGTGAAGACCACCAGCAGGAAGTAGTGAAGGAACCAGGCGGTGGAGATGCAAAGGCCCACAGCATCTGGATAAAGGGCCAGCCACGCATCCACCAGGAAGACCAGGTTGAGCAGCAGCAGAGCAACGCACAGCTCGATCAGGATTTTGGACGGGATGTCTTTACGCAACTTCCTGCAAGGGACAACATGGTTTGGACATTTTAAGATACAATATGTCCTTTAACAAAACAAGCATTTCTTGAAGGAACACATGCAGTGGTTTTACATAAAAATCTACAATCTGTTAGAGCTCGGAGTATGTGTTGAAAATTAATCTCAGTTACTATGACATGACATTTTTGCTAATTATTTGTAAAAACTGCCTGAATTCTAAACATTTTTGGATTTTCCAAGGCCTGTAAGCTGTGCTGGCCATCTTGAAACGGGTTTCTCAGTTGTAGATGTACATTTAATAATCGCTTCCTGAGAGAATCTTTAAAATCCATTCAGTGGCTCATGAAATATTTTGCTAACAGTTAAACAAACCCTCACAGATACAGGTAAATACATGGCTGCCTGGCCTTTCATGTCACTAGACAATAATAAGACGAAATAGGGAATAACTCACTCGAAAGCCAAGTAAGTGAGAAGAGTTATAGACAGGAAGATTGCCGAAACTCCGCAGCCAATATATGTGATGAAGGTGAGGATGGTGTTCTGAACAGCACTGATGAGAGGCTGTCTGGCGACATCCTAACAAAAATATATACAAGTTGATGAAATTCTGTGTTTTTACTAAATATACAAAAAGTAAAAAAGTATCTAACATAAATGACTTCTTACCAGCAGGATACCAAAACTTGTTAAATGGTTGCAGTGACAGATTGTCTCATCGTCTGTACTGTTTTGGACAAAGCAGCCATTTGAGCTCCAACCACCCGATCCGTCTGCAGAAAGAAAAACACAGCTCAGCTATTACATCTACTTGTTAAAATGACACAAACTTTTCAGTAGATATTGTAGAAGCTTACTGTTTAATTTGAAGTCCCAGAAAACACAGGTTGCAACAAAATTAGCCTGTAGTTTTGGAAAATGTATATCAGTTTTGAATGTGTTTTTATTGATGAAACAAAAGCTTTTAACTTTCTTATTTTGGACTCACAGGTACAGGTTCTGTATTTTCCAGCTGAAATACAATGTGGTCTGTCAGTCCGTTGATTGACAGATTAGTCACACTTGCTCCTAAGATCCCACTGATGAGTTTACGCTGACCTAATGATTTGTCCTGTGGGGTCATTCACAGACAACACACACAAAAACAAACAAGTTGAACTACAATATCTGGTGAAACTGAAATTAAGTATTGTCTTTTGTCTTTCTGCACTGTTGTTTATTATTAGTGATGGTTAATTCTGTAAACCTGGAACACGGTGCTCTTCTGGTAGAAGTGGAACTGAAGTCTGGAAACCATCTGCCTTTCCTCTACTGTAAGACCCTGAGTGAGGGTGGAGGGCAAACTGATGGAGCCCTGAGGGATGGAGGAGGCTTTAGTCAGACTCCTCGTCAGCCTTTTATCACTGCGGACCTGCAGCACACACGGGACGTGGATGGAGAGTTTCATTAAACAAAGTGCACAAAGTGTACAACAACCAGAGTAACGAATGTACCATGCTGTGATTGGAAATGTTAGGAAAATACAAAGTTGGCAACAATAATTAATTAAAAATGATAGTTTAGATCATTGGATGGGGGGTTGTGTGGAAAGGTTATCATTAATATCTGTTGTAGATAGTTTTTTGTACCACATCAGTTCAGAGACAGAGTTGGTGGTCCAAGCAGGATGAAGACCAAAGTGGATTGCTGACATTTTTAAAAGATGCGTATTCTATATTTTTCAGGCACGTAGTTCAATTCTATACCACAATCAAGTAGCTATGTTACCTTCAATTGTTATGAAAATACTGTATATATGAAAAATACATTTAAATTGGCACCATGGGCTATTTAAATGCCTTGAATCTGGCCTCGGTCTCTTTAAGAACCCCACTTTTGTTTTAGATATTCCCACTTCAACAGGTCTTCACAACAACACTTCAGGTGAGGGGTGCTCTGTGGGGTGAGAGCTCAGCTGCAGACTGAGCTCCAGGGAGGAGCTTTGTACCAGCGAGCGTTTATGCAGCTCCACATGGCTACATGAGATTCAAGGATTTCTCAAACATGCCTGAATGAGTCAAAGCGACACTCTGGGTATGTTTTTGATGAGGAAATGACATAACATGATCTAAAGCTAAAAAAAAAAGAATCTGTCTCCAAACTGAGTTCTTTCAAAGAGCTGTCTGCAACAGGTAAGATATTAATTGTTCACAACTTTCCCTCAGAACCCATCTTCCAAACATTTGAACTTATGTAAGTGAAACATGTAAGAGTGAGTCCACAAGTTGGATTGGTCCTTCTGTAACTAATAAGTTGCTTCTGCACAGAATGACACTATCTGATGTTCTGCCTTTATCAGAACAGCAAATAATATGGATCTCACCGAAACAGTACTGGGATCCGAGACAGAAAAAGTGGCCGCTTGGAAATTTGTTCCATCAGCCGGTTTCACAGACAGAGACAGAGACGAGGCCAGCAGAGTCTTAGCTGTTCCCCCAACGACCAGCTTTAACCCCACTGTGTCAACAATCCTTATAATCCTGTTGGAGAAAAGGTAAGAACTGTTACTGGGCATGACTCCATACATGTATTTTATATACTTAACATCTCACCACATATTTACAACTTTGATCCTTGATATGTTATGGTATAACTTAAGCCAAGAAAATACATATTTTATATATTTTTGAAGACAATTGCAAGTTATTTTTCTCATAATTGTCTTAAACATAGTTCCAACATTTTAGTGTTACACAATGACCTGCATTTCACATTGATATGAACTGTTTACATACTTTGTGGAATACAGTTTCTCTAGTTTGTTTTACTTAACCCCACACACATTGACGTGCACCAACATCAGTTTTAACAAATAGTAGCTTAACGTGGTTGGCAAAGGTTAGGTGAAACTATGAGTAACCTGGTGGATGAGCTCGACAGCTTCTCAGGTGTAGCACCCAGCAGATTGCTGACAATGTGGACGGAGACGTTTCCCAGCACCAGGCTGACTGTCGGTCCGGACAAAAGAGCCTCCAGTTCGGAGACCAGCTGGTCGATCTCTGCAGCTGTCAGCTGGGATACATCTTGAGTCTGCTCCAGGAGTTTGGAAGCTTTGGTTTCAGCTGCAAGGACCAAAATTTGAGAGTTTATTGTGGTGCAATAAAACGCTTTGAGGAAGTGTTCACCTCACCCTTTAGAGGAATTGTTTTTGTTCTATTGCAGTAGACCTGTTTTAAGTTCACTTCAACTTATTGTTGCACAAAAATGCATTACAGCTTTTTCTCTTGTCTAAAAACTCCAAATCATGATGTTGAGAAATATATTGAATTCATTTTTTGTTTATTCAAATAAACTGACCTGTGTGCAATAAAGAGTCAAACAATCCCAGTATATTGTTTGTATATCTTGTAAAGATTTTTGCAAAACCTTTTAAGCAAGAGGTGGCAACAAGAACAGGTATAAAGAAGCACTGTATTTGTACATATTTATCAGTCAGTCAATTAATCAATCAATCAATTAGTAAAAAACAATCAATGTAAAGGTCTAACAACTTCACCTCAGTTTTCATCCAAAGCAAAGCATGGTGTTGGCATTACTAGCATAAAGTGGAAATTATCAAAACTTAGCACAAAAAGTAAGTAAATTTGTGTTTATTTATTTTTGTTGTAACAACTCTTCTTGGCAATAAATCTTATACCATTGAAAAGCCTGTTAAATTTCCCTTTTAAATGGTGGTGAGTATGTGGGTTGCACACATGAAAAATGTGTAAAATCTCTGTCAAACAGTTTATTCTGCTGTTGTTATTGACACATGTTTTAAGTTTCTGGTACCCACCAGGTGCTGCCAATCAGGTGCCTGCTATAACATTTATTAACAAGAAGCATTGTTACAACAAAGAGATAATCTAATTTCATTATCTATTTTATTTACCGGTTGCCAAAACTAGGCAAAACTAAAATAATGCTAAATATCTCACATAAAAACAATTATTTAGTTTCTAGGTAATAATTGAAATGATTAATATTATATGTAGTTAGTCTGCATTGAAATGTAAAAATTTGGTTTTTTTTTTGTGCTTCAGTAATTTATACCATTTCGTCAAATTTAAACCACAAGCTGCAAACTGAAAAGCCAAGCAGGTGGAGATTTTTGTGTGGCACTTTAGAGTAATATACAGGTAAAAGCCAGTAAATTAGAATATTTTGAAAAACTTGATTTATTTCAGTAATTGCATTCAAAAGGTGTA
>JARVJO010000082.1:13297346-13311069 GCA_031762555.1 Cynodonichthys magdalenae
CCATCCATCAATTTAATTATCCATTGATCCATCCATCCACTCATTCATATATTCATTTCTCCATCCATCCATCCATCCATCCATCCACTCATTCATATATTCATTTCTCCATCCATCCATCCATCCATCCATCCACTCATTCATATATTAATTTCTCTATCTATCCATCCATCCATCAATTTAAATATCCATTCATTCATCCATCCACTCATTCATATATTAATTTCTCCATCCATCCATTCATCCATCCATCAATTTAATTATCCATTCATTCATTCATCCATCCATCCATCCATCCATTCATCCATCCATCAATTTAATTATTTATTCATTCCTTCATCCATCCATCCATCCATCCATCCATCAATTTAATTATCCATTCATTCATTTCTCCATCCATCCATCCATCCATCCATCTATCCATCATATGCACTTTATCCATCTCATGGTTGTGAAGGCCTGGAGGCATTCTGAGCTCTCACAGGGTGAGAACCAGATGTACAGAGGGACTAAAAGCTGCATTAATGTTTTCACATGATGAAATTGATTGAACAGATTAGTGGATAAAAAAGCATACAGAAACAACACAGGCAACATTGTTTTGTTTGTTTGTTTGTTTGTTTTTTTATTTTTATTATTTGTTTTTTCCAAAAGAATATAAGGTATTCCATTTTGGTTGTTTTATAGGACAAGTGACAGTTCTTTTTTTATTTAAAATTTACAAAACCAAAGTGATCTCAGACATTCAAACTAAATTACAGTGTTTTTGTTTAGAGTGCTGGCATGCTTCTGTTTTTGTTTCAAAATAGTGCTGTTTTTTTTGTTTTATAAACAAAAGATCACATCCCAAAAATTGTCTCTTTGTTTTGTCTGCTAATTAATTACAAAGATAATTTTTGCAAGTTCTTCCTTTTAATTTATGAACATCCTTTTTAGTTTGAGTGTGTATTTATTTAGAGGATGTAAAGAAGTGAGCTGTTAGCTGTGTTTTTGTGAACAGCTACAGCAGAGGTGTTGATACATTTACACTGAGTTAAAGTTTTACTTGCCTGGTTAATTAGTCAGTGTTTCATTAGTGTCAGGAAGGATGTAAAGTGGAATCACACAGAAACAGCTCGCTGCACACCGTGTTTTCACACAAAGACTTTTACAGGATCACAAGTGGTCCAACATGGCAGATATTCAAGGAATTATCATCTTCATGCTGCTAATTCTCCTGGAGAAACTGTTGTGGACAAACTCAAAAGGTGTTGTAGCGCATGATTATTTTTATTTATCTCTACCTTTGTGCTTTTAATGTTGAACATTTTAATCCAGTAGCGAATGTTTTCATTTGGCTCTCACATTACAACAGGAGAAATTAAAGTTCTAAAATGCAGTGTAACGTTAGAGCAGAATGACTTTTGCAGGAATTTGCTGTAGAAGCTAAAACCAGGTTAATAAATCTACAAAACAAAACAAAAAAAACCCACTAGATGAAAGTTAAAAGAAGCAGAGTATTTGCTGAAAATTGAAAACAACAAAAGCTAAACGAGACAAAACGCTAGCTAAAAAGGATAGCTAAAATTGCAAAAGGCTAATTAAAAGTAGCAAGAGGCTGGATAACAGCTAAAAGTAGCAGAACCATAACAAAAGCTTAGCCCCAGTAGACAAATATGGAGTGAGTTTTCTGAAGCAGATTTGAAAGTTTTTGAAGGAATTAAAAAGATCATGAAGTATTTCTGTTGGACAAATATTTGTAGATGAAGTTAAATATTATGAAATATAAAATTTATAAAAAACAAAAGTTTACCCATCCCCTGAATGAGCTGAAAGTTTCTATAAAAGGCTAAAATAGCACAGTTTGTATAAAGTATTTAAAATGCAAGAAAATAAAAAAACAATAATGAATGCTGAATCAGAATTCACTTTATTTGTGGTTCATTCTAGTTTAAATAGGTACATTTTTACAGCAAAGAAAATAAATGAATTTTCAGATTTTATTAACACGGCAAAAATGTCTCTAATATGAGCAAAACCCAACTTCAGTTTTGTGACACTACCTGCACTTTTTTCAGTGGTCTTATCAGACGTGAATGTCACCTGTATTGTCCACGATGACTGCATCCTGCCCTGCAGCTTCAGACCCACCAGCACCGTGGTGATCCACTGGTACAAGCAGCAGATCCCAGTACACAGCTACTACTATCACAAAGACCAGTTCGGACTGCAGAACAAGCACTTCAGTGGGAGGACATCATTGTTCAACCTCCACATCCCCCAGGGCAACGCCTCCCTGCTTCTGAGGAGGGTCAAAGTTCAGGACAGGGGCAGGTACAAGTGCTACACGAGCACGCGGAAGGTCAACCAGGAAATGTTTGTCAACCTGGAGCTAAAAGGTTTGCACAAATCAGTCCGGCATCTTTATTACCTCCTGTTTTTCTACCTTTCTGAGTTATTTTTGCTTTTATGATAAAGCTTTTAGAAGACAGATTACATGATTATTGTTTCTGTTCATAATACGCAAACAGTCTTTTAAAAAAAAACCTCTGAGTGCTGATGAACTGAAATAGAGATTTAGAGTTTTTTTACAGTTTGTTTTCCAGTAAGTCCTTAAAAAACAAGTGAATGCCAGAAACATTCTCATCAAAAGAAACGTTTTTTTTCCTTTAGTTGTGAGCCAACAGTGCATTTAGCTGATGTTTGCTCCATTGACCGGCTGTGAAACTAGAAAACCAGAGCGATGGCTTTTTAAAGGAGATTAGTTGAAAAGATTTGTTTTGCTAAAAGCCAGCAATACTGCAACACAGTCTTTATCTTTGTTATATTTGTTTGTTTTTTTATTCATTCAAAAATCGTGTGGGATTTATGAACTTGTTTATATTTCTGTTGCCGTTTTCTGCTGTCCCTGCAGCTCCTCTCCAGTCTGTGATCATGGAGGTGAATGATGCGACCGTCACCTGCGTCTCTCACAACATTTACCCCAAGCCGCAGGTAAAGTGGGCCACAGACCCGCCCTCGGCTCAGGAAACTCTGGAAAATTCCACCATCAGGATCACAGATCACAAAGGCTTGTTCACTGTGGAGACCAGGCTGAGGATTGTGGGTAATCTCTCCAACCTCACCTACTTCTGCTCCTTTATATCAGCTGACAAATCACAGGTCTGGACTGCCTCTCAGAAGAACCAAGGTACAATTTGATACTGATTGCTCTAAAAGAAGATGGATAAATAAAAGGTAACAGTGTGTGTTTTCATATTGGTTTTATAAGATTTAACACAAGAAGAAGGTCGTCCACTGTCCATCCCGTGCACCGCTCCACACAGACTTCAAAATTTTTCCCTCACTTGGACCTTCGCCTCTACCAGCGAGCCCAAGGTGATCGTGAGATACGACAACAGAAGCAGGCACACGCTGAACCTGTGGGAGGGCCGGGCTGAACTGGACCAGGACCTCCTCCTGCGGGGGGACGGATCGCTCCTGCTCAGCAAGCCGGACGATGAGGAACACTCTGGAACGTACACCTGCATCTTCTCAGGTTCCCAGAGCAGACACATCGTTCAAACTGAGGTCAACATTACCGTCGCACCGATAAGTGAGATTCAGATCCGACTCTGACGAATCGAGTCACACGCATTTTGCCGAGCAGAAACCCTTCAAAGCCTTCCAGTAAAGATGATGTGCTTTATTGCAGGTCTGGGTGAGAAGAGCAGGAAGAGGTCATGGTGGAGCACAGCAGCCTCTGCAGCGTTCGTCTTGTTCACTATTATTGTAGCTCTGCCTCGGTGCACACGACACAGAGGTGTGGTAGATATTCCCTTTGTGGGAAAATCTTTAAAAACGCTTTTAGATACATCTACAAGAATTTGTCATAAATGAAAGTGCTTTCAAGATTATTAATATTTAATTTACATTAACATTTAATATTTCATTTTTTATGAGCTAAAATAGGATTGAATATAATTGTTAGACATAAATAAAGGTTGTACAGGTTTATATTTTGTATTAACCTTTTTTGTCTTTAATTTTGGCCATTAGCAGAAAGTGAGATAAATAAGAACTTAAGTTGACATGATTGTGCAATTTAGATTTTCTTTTAAAGTGTTACTTCCTGTAGAGCCTGGATCTAATTACGTAAAAAACAAAAAAACTGAGAAGGAAACTGACAAATGTTATGGCAGATCCATTATCTGTCAGATTTGAAGCACTGTTGGAAAAGTATTATGCTGTGTATTATTGCAAATAACATGAACTGGATGCAGAAAAGGAATCTTTATTTTCATTTTTTGTATTTCTGCTTGTTGGTTATTTTTATTACATGTTTGTGTCAGATAAAGGATTTTGTTAAATTCACAGTTTTGCATGCATCCTTTACTTTTCCAAGAATGCTTCAAGAATGACACAGATAATGGATTTGCTGCCATAACAATAATAAATATTGGGGAAATTTATAGTGTTATAAATAAAACTGGAAAAAACTACTACTACTACATCACATACAAGCTCATCACTCAGGGAAAAAAAAAAGCTTTATGTTTGACCACATGGGGGCAGTGCTCGGATCAAAACCTTGTTTTAAAATTAGGGCCAAATTCAGAAAAAAGAAAAAAAAGAAAAAAAGAAGAGAAAACACTGAAATACTTTTGATTAAATCTGCAAATAAACAAATAAAGCTAAACAATAACTGTAGGGGTTAAAAATGCTATTTACAACCCTAGGTAAAAAAAACAAACAAAACATTAATTATTAAATCATATTTTTTTGTCTTTTTTTCCCCTCCTCTCTGATCAGAGACCAGAGAAGCTTCACACAGACACAATGGAACTGGATTTGTTGAAAGTGGACTTGAGCTTCACAAAGATTTAAACCCGTCTGCTTCATTCAAGACGAGACCCCACAGTACCGAACACAACATGCAACCAGCACTGCCTGAAGCCCTGGACCAGCAGCCCAGCTGTGAGGGGACCTTAACACCTGATCCTGAAGCTGAACGAGAGGAACGAACTGGGGGAGGAAATGACGAGGCACAGGGGAGAAAACTGGAGAAAGATAACTTAGAAAACACTGAATCTGAGCTTTATTTGTCATAAAACGAGCTCCGAGCTTTAGGTGTGTACATGCCAACACCTAGCAGAGAAAATCCCCTTGAAACAGATTTTCATCAGCATGTATCAATCTATGTATGTTATAGTATTATTGTATAGTGCATGCAACTTATATTGTAAAACCTGTGATTAAATGTAGTGTTTTATTTTCTTCTTAAAATAAACTCTGTGATCAGAGCTTATAGTGATGAGGTTTTGTCTCGCCGTGCGCGTTGATTCATCGAGGCCACGCCGCGGTTTCTGTGTTTAGTTTTAATCCAGCCATAGTTTGATGAGTCCCAAGAACAGTCTCTGCAGGAATAGATGGTGGACTCTGATTGTGTGCTAATCACCAGGCTAACCATGAACCTGATTAAATCATCTGCACAAACATGATACAACAGCTGGGTAATCACGACCAAAAGAGTCAAACAACATCTTTTGTGTGGTTTCAAGCGGACCTTAAGCTATTTGTCTATTCAAACTGGGTTTGGTCATCTGGTTGTACTCTGTACACCTCTGTGATGTGGGTCATTTTACGCTAATTAGGCTTTCCTTCCTAAAATTAGCTTTAGGATTGGTTCGTTTTGCTAAGATCAAGTCAAAATAGTGAGAACTTTGGTAACTGAACAGAAAAATTTGTTTTTTAAAAAAAGCATATTTTAAACTCCTAAACACAGAAATAAAAGTCAATGAAGAAATGCACGTGGCCTGGCAGGGCCAGTGGCATAGGCAGTATAGGCAAATTCTAAGGGCACATTCCGCATAGGGGGCACCACAAATAGGGGGCGAAAAAATGTATTATATTATTTTTGTATCAGTTTATAGTTGATTTAGTCTGTGTAATAATAATCACTGGTTAGTCAAGTTTATGAAGGTAACTTGTTTTGTAGGTTTCTCAGTCATCAGAAAAGAGGTGAAAGAGGGGCTTGTGGAGTTACAATAAGAAGGAGTATAGAGTCCCACTTTATACAGACCCCAACGTGTCTCCTTTAAACTGGTTGTGATACAGATATTTTGGGGTTAGCTAAAGTTGATTAGATGTTTTGGTCATCTTACATTCAGTAAACTTGAAAAGTCCATCAATGGTTGTTTTCAGGGTTTGCACATTTTAAAAACAAGCGCCGAGGATTAATCCTATTTTCATCAGACCAAACATGAGCACAACCAGAAAAACAAAACTTCGTTTTTCTTTTCAAATTTGATTCCTTCTCCTAGAGTAGGACACATGAGATGTTTTGCATTATGACTCAGACTTTCCTTACATTTACCATCATACACCCCCTCTTCCACAATCTGACACTAATTTCTCCTCCGTCCCCCAGCCCCTCCAGTTTCCTCTATTCAGGATCCCTCTTCACACACTTTCAAATTGAAAAAAATGCTTACACATGCAACTGTGTAGATGTGTGTAGTAGTTTTTTTCTTCTTCTTCTGTTTAAACATTCCAGTGCTTTAGCAGCTATAAAGCTTTTTGTTTTGGTTTTAAACTTAAAAAGTCCCACTCCTCAAATGGAACTTTCCTGAGGTTTAAATGTATCATTTTAACTTTCCAGGAGACAATTGTGCAGATTTGTGAGCATATGTATGTGTGTGTGTGTGTGTGTGTGTGAATTTTAATGACAAAGACCCCAGCTCTGTATCTGGAAGTAATCATCTGGTCCAGGCCCCTCCACAGCCCCCCTCCCTATGATGTAAGTGTAAGTTTTTTTGTTTTTTTTCTTGCTTCAGAATGTTCTTTATTTCATTGAGGGGATTTTTCCATAACTGGCTTTTCATTCATCCTGTTTGCTTGTTGCATTTTGTTATATTAAAGTGGACAGGTATGTTTTGCGAGGTCCATCTCGCTTAGTTTACGGGGGTTTTGGTTGTCGAGGGTGGGCGTGCGGTTGGCTTTCGTTCAGTCCCAGCCACAGGGCCTCCTCCCACCTCCACACGCAGCACACAACGATTCAAACATCAACATCTTTTTACAACTTTAAAACAAATCTTCCATTTTCTGCAGTGAAAAAAAAAACATACAACATGAGACAGATTTCACTGTATGAAAAACATTATTATTATTTTCTTTGTAAAAGTATTAATAAAACAGCCAGAAACGGTTCTGGTCGAGATGGGAAACTTGAAAATGAAAAACGGACGCCGTCACAAGACATGTAGCTCTCTGCTGCGATTCACTCAGAGCTGGAATATGATCTAACAATCACATGATATTGATCAGAGCGAGGTCAAAGGTCAGGACTTGCTGCTGGAAGAAACAAAATGTCTCAGCAGAAGAGATTAAATATTGATCCTTCCTTCAAATTTAAACATATTATGATAATGCTCATGCCTTTAGTGGTAGGAACAGTTCTCTGCCCAGCCAGAGAGGGGCAGCAGCTGGAGTAAAGTAAACAAACCGCTGCTCCCCCTCCTCCCGCCCCACACTCCCTCCTGGAGAGGAAAAATCTCAGCAGAGTTGAAGGTGGGAGGGGAGAGGGTCCCCTGTCTGCTCCTTTGTCATGGGAAGACTTTTTACTCTGCTGTTTCAGGCAGAGGCAGGCAGAAGGAGGAGTTGAGCTCTCACAGACACTCGTCAGAGAAGATTTAACCATGTAACCAAGGCAGAGCTCAGAGGTCAGTCTCTTTTCCTTTATTTAAAGCCTCTTTTCTCATTTTTACTATGTGTATGTTGTTTTCAATTAGGCTTCACAAAAGATCATCTTCTTCACTGTTGCTTTATTGCTGCATACAAATTTAAAAGTGTGCAAAACTCACTTTACTTTGTCAGTGGTAGAAATGAGATAAGTACTTTTAAGTTTTGTCCATGAGATGAGTGGAGAAGTTCACAAATTACATTTTTGACCTGCTTTGGCTGAAAAGGTTTGTCATTTAAAATACAAAAATATAAAGCCTGTTGAATTTACAGTCAAGAAAATCAACTTATTTATACAAAAAAATGGAACACGGTCATTACAATTTTTACACAGTGTAAATGTACTCTACTGGTAATTGTATTTATATTTGTCACCTGATATGTGTGTTTTTATCTCCTTCTAAATCCTTTACTCATCAGACTGCAGTGACGTGCATGCTCAGTCAGTATTTTAAAATTTACTGTGGTTTGTAATATCTGTGCTCTGCAGTCCTTCAAGCACTCATAAATACAGACGTTTGTACATAAATGTCAATGAAAAATGAGGTGTAACCGATTAAAATAATACTACATGTATTATTTTAATCCTTCACATCTCAACTGCAGTTGAACACCAACTGGAAATAATTATGGTCATATTTGGGGGTGTGGTGCCCAGTTTTACATTAGTAATTGCTGTTTATGTTTCAGATCATTTTCTCCTGAGCTGTTTTGATAACTTGGTTAACTAGGTTGGGTCAAAGGTTGGGTGGGTTTGCCCAAATATTAGGTCAAAACATTTGACCCCGTAGTTCTTAGATGAGTCGTGTTATTCTTCACAGACCACCATTTTAAGCCTAGCCTTATTTTAACCTTTTAATAGTGCTATATCAATGAAATCTGTCATTTTAACCAACATTTTTGACAGAAAACTACGGGTAAAACTGATAACTCAACCCTTCTGAGTGTGTGGTTCAGTCTAAATTTGATCCAGTGCTGGGTTATTATTTGTATTTAGTGTAGCTGCAGCTTCTTTAACTATTTACTGCCTTTGTTCATTATCTTTTACTAAAACTGAACATTACATCTAAATATGTTTATCTAATGGTTTGGTTTCAGCTATTCTGACTTTCATTTCATTCAGATTTAAAGTATTTGGTTTTGTCCAACCTTCCAAAGGTTTCCCATCATTTCTTTTTCTTTCCATGGAAAAAGACATTGTGTTTGTCTGAACAAGCGAGACGCGTCAGGCAGTTCCAGTCTGGGGTTTTTACGCAATGTGAAAGTATTTCTCCTCAGAGCGCAGATGAAAGTCATCTTATCAGAGGCCATTTCTCCAACTCTTTACATCTCCTTGTGTGTGTTTTTGATGCTCACCACCCGGCTGGTCTGAAGTGCGACCGATGCGCTTTTACTAGAGACTGAAGGGGGGCTTTTTCTTCCTCTTCTCTCTCTCTCTTTCTCGTTTTTCCTCGGAGGTCTGAAGAATGAACTCATGCTGACTGGATACAAGAGTGTGTAAGAAGATACCCTGCTTCCTGTTGGCCCACTCTCTCCAGACAGCAGGACCAGAAAAATCTTAGATCAGCCATCTCTGCCTCTCTCTGCTCTGGTCTGTGGATTCAGGAAACAATCATATGTGACTTTTAACCTTCCCTAGAATCACCCAAACCAACATACTCAGCTAAGGTGAAAACTGTAGCAAATTCCATAATTTAGCTTTATCAAGACTTTTTAACTGTAGCATTTGTTTTAATAGCCAATTAAGATCTTCACTAGAATTCAAAATGAGGAAAAATGAACATAATCTATGACAAAATGGAAAAAGAAAAAAAATATCTGAAGTAAAGAATTGAGCATGAGCTGCAGGTTTTTACAGCCTTTGTGTGAATATTCAGACTGACTGGTCATGAGGATTAAATATCATTAAGGTGTAAAGTTCTGCAACTTTATTAGACTTTATTGGCGAGACATAAAAACTCAGAGTCTGTTAAAACACTTAGTCTTTTGGAAAGTTTATTTTTCTCTTTTTTCTAAGTGCACATCTGGAATAAGTGCAAAGAGTGAGGCATTGTTCTAAAGTAATGAATAAATGGATGAAACAGAGTTTATATATTATATAATCTCCCCCTCTCAGAAAAGAAAGCTTTTGATCAGTGTTGCAGAAACAGTGCAAAATTGGAAATTATTTGATTCTGTATTGAAGTTTGTGAAAATAATCCTGTTTCGAGGTTTGCAATAAAAGTTACCACTTTAACAATCCTGCAATGACATTTTTATTACCGACACGTAGGCAGAATATGTTTCTGCATGTGTCTGTCTGTTAGCAAAATATCTCTTAAACTAGTGGATAAATGTTAATGAAAGTCAGGGAAGTTAATTCCTGGATGTACATCTACAAGTGATTAATTTTTAGAATCAATACAATTAAAGATGGCCACCTCAGCCAACTGAGTCTAACAAACATAAAATCTAGTTTTGCTCATTTTCAGACCTGAACAGTTTTTGTTAATATTACCACCTGTCACAAATATGCTAAATATTCAATTTTCTTAGCATTTATCTAGTCTTAGTTTAGATCAACCTCTTGCTGTGAAGCAGGGATTGTGCTGACTGTGCAGAACAGACTCACAAAGCTAATCAGAACTTCCACTGAACCCATGCAAAGATCTATAATATATGTTAAAATTATTTCATTTTTATTTTTATGCACAGGTCCCAGGTGTGTCCTCCACCCGTCAGCTCTGATCCATCGAGGAGGAAAGGGTTGCTGTAATGATGCTTCCTCAAAGGAGTTCTGTTGCCACTTTGGGCTATGGGTCTGGTAAGCTACATTCATTACAGATGAAGCCTTAATATTGAGTTAAAGCTCAGAAAACGTACTGTCTAGTTGAATTTTTGCTCAATCTAATGAGCACAATCATCCTGCATCAGTTTGCTTAAAGAAAAGCATAAAGTAATAAAAGTCTATCAGTGATAAATAACACAATGAAGTCCCAGAAATGATTTCTAAACCCCACATTTGCCAAAGACCTTCCATAAAATTAGATAGACTGTAATTATTTGCTGTCTATAAATAGAGTCTGGCCTCACTGATTTGACACTTTCACCCCTGGTTGGTTGGGTAATCACTTGTCCTCGGAGTCTCTGTTGCAGTAGAGACGATGATGTATTCTGCCTTGTCTTGGTTCACCAGCATTCTTCCATTTTTAGAAGAGACTTAAGCAGTGATGGAGTCAGTGTTTGTATTGGCCTCAGAACTGTACGAGTGAACATTCTCTACTGGTTTTTCCCTTCTTACTCAGCACATAAGTGATAGTACCTCTTTTAGCTCAACTTCTGATTAAAGACGATACAGTTAAAGGGGTAGTTCAGATCTTTTAACGTAGAAATGCGAACAATTAATATCCTGCCTGTTATAGATAGTTTTTTGATTAACCTGTTATGCCGGGTTCACATGGAAAAATAATTGTGATGATTTTTGGTCCGATTTTTCTTGTCCAACAATCTGACACTCGTGACGGCTCTAAAGATAATTTTAGGAGATATTCCTGCGGTGTGTGGTGAGTCAGGAGTGATCTAGTCGGTTTGCTCTGATCAGGGATATTCAAAATGCTGGATTGTCTTGGCCTGGTATCTCAGTGTGTGTGGGGTTCCCTGTGTTGAATGTGGCCAATCAGAAAGCAAGGTGACGAAAACAAAATGGGGTACCCAAAATACAGAAGACAAAACAATTATTATGGTGTACCATAAATTCTGGTTAATGTCGGAAACGTCTTTTTGTTTTTGTTTTGTTAAAACTTGTCCCCATCTGTCACCATTGCTTCTACCTCAGTGGCTGTGTTTATTGAATCTGAACTCACGTTTTAACTCAAGAGGTTTTGCAAAATTTATCATCTGACATCTGAATTTTTGTGAGTGAAATCTGTGTGTGGTGAGTTTTATTTGCCGTGTGGCTGTACACACAAGCCTGTTATATCTATGATTTTTTTATCAGAACTTGTAGGATCTCTCAGGTTTTGAAAACCGGCCAACAATTTTAAAACCTTGCCGCGCAAACCAGATATTAGAAAATCTGAGTTGCACCCAGGTTAATATGGATTGCTACCATCTTAACTCCAATATTAAATATGTCTTCTGTCAACTGTTTTTTTTTACAGACTGTGTAAAGATTGAGCCCAGCAGTGGGGGCCCGGTGGGGAGGACGTTGCTGAGGGGCTCTCGGTCAAAAGCAGAGCTTCAGGAGCTGATGGAGACGCTGCAGCGCAGGAAGAGCGCTTTGGAGGCCAGCCTGAGGGCGGCGGAGGGCAGCCGCAAGTACATCAGTGTTGGAAACCAGTCCACCCGGCCGCTGTCAGTCCTCAGCAACACAGAGAGGCCTCCGTCTTCTTCCAGAAACTTTTCATACATTAGCAGCAGCAGCGTGCCTCCATCACCGCGGCAGGGCGATCACCAGATCCACTCTAATGGCTTTCCTTGTCACTCTTACTCTCGCCATCAGTCACAGGACAGCCTGCTGCTCTCCAGTGCTACCGATGGAAGCTCCTTGATTCCTACTTATGGGGAAGTAGTACCTCGGTCCCCCCGGGTCAAAAGTGGAGCGGCCAGTATGCCATCCAGCCCTCGACTGGGCCGCAGGCTTTACTCTCAGGGCAAAGCAGGAGGAGACTCCAGGCAGAGGAAATACTCCACCGGTTCCCTCAATAACTTGGGCACCCACAGCCGCTCTTTGCCTCGGCTTCACAACGCAGCAGACCCCCTTGCTCTGTCGCTGCCGACTCGCCAGTCGGTGGGTTCTCACAGAGTCTCTGCAGGACAGAGGCGGAGTCTTTCCTCCTTGGATCAGCCTCCAGATGTGACCGTACCAGCCAGCATGCCCGGCACATCCAGGAGGTCCAGTCTGGCCTCTCTGAGCTCTTTGGGTGTAGAGATGGATGGAACAGGCCTTGATCTGGGCTTAGGGGAGAGAAGAATGTCATTTGGGAAGAGTGGGTTGAGTCCAGGGCAGAGAGTGGGCAGCATCAGTTCTTTAAATGGCAAAGAGGAGCTGAGAGACTACCACCTGCACCAGAGAGACGAACGGCTCCGGGAGCAGAAAGTTCAGAGATTGGTGAGCAGATCACTTCAGTAATTGTTAAACACTTTAATTAAGAAAAACTAAAGGACTTGTCTTTGTGCAGGAGTCTCAACGACTAGAGACCATCTTGAACCTGTGCACTGAGATGGGACAGGTGGCACGAGAGCCGAAGGCCTCAGCTGTTTCTGATCTGCAGAAGATCAATAAGGAGCTGGAGAAGCTGCAAGTGTCGGATGATGAGTCTGTATTTTCTGACTCCCCCAGCAGCCCTGCTCCAGACAGCTGTTTCGGAGCCAAGGCCAGAGACTTCCAGCTTTCAGAGGAGCAGTCGGCCGGTCAGCGTCAGCAGAGCAGCTACAGAGAGATCAGGTCCCATTCACCTGCTGTCAGCCTGAACAGCAGCGCCCCCTCACCTTCTATGCACCACAGAGTCAAGGTGAGTTCATCAGCTGCATGATTTTTGCCAAATAAGAAGTGAGGAAATGGAAGTGTAATGTAATAATAATAAAAAATCATGACAAATTGTTCTAATTTTTTGCAACTTACTGGCTTATTTATTTTGGTAAAAGCTGACCTGTCATGGCTGGAAAAGCATAGATGTTTCTCATGTTAATATTAAAGACTGTGCTCTGCCAAAAATAAGAAAGTAACAGTTTGTTTCTAATTAATCTTTAGGGTTGTATACTGAATAGGTAATGCTAAATTTGTGTGGCACCTCTAAGAAGAGAAATGACCACATTTAAGTGTTAGGTTTTAAAAGATGAATATTGTGGTAATTTTTGGTTAATAGGAATATCTTTTGTTTAGTTCTTGACAAATATTGGCTTCAAGTCAGGGCGGAACCTTTTATTGGGCATTTGTTGTTCCGGGGACCTGTAATGGGCGCCTGTGTCCGTTGTTTTCTCAGACGCAAATTGGAGGAAAACACGATGCATCCTGTCCTCATTGTTCTGCTTTCACCTGCTTCAT
>JARVJO010000082.1:13312100-13323172 GCA_031762555.1 Cynodonichthys magdalenae
TTACCAAAGTAAGTTTTTGGTAAGATACTTGTACTTTTACTCAAGTATCACTTTGTGGTACTTTATACAACACTGCTCAAGATAAATATATTCATTATTTATAAATTAATCCAAAGTCATGACTGAATATGTTGTAGGAGTTTGGACAGATGTCAGCTTTTTTGGCTGACTGTCACAACTGTTTACAGAGTCTATTTTTTTCTTAGAAACTGAAGAATTTTGAAAACAGCTTTAGGGACAACATCAAAATATCTGAAACCAGGACTTCTCACCTCTACAGAAGAGGATCAGAGCCACCTCAATTCTGACTTTAAACACAGAATTCTGAGAAATTAATAAATCAATTCTAAATTTTGACTTTTCTTTGCTCTGTGGCCCTAAAGCTCCCCCATACTCCTTGTTATCTGTCCCTGCTTCTGTTATTTCCTGTTACAGAATGATTGTGAAACTGAGAGAAGTTCCAGTGAAGCCTGATAAAGCTCCCTTCATTACAGAGATGGCTTGTTTACTTGTGTTTGTTTACCTGTTCTGAAGAATTTCCTTCTTGCATTTCCACAGAAGGGAACTTATTTCCAATGATGCCAAAGGTTATTTATATGGAAAATATTGTACTGCTCAGATCATTTATATATTCTACATTTGTGCAAATACCACCTCAGGTATAGCAACATTTAAAGAAAAAATCAACAATCCTAAAGAAAAAACATTTTTGTCTAAAACTCATCTCAAAAACGATTTTTCAGAAAAACATTGAATCTTTGTCTTGAAGTTTTATTAATTAAGTATTTTTTAGTCAAAATTTGAAGTGGTAGTAGCTGAGGCTGATCCCCAACACATATTCAGATAGCTAATGGAGAAAAATTTTGTTATTAACTGTATTCTTTGGGTATCTGTTAGCAAAATATCTTATGATCACATTTAATGAAACTCTCAAAACATTAGCATTAAATTATGACTAATTAACTTTTGAAGTAATTCCAATTAAACATGGCAGACAAAGGTATTACACATTAGTCAACACATAAATGCTATAACCCAGTCAATTTTACAAATATTAAGCTAAAATCTGATCATATTCTGAGAACATGCATTACATCATTTTCAAGGTTGGACTAAAATAGCTTTAAAACTGTCTTTTTTCAATATATGATGATTTTGTCTAAAACTTTGGTTTTAGATAAATATGACTTAGATTAGTTAGTTCTTTTGTAGGTATTTTTATTAGAAAAGCTGTAGTTTGCAGTTTATGTTTCATTAACGTGAGCTGTTCAGACAGTTACTCGTAGCTATTTGACCTCTTTTTTTAAGTCATCAGCATTTTTGGATATGTTGTTAAAATAACTTGTTGGATATATATGTTTGGGTATGTTGCAGCAGCAAGCCTCAATCATTCTAGAAAAAAAATCAATAAGTATATCTATCCTACAAATACAAATACACACCACATATTTCAAATGACTACATACTCATGTGGTTGTTGCTCTCAGAGAGGCCACTTTTTCCACTCCAGGCTTTTTTTCCCCTCGTTCTGAATCTGTAACAACTCAACATTGTGTCTGGATTTAATGAAGAAGTCCCAGTTTGGTTTCAGCACTGAACCATTCAAAATCCTGAAAGAAGTTGGGGGGGGCAGGAAATGACTTTATCCCACAGTGAATTAGTGTGTGCGAGTGCAGGAATGTGAGTGTAAACGCACTGAGCAGACGTGCGCCTTTCCAGATGTTTTATACCTTTTACTGATGCAAAGAGGATGTCCTACCTCGAGGAATTACAATCTGGTAAAACAGGTAATAAAAACATATTTTTCATGCAAAAAGGAAGCCTTTTTCAATCCAGTATCCAAGTTAATTTGAGTTTTCTGCAACACGTCTTGACAGAGGGTTACAAACTCCAAATAACCAATGTTCCATCGCTTGCATTCCTCAGAGGAGTGTGTGGAAGAAAAGACGTCTCACAGTTTATCTGAGAAACTATAAATCTTCCAGATTTGCTATGTACATGAGTTTCTGAACACAAAATAATCCAACTGGATCTTTTCAGGAAGAATACTTGATAACAGAAAATATCTCAAATGCATCCTCACATAAGTGTGACTGAATGTTTACAGGATGTTGGCAGATGGTGCAATAAGTGGGAGTGCCTTGGCGTGACTGGCATTACAGAGCACTCATAGATTTCCATTGCATGAAGTGGGAAAGAATCTGGTCCTTATTGTCAGTGATCCAGTTTGGATGACTAAAAAACTGCAGCTGCTGTTGTCTAACTTGATAGAACTTCTTTTATTTATTTATTTTTTTCAATGTGATGTGATTTGTAACTCTTTGGTTGCTTGTTTGCATTTACTAAAATTTACAAAGCCAGCATTTTATTTGCATTCCTGCTGTCATTGCAGGCCTTGGAGAGTATGCAGCTGAAACAAGAGGCGACTCACATCGAAGAAGAAAGAATTCAGGTTCTGAACAACATTGAGGAGCTGGAACAAAAGATCAAAGACTTGGACAACCAGATGGAGGAGTCCCTTCGTGAGGTGAGGGGCAGAATATAAACACAGCTGACATCGGAGTAGATTTTTAACAAAATGATGCTGTTACTTCTCTTCAGGTTTTAACGCTTGTATGACCCCTTCATCATCTGAATGCTTGCTGGCAGTCGGGATCTATTTGTGTAGCTTAATTCCCTATTTAGAAAACAAGATGTTGTTGCGTCAAGTCTAAAGTCCAGACAAATTGACACTTTAAGTTATTGCAAGTAACTGTGTCACATTTAAGTATATGGTCAATAGAACCAAAGTGAAGGCACAAATAAAGCAGTTTTTAGTAAATCTACACTGCTTTAAAAATAAAACAAGAAAAGGCAAACAACACGTTACACAAAAATTATCAAGAAATATGACCAAGACCTGACAAAAGCTAGAAAACAGATATGGCAGCAGTGATTACTGAGTGACAACAGGTTTTAACGCAACTCATTTTTTTGTTTAGCGGATTAGCTTTTTAAATAACAATTTGCTTCCACTAAATTGGGTTTTGACCATTTTCTGCTAACAGCTAACAAGCTAAAATCAGCAGGTTTGTCAGTCCCACCAGACTTCAGCTGCAAAGAGACGAAGATGTGTGACAGTTGTCTTAGCAGTTAGCTTATAGCTTCCTCAAATTTTTACTTGTTTAGCTGTTTAGCAAAAGCTTCCACTTTATTTTCTTTTTTACATGTTCACTGGCTTAACGTTAGTGAAGCTATATTTTCATATTTTCAGTTAGCAAGATTGTGAGTTAGCGAAGCTAACTGTTTGGTTAGCTGTGCCCACCACTGCTAACAGAATACAGGTGAAATGAAACAAAGTCTATGGATAATTTCTAGTTGCCTCCGTACAGCCAGAGCTGCTGTATTTCCTGCTTACCAGAGCTGCTCAGTAACTGCAGAAAACAAATTCAAAGCAGGGTTTTCTGTGCTGTGTGGCCCTTTCCTGCAGATGGAGGTGGAGTGTGCTCTGCTGGATGGAGAGCAGGAGTCTGAGATGGCCCAACTCCAGAGGGAAAAGGAGCTTTTGGAAGAACTCAAGGAGAAAATGTACAAAATTGAGAAAACAAGCAACCCAGAGTCTCAGGTAAAACTGTGAAACAAGAGTCTAAACCTCAAATGAAATTCTCAAGTTTTCATCTAGTGCAACAGATTGGCCTCTTTATTGTGTTTTGTAACTGAAATCTTCATAAATCAGTAAAAGAACGACAGGAAAACTTTGTCTCATTGGAAGATTTCAGTTTGCCGTGGGCAAAGCATTATACTGGAGTTTGAGTGAATATGGATATAAAGTTTATTGTAAAGAGCTTTGCAAAACATGGATAAAGCTAAAATGGATTATTTACCATTTAAATCCACAGAAAATGGTTAAACCACAACTCTCTGAAAGTAATTCGCTTAATTTTATTTTATAACTAAACAAACTAATTTGGTTTTCCATTATAAATGATTACAGCCCTGTTTAAAATGAATGTGCTTGATAAACTTCCTGAAAGACTTCACCCACAGTTTAAATATGAGCAAAATAAACACATAAGCTTCTTCAAATAAAATAATTACTAGGCAGTGTAGATAAAACAAACTCCAGACAGAGCAGAGCTGAACTCACAGAACACGTAAGTTCTTATATTTCACATTCATTATTTGTCCTTTCATTTCTTCCTAATGTGTTTATTTGTACTCTTAAGTTCTCTTTATTTGATCTGGTCTGGTCTAAATCTGGATCTCAGGTTTATATTTATCTCAGTCTCAGAGATACTTTTACACTCCCATTGCTGACAGCTGATTTTTCAGCTCCTAATAGCTGAAAAATAAATCAGACATATGCAAATCTGGTGGACAACTAAACACACATGATGATCTATACAAAAAGTTTGTTTCTTGTTCTCAAATTCTCAAATTCACTCAGATTCTGTATGATCTTCTTTTAATCTGTTCAGGTCATTTGACTTCATGAAATAAACTGCATTTCTGTTTTTCTTTGTGGTCTCAGGAAACCGTGGAACAGTCAAAAAGTTCAGAGGATCTGGAGTTTCAAAAGCTGGAAAGAGAAATGAAGCAGGAGGAGGAAAAAGAGAGTGAAAGCCAGGAGCTGTTGCGAGAAATCGCAGAGTGTCAGCGTCTTTCTGTCACACGAAAGGTAGAGTCAGCGACAGTTCATTTGTGTTAAAAAAGACACTGAAATGCTGCCACAATGCTCAAGCATGTGAATTTATAGACGTGTACCAGGATGAATTATCTTAAGATGTCATTGATGTTACTGCAGGTTGTGCATGAAAATAACGCTGCAAAATAATGAACTAAGTTGCCTACAAAGCATGAACTAACCAGCAACGGTAAGCATGTAACACTGAGGAGCTAACAAGTTAACAAAATGCTTCTGATGAGTTTAAGTGACACATAAGAAAATATGAGCCTATTTGTTTTTGTTTTGTTATTTGTTTGCTGAGCTGTTGCGTTACACATCATGCTATGTTTTCCTTTTTTATTTTCAGGAACGAATCATAACTCTGAAGAAACAGTCCTCACAGACCACTTTACAGGCTCAGCAGGAGAGAGAGAGCTTTCAGAGGGAGAAGAACAACTTGCTCATCATGCTTCAAAAGGTAAAACAATTCTCTAAGAAATATAGAATACATATTGAATTGTAAACTAAAGTAATTTCATGATATAAAGACAGAGTTTTAGCTGATTTGGTCTGAGTGCAAATAATCATCTACAACTGCAGCAGGTTTTTGCTAAATAGCTGCCAAATTGATTGGGGACACAACATTATCACCTTCACATTTGATGGCGGGAACAATAAACTTAAAGGAGTGTGTGATGTCTTCAGGAAAGAGACAAACTCATGTCTTTGGAAGGAAAGTACGCAAAATTGTCAGAGGGGCAAAACTTCACCAATAACTCTGCAGGAGTCAAAGAGGTAGGTGACACTGCACTTTTAACTGTTTCCTGTTTCAGTATTTTTAGTTAGGTGTGATTTTCTTTTCCGTAAATGTGATTTTTGATTTGTGTGATCCCTGCAGCACTTAAACTCTCTGAAGGAAAGGAGGAGAAGCAGCAAAGAGAACTCGTCCCAGCCAAACGAAAACCTGTCTCAAAAGAGAAGCCAGCAGCTCCCCAGTCCTTACGGCAGATCTTTAGGACGCACACTTCCTCCTAAGGTCTGTTTCTTTATCCCCATAGAAGAAGAGTTGCATCAGGATTGATCTCTGGTCATTTTAAGAGCTATGGTATTCTTTCATTTGAAGCTTAGTGCAACATAGTTGAAGCAAAGTAACAGATTCAAAGCAACATTCTGGCCTACAGACGAGGGGATTTCATTTTGTCCCTCGAGGAAGATCCACCCAAATGCAAAAAGTTGTGCTTACAACACCCACTGAGCTCAGAACTTGCAGCTTTTTGTTGTGTAAGAATTTTTTGCTTTTGTGTTAATGATAGAAAATCGGGTCCTGAATCACATGCTCTTTTTCCAAGGCTCACCTACCTTTGACCCAAAGCTCGAGCTGCGGCAGCACCATCCCACAAGGCTTCAGCTTCTCCCCTCGGGAAGTAAACACCCGGCGGATGCCCAAGAGTGAGTCAGAGTGACAAACATGCAGCTTTTTTTGGATTCCATCTCAGTCATGGTTGTGCAATTTGTTTATATCTGAACCTCGAGTTTATGTGACTGTATCAGGACAGGAATTTATTTTGTGACGCAATAATAAAGTGGCTTTCCAGAGGAAGTAACACTGGAAGCGGTAATCCTGTGGATTGTGGCATTTTCTTCTGTCAGCAGGCAACAGCCACACACACATGACTGATGACAGGCAGAGACAAGGGGATTTCTGCAGCAGGATGGTGTCAGAACCCAACGTGTTCCTGGACTCCTTCTCTTTCCCCGACAACAGCCTGACCTCGGATACCGTGAGCGTGGAAAGTTCTGACAGCCTGGAGACGAGTTTCTCCGCCTGTTCCCCAGACAACATCTCCAGGTTAGACAGGAACCGTGACAAGACGCAGATGGACAGTCGATAGGAGGAGATGTGCTGTGATGCCATAAAAAGATGTTAAAAAGCTAAAACCAATAATTAATGTCCATCCTTCAAAGGCAAAAAGGCAATAGTGTTTGTGCTCCCACCTGGGAGTGTACTTATCCTGTTCACAAAATGTCTCATGGATCATTGGATGAATTAAAAAAAAAAAAATCCATAGATCAACAACCAATTAACTCTTGGAATAAAACCAAATTCAAAATGGCTGACTACCTTTCACAATATTTAATCCAACTCAGCTAATTTAACAAATATCAAATTAAAATGTGGTGTATTAGGAGCTTTCAAACATCTCTTATACTCTAAGCACATACTAATTGTTTGTCTGTCTGTTAGCAAAATATCACATAAACCACCAGGTGAATTTTAATGAAACTTTCAGAAAGTAATCATCGGATGAACAACTGATTCATTTGACCCCATTCAAGATGGCAGCAACAGCTAGTTGAATAACCCAATAACCGACACAAATATTGGCTTTTGTCTATGCCAGAATAGGTAATATTTAGTTGTTTGTTCTGCAAATCTGAAAGAACATTTGAGTCTTGAATCTTACAAAATGTTGAGCCCTTAGTGAGGGTATTTGGTGGCCCCGACGCCCTCCAGTGTTCATCTTTTAAAGGGATAGTTCAGATCTTTGAAAGTAGTTTTCCGTGGAAAGGTTACAAATAGATAATGTCTTATTTTTGTTTACAGCTCTCTACTGTTCAATTAAATGTAAAATGCTAATTTTTTATTTCTTTAATTTGTCACAAATGTGCAGAATGTTTGCAGCACATCCCCCATTCTCCGAGGACGTGTGTATTCCTTCCTGATTAGAGAAACCCTGTTTGTTTTCTTGTGTTCTTTTGTTTACCTCCATCATCATCATCATCAGTGCCAGCACTTCAAACATGGCAAAGATTGAGGAGATGGAGCGTTTACTCCGAGAGGCCCAGGCTGAGAAGCAGAGGCTCCTCGAGCATCGGGTAAATAAGCAGAACGGAACCAGAGCGACGTGTTTGTTAGTTTGTTAACGGGTGTCACGGGTTAACTCGGCGGTCTGTGCAGGAGCGGGAGATGGAGATGCGTAGGCAGGCCCTGGAGGAGGAGCGGAGAAGGAGAGAGGAGCTGGAGAAGCGCCTTCAGGAGGAGACGAGCAGGAGGCAGAGGCTCGTGGAAAGAGAGGTGAAGCTCAGGGAGAAGCAGAGATCACAGGTAATCTGAAAAACTTCTGTTAGCTGAAATCTGAAATCAGATTTTGAATGATTGATTGGTTTACTGGATTTAACAAAATGCTGATTTCCATTTGTAGTCCCATAAAACAAACAACACAGATACAAACATTCATACAATTTCATTCATAAAAATAAGAAATACAATAAAAACAAAAACTATACATAAAGTCAGAAAAACCTATTTTAAGAGGCTTATATCAAAATGCTAATCTTTACAACCTTCCTTTGCTTTGACCTTAGTCCCGGATGCTAAGTCGCTACCTTCCTGTAAGAAAAGATGACTTTGACCTTCACGGCCACATCGAGGCAGCTGGACACAATCCGGACGCCTGCTTTCACCTGGCCATCACTGACAAAACCTGTCGAGGATTCCTCGTCAAAATGGGAGGGAAGATCAAGACGTGGAAAAAACGCTGGTTTGTCTTTGATCAGAATCGCCGGACGCTTACGTACTACGCAGGTGCGTCTCTCAGGTTTCAGCTGATGTGCAGCGTTTACTGCAGCAGTGATGGATAGATGGGACGCCGAGACTGAGCTTTGATCATGGTTCTGTTTATGTTCTCTGCTGCAGACAAACATGAGACCAAGACGAAAGGCGTCATTTACTTCCAAGCCATAGAGGAAGTGTACTATGACCATTTGAAGAACGCACACAAAGTAAGTCAGCATGTTTGTGTGTCTACATGTGGGGCTTCCTCCGCATGAAACATCTCACATCTGTTTGTTCTCTTCTTTTCTCCCTCCTAACACATGCTTCTCTTTATTTTCCCCTCCTCTAAATCCCTTTTTCCCTTTCACATCTTTCTAAAATGACCTTCTCCTCCTGCACACATAGAGCCCCAATCCTTCGCTGACTTTCAGTGTGAAGACCCACGATCGAGTGTACTACATGGTGGCTCCGTCTCCCGAGGCCATGCGTATCTGGATGGATGTTATCGTAACAGGCGCTGAAGGACACATGCATTTCATGGTGTAACACAGCAGGTTCTACATTTATCTGGTTAACGACTCAGATGAGTAGAACTTTAAACTTGAGTGGACGTATCAGAGTAAAATCAAACATTTGATTCTGTTTATACTTGAAAGCAAACAAATGAGAATGAAAAAACTTGTGGTAATATGCAGTTTTAATAAATGCCCTTTAAAATTGTCTAAAAAAACTGATTTGAGACATTTTGTAAAATGTAAATAATCATAGAATGCATCTACAAATCTCTTCAACCCACATTTTATTCACAATGGAACATATCAAATGTTTAAACTAAAAGAATTGCAATTTTTTTTAAACAATAAGGTAATTTAGAATTTTATGAAAGCAACATCTAAAAAAACAGGTCAAGACAATGGTTCCCTCTGTGAATCTTTAATTTCTCCTTTGAGTCTGTAAGCATTTAGGAACTGAGGCCAGCTGTTGGAGCTTTTGTCAAGAAATATTGTCCCATTCTTGTCTGATGTGGGATTTTAGTTGTTCAAATGTCCTTTCTTCTTTCCTTTCTTCCCCATTTTTTACTTTTAGGCCTTGTGTTGCCTGTGTCCTGTCTTGTTTTTAGATGTGTTGCTGCCATAAAATGTAAAATTCTATTCTATTTTTACTCCCAAAATGTTGTAGAATTTCTTATGTCCTGATGCATCTCAGTAATCCAGGTAAAAAAATCAAAAAGAAAAAATAATTAGTTCCTCTGGATGGGTTCTTATTTACTGGAGACTTCAGACTGAATGAGTCTCTTGGAGGAGAGACAAAAGAACCCGTCCAGAGGACCTACTATTTTTTTTTTATTTTTATACAATTTCTTAGTTTAAACATTTGCTCTGTTTACTATGGGTAAATCATTGCATTCTTTTAAATTTACATTTTACACAACTTTTTTAGAATTTTGTCCTTTTTGATTATTTCAAACCAAAGTTCTTCACCTCTCCTTCTGATGGTACTTTTTAAAAATAGTTCTACATCACAGTCTTACTCAAATGTGTTTCCTTTTAACGTTTTCCTCTCTGTATGTGTAATAATGCACCTTTTTTGTTCAAATATGAATATGATTTTAGTGTTACATTTATCTCATTTTATATGCTGCTTTAGGACCACCAACATAAGCTGATGTTTCTGTTGAATGTCCATCATTAAACCAACTTTCATCCACATAATTAAAAACAATGAAAGAATTATTTTAGTCAATTTTTAGGGGGGTTTTTTTGGATGAATTTCTTGTGAATAAAAGTAAAACCAGGAAATGAACAGAGCCGCAGTGGTAATTTGTTTCCTGCCTCCATGGAGCTCCCTCTGCCTGCAGAGGAGGCTGCAGGCCAGACATGATGAGACCATGTTGTCGTGCAGCAGTGATGCTGCATGGTCCTGCGTCAGCCGTGTGTTCTCCACAGTGAAGCATTTTTACTCCGTGTCACCAGCAGATGTCCTCAGTGCAGAGCGATTGCACTACAATGATGTAATGCTCTGAATGATTTATATCTGAAAATTTCTAGAGACAAAACCTCAATCGTTCACATTTCTTAAGCTTTGACTTTAAATGTGCAGTTTGAAGCTTTACAGTTTTTTTAAGCAATCTTGTTTTTGAATGTATTAAATATGTATTTCTTCAGTATTTTTGCTGACTATTAGTTGGAGTATTTGACAGTGAGAGACCACAGTGAGCAGCTGTTGTCTCTCAGACTGCAGGGCTCACTGTTTGATGTTAACTCTTGCAGAGGGCACGAGGGGCCGCAGAGCTGACAGGATGAATCTCAGCTTCATGCTGTTGGAAACACTTTATGACATAAGCCTTGAAACAGAACAAATTGCTACATTATGACATTTTGAATACATTTATTATTTTATATTTTGTATAGAAACATATTGTGATTTCAGCTGATATAATTCAGGTTTTTGTAATGAACTTGAATAAATAATTCTGATTAATGTTCTGATTTTTGTTTTGTTTTAAACACCAACATGAAGCTTCACGGCAAATAGGTGGACTCTAAGTTTCAACATAGCAATTTTTTTTTTCTCACACTCTCTCTGAAGAGACAGTTTAGAATCTTTTGAAGTGAGGTATGTTAAAAGATTACAAACGAATATCTTACCTGTTGTGAAAAGCTTTTTGAATGACTTCACTTTGGAGAAACAGAGTTAAAGTTTGGCTGGATTAACAGCTAATCCGTGTGGGATTAGGACTAACATTTATAGCTGCCATATGAAAACAACTCCAATCTTTAAAAAAGTATAGTAGTGTAAGAAATACGTGTTCGTTTAACTGCATTCGTGTCAGAACCCGATAAGAGACTCACCAATATGATGTTATTCATA
>JARVJO010000082.1:13325109-13344999 GCA_031762555.1 Cynodonichthys magdalenae
AATATTCCCCCAAGAAAAACCAACAGAATGTGTAATGTATTAAATCAGTTATTAAGATAACTCATAAATTCCTTCAATAGTTCATGTAAAAATGTATGTAAAATCTCTTCCCTGTGATTTTCACATTATACAGTTATTTAAGTAAAAATATACTGTATATATATATATATATACAGTATATATATATATATATATACTGTATATATGTATATATACTAATCCATTTAACAGTGCATTAGGATTCTTTATAAACAGCTAAGTGAAACTGACAAAGTAAAGATTTATAAAACAGTATTTCATAAACTGCTATGAAATCTTTAAAGCTTTTTATTTGTAAGTTGGCAGCAAACCATGTTGGTCTTGGCCCTGCTCAGACCAGCTGTTACCGCATTGATCTACTTGGAATTGGAATTTTTTTCTCCAAACTGAGATTGTTCAAAAAGTTATTTACAAAAGTGAAGATATTAAATGCTTAAAAACTTTCTACAAACCCAAGTTCAAAGGATCTGAACTATTCTTTTAATGAGTTTCATGCGGTTATTAAGTGTTGTCAGTGTTAATAGGCATGTATCTAAACTGACAACATTCACACAATATTTTATACAATTCCAATATCCCCCCAAGAAAAACCAACAGAATGTGTAATGTATTAAATCAGTTATTAAGATAACTCATAAATTCCTTCAGTAGTTCATGTAAAAATGTATGTAAAATATCTATCTTCCCTGTGATTTTCACATTATACAGTTATTTAAGTAAAAATATACTGTATATATATATATATATATATATATATATACAGTATATATATATATATATATACTGTATATATGTATATATACTAATCCATTTGACAGTGCATTAGGATTCTTTATAAACAGCTAAGTGAAACTGACAAAGTAAAGATTTATAAAACAGTATTTCATAAACTGCTATGAAATCTTTAAAGCTTTTTATTTGTAAGTTGGCAGCAAACCATGTTGGTCTTGGCCCTGCTCAGACCAGCTGTTACCGCATTGATCTACTTGGAATTGGAATTTTTTTCTCCAAACTGAGATTGTTCAAAAAGTTATTTACAAAAGTGAAGATATTAAATGCTTAAAAACTTTCTACAAACCCAAGTTCAAAGGATCTGAACTATTCTTTTAATGAGTTTCATGTGATATAAGTCTTAAAAAGTTCATCAAACTGTAGTCTAGTCATTTATTATTTTTGAAAATTAACCACAAAGCTTTTCTCATGAACATGCCTCAGAGTTGCATTGAAAAGTTAATCTAGTTACTTCATAATAAAATTAACTGGCTGTATGTGAGCTTCTTTAGGAACAAATGTTTTAAACTCCTCCTCTAAAGACGTGCAGCCCTTCATTGGCTGACCTAGTGGGGTTGGCATGGAAACACAGAACGAAGCATGCTAAATTAGGTTCTGAAGAATCACGTCGTGTCTCCAGAGGCACAAACAGATGCAAACACGTTACAGGCCATCGGAAACCCATGTGCCTTCAGCGCTTTTTTTTTTTTTGCTGCTAGAATTTGTTGAACATATATCTGGGACAAGAAGAGGAGGGGGGGGGGTCTCACTGACAGCGAGGCCTAAATGCAAATGTAGTCTGAAGCAGCTCGCAGAGAAGTGTATGAAGTTTACACATGCTTACACACAAGCATTAGCATGTTTCTAAGTTGTTTCGTACTCGAGGTTATTAAATGATCACTTACAGGCATGAAGGCTGCACAGCTGAGAAATCATGTGAACACATCAGAACAAAAGGCAGCATTCACCGAATATTTGCGCCTTTAATAACTGTGGGAATCAGGTTCACTCCAGCAGTTTTCTCTAATGAAGAAAAACAATGACATTAGTTACATTGCTCCCACAAAGCCAGACCTTAATACTGGCCAAATCTCTGTTGCAGTGTGAATTATTATACATCTAGAATCTGGTTTTGGGGTTTTTATTTAAACCCTCTAATCCCCAAATACAGGTGTTAGCGAGAAGCAGATGTGTTGTGGCAGAGCCTTGCGGGGAGAACTGCTTTTTCCTCAGGGACCTCGCTGGATCAGCACCTCATGTGGTGAACTCCTTGTGTTTTTCTCAGGCAGATCATGATTCTCTTTTCTCAGCTTGCAGCCCTTGGCTTTATTGAGCAAACAGAGGTCTTTTTGTGTCACTTCTGCAGCTATCGCGTTGTGATTTCAGACAAAGTTCTATTTTTGTTCTCCATCTAAAAATTTCTCAACATCACCTTGTGACTAATATCAACTCCCAGTGTTATTTGTAGGTGCTGGAGCTGCTTTTGCACGTCTTCTTTATGCATGTTAGAATAATTACATGCTTCTTTGTATCTGCAGTGATATTAAGCTGCTATCTGAATCTATTTTACTCCAAGAATAGCAGTGACACACATTCCCAGACGCTTTTACCGATAATAAGGTATGCATGTAAAGCGTTTTACCTCAAATCTGATTGGCTAAACTCAGCTGACATTCAGAGGCTCGCTATTCAGGTCAATGAGCTTGGACTGTGAAGGATGCTGGAAAAAAGCCTAGAGTGTGTAAATGGTGAGTAATACAGAGCTCGCTTCTGTTTGCAGTGCAGTATAGAAAAAGAGGATACAATGGATGACTTAAAGCTCTTTCTAATTACTGATGTTGTTTTATTGATTACATTAGAAACAGAACAACACGGATGGATCTCTACACTTAGGTTTTGCACTCATCTGAGTATGATTGATATTAGGATAAACATGTGCCAGTGTACGAGCTGGAGATCTCATCTCACCACTCTCTTTGCTCCACTCAAATGTCCACAGCACTTTTCATGTTGGCCTTAGTCCATTTCAGCACTTCACCGTTCCCCTTTTATGTCTTCCGTCCAATGAATAGTTCACAGTGAGATGTAATAATGTTACATGTGAGCAGGCGCTGTACAGCTTAATATCTTGTGCAAAAACAATTAATGGCACATTTTTCTGCTACATAGATCCATCGACAGGTGCGAAATGTGAATTTGGTTGATGCAGTGAATTGTACAGGTCCCGTGGTTCATCTCCTGGCATAAATAAAAGGTTAAGGGGTTTAGAAAGAGACTTGCTGGAAGGAAGAACAAAAAGACTGAAAGATCCCTACAAAAAAAGCAAGAGGTAACAAAAGTCAAAAGTTACTGTAGAAAATTTTGCAAGTCTGTAGGAAAAGCACCTCTAAGAAGGCACTCCCTCTGTTTTGTTTGAAACGCGTGATCGCGTATTACCACCATCCTTTGATCTTGTTTGTCCTCTTATTGACGCTGCAAAGGGTCGACCTTCTAACCTTTCCTGAGTTCATGTCCGCTTGGCTCAGCACCAGAGAGCCAGGCTGTCGCTCTGGCTTCCCGTGGAGATGTTTTGTGCTCGAGGGCTGTCAGGCTCTTTTACTCCCTGCTTGTCGTGTGGTAAAAGCCAAGAGATGATGGAATTACAGCAGAGAAATGTGAATCTTGAAAAGGTGGTGTAAAAAACAAAGATGAAACAACTTCAGTCCATTGTTCTGTTTTATTTTCTCATCTGGTTGGTGCCACCTGTAGCGGCTGGTTTATTCCCGGTCCTGCGGACAGGAACTTTGGACACGGGGATCTTTGTCCGAGGGGTTTCTTTAGTCTGAGAGGTTTGAGGCTGAGCGCCATGTTTCACAGGGATCTTTGAGTCCCGTCCTGAACTCGTGAGACTTTTTGGCTGCTGAAGCTGCTGACTCTCCTCCTGAGTAGGTTTTGAGGTGGGTGCATTTGCTTCGGTTGGGCTAATTTTATCTCTTCTCCCCGCATCATGTGAGTTGAAACTAGGCCTCTCTTCTTGCACGGGCGTAGGCGGGTCCCTGTTTGATTCATCATTGCCATGTTGGCTTTCCCGGACAGGTAGCTTCCCCATTCTTCCCCCTCCAACTACAGGTATTTTACTAAGCCCCGATGCTTTTAATTGTGGTGGCTTCTTTTCTTTGGGAGGCCCCTGGAGGCTTGTTTGTGGCTCATTTTGAAGTTCTTTAGTTTTGGAAAGCACAGCTTGGTTTCCCTGTCCACCTGCGCCATCTGGACTGGTCGACTGATGATCCACTGAAGCGTGTCCCGTCCCCTTCATCTTAGTCATGGCCGGAGTCTCACTCGGCCAAGGTGTAGGAGGAGAAGCTGCCTGGCAAGGGGCAACAAGAGGTGCAGGGTGGGTTTTGGGCTGAGAAATTGGAATCTGAGCAGAGGCAGAAGAGGGTTTAGACACAGAAACTGGAACCTCAGTGGGAGAAGACAGGGTTTTAGATGAAGAAACCTGCATTTTCATGGGAGCAGATGTATCTTTAGATAGAAAAACTGGGACTTCAGCAGGAGCAAGGGGGGCTTTAGATTTAGAAACTTCCACTTGAGCTGAAGCAGGAAGTTCCTTAGATACAGAAATCTGCATTTGAGCAGGAGCAGGAGAAACTCCAGAGGCAGAAATTTTAATCTGACTCAGAGCAGTTGTGTGTGGAGTGTCAGCAGAAGGAGCTGCTCCATAAGGAGGGGGCATCTTATCTAAATACAATGGTGCTGTAGTGGATTTAGTTGTGACAGGAATTTTATCTAAAGAAGTTAAAGGTGGAGCTGGAACAGATGAGGAGACGGGTTGGGTTGTTGTGGCTGTAAAAGTTGAAGAAGGAGCTGAAATTGTTACAAATGAGGGAGGGGTTTTACTCAAGTCCAGATGGGTCGAGGTGAGGGAAGGCTTGTACACATCTGTGGATACAAAGGCTGTGGTTGTAGCTGCTGTAGAAACAGTTGTAATGTTTGTCAGATTAACTGATGCTGAGGATGAGGGCTTAGTTGTAACCACACATGATGAAACTGACCCCGTGGCTGGGGATTCTCCTGCAGCTGAGATTTGGGTTTTGCCCAAAGTTGACTTTTCTAGGCTTGAATTACAATCTGTGTCTGATTTAAAAAGTGGAGACTGTGTAAAGACACTGGGAACACTCTGGGTTACAGGTGAAGGTTTGGCAGACACAGCAGCTGAAGCAGATTTACTTACGAAGGCAGTATTTTGGGGAGGCGTCTCCGAAGTCAGTTTGCTGGAACAAATTAAAGGAGCCTTGTTCATCGTGGACAGTGTGTTCGTCACAGGAACTGTGGTGAAAGAACTGAAGCTTGAAGTGGAGTGGATTGTCTTTGAAGTAAAAAATGTAACCGGAGCCGATGAAGCGGTTGTTGATGCTGCAGGTGTCGTTGAAGGCTTTGTTGCATCTTGGATGCTGGAAGAAGAGTCAAAGCCTGAGCTCAGTTTGACTGAGTGAGAGGTCAAAGCGGACGGTTTGTTGAACGTTGTGAAGGTGGAGGCAGAAGAGGAGACGGTCCAAGAGGAGGGTTTATCTGCAGCAGCCGAGCTGATGGCTGTGGAAGTTGTTGTCAGAGACGAGATGGTGGGTTTAGAGAAGAAGGACGATGGAGTAAAACCAGAAGTGATCCCACTGCTATCTTTGCCCCACTCTGCTTCCACGTCAGCCATGATGTCACCTCCTGAGATCGAGTCAAAGGTCAAGAGAGAAGAGATGTCTGCCAGCAAGGAGCTCAGGCTGGTATCGCCGGGGACCAAAGGAGGGTCAGAGGTGGGTGAAGGTGCTGGTTGCTCTTTTGTTCTACTCACTGTTGTCTCCTGAGGGGCTGTGGACTCGGATGGAGACATATCCTCACTGTTGTTGGTGGTGGAGTTCTGGACCGGGTCACTGCTCTCTGTTTCAGGGCTGTTCAGAGAGCGAGCTTGGCATTTGGGTGTGAGGGTCAGGTCCTCTTTGATGATTTCCACACTGTTACTTCGGGACGACATCAGAAGTGGGCTTGGAGGGACTTCCTCCTTGTCCTCTTTGTCTTTCGATCGGAGCCTGACGCTGCCAAAGAGGCCCTTCAGCCCACGACGATGCCGACCCGTCGACTGAGACACGGTCTGGACTCGGCGGTCCCCCGCTCCCCTTCTGCCTCCTCTGAGCAGTGAAAGAAAGCTGAGGGACTTGGCTGAGCTGGCTGAAGAGATGGAGGTGCGAGCTGGGGCGGAAGCCAGAACGCCATCTTCAGCGAGCATCTCATCCTCTGCCTGCTCCTTTTCTCCTTGTCCCACCTCCTGTCCATTTTCCTTCTCCGTCTCAGAATTCGATGCGTGGGTCTCTGATAATCCATCCAGTGCTTTGCTGCCTATAACAGGTGACTTGTTGTTTCCGTCCCCTTTGCTTCGGATAGAAAATATGTTACCTGGCTTGCGTTTGCCAAACAGCTTGAATCCCTTTCTGATTTTTCCGCTTGGCTGTGATTCATTAGGCGGGGGGTCTGTGTTTTCTGTCTGTACATCCATCGTTTCTTTAATTCCAGCTTTTTGTCTGTATCCTTCGGTGGCTTGCTGCAGCTGTTAGATCCAGTCTTGTGGATGAAGCAATAAAATCCAGAGCTTTATCTCCGCTTGTAGCCCCTCTCTGCTGCTCACGGTGGGTTTTCTTTTATCAGTTGCTTGTAGTCCTCCCTCTGCCTATCTTTCCCATCCAGCCTTTTCTCCTCTATTTCTCCCTTGAAAGCCCCTCCCCTTTGCCTCGCTCTTTTTTTTATGTCTGGCTGCTCTCCCTGGTTGCCGTAGCAACTGAGGAGCTCAGCAGCTTTCGTCACCATTGCAGAGCCAGGGGCTGTCATCAGCTTGCTCTGACCACAGATCTCTCTTTCTCTCCCCTCTTATGACTGTGTTTACATAAACAGCAAAACAAATGATCCATTAATGGATTCACATATTGACTTCTCAACAATCTTTATTTATAGAAACATTTTAGTCAGGTTAACTCTGTTTGGGCGCTACATTTCATTCATTAAAATACAATCTGGTCATACTAAGATTTGTTTTTTTTCTCCTTGCAAACATTTCAGCTGATATTAAAACAGTAACAATAAATAAATTTTTATATTAACTGTAGCTTTAATGCATATTATGTTTTTTTAAATCTCTTAACTCATTGTTCAGCATATAACCTTAAAAAAGTACAACTTTAAACTTAAACTAAAACGTTGATTTAAAAAAAAACAACTAAACCTTATCAACTTTAAAATACATTTACACCTAAAATAATAAACAAAACTGTAATGAATTTTAATATAAAACAATATATATATTTTTTTTTAACTTATCAGATTATTTAATGCCATTTGAGGGTGGAACATGTGTGGCCTCTTGTGGTTGTTTCAAGAAAGCATGTGGACCAAAATAACATGGTCTGAAAATAAAGCTGCTGTCTCATCCACATAAAGTAGGTCAACAATCTTTGAACAAATCAGTTTTTTTTTCTATATTTTGTGTTCATGATGAAGTTAGAGACTAGAAATATTAGAAAAAGATTAATTTGATTATAGGTATAAATGATAACAGATGGGTTGAACTGATGTGATATGTGTCAACAATAAATTGAAACTACATAAATACTTCAGCTTAAAGCAGAGAATAGATGCTTTAGATAATTGGTATCCAAATGGGTTCAGAGTCTGACTGCGAATCATGAGACACAAAGTTCAGAATTTTGTAAAGATTTAAAAAAATGTATAAAGTTATTATATACAACTTGTCAACTACATGACTGAGGCTATTACTTACAAAAACCAGAGCACATCATCAAAACTTTTCCATCTTTAATATATATAAAAATGATAGAATTTTAGGTCACATTTCATCACTGACATTTCTCTTTCTGACACACACACATGGTCAAAAATAAATAGAAGACACTGTTTGGCAAAATGAAAACCACTTTTCTGTGAAGCCCGTATTTTGTGCATAAATTTTACTCAGTGCTTAAATAAAAGACGTCTAATACTTTAAACATTATCTGACAGATTTACAGTGGCTATAAAAAAAATTCACCCTTTAGATCTTTTAAGCTTGCATGACTCAGTTTGTGAGGACGGCCTGTTCTTGATATATTTAGACGTTCCATTTTCCTTTTTTTTAATTGATGATGGATTTCACAGAACTCCTGCGGACGTTTAGGGTCTTAGAAATCCTTTGTCCAAATTCAACTCAGACCAATCAAGTGGTGAATGTTTAATCCCATGTTTTACATTACATATTTTTATTTAATTGGTATTACTCTGTAGACATTTGATTTCACTTTGACAGTGAAGTCTGTTTATACGTATCTTTTGTAAAGCAAGCCAACTCTTTTGGACCATGATTGATTTATGACAACAATAAGCAAAAAAAAGTCTCCCAGAGGTTTTGTAGCCACTGTAGATGGTGGACAGATGAGACTGGGGTGTTTAAAGACTGTGTGAGGCACTTTAACATGATTTTAGGATTGTTTGGTACAGATGGGTTTCTGCATAAATCCTCCTACTAAACTATACAACGTTGTTCAGGTTTGGTATTTTGTGTTTGCTTAAGGTAATGCAAATCTGCTCAGTTAATGTGCTACAGCTGCTTTGTGGCCTTCACAAAGAAGTAAACAATCTTGTTTCCTGTTTGTACAAAACTAGGCAAACTAGCAGTGTCTTTAAACTTACTGTTCAGTAAAAAAAAACATTCATTTTGAAATATTTGTTAGTGCAATAATAAACATGTATTTCTATTAGCCGTTCTTGAGTCTAAAGTAAACTTTTTTTTACCTCATACCATTATAAGTAAACAACAAAAATGTCTAAAGTTGCCAACTTCAATAAATAAAAAGAGGTATGAGGTAAAATATTAATAATTGATCATTTACAGATAAACCCTGAATACCTATTAAAAAGAATCTATGTTTGTTTTTTAAACATCATGCTCCACCAGAGCCCCCTGCAAGGCAACCTTGTTGTTCTGCTCGTTGTCGTGTGCCTCAGGGGGAAGTGCGTCGTAGGTGCGGCGATACAAAAACCGAGTGACCAGGCTAATGATGAACATCTCCATGATCATCATCTGCTGACTTAACACTGCAGGACGGACACGCAGAAGAGACACAGACAACAACAGTAAGAAAGCGAAGGATCATTTCAGCACAAACAGCGGCAGTAAAGATGCTTAAAAAGCTTTTGGGAGGTTTCTTACTAGATGCACGGGCCTGCGAGGAGAGAGGAGGGGCGCAGGCGATGGTGCCATCTAAGGCCAGGATGTTGATGATTGATGTCTGCAGCTGACTTAACACCAGTATCAGCTGAGGAAAAAAATATTTATCAGATACGCAGCACAGTCAGAGTTCACCTAAAACATTTCAAATCACATTCACTTGTTTATATTTTGCTTTCAGTGAACCATTCTGCTTTTCTTTTGTATTATTTTCAAACCATTTTTAGAGAATGATTGTTAAGCTGTTTTACTCTGACCTCAATCAGGCATAAAAGGCCCCAAAATGAACTAGTGATGTGTCTAAACAGACAACTTTGCAAATAACTAGTGCTAAAGTAAAGAAATTGCAATTTCAATAAGGCAGTGTTAATGCTAAGTGCCAAATGACTTTGCTGAAATTTGCTTACAAAGCCGAAACAGTTGTTCAAGCAGAACAGAAGCTGAAAGGAATCAGGTGTGCCAAAGAAGGAAAACAGCTAAAACCTTCAGGACAAGTGGGGTCATGAGGAACAGGGCTGAAGGTGTTCTGTTCTAACAGCCAAAAAAAAAAAAAAAGCAAAAAGACATTTAAAACTGCCAAGAATCTGATCATTTTTTGATTCAAATGAACCAGTTTCTCCTAAAATGGCAGTTCATGTTGAGTTCTTTTACCAGTACAAAAATCCAACTAAGTGACTTAATAACTCACCTGGTACATGGCATACTTGGGTACAATGCTGAGGCTGCGGAGAAACCTGTTAGTGTTCATGAAGATGATGGCAACAGGCCAAAGGGAGACGATGGTGAGGACACCGATGAATGGGTTAAGCCAAATGGCTGCTCCAGTAATCTCTAACTTAAAAACAAAACAAAACAAAAAAGTCATGTTTGTGTTATTTTTAGTACTTTTACTTTAAAATGAGCCTTTCAAACACTCACGTCAGAAAGGTCAAAATTCCCATTTGTCCACAATACCACGGCGAGGACAGAAAGCGCTGTTTTTAGGATTGCATACTGAAGAGCTCCCAGTTTTAAAAGGAATAACATCCGTCTGAATGTTTTCAATCCAAATAGACACCAGCGTTAGTGTTTACAGTCATTGTGCAGCCGGTATAGAAAGTGAATCAAGTGCAAAAGAATAAAATTGGGAAATGATTATTGGGGAAAAAAATGTATCAAGGAACACTGTTTTCAATTATTAGAGATAGAGTGTTAAGAGTGTTATTTTATGGAAAGTACCGTGACATTAGAACGTGGGGTAAACAGGGGCAGCAGCAGCAGCAGGGTCCTGTGCTGACCTTGAAGGGTTTACCGGCAAACCGGTGCAGAAAACCGGTGCTGCCTCCCAACTCCTCAATTAATAGGACCAAGACCTTGTACACCACAACTGCAAAATAACTACACACAGGAAGAGGCCGTTAGTAAATTACTGCAATAATAAAATTCATTTAAAAAGAAGAATAAAATTGCTAAAATGCTTTATTTGGCTTGAAAATAATCAAGGATGAGGAGAAACTGAAAGCTTTATATGTATTAAAACTAGATTAGTTAGCTGCATTCATTATTCTACAGAAAATGTATCAATGAAGTTAAAGTTTAATTTCACATCTTGTTCCTACTGGAAATGCTACAGCTAGCTGCTGCTATTTGCCCCAATATTGATTAAATTAACCATTTATTATTACCATATATACCAATTATTAATTATCACTAAAAATGTATGTCATTTTAAAGATTTATTAACTAGTGTTTTCAAGAACTGCTATAAAATCTTTGAAATGGAAGTTGTTTATTAAACTTTTGATCTTGGCCCATTTTAAACTCGCTGTTAACTCCTCAGTTTGGTCAGAAAAATGTCTCTAAAATGAGGTTATTTTGAAGCATTTGATAACAGTTGGACCAACAATGAGAAAACAAATTTAAAAGGACAATTTTATCTTTGTTTTACCTGTTTTGACATTAAAGTTGCAATGTCAAGATTTGATTTTCCACATAAAAGTAAAATTATTGTTGCCAGAAAACTAAGTCTTATTGTGAAAATTCAAAAGCAGCTCTACGAGTTTCACTGCAGCCAGAGTAACGTGTTTCATTTTGGTTTACCAGTTAAAGTGCACTTATAACACTAAAACATAATGACAAGACAAAGCAAACAAGTTAAAAAAAATAATGATCACTTTCTACATTTTAGTTTTGGAAGTCAACATTTTTGCCATCAACATTGCAACTCCAAGCTGGAAAAAATAGTTTGACTTTTTCAGATAATATTTCTACTTTAATCTTGACATTGGGACTTCAAAGCTGAAACTGATAAACAACAGCAAAGAAATTTCTTACTTGATATTTTTTCTTCTGAGTGGCCCTAAAAAGTTATCCTTAACAGGTAAGATGATAATTGTTCATAACCTTTCCACAGAAGCCCCACAAGAAAGATACAAGCAATAAAATCAACTGTTTGCTCATTTAAAAAACAGTCAAAATGGTCAATTTTTTTTCTTCTTTAACTTGACATTTAACTTGTGTGTAAAGATTCATCAAAAGGTTAAGCTCTACGATGACTATTTTTAAGTAACTTTTTATTTTTTTTATTTTAGATGTAATGTAGTTAATGTTACAACATTCTAAAAAATACAAATCATGTAAATTATTTAAGTAATTTATAAATCCTTCATACAAAATGAGAGACCAAACAAGACATCAGACGTTGTATAATAATACAGTGTAGCTACTTATTCAAAAGAAAACTTCCAGAAAAAGATAAAACCAAAAAACGGAGGTTAGTGAAAAGAATCAGTCACAGATTATAATAAACATCTGTTTTTTATTGTATTATACTTTTAAAATGACAAGTTGATTTCTGAAGAAAACACTTTGGCTGTGCATTAGTTTAGATGTGAAGAAATAAAACATACCAGTTAGATGCCATGTCTGTGATCATGACAGCTCGAGGAATCCACATCCCGAGACAGGCCATGGTGCTGATAGCCTAACACAAAGAAACACAATATCACTGTAAGACTAAAACAGTATTGTAAAACTACAGTTCAGAATGTTTAAAGTAGACATATCCTGCTTTTAAATCCTTTGTTTTCACATTTAAATCCTTTAGCTGGGGTCTTTATAAAGTGGAACTGCAATGCTTGGGTCTGAATTTCTCCTTATTGTAACTCTACAAGCCCCTCTTCTGAGGTGTATCTCGGATCAACTCGTTTTGAGGCTGTCTCTTTAAATCCAAATGCGATGCTTCATCCACTGCCCCCACCTCCAGCTTCCAGACCAATGTCATCAATGGAAGACTTGTCCATCCAGCCTTACATGTTAGAGTCTGACCCAGAGTCAGAGAATGAAGACAAAAGAATTGTAGTTTGTAAGTCCTGACTAGTTCCGTCGCAAATACTGATGTAATAGTTCAGAAGATGTCTTAGCAAATAGAAAAATGAACCAAACAGAATATAAAGATATCAACGCAGCACCAGGAGAGACTAAGGGCCTTTTCCAATCAGTGGCTACTCCCTTCCCCTACCCACTCCTCACTCAGTTTGTTCGTGCCCATGGAGGGTTGGCCATATTAAGTCCCATCTGAAACCAACGAGGGCGAGTGGCTTATAAGGCCCTCCACAGTGAGTCAGCATCCAATGCAGACTTAAGCAGCACGTGCAACACCAAATAATAGTTGGCATGGAGGACGGGACAGATAAATAAAAGTTCCACATAGGCTTTGCACACATATTTACTAAGTAAACACCTAACCAACAAATATAATTTCACTTCGGCTATATAAACCATGTTCAATTCAATTCAAACTTTATTAAAAACACAGAACCTTGTTTCATATTTTAAAAAAGAAAAAGTAAATAAATGATTAAAAAATGATCAAATTGCAACTGTTTTGACAAAGTATCGCACTGTATTTGTTACAAATACAGTCATATCGCCTAATGAAGTTTTTTCTTGGGTCTATTAAAAAAGCATCTTCTAGACAATCTTACAGCGTTCGTTCTCCAGCTTTCAGTCGCTGCCAGAGTTTGGACTGCTACCATGGTAACGACAGCTTCCTGTTCTGTTAGTGTGAGGAGAGGCTGTCTCAAAAGCAGAGGGTATAGACCTTACAGCTCCATCGAGGGGACTCAGTTCATCTGGGAGGGGGCTTCACAGCGAGTGTAGTGTGTAGGGAGTAGGGCGAGGGAGGAGCCGCTGATTGGGAAAGGCCGCTAATGAAACTTTTCTGCACTCCTACAGACTCTAAGGACACGACAAAAAAACTAAAAACTTAAAATGTAATTTGCATGATAAATCCTCATTAAATTGCAGTCCTGTTGAAAGGTTGTGGTTAAATCAGAGCATTAATTTTGTAGATAGTTTTTTGAATGACCTCATGCTGGTGGAACAGTGTAACTCTGACCAGACTGATGAGCTAACAATGATCCATGCAGGACAGAGGTTACTGAACTCATAAAAAATTCCAATAAAATTTTTTTTTTCCATAGAAGTTTGTGAGAACACTATTTCACAAACCTTTACGGCATCGTCAACTTTACATTGCACAATTGTTTACAGTGCAGTTCGGGGCACATCCAGGTGCAATATTGGAATATTTCAGCTTGAATAGCTATGTCGTGAAGAAGAAAATGTGTAAATATTTATAAAATACTGTTCGTTAGGGGAGTAAAAATACATTGATACATCAATTAAATGAATTACAATTACATCAAGGCAAAAACAGAACATAGCAATATAATCCCATCTAACAAAAAAATGATTGTCTTTTGCATCATATTGATTGCAGATTTGTGAACTGAACTGAATCAAAATCGTACCTTGACAGACTTTGTTATTTTGAGAAACATTGTATCTTCATGCAAACAAATCAATTTAATGCCGCTGGTGATTTACACCACTAGTGTTTGTGTGTAGTGAAGTTTTAAAATTAGAGTTTAAAGAAGGTGGTGGTCCTCTCTTTTGTCTCTTCCACAGTCAGACCTGTTAGCTCATCAATCTAGTCAGAACTTAACCATTTTTAAAAATTGAGGCCATTCAAAGATCTATCTACAGCAGGTAGGATATTTCTTGCTCATAACATTTCCCTTGATCCCCATTTCAAAAAATAAAAAAGCATCCCTTTGTTTTATTTTTGTTTTGATTTACAAATACGCTATCATATTTCATTACAATAGGCCTTGTATTCCTGAATGCTTACTGGTGCTGCACCACTTATCCAGATGATGGTGGTCTTCTTAGGATAGGGCGTCTTTTTGTAAATAAACCAACACTGCTCCAGGTACAGCATCAGGGTCAGACAGGACATGAACGTGAGCATGGCGTAGAGGCACATTCCAAACACATCTAGTTCTGATTCAGAAAAAAAAGAAAAAGAGATGGGGATGCAGTTAACATTACATTTTGCTGTAAATACAACATGCAGTAGACTATCAGGGCATTGTTCAAGTCATTAGCTTAAAACTGATCAATAAGAAAAAATGACCAGCAAGGAGGATAAAGTAGGTCGCTTACGTTTCATCATGTCTATAGCCAGAGGAGGTTCTTGTAAACAAGCTGGGTCAATGGTGCTGTTGAGCAATTCTTCCATGGTGCGAAGATCTTCCATTTAAAACTGTTCCTAATTAGACTAGAGTTTCTGAATGTATTAGTGAGCTGTGACTGCAGGAGTCACTCTCCTTCCTCTTAACGTTTCCAGCAGATTGTGGCGACAAACCAAACTGACCTTTAGACTTAAGGGGACTGTGATGGAGTGAAGGTGGGTGACAGATGGCCCTTTTCAGTTACTCTTGCTTATTCATTCACAGACTTAAATCATAGTAAAGTAAAAAAAAAACAAGGTAAGCCAGATTTTAAGAGTGAAACATAATGAGTGTAAAAAGGAAGTTGGACTTTAGCAAGGTGTGGTCATTCTTTTCCTGAAGATATTAAAAGGGTGTAAAAAGTTTTTAAGACCCAGTTTCAATAAACTGAGAAAGCCAGCAGCAGAAAGCACAATATTTAAATACTATTCAGTTAATAAACAGTAGAAGTAATGATTTCACCTTCTGCACAGTTCATGTGGTGCTTACAAACAAACCCCATCATTCAAGACAGGAGTACACTGTTGTAAAAGTTTAGATAATCAGAGTGCTGCGACTCATCATCTCCGCTGAATCTGTTGTAAATGTAATTGCACCAAATAACACAGCGGTCATTCAACTTTTCTGGCTATTAAGGCTTATCCTGTTCCAGCTCAGTTTTTCTTTCACCAAAGATAACGCCAACTTTACTCTCTTAAAGGAGCAGAGTTGTCGGAACCCTTTAAATTTTTAACTGTGCTCAGTTTATTCACCTTTTTGCATTGAAACTTCCTAAAGACCAAGGTACAGTGAGATCCTGCTACTCATTCAGACCGAAGTCTAGTCTGAGCGGACAGCAGACCACACAAATATCACTTTATAGAAAACTCAAATCCATCCTAATATTACACGATTATTTAAAGTATGCAGAATAAGCCATCTGTTGCACATCAGATGCATCATGCAGTTTCTGCAGGATTATCTAATTTATTTTGGATAATTTGAAACTGCTGTCTCAAACTAGCTGTTAGCTTATCAGTCCAGTCAGAATTAATCTGCTTTTCAAATCTAGTCATTCGTAAGACTATCTACAACAGGTAAGATATTCATTGGTTATATTATTTCCAAAGAACTCCACTTCAAAAGATGCTATCACTTTAAACATGTTTGCCATTTTTAGAATATCTGCAGATGTTTTTTTTTATACTGTAACAAATGTAAGAATATAAAATGTAACGCAATGTATTTTCACATGCTTACAGTAAGCTCAGACTAAAAACTGAGACGTCTGGTTGTGACGATCTGAAAGAGATGATCAGCTGCAGAATTTTTGTGACGACCTCCAATCTGTCTCCCATCAAATCAGTATTTAAAAATAAAGCAAATGACAGCTTAAGAGTGTTTTATTACCTTTATTTTTACAGATTAATCAGCATAATTTAGCATCAACATTTTTCTCAAAAAAAAAAAAAAAAAGCAGTTATTCACAGACTTAAATCCAGCTGAAGCTGTTTAATTGTGCTTTTCCTTCAGTCAGTGAAGCATTAAAGTACTATTTATACATTCACAGCAGTAATACCTACAGACACAGATCATTTTGTTAAACTAAGAAAAACACACAAAGGTCACTGAAACAACTTGGAAATCACAAAAGTAACAGGAAAAATTATTGCAGAATTTTGTTCACCAGAATAATAAAAAAAGCTAATGAAAGTGTTTTTAGTGTGTTTTGTTATCAGCATCACAGATGTTTTCTTGTGGTCGGTCAGTTTGTCTATTTAAAGGGTGACTAGGGTCAACCTCTGTGGATGTGACCTCAAGAGGAAAACTGATGACAAACTGATGAGACTAATAATACAAATGGTACCCAAAGTGGTCCGGAGAAGTCGCCCTTCAAACCTGAGCCAGCTGGAGAAACACAAGGAGTGGATCAAAATACCTGTGGACAGGTGAGGAGGTCTCATCGAGTTACACTTGCAGTGATTTCCTCAAAAGGTTTACAAAAAATATTAAGCTAAGGGTGTCATCCATTTTGTCAAAACCAACTTCATAAGTTTTTTATTTTTTTTTATTAATTCTAGTGAACCAAAATTTAAAAAGCGAGTAATTTCCTTTACTTTCATCAGTTTCAAGGTATTCAGTGACCACTGTGGATTATTTTGTCTTTAACAAAAGGATACAAACAATTTTTCTGTCTGTATAATTTATGATCACTCATACAAGCTGTGCATCATGAACGAGGAATGTAATTCTATGAAACACGAACCAAATGCTCAGAACATGTCACATTTCTGACAAATCTGTCTTTATCTGATCTGCTTTGAGACTCGAGGACGCAGTAAAACAAAACAAAAAAAAAAAATGACCCTGACCTTCCTGATTTCACATTTTTTTACAGCACTTTAACGGTGCATTTTATGAGCTTTGCTTTCAAATAAATAAAATTCCAGAACATATAAACCATTGAAGACAACATTTATAGTGCAATGAAAGACGATAATGTAATTTCTCAGCAGGCGCTCGACTAACAATGATCCTTTACTTTTATTTTAATTTTTTTCATACTACCTGGTTTTGGTCCTTACATAGGCAGCAGTCAGTTGGATGTATCGTTATAAAATGGGGAGAAAGAAAGTTAAAATTACATATGAAAAATGTAAACAAAATGAGGTGTAAATATTTAAAAATATAAACTTTAAACTTTGTAATAAATGACCACTGGCTTTCCCATGTGCTCTATTTGGAGTTGAAATGTTGTGGCACATTGCAGACAGAAATAGTGTTAAAATGTATAATTTTTTGAATTATTATTTTGCTTTAGTGGCTCAAGAAACATAACTATAGTGATTCAATATTTGGTTAATACTAACAAAAGATGAGTCTTTTGTTCAAACAGATTCATGCATCGAGATTAACAAACAAACGTTGGCTCCCAGAGTTTTTTTTTTTAATGCAATAAAAATGCTGTAGTTTTAATGTCTTTGGCAAATAACAAAAGACAAAATCCTAAATCCCATTTGTTTCAGACTGCTGCAGTCTACAAAGTCGCTGTGGAGTGTTTGTTGTCATGACAACAGTATTGTTGTGGTGCCAAGTGTCGTCCTTGGAGGTATTGCTGCTCCGGGTTTAAGGCACAATAGTTGATATCGCTGTAGATGTGTTTGTGTGATCTACAAAGACAATTGTCAGAAACACAAATAAACACAAGAAATGAACAAAAAAATTAATTAAAAAACTCAAAAACTGTCTTTACATACCCTTTAAGGCTCACTGTCCATCGTCACAGCGACTATCTGACCTCCATCTAAGACGAAATGACCCAACACTGTTTTTTTAAAACAACTTTTAAATGTGTTTTATCTTGAGTAAAATCATTATAAAAATATACATAAACAGAAAATAACTTCAGGTTCGTACCAGTTTTCTCTTTGTTGTTGTCCTCTGAGTGCGGCACACACTGGTTGGTCTCTCCATTAGCAGGGCTGTAATTAAAGTCACTTTAATACAAATTAAACTAAACAATAAAAAGATCAACATTAAATGTTTAGGAGAAAGGAAACTAACATTTTGCCATTCTGTTGAAGGATGCTGTTTGCTTGCTCAGGATCTATGTGCACCAGTCTGGTGACAAAGGAATGGCCATCACCCTGACTGTAAAATATAAAAACACAATTGGGTAAACATGATATGCAGCACGTTAATCAGGAATCATTTAGACAGAAAGCAGAAACGTATGAGGCCACGTTTAAACTGTTGGTCTTAATACATGAGTCAATGTGACCTACATGTACAGAAGGCAGCATGAATCACACGCAGCACACGGTGTTCACAGAAGGAAATATGGATGCTACACATTAGCATGCATGGATCGATTCTGAAGTTGTTGTGCAATCAACAAATTATTATCTGCTCTGCTTGTTTCCTCCAGTGTTCACATGCGATCCTGCCACTTCCTGCCTGTACTGGTGCAGAATTGTATTTCTAAAATGAAAGAGATGTACTGAAAGTAGCCTCAATCCCATCATGCTAGTACTGATATAGTCCAAAACATTGGTATGCCAGTGTTAGCGTCACATGTTGGTGTAGAACAAATCTAGAAGGTAAAAAAAAAAGAAAAAAGAAAAAAAGACAAAGCAACTGGACTTCTATTCTGTAGCTAAAAGACGTGTGGAGTCCCAAGCTTTAAAACTGGCTGACGTTGGCATTGATAATATCAATATCTAGATCAAACTTTTTACCAATACCTCAGTGTAAAAGTTAGATGCAATACGATACGAACATTCAAACTGCTGTCACTTTGAAAAACATCAAGTATCTGATTTAGTTCCTCATGTGAAAAAAAGACCTGAGTCAAATTTGAGAAAAAACTGTCAGAAGTTCAGACTGTCACAAAACAAAAATCCTGTATGGGTCAAATGTGGGCATTTCTGCAGTTTGAACGCTGCCTTTGTTTGTTTGGCTAAAACGATGTTGGTTACTGCAAGCCTCAGCTGAATCCCATCCTGCTACACTCACCTGGAGAAAACAGGAACAACCCAGTACTTTACCCGGTCTCCAAACACCTCTGCTAGATTTCTTCTAAAGCCGAGAGAAAACCCGTTTTTGTCTGGACCTTTTGCAAAAACAGGAGCTCTAAAAGCCTCTGAAAAACAATTTTATTTTTTGTTGTTAAAAAGACATGGAAAAAAAAAACCAAGAAGTTGAATGGAAGGGAAACAATCTCTGTTTACCTATAGTGGTCCTGTTCTTCCCCACAAGCCACAGATGGTAGCTGAAAAGTGACACTATGCTGATGAAAAAGAGAGCAGCCACAAAAAACAAAAACAGGATGTGGAATTTAGCATGCATGTCAGGAAGTTCTTTCTGAAAATAGAGGAGGGAAAAATAAAAATAAAAGAAGTTAGTTTTTTGAGCCGGCCAATTATTTGCCACATTTATTTGATATATTTTCTTAGTAAATAAGTAAAATCTGTCATTTTATATCAGAATAACATCACTGGTTCAAATAAGGAAGAATTGCAGGTGGATGCGGGCACTTCGAGTGATAAAAACCCATCTCCACTGAAGTGTTTGCCCACTTCTACAGACTTCTACACTGTTCTAAACTGACGGGTCATTAACTCATGATGCAACTGATTATGGCTGATACACAACTTCCTGAATGCACTTCAGCTTTACACAACCTTAGATGAAAAGTATGATTGTTACTTGCATATTGTCCTTCAAGTAGTGTTGTGGTACTCGAGACTGGTCTTGGTCTCGAGACCGGTCTTAAGACCACTTTTTTATGGTCTCGGTCTTGTC
>JARVJO010000082.1:13345099-13365220 GCA_031762555.1 Cynodonichthys magdalenae
CAAAACAAGTTCATCTGAGACACACCTCAGAAAAGGGGTGAAAGAGGGGCTTGTGGAGTTACAATAAGGAGGAATTCGGACCAAAGCATTGCAGTTTCATTATATAGAGCCCAAATGAAATATTTAAATGTGAAAAAGAAGGATTTAAAAACATGACATGTCTCCTTTAAGTTAGCAAACTCATATTTAAATGAAAAAAATACCAATTTTAAATAACAGCAAGAACCCGTCCAGAGGACCAACTTCATTTTTTATATTTGATTTTTCTACCTGGATTACTGAAATGCATCAGGATAACAGCAATAACAATTTTGGTAAGCACATAAGAACAGAAAAAATGTTCAAATAAATCCATCAGTACATTCCTGTACTTACGGTCCAGAATTTGATGAAATACTGAACGACTGTGGCACAAATCACAACACAGTAGAGTACAGCGTAGGCTAAAAACAAAATAAAAAACTTGTAGTTGGAGAATCCAACACAGTTGTTCACCCTGGAAATAAGTAAGTCAGAAACAAAAAAAAAAAAAAGTTATTTTTTTTCTTCTACAGCTGATCAACAAACTTTTACATAATTATTTCAGTATAAGTTAATTAAATTCAGATAAAGAGCACTTTAAATTCTAATTTAAATAGAAAAGTCTTACCAGGGGCAGTGATGATCCATTTTCAACACACACCTTGAAAATTAAAAATGAGAAAAACACAAACAGTCATTAATTTATTCAAAATCATCAACATAATATAGCCATTAAATGTTAAACAGTACATAAAAAAAACTAAAAGGAACAAACAACTTAAAACCCAAAAATATTGACTGATGCTGTTTTAACAACGAGGTGTATTGACTATCACATGACTTTTCTTGGTCATTAGAGAGCGGCCATGTTGTTCAGGGCAGGTGTAGTTAGCTGGTAACCATGACATGTTAAATTTAGGTCACATCATTGAAACTCAGTTTGCTATTGACAACCATTATTTTAATTAACTAGAAATGCTTTTCAGTACATATTGTTCTATCAGGCAAAAACATGTTGCTGAGGTGCACACATCTGCAATTACAGATGTTTCTAACAGGCAGAGGTAACCAAGGAAAAACTAATATTTATAATTCAGACTCACATTTCACAGGTGGAGCAGTGATGGCAGCGGTCAGGTTTGATTACTTGACAGTAGTCACAGTATCTGATGGCTGTTTAACAATAAAGCAGGATCATTAGAAGTGGTATCACATATTACAGCAACTGGTAATTAAATAAAAGGAGAATATGATGTGTTTTCTGCACGTGTTTGTGAGGCCGGAGCTTTAAATCGGTTTGTTTTTGTAATTATATTATTAACTTTACATTGCAGATTTTTCCTTGCATGTTATGTAAAACAGAACAAGCCACACATTTACTGACTAGAAGACAATTCCGGTTTAGGTCCACTGAGAAAACATGGAGTCCAATTAACCCTCATACAGTTCCATAAACACAAGAAACAGCATCTTTTTGCTGATATTTTTCTGCACCATCATGATAAAAAGAGGAAGACAAAATGCAGCAGAACATTTACACAACTTTCCCTCGAGTTGGCTGGTGTCAAGTTGTGCAAATGTGACAAACACCAGGGGAAGGGTTTTTGCCTTCTTCCTGTATTTACGGTACAGTTTTAGTCAACAAGCTTCCCCCACCCCTGGGACCTGCTAAAAATATAAAAAAAGACAGCCATGCACAGGCATTGCTGCTGCTGCTGAAGTAAACACCTCACCCCCTCCAGCTGTGCGCGTGTACACGGGTAAATTCTTCGCCACCCTCTTCAGAATCTCTTGCTGCATCTCAGCTCGCTGCTCTTTCTCATACAGTTCCTTCTCTGCTCGGGGCAGAGCGAACTAACAGGAAGAGAACCAATAAACAGAGTTAAAGAAAGCTTTAAATATTGCCAAATGTTTGGCGATAATGTTCTCATTTTGCACGCTGCAAGTGGGTTCTGAGACTGTTCGCTTACTGCGGCTGAGGGACTGGCTGGTTTGGACCAGATGGTTTTCCAGTATGACCACATAAAGATGGAGAGGAAAATGTGAAAGATGATCAAATAGCTGACTGTTGAGAGAATAAAAATTAAACATTAGTTTGTGGTTGAACAGACACCTCTGACATTTTCCTATTAACGTAATACTTCAGATTGTTTGAAGTGAGGTTCTGTGGAAGATTACAGACAGATGCATTTTACATGTTCAAAAATTCTGAACTATTTCATGAAATGCATATCAGAATTACTCTCAGCTACTACCACATCCAATTTTAGCTTAATCTCTGTCTGACTCGGGGATGGGAACCTGAGGGCCATGAGCTGTATCCAGCCCACTGATGACTGCTGTCTGGACAACCAATGTGTATATATAACAAACATTTTTATAAAGGTATTTTTATATCATATATGGGTAAGTGTGAAGAACTATATGGTCCTCTGATAGTGTTTACAAAACATTTTAAGTTGCTCATCCCTGACCTGTCTGATCTGTAGTCGTTTTTGTTTTAGCTAATGTCAATTAGCAATGCTGGCCATCTTAAAATAAGAGTGACTCCAACAGTTAATCAGTTACATCCAATAACACATTGAGTGTTTTAGTAAAATCCATCACTTTTACCTTCGACAGCAGGTGGTTATGACACACTTAATGGTAAAGAGGTGATCTGTGCGTGTGGGTTGCACTTACTTCGTTCCGCATTGTCCGAGATTGTATCTACATGAGGCAGGAAGAATATATATATATAAGCAACTGGGTTTAATTAGCATGAATACATCCCTCTCACTCACAGCCAACCCCCTCCCTTCCCAACCACCATCCATGGCACCATGTGGCAGCAGCCTGGCACGGCCAGGCTAGCAGTGACCACCCCATAACAGAGAGCTTTGTTTCTGCAGCAGGGATGTCCCTGTTCTGACCACAGAAAAAAAAAAAAAAAAACTACAGCGCAAATAAATGCCAAGGCTGATTAGGATCAGCTCCAGTCTGAAAAAATCCCTTAAAAACCTTTTTTTGAGCATGTGATAACTCACATCTTTTTAAAGCAGAAAAAGTATTAAACACACAAATTTTTCCAAACAGTTTTCTTATTGTTACTTCTTTTTAACATTTCCTTATTGAAAAAAAAGCATGCCAGGAAGCGTCACAATGGTTAATATATATGTGACCCATCACATTGAAACGAGGATTAAGTCTAAAAGTGGGATGTGGAGAAATTAGCAAATATAGTGTTTGATTAAAACGTTTGCAAAAATTACATTGTCAAAATATAACAAATAAATGTCTTATCAATGTATTATTTGAATGAACTGTCTGAAATATAATCCTAAAAAAAATTTTTGAAGCGCTTTTTTAAGGATTAGCAACAAAAACCCAATTTTGAGGAAAAACGCCTTAAAATTTTGAGATTTTCCCTGTGAGCTATCAAAGCTTTGTTTCTTTCCAGCTGGTAAATATCAATATTCAAATACTATTTGAGGTTTATTCTTTAAAATTACATTTAAAAAAATCCTCATTAAAATTACATAAGATTAGGATTTAGACCAAAATATTTATGTTTTATCGTAACCAACAAGACAAATTAAATCATATCTCTGGATCCACTAATGATATCAGGATGATCTAAGTATCAAAATGTAGCTTTTAAAGCCAGGAATCTGAAAATGTGATTGGATCATTTTGACCAAATTTGAGTTAATTTTCTTTTCGATGTGATGAGTCATATATATATATATATATATATATATATATATATATACACACACACATACACACACACATATATACACATACACACACACAAGAATTAAATTTAATTATGTATGTAAAAACAATTAATTTAAAAGATGTAAAGTTTTATGTTAAGTAGGAAAAACTTTTAAAAACAGCTTCTAAATGTAATTACAAACAGACTCAATTCAAGCAATTTTATATATTTTTTAATATTATTCAATGAGTAGCTTTGTAATGTATTTTTTGTACAACTTACTAATTTAGAACTAAAAAAAAATGAAGGTTATGCAGATTCGTGCTGTTATGAAGGAATACACGTATAACAGTTAACCAGAAAAAGGCGTGTTGTTGTTATCTTCACCTGTAAACTCAGTATGAGAGAAGATAAATCTCACTACCGCTGATGAAAAGTTACCTTCAGTGTCAACACAAGCTCTGCGACGGGCTACAATACAAATAAAAGTGAGCGTACTTACACACACAAAGTTCCACAACATAAGCGTAATACGACCAGCCAACAACCAGGTTAATAAAAAAGACAGGTATCCAGTTCAGAGTCCGTTTACAGCACCTCAGAGCAGGTGAAGGAGCCATCTTTAATCCGAGTGTTTGGACGCTAGCTGACGGTGACGTCACACTCACGGCTTTTTAATGATCGAACCAAAGATACAAACAACCTCAAGATGCTTCCCTGCAGCATAGATTCCAAAGATGATTCAATCAGCCGTTGTCAATATTCCGTACCTTGTTTCCCACGTCAACAAATCTAAAAATTACATGTTTGAAACGTGATTTATACATTTATACGCGAGGCTTTTTCGTACGTTTCAAAATAATTTGTGAAATGTATTAAATGAATCAGCATAAGACCCTGTACTGCGTTTTTTTAGTTATATGTGGGTCCAACAGTTCCGTTTGAAGCTGCAATATCCCATTTTGTCCACTTGAGAGCGCTAGAAGTCTTAGAAATTGAACAAATTAGGGTCTAGTTTTATTTTTTCTCACATTGCGAAGCAGATTATTTAGACTATTTATTTTGCTAAGTGCTGTTTTACTTTTAAACTGACCATTGCATATTCTATATAACATATTTGATTGACCTAATGGCCAGAAAGAGATTCTTCTTTTGTGGTATAAAGTTTAGCAGTGCAAGATTCTCTGTCAGATTCACCCCTCACTATCAACATACCGTTTCATAAGCCAATAAAGTGAAGATGAAAGTGATAAACTTGCAGCTTATATCCACAAAATCAATGGGATGTGAAAGGATCATTTAGAAAATCAATAAGGTTCACTTCAAATGAGCTTCATATCTAGAATGTAAGGTAACGTTGGTTAGCTGAGTCTGGTGTTTAACATGTGAAAATGTTCTATTTTGCCAGTGAAATAAAGAGAAAGCAATACAGTGAAACATTTCTATTGCCATATTTTGCAAAGCCGTCAATATTAACCTATAAAAACTAAAAGGTAAACATATGCAAGCCCAACATGTGGGTTGAAATATGTTTTTTTAATGGTGAAAAGAAGTTCAATAGCAGATTTCTAAGAGTACACTTGGAATCTCTGTTTTGTTCTGGACTGCCAGATGTAAAAAAGAAGCAATTGACAGACCAAGAATTTACATGAACTCTTTATTGGTCTTTTTCTTTACATTTTAGTCAAGGCAAATTATTTACATTATCAAATAGCTTGCTCAAACTTTAATAAAGCCAAAATAAATTAACAAACTCAATTTGTACATGTTAAATCTAACAATTAGTCACTTAGACACAGTTCACAGATTGATGACTAATGACTTGCTGCTTTGAGAGAGGAGCGTGCCTTCTTTTTGCGTGAAGATGATGGAGAGGATGGAGAGGACTGAGAAGAGGCAGTGTGGGGAAGTGGCTCAGGTGAAACTGAACGCCTCCTGGTGGGACTGCTGCTGGGGGAGCCGCGGGGCGACGAGTAGGGAGACAAGGCCTGGAGCATCCGACCACTGCGCTCCTGAATGGCATGCTGAAAAAGGAGAGACCAAACAGATTATTTTAACTGTAACATGGGGATTTGTTTTACTTTTCAAGACTTTAAAAGTTTTAATTCTTAACTGGCAGGACAAATAAAGGCTGTGTTTCCAGTGGTGGTTGTGATTCCTTTTGATGCATTATTTCTTACAAGTTTCTCTTTTTTAGATATGGCTGCAACTGAGATATTGTTTTTCTTTTGTGGTCTAACTTAAACATTCTGAAATCGGCAATAGAAGCAAGAAAACCATGAACTGTACTTGAATAGGCCTAATTTATCTGCATGACCCTTGTTATTTTTCTTAATCTTACATAGTGCATGAGTACACAACAAAAGCTGTTTTAATACGGCAACAACAGAGCACAGTTCAAATGAACTTAAATCTTCCTTCAGTTTTTCAGTTTTCAATGTTGTTTTTTTTTGTGAGGTGTGATATAAAAGTAAACGTGCCCATGCGCCGTCTTTTCCAAAAAGCTCCAGGAAGTTGCCAATGAATTCTCGTGACTTCTCCTCCCACTTAAGAATAAGGTCCTGGCTCTTCTCCTCCACCCTGTTGACAAAGTGTTTCGACTTCTCCTCCACTGTTCGAACCGTCTCTTTCATCTTGTCCACCTGGTTCTGGAGCCGATACTTATTCTCCTGTCAGCAGAGGGAGAAGTAGCTTCCAGTACGTTGTCTTTTTTTTTCTCAAAGGCATTACATCAGTTATTTACTCACATTAATGAACCCAACATTTAGTTCTCGAGCTGTGTAGCCTCGCTGCAGGTTGCGACGGACGTAGATGTCGTAGTCTCGAACAATTCGGGTTATCAGATCTGATGTGGAGATTCCCTCTGTCCTCTGAGTGGCCACAAACATCCCTGTTAACAAAAGAGACATTTCATAATGATTTCCACTGACAAACCAAACAGTATAACTTGGGACCATTCCTAAAGGTTTGCATGAATCTCCACCTGCTTCTTTAATGTGCTTATAAACGTCCTCTGATCCTGCAGATGTGTAAGGGATGTCATCATGAGCCACAAAGTCGATCTGTGAATGGAACATTTGGACTGGTTAAATGTTACATTTGTTTTGTTTTTTACTGTATGACCCTGCCACACAGGGTGACTTTTGACCTTGTGTTTCTTGAGAAACTCTGTAGTAAGCGTCCAGGGAGCGTCTCGAACCACCTCGTCGACGTAACGACAGTGCCGCAACGCTTCGTAGCGTTCATCCTCCGTCATCACCGTGTAGCCTTTAAATTTGTGGGTGAGTTCATCACTGCACACTAAAGACAAAAATAAAAATGAATTTGAAGTGGAGCCGTCAGTTATTAAATTTTTTGTTGCTTCTTGTATCTCACAGTTTGTATACTAGAGGTTGTTTTTGGTTGATGTTTTGTATCTGCATTTTGCATACCTCCATTTGGTAAGAAACAGACATTGAAAAAACTAGTCCTCAGCTATCTCCGGTGCATTTTATATTTGACTTGTTTAAGTGTACATGGTCTTTTTTAAAATAAATAATTTGAAAGAAAAATACATCAGTTCAAACATCAGTAGAAACCAATTTAAACAAATTCTATGGTAAAGACAGGACAGGAAACAGGAAGTTGAAGCCACCAAAGCTTCCATCTGCCCCGACAAGAACCCCACCCCACCCTACCCCATGCAGGAAATACCACGTAGAGCTCAGTTATTGTTTGTTATGGGTCAATTGTGCCAAGATTAAAGTGGATTGCTGCCATTTGAATACAACTCCAATCTCAAAAGCTTTATTGAATTTCTTCCAATCACTATAACCTGAACATCACTGTGGGTTTAACAAAACATGGCAATTTAATTTTAATTAAATAGTAGCAGCTACACTCTAAAAACAAAATATTATGTCAACTGGTTCCACTTAATGTAGTTGAGTAAATTCAAAGCAATATACCAGTTTTTTAACCCAAGAACATGAGTATGTTGCTTTGAATTTACTTAACTCAGTTAAGTGTAACCAGTTGACATAACATGGTTAAGTAAATCCAACATTTCATTTTTATTTCATTGTAGTTGTATCACTTCTGGTGCCACCTGGTGAACTTTTGATGGGAAAAGTAAAATAATTCTGGCAGAATAAATATGTAATACAAAACTGAAATCAATGTAAAGATCTATAAAATTGGGTTTTGCATGCAAAAACACTTAAATATTTAAGGTTCGAGTTGTTTTTCAAAGACAGATCCACTTTGTTCTTGGCTTAGCTTTCAGTTTTGTCAGAATTAAACTCAATTTCACCAAACTAAGATAATTCAAAGAGCTATCTACCACAGGTAAGATATTTTTTGTTCATTACCTCTTCACAGAAACCCAGCTCAAAAGAAATCAGTGTGGGAACAGGTCCAGACTGGTCTATAGCTCTTTTGTGTCAAGAAAACATTTCCCTGATATCCTGTAGTGATATTGCTCAGAGCAATGTTTACTGTAAGATACAGATTACTGATAACTCTACAGAATACTGCTTCAAAACTAATCAGAACTTTCTTTTAGTGCCTTAAATTAAATACAAGATATACAATTTTGTCTCTAAATGGACTGACAGTCTGTCTTGTTGTACAGTGGAATGTTTTATGCACTCAAAAACACTGATTATGTCAAATGGATACATTAGATCCATACTTTACCTCCTACTATCAGGTGGGTGTTGGGGAACACATTTTTGGCCTGCATCAGAGCTCGAGCGTGTCCCGAGTGGAAAAGATCAAAGATCCCATCAGCGTAGACTCGAACTGGACGGTGAGCTACCAATAAACATGTGAGTATGAAACAACTTCTGTACAGACAAAAATAATCTCAGAGCTGTAAATCTCCTCCTTTATCACTCAACTGATGTGGCACATTCCTTCAGACAAACATCAGGAGATTATCAATGTTTTTATCAGCTGTGAAGCAAAACTGATATCCTTTTTTATGGCTCATATCAGCTGATACTAGTCGACCCAATCAAGTCTGAGTGACTTGTCTTTTATTCCCTGCTTCCAGTTAGAAGTCCCATCAGGATTTGAAGGGAGATTTAATGTTTTATGGAAAATAGATGGACTGAAAAGGCTAACCTGGTGTTCCTTTTCGTGCTTGAGCAATGGTCAACATTTCGTGTGGGACGACTGCCTCACAACCTGTTGGTTTGGCAAAGGGGGCTGGCTCCCGCAGAGCCTAGAAAAGAGGGAAAGAGATATTATGAAAGAAAGCAGGTAAAGTGTTATTAGTTCTGAGTCATGCCATGCCAATTACAGGAAAAGCTGGTTTTACACTATTATGAATTGCTTATTGACAGTTGTTTGCTTCACTCCTGAGGCCATTTGTAGCATTTCCAACTTGAATAACCTGCTTGTGTTTGAAGCACAGGTAGGAGGAGGTGTTACTAACTGGCAGCCATTTGATTTTTCAGACTTACTGAAATTCAATCACTGCAGGATTAGTCTTATTTAAACCATAACTAGATCCAGAGATTAATTAAACATGCAAGCTGGTAAGGGGCGCCAAGTGTAAAATAAAATGTTTAAAAAGTCACAAACACATTTTCATTATTTAACTCACTATCTCAGTGTTAAATCCTAGTTAAAAATGTTCCACTAACATTTTATTGTTAGTGTTATTGCTCACTGTTTTTACATTTGACTAATTTTTATTAAATGACATCATTATCCTGCAATAAGCGCAACCATTAAACTGCTATTGCTGCTAAAGATGACATTTAAAATTTAGATTCAAAGTGTGTTTTTTGAAAACATGATGGATAGCTGTGGTCTGGCAGTTTGAAGTGCAGCTCAGACACTGGCCACAACTGCAAATTTGATGTTATGTAGGGAAATCTTAGCAGTCTTAGTAGCTAAGCTTAGCAGAATTAGCAGCTATTGCAGGGTTAGCAGTGTTAGCGGTTGCTATTGCCTCAGGATGATGACATCATAACAACAACCTCTCACCAACAGCAAATGCTGCCTTCCATTCTGAAATACAATATTTAAATGTAAACCTCAACATGTAGCTGCAACATTTAAGATTTAACTTAAATTTAGATTTGCACACTTAGTACTAATTTGCAAAATGTAAGAACAGGGAGTTAAATAACAAAAAAACTTAGTGGAAAAAATGTAACTATAATTTTTTACTCAGAAAATAATAAAAATGTGTCAGTGACTTTTATATTTTACTTGGCGCCCCTAGGCTGGGGCGATATTATTTCAATTTGAATTATTAAACAAGAGCATTTATCTAAATAAGATAAACATTTATAACCCCATCAGGGCACAAGTGGATATTTTCGTTTCGCATTTATGCTCTGTATGGCCTGGACTTTGTGTTGTGAGCGGAGATGTGTTGTAAGATATACTTTGAACTCGTACTCTGCTTCAAACATCTTTGTTACTAAGTCAGTGAAAACACAAGCTTATATGTGCTTCAGCACTGGAAATGTTTTATGATGTAAATGTTATGAAGAATAAAATTCACAGTAAATGACATGCCATATCAGTATACATAGGATGGCAGTAAAATACTATTAAAGAATTAAATGATCTATTCTTGTTTGTCTCTTCTTCCAGTGACAAAATGGTTCATGTTTTAATTTGTATGAAATTTGGTATAAACAAGATATTTTTTCTTTGTTTGCATGAATATGGTTTTTTATTTGTCCTATAAAGTAAAAACGATAATAAATGTTAACATTCACTATATGTTCAGTTTTATAAGGTCACCCCCTGCCCTGAAAAAGCCCCCCTTCAGGGCTCAAAGTGGCCCAAGGGCCACCAGTTGATAATCACAGTTGTAGCACATTTTACAACTTTAGACACAGTTTACTAGAGTCAAAGCACAGAAATGACTCTTGATTGCCAATGTTGTAGATTCCTGTTCTAGTTATTTATTTTAAAGACTTTCTTCAAGCCAGTTAAGGTCAATTATCAGATGTAAAGTTAATACTTTAACTAAGTGACCCTGTTCCTGTAGACCTACCATGCGATGGCCTCCTCTTTGGTTCTGTGGGTTCTGTTGTTGCTGACCATTGCTGCTACGGCCTCGTCTCCTTCTGGCCATCCTGGATGTTCAGCTGGGAGCACGTCTGTTTGTGTCTCTCCACACGCTGATGTCTGAGCCTGCGTGCCTTTATAAGTTTTCATCTCGTCCGCCTGCCTGACCCTGATGACAAGAGAGCATAGTGAGCAAAGTTCACGCCAGTCCAGTAAAGTCATTCAGAAAAGTCCAACACTTCTGAAGTCAATACTGATCTTTCCTTTACTGAGAGACCGGATTTATGCATGTGTAGAGTGTTACTCATCTCAGTTAACTTAACAATGTAGAACACAAACATGTAAAAAAGAAAAAAATGTTCTGAGTTATCTCTCATTTTGGTTACTGATTGTGGCTCAGAAAGAACAGAGGATCTTAAAGCACTAAGAAGAGCACAGCACAGTGACACAGTCTACCAGTGCTTCTGTCTTATCAGTTATTTTTACTGGGCTGATGTTTAGATACTTAACAAAGACACAAGTTGTTTTTTCTGCTCAGCAGAGTTCATTGGCAGTGGTTAGCACCATTTTCTCACAGCAAGAACAGTCCTGGCTTCAAGCCCTAGTTTGAACCTGGGGTCTTTCTGTGTGTAGATTGCATGTTCTCCCCGGTTTGCGTGAATTTTCACCCACAGTCCAAATACATGCATGTTTAGGCTGTCTGCAGGCCCAGGCCTTCCTTGAAAAAGAGATTTGTGATCTCAGTGAGATTTAGTTGGTTAAGTAAATAAAATAAAGTATATTAGTTTTCATGTGAAACACTGTATAGGACTAAATGAACAGAAAGTCTGTTCTGTTGGTGAATTTTAGGCAACGACTGATATCTTTTCACATGGGATTCTGTAAAAAGACTATGAACAAATAATTTCTCAATAATATTGATCTCAGCTGGAGAAAGTGAGTTTAATTTGAACTGATTGGATGATCTTAGCTCAAACACCAAAGTGAATTGCAGTTAAACAACTCCCCTCGCATCATGCTGTTTAATAAACATTTAGCCTGCCATAATTTCAAATTACTTATTTCTGTGGAAGTATTATGCTATTACTGCTGATATAACCCCAGTCTACACCTGCTATGCTACAGATTGTTATATGTGTTGGTGAATAACCATCAAATTTAGTTTAAACAACCAAGTTGTACAAAATGTTGAGTCATCAATATAAATAAAATAGTGCCCATATAAATTTCATAGCATCTCTTTTACATTTTAAGATGACAGCAATTCACTTTGGTCTTGGTCTTGCATTGTTCTGATAAGTATTAAACTCTAAGACGGTGTACAAAGAATTATCTTAGACAGGTAAAATATTGATTGTTCATAACCTTTAAACAGATCATCAGTTCAAATAATCTGAACTTGATGACAGAAACTCCAAACGTTTGGATCCTGTGTTCAGATGGACTCATTAGCTCCACAATCTGGTAAGATATAAACAAACAACATTGTGGTTTGATTGACATTAAGATTATAAACAAACCCAGTTGCATTACTGAATGCATTTAGAAATACAGTGCTGGCAAAGAGAAGAAAAGCAGAGGATTTATAGCAGAGATAACTTATATTAGCAACAAGTTTTAGTTTTTTATATTTACTTATTAGACCGTAACAGCAATGAAGACCACTAATATCAGAGCTGTTTAATCTAGTATAAAACCAGGAAACACACATTCCAAAGCATTATCCTCTGTGGTCTTGTCATCTCTAACGGTGTCTTTCATGTTTGCACAAACCACTGCTGACGTAGTCATTGATGTGGAAACGAAGTGGAAGGAAACCTGCTTCACAGAAAGAGGATGTGTAATGAGGGAGAGGCAGGGGAAGGGAGAGCTGCAAAAAAGGATTTACAAGAAAACAAGTTATACTGAGAGTGGAAGTGTTTTCTCTATAGTGTGCATATTTATAGGGCAAAGGTGACCATAATGCAGTGGTTTCCAAAGTCGGTCCTCAAGGGCCAGTGTCCTGCACATTTTAGGTGCTGCCCTGGTTCAACACAGCTGAACCTAAGGAGTGCTTAATTAGTGGGCTTGATAGCAAACTGAGAAGGTAAATCATCTATTTGTATCAGCTGTGTTGAAGCAGGGACAAATCTAAAACTTGCAGGAGACCGGCCCTTGAGGACCGGAGTTGGACATGCCTGCCATAATGTGTTTGAACATCTGTGTGTGGGCCTTTTACCAAAATATGTTATGAACCGCTGGGGGGATTCTAATGAAACTCCCAGAAATGAATGACTGAGTGTACATCTACAGTCAGTTAACCTTTGGAGCCAACCTGATTCAAGATGGCCACCACAGCCATCTGGTAAAAGACACCAACATGTTGTGACCCAGTCAATTATACAGAGCTAAAAGTTGGTAGCTGAATGTTTGACTACAATAATATTTGAGGTCTGTCTGTTAGCAAAATAACATCTACAGCTAATTAACAGACAATCCTACTCAAGATGGCCACCACAGCCAATAGTTAGCACATAAATGGCCCTATGTCAGTTGGTTTTTACAGCTACTGACCTAATATTTGGTGTGGTAGTAACTGAGACTCATCCCCAACATGTACTACACACTATACAAAACAACTTCAACTCTGTCATTTCTCAACATAAGATCATCTCAGTCTAAACTCTGGTATGAAAGGTGGAAGTATGATTTTCAAGGAAATGCTTGGCCTTCTATTATTTCTAAATTTATTGCACGGATCAACAGTACAGCATATAAATACTGATGTGCCCTTCAATCTTAATTTGTAAAGTATTTGAGAATTTTTCCATCCTGCAGAATTGAAAGTTTTTGAAAAAGCCTCTTACAATGATTTTGCTTCATTTTTAACCTCCTCTTCAAGAAGGAAAACAAAGAAAAAACATTAGGGTTAAGAGAAATTTGGTTGATTTTGGATGTTTGACTTTAATTAAAAACAATAAACGGCCACATTTTGAGTTTGAATTTCAAGAAAACAAGCCCGACTTCTCAGGGAGCTTTTCACCTGTGAGCACAATAACGACTCCCGGCTGAGGGGTGTGGTTATCCTTGTGAGAACACACTCACACAGACACACACAGAGGGAGGGAGTTACTCCTCTGCTTCTTCTCTTACTTCCTGAATCAACGCTTTCTCAAATATGTGGAGCCACAAATAGATTATCACTCTGGACCTTTAACACACAGAGCCACAGGTTATCATACTAAAGCAGAAGGTAAGACTGATACTTTATATTTCTGCCATCCTTCAGATTCGTCTTTATTAGGTGTTCAGTTTCCTATTTAAACATAATGATGTCTGTTATAGCAGAAAATATAACAGATAGGACACTGAGTTCAAAGAGCAAAAGCTGCAGTTTTCCATAGAATCACAGTGTCATTGGTTGTAATTAATCTTTGAGGGTGGAGTCAGATTTTTAAACGGATTTCCTTGGCTTGTATGTAACTCAGACCAGCTCTATAAATAAATATCTGTTTGAACTTTTGCCTTCATCAAACCAGGGAGTGAGTAGATGAGTAACCAGGCTCCTGTCTTTACTCTACATCTGTCAGAGATAAAAGAAAAACAACTACAGCCTTGTTGTGTTTGCATTAAACCCTCCTGATCAAATGTTGTGTGCATTTCCGTTTCTTTTAAAGTTCACTCGCTGCTGTATAACATGTTCCTGTGGCGATACCTGACTTTTCTCCTGCTGATAACAGCTCACGCATACAAAGGTACGGTGCAGAACATGACATGCATCATTCCTCCCCCTGTCTGTGTGGGATTATTACACACATACCCACAGACATGGTGACTTTTCACACTAAGTGCATCACAAGTGTAACCTTGCTACAGTAAAACCACAACTGCAGAACTGAAATTTCCTGGGAAGATCAACAACTTTGGGTTTTTTCAGCACATTTATGAGAAAATACAACTGCTATTGTGCAAGAATAACAGCTGACAGAATCTGTAAAGCTTTAACTGTACCCACATAGTAAACATATGTGGTCCAGATCTGGTGTTAAGCTGGCACTATTAGCTGACAGCAAGTGGTTTGTCATCCAGATGTGGGCCAGGTCTGGCAATGAAGGCACTGTTTTTAAGACGGCATGCCACAACTGGCCCGGTTGTGGTTTGGTTTATGTGGTGCTGGCCCCATGCATGGACCACCCCTGGCAAATCACATCAGGGCCATGGAATGGCCATCATTCTCTCTGTGCTGAGTGTTGTGTGGGCCAGAACTGGGCCAGACAAATTTTGCACAATGGGTAACACTCCATTCAATATTAACAGCAGGCTCATCTGTGATGCATACTTTTGGTCCAGTTTGCAAAATATCAAACGAAATGTTGTCGCTTTTTTGCCTCATTTTAAGAAAATAGAACAGATCTGAGGTTTTAGCTCAGACTTCGTGTTACCTCATCCTGTATGTCTATTTTGTTATAGGGAATATTACAGGAAACCAGTGGTAGGCACAGCTAATCAAAACGTTAGGTTCACTAACCACTAATACAGAAAACAAACAAGAATCTTAGCTCTGCTAGCACTAAACCGCTAAACGGATAAGAAAGTTAGTGGAAGCTACTACATGTGTCACACACTGTGCCTGAAATGTCCAGCACCGCTTGTTAGAAGAGATCATTTTTATTTTTATTTCATTTCAGATTAATGGCAGAAAAAACAGTTTTTACGCTTGTGAATTTTTAGTGGACTTAAATTTAGTGAAACCCAATTTAGCGGAAGCTAATTTCTCTGCAGTTTACAACGGTTAGCAAAAAAGCTAATCTGCTAAATGTGAAGTTAGTTCTTTTATTAGCAGATTAGGGCAACTGTGCCTACTACTGCAGGAAACTAATATTGATTAGCAATTCTCAGTAAACCTGTTTCTTTGAAAAAACTTACTGAATAAAACCATCTTTAGTCATACAGTCCTTGACAGAAGCATACACTATGTCACTTTGAGAGATTATGCAACTTTTATTTTGAAAACCTAAAAAAACCTAATTTCTCTCTTTCCTCTCTCCTTGTGGTTTCTAGTTCAGAAATGTAATGACTTTACAGATCTACATCTCGGTCATGCAGTCATTGGCACCAGTCTCAAAGTCAGGTTGTTGCTGTACACCAGACATAATGACACCTGTGGCGTCCTCTTATCCCACACCAACTTAACGCAGCATCCCCAATTCAACATGTCCAAACCCACCACCTTCGTCATTCATGGGTACCGACCCACTGGCTCTCCTCCTGTGTGGCTGTACGTCACCAAGATGCTGCTGAACAGGGAAGACATGAATGCTATATTGGTGGACTGGAACCGCGGAGCTGCTACTCTGGATTATTTCAAGGCTGTGAGGACCACACGCAAAGTATCAGACAACATCACAGCTTTCATTGAAATGATGCAGGTATTAAGGCCATTTAACATCATGTCATAAAGGGACACCGTGGACAGTGTTGTGCGTACCACCTATAACATTTCATCTTCTTAGGATCATGGTGCTTCTCTGAGCTCAATCCACATGATTGGAGTCAGTCTTGGAGCTCACATATCAGGATTTGTTGGAGCTAACTTTAATGGATCGATTGGAAGAATCACAGGTAAGCATCTGACACGAAAACAATAGATTTACACCTTAAAATACATTTTAAAAAATCTTTAGGTTTATTTATTCATTTTGTGTAAAGATTACAGAAACGAATCTCTGTGTTACAAAATCTGTTTAAATGGATTTTTAAAGACAAACAACTGGTTTTGAAAAACATCACATTGGGGAAAATAATTCCTGAGAAAGAAATAGAATGATGGTGCCAGCATGTTTTGTTCCATCAGAGCTTTAAAAATGTGATTGTGTTTGCAGGTCTGGATGCAGCTGGGCCTGAGTTCAATAAGAAGCCTCCAGAAGATCGTCTGGACCCGACCGATGCTCAGTTTGTAGATGTGCTGCACACAGACACTGACAGTCAGTTTAAGTATCATTTTGAAATTTTTAATGTTCTTGTTACCAAGTTGTGAACAGTGTGTGTGTCTCTTTATTTTATTGTTGTTTTACCATCTCCTTTGGCATATTTTATTGATTCAACTAGAAAGGTGTATGGCTCTTTTTGTAACTTTTACATTTATTAAGATATTGGACATTTTTTGTTATTTTTAGCTTTCCACTTCAGTTCTTTTACCTTCAGTTTCAAATGAGTTTTTTGCTACTTTTAGCAAGCCTTTTGCTGCTTTAGCCTTTAGCCACTGTTTAATTGCTTTTATCTTATAGCTAGCCTTTTGATCTCTTTAGCTTTTATCCAGTGGTTCATTCATTTAAGCTAGTGTTGTATGCCTACCTTTTTAGTTTTTAGATTTTAACAAGGTTCAGCAAAGTCATTCAGCACTCAGCATTCACATTACATTGTCACAGAATAAGTTTTTTTATGTTGTTTTAATGACTCAACTTGTATTTTTAGCTCTTGGCTACAGAGAACCTCTTGGACACATTGATTTCTATGCTAATGGAGGAGCAGACCAACCAGGCTGCCCCAAGACCATTTTCTCTGGTGAGGTTATTAAGATTAGTCCACATAAATGACCGTATAAAGAATTAATACAATTCATGTGGTAAAAATCCATTCTTACCTGCTGAACAGGAGGATCCTATTTTAAATGTGACCACCAGAAATCAGTGTTTCTTTTCCTGGACACGGTGAACAGAACATGTTCCACCAGGGCCTATCCCTGCTCATCCTATAAAGACTTTCTGGCTGGAAAATGCTTGAACTGTGACCGCTTTGGAGATGCTGGATGTCCTTTCTTCGGTTGGTGTCAAAAACATTTATTTTTGGAATTTGTATCTTTACTTCATTTGATAGTCAATGATTCGGTTGTTTTACTTTTCTTAGGCTATGATGTCATACAGTGGAAAGACAAACTGTTGAAATCGAACCAGGAAAAATACTTCTTCACCACAAATGCTAAGTCTCCATATTGCAGTAAGTAATCTCTATAATTAGAAATATCCGATGAAAATCAGAATCAGTACATCTAAAAATGTCTACTTAATTTATTAGCTTCATAAAGTGACTGATTAGGGTGTGTATGCTGTCACCTAGGGGTGATAACATTGTTCTACATCAATGTTTTTAACCTGGCTTCAGGACCCATCTTCACCTCCAAACAAATAAAAAAAATGTACTAAATGAATTTACTCAATGAAAACACAGTGCAGCTGAAGCGATAAGCAAGTGGCAACTATGAAAAAGGGAAATATTCTGTTTTATACTCAAACACCTGCAGTTTATTTACCATCAAAATGCTTCAAATCAGAAACTTCAGCCTTTTTTTTAAAACAAATTCAAGAATGCTTGAACACAAACATGAAATAAACACACTCCTGAGTCCTTTGAAAGACTTGACATGTGAAACACTACCTCATTGAATGTATAAAACGTCATGTTATGTATTTAGTCATTTATTCAAACTTTAATTAAAAGGCTGCATTGCAACTAGAATGTTTAAGTACGTAATTTTAAGATGTAAAATTTAGTTTTAAACACCAAAGTTGTGTTTAAAAAGTTACTTTTATCTGTATTTGCATCATGTGTTTTCTCTCGTATTTGGTTACAGAAAATATTTTTGTATAAAGATGTTTTGTGCTTGCCCAGAGACAACCTACAAGGTGGATGTGATGATCTGGAACAAGTCTGAGCGTTGGGGATACATCACTATTAAACTCTTCGATGGCAAAAAAGAAGCAGTGGCAACTATTGATCAGTAGGTTCTGTTTTTATTATGGGTTCTGTTTAATAGGCTAATATTTAACTATAACCTTCCATATGTTTGTGTTTTCTTTACACCAGCAAAGCTCAGGAGTTCAGGAAGTTCACAGAAACTAAACTGTTGGCTCAGTTTGACTCAGATGTTCAGTCAGTGAAGAAGGTCTCCATCATGTTCACCACCGGGCAGGTGTTGCAGCCCAAACGGACCCTTCGACTCCTCAGAGTTCGGCTCACACGCCTGGAAGGCAAAAAGTACGCAGCACACAAATTTAAACAGTGTTATTGTCCTGCCTTCAGGAAAGAACCCAGGGTCAGGTGAGCCATCTCATTTCTTTTTCTTTATTTATGACTGTGTTTGTCTCTTCCAGGCCTCTGTGTCGATATGACGTTCTCCTCGAAGAAAACACAGAAGTCACCTTCAGGCCTCTTCCATGTGAAGAGTCCCAGTTCTGAAACCAAAGTCAGGATTATTCAGTTTCAACAATTTCTCAGGATTGTGCAGCAAAACTTCAAAAATGTATATATTTTTAAAATGCAGCAACCAGTCGTGCACAAATTTACACTGTTTTTATCAAACACTGAAATGTGATTTATTCCTTAACCTCAAGAGACTCCTGTCCTCCTGCTGAAGACTTCTCTGCATCAAGGTTTTTTTTTTTGTTCTATTCAGCTAAAACCTTTTTTTACTGAGGGATCATTTTTTTACTTGAGCATTTTTAAATGACTAGAATTTCAAAAACAATATATATTTTATGTCTGTGAATTCCAACTAATCCAGATAATGAGATAAAATCCAAACTGTAATTTCCATTCATGGGATCAATAAAGTATCATTCAATTCAATTCAAAATAAAAAAGTGCATTAATCAAAAGCTCAGGTCTCAGGATAAGCTGTACAATGTTTTTTAAGAATATGGTATTTTGTACATATTGTTTCATATTGTTTTAAAATTAGCAGGATTTTATTATTTTATTTGTATTTTTTTTTTCAAAAGTAAGAACTGTATTTTACTTGTTCATTAAAAACAAATAATCCAATTAAGTCTTTTATTTTTCTTTTCACAATTAAGTTTGAACAGGTTGTACATCAATTAAGCATCACTAAATGACACACACACACACATACATACATACATATATATAGATATGTATATATCTATATATATATATAAAAAGCCATCCACAATATTTTTTTATATATATTTTTACAAAGTCAGGAAAAACTAACAAACTTTAGCCCATAAATGAGTTTATATCTGTTTTGTTTTGTTTTTCAGTTTTGCACAAGATTTTAATCCAATTTCTAATACAAAAAATAGCTGCTATAAACAACTCCTAATGTTAATTCAGTTTAGCAACCAAAACATTACCAACTGGAGCAGTATGGGGCGCCGTTTGTAAAGATACCCAGTCAAAAATTATTAGCAATATTTAGCTTTATTTAGCCTTTCAAAAGAAAAAAAATAGGGGAGTATTTTTCAAAGTCATATTTTTACCTTGATGTTCATACATTTATATGTCATAGTTCCAAACTAAATATTTAATTTACAAACTAAATATTTACTTTGTAGCTAAATATTTAGCTTGCAAACTAAATATTTAATTTGCAAGCTAAATGTTTA
>JARVJO010000082.1:13424298-13435346 GCA_031762555.1 Cynodonichthys magdalenae
CATGTTTTTGATGAGAGGATAACATTATAACATGATATAAAACTCAAAAATGTTGATTTTACATATTACCCCTTTAACATAAAACATTTGCAAAATTATGGAAAAAATTATAAATGAAAGCTTAACATATTATATAGAAAATAATGGATATTTGTCAATGTTTCAAAGTGGGTTTAGAAAAGGAAGGAACATGATGGATCCAGTCTTGTGTCTGGAACATGAGATCAGGAAAGCTTAAATTAATAGTGTTGTAGCTGTGTTTTTTGATGTAGAAAAGGTGCATGATATGATGTAAAGAGCTTTACTTATAAAACTGAAGAAAATTTGCATCACAGGTCCAATGTTTAAATAGATTAAAGAGTTTTTTTCAGACAGACAAAAACAGCTAAAAGTATGTTAAAGTCATTCAGGTAAATATGTCATAGAAAATGGTACTCCACAGGGCAGCATTCTTGGTCCTTTATTATTTTTCATAAATGATAAGAAGAGGGAATTGAATGTTATGGAAAAGAGGGGAAAATGTAGGATAATTAACCTACTAACTAATGGCTATTAATTGCTAATCCTAACCACACTGGACCCAGTCTACCTCTAAAACTAAAACTACAACCAGGTCTAGTATGGTCCACATGCAGAAATGTGATGAGATTCCCCAATACAGAAGTTTCACAAATCAGATAAAACCTGTTTTAAATATTCTACTATCTGTAGAACAATCCAGTCCAGGTTTGAAGAGTTGACATGTTGTAGTTTTGGATCTGGACCAGGTTTAGTGCTGTCCAGACAAGTTAAATGTGATGAAAATGGCCTTTATTGAGGTTTGACAAATCAGATAAAGGTGTCAAAAATCCCACACTTGGTTTGAAATGTTCTACAGTTAGTGTAGAATAATCTAGTCCAGGTTTGAAGTATTTTAGTATTTAAACTAGAGCAGAAGGTAGGAAAAACATTAGACAAAATTGCCTAAATTCAGCTTGGTGTTGGTTTGTCTGTAAAGATTCCTAGCTGTAAATTTTACTTTGTGTTCCTTTGGCAGAGGTCTGCTGTGGAACTTTACTCAACTGTGTGGAGTTTGTAGGAAATCCTGACCTCCTCTGTCATTTTCTTCTCTTTAGGTTTGGAGAAGTCAACTGTTCTAAAGATGCAACAATACTCCCTGTGACCTAAATCTGTCTGAATAAAGCTGTTGATTATGTTCACTTCCTGTTGACCTCATAGGCCTATCAAAAGGAATCAAAACATTTTGGTGCTTAATTAGATCAAAAATATATGATGGCCATTTCAATGTGCTTAAGAGTATTGGAGGTTATTATTAGGCTTTTTTAATTTTTTAAGAAGCAATGAATTTATTTGTTTTTGTTAATAACCTTTATTTATCCAGGCAAAAATCTGTTCAGATTGCAGGTCATTTTGTAAGAGAGACCTGAAGGCAACCTATTCATGTTTTTGGTCTGCGCGGAAAACCTGAGTACCCGGAGAAAACCCACACAAGCCTGAGAACATGCAAACTCCACACAGAAAGACCCCAGGTTTGAACCGAGGGTTGAACCCAGGAACTTCGTGCTGTGAGGCGCCAGTGTTAACCACTGATCCATCATGCTAAAAGTGGATAGAATATGATGGATTCCCAGTAATCTACTCAAATGTGTTGAGACTTGGTGAAAACACTCGGCACCATCTGAAGTACTTTTCTTTTTACAGTTTTATGGATGACAAATATTCCCAGGATTCTACCACACACCATGCAAGCAGATTTTCACTGGATCTTTTATTCCACATCCCAAACACAAGACAAACTTAAATAACATGAAGAAAAATGTGTAACATAAACTTTGATATGAGCACAAAATGGCACAAGAACCAAGTTAGACATCATAAATGATTCTGTAAATATAACCCCGAGATATGGCTGACTTTGTGTGATAAAACCTTAATAAACTCCCACAATAAGATCTTAGGGATAGCTCACAGATACAACATCCAACTTGAGTCTTTATTGACAATCACATAAATATATTTTCACATCTGTCACAATCAAAGTCAAATCATAAACACAAGTTCTTAAATAAATAATATAAAGAATAAAAAATGATGGTGCGCACAATAAGGAAACAATGGTCAAAGGAAGATTGGAAAACAAAATAAAAATGATGCATTTAAAAAATAAAAAATGGACGCTTGTTTGCTGAAAGGTGAGTTGGTATATTTGGTTTGTGTCATAGGTCCGATGAACATTTGCTTATATTCCTGTGTCTTTGGGTCTAAAGTTTGTTATATATTCTGTCAAACATCCTCTTCACCCAGTCTGTTCATTCGTCAGAACTAAACGTTTTAACATTTCTCAGTTTTTTTCCCTGTCTTCCCTCTGCATGAAGGCAGAAAAACAAGTGCTGAAATGTTTCTGTCCCTGTTTGAACACGTGGGTTTTATCTGAGTCCGGCGCCCGGGCCTAGCATGGCCTCGTCCCTCCACATGAAGTCCTGGTGGTCCGCTCTGGCCAGTGTGCCCTCCACGGGGTTGTGCCTGTACCCAGACCTGCCTTCGGGACAGAGGGACAGGCTGAGGCGTGCCGTGCTGTTACTGATCTTAAACAGGCTGTTTGGACTGAGGAAGGCCTCTCTCTCACTGCCCCCCAGGTTGTTGACAGTTTCCAGGTCGTTATAAACCGCAATATCATTCAGCTGCTTCCGTCCCTCCGTTCTCCTCCTCCTCCTCCTCCTCAAGAACAGAATCCCTGCTATCAGAACCAGCACCAGGACCGCCAGAAAGCAGGAGACTGTGAGCGTGGTGGAGGAGGAGGCCTTGGAAGCTTGGCGTAAAGCAGGTTTGAAACTGGGCTGCAGTGTGAACTCGCAGCTCGGACCCATGAAGCCTTTGGGGCACTGGCATACAGGCCCAGTGAAATGGGTGAAGCAGGTGCCGCCGTTCTGACACGGACGAGCACCGCAGGCATCTGAGCGCACACTGCAGTTTTTCCCAGTGTACCCCAGTGTGCAGGAGCAGGTGTAGTCGTTCACACCGTCCTGGCAGGTTCCGGCGTTCTGGCAAGGACTGGAGGCACAGTCGTCAACGTTGACCTGGCAGTTGGCTCCAGTGAATCCAGGCTGGCAGCGGCACAGGATACTCTGGCCCAGGTCCAGGCAGTCTCCACCTGTGGAAGAGAGAAATACTCAGCTCCACTGTGAGATTGACTCCTCGGCCACATGATGGCACCAGAGGAGAGGACTCACCGTTCAGGCAAGGCCTGTTGCTGCAGCGGTCCAGCTTCTTCTCACAGTTAGAGCCGGTGTAACTGGAGGGGCAGCGACAGGTGTAGCCCCCAGTCATGGTCTCCACGCACGTCCCCCCATTAAAGCAAGGACCATCTGCACAAGTCATGGCAATAATCTCACAGTTCTTCCCATAGAAACCCTGGGGACAGGTGCAGGAGTAGTCATTTTCCAGGTCCTAGAAGGTGACAGACAGAGGAAATAAATACAGATGGTCACTGTGGGATGGTTAATAAAGGTTGAAAAACTGAAGAATTTCTTGTTGCATCAAGTCTGCACACTCTAATTTAGAATCTGCTGCGTAAATACAATAACTTGGTCTTTCATCCAGGTCCTTTCTTTTTAACTCAACTTTAACTTTTGAATTTTAGCTGCTTTGTTTGTGAATACAGTTATCTCAGAACAGTTAGGTTGTTTTAGAGTTTGTTGTCTCAAACTGTGACACTTCATTTCCCCACATGGAAGCCAGACTCACATTGCAACTGCCTCCATTCTTGCAGGGGTTGCTGTCGCACTCGTTGGTTTCCAGCTCACAGTTGGTCCCTCCGAAGCCAGGCCGGCAGGTGCAGGTGTAGCTGCCCTGACCCGTGTTGGTGCAGGTGGCACCGTTAGCACAAGGCTTGTGGTTGGTACAGTAGTTGAGGTCCTGGTCACAGAAGAGGCCCCCCCAACCCTCCTGACAGTTACACTGCCACGGCTGGCTGCACGTTCCATGGAGGCAGCCTGGGTAGCGAACACATTCGGTGCAGGAGGGGCCCTGCCAGCCCATGCGACACGTACAGCCAGCGGGGGCCTCGCAGTAACCATACTTCTCACTGCAGTCCGCAGAGCAGATGGCTGGAAAAAAGAAGGGGAGGGGGGGTAATTATAATGGGTACGCCTTCTTACACACACACTCACACACACACACATATGGGCCCCCTTGTTTGAACCCAGACCCATCCCAGACTTCACTGTTAGTTAAGTATTAAGCCAAGCAGCTGGCAGGCACACAGCCGAAGAAAAATGCTTTCTGTTATCTGTGCACACACACACACAGGGCAACCTGAAAAGCCACAGAGCTTTGTCTCATTGGATGAGAACAAAAGGCAGCTGGAACAGACAGACTGTACAGCAGGAAACACTGCAGGAGCACGCTCAGATAAAATAAAGAACTGTTGGATCTGAAACTGTAAGGAGATCCTGAGTTTAAACCTTGTAGTCTGAGTCAGAACACAGGACACAAATGGCTGCAGCTGCTTGTTTCTGAGTAAGAAGTTTGAATCTCAGGAGCTTTGTGTGGAGTTTATATATTTTTTTGCTTCCTATGTTCACAATCATGTTTAACTGAAGACTCTGATGTGACTTTGTGTGAACACCACTGTCCTGACCCCTGGAGACATGTACCAGTTCAGGTGAGTAAGGATGGATGGATGGATGATGGTTGGACAGATGGATGGATGCTTGGATGGATGGAAGGATGGATGGATGGATGGAAGGATGAATAGTTGGATGATGGATGGACAATAGATGGATGGATGATGGATGGATGGTTAGATGATGGATGAATGGATGGATGTATAATGGTTGGGCGGTTGGAAGGATGGATGGATGATGGTTGGATGGATGGAAGGATGATGGATGGACAATGGATGGATGGATGGATGGATGGATGATGGTTGGGTGGATGGAAGGATGGTTGGATGATGGATGATGATGGTTGGATGATGGATGGCTGGATGGATGATGGTTGGGTGGATGGAAGGATGGTTGGATGATGGATGGATGATGGTTGGATGATGGATGAATGGATGGATGGATAATGGTTGGGTGGATGGAAGGATGGATGGATGATGGTTGGATGGATGGAAGGATGATGGTTGGGTGGATGGAAGGATGATTGGATGATGGATGATGATGGATGGCTGGATGGATGGATGATGGTTGGATGGTTGGAGGATGGATGGATGTTTTATAATCTGAAATAATCTTTGTGTTTTCTGGATGTCTTTAGATCAAAGGTAAATTTATATTAAAATCAATAATATTTGATGTATTTTCCTGTCGTATACAATTGTATTAATATTATTATTATTTATTTATTTATTTAATAAAACAATTTTCCCTGAGGTCCATGAAATATTTATGTTTTTCTGGGCTTTAACACCTTGAAGGTTCTAGTTTGGCTGTATTAATGTGTGGTCACGTGTTCTAAAGGATCTTTGCAGAGACATTAGTCCAGATCACATGTTGTTTTACACATGTATGTTCAGATAAACTCAGGTCCGTCTGCTCGTGCTTGTGGGCACTTGGGCAGGACCCGGGTGTCGGACTCACGCTCAGAGCAGTAGTTTCCCTTCCAGCCCTGCAGACAGACGCGGTTCCCCTCCTCATCGCAGGTGTAGTGGCCCAGCGTGTCGTCCCTGGGCCGGCAGTAGTCCGCGCAGCCGTCCCCGAAGTAGAACTCGTCACAGAAGACGTGGTAGGAGTACCGCAGCTCGCTCTGCTCCCCGAAGTGGACGTCCTGGGACCAGTCCTCCCCAATGGCCAGTCTCCGTCGGGTGGCCAGGCGACTCACCAGGTTGTTGTGGTTATCTGAGGTGAGAGGAGGGTCTTTAGTTTCTGGTCCACTGGTGTGAAGCTGAGCTGAGGGGTAGAACCGTACCTGTGTATTCTGTTGGAGATTCAGCGTTCCAGGCCTCGATGATCAAAGAGAAGGTTCCCTGCAGAGAACAAGGAGAACCCATGAGTCCAGACCCACAACCTGCAGGTTCTGTTCTGCTCTGGCGGTCCACTTACCGGCCATTTGAAGTGAAACGGGACCCTGATGGGAGCACTCCTGGAGATGGACGTGTGGTCAGCCCGGATCACGTTAGTGTGTCCGGTTCCGAATGTGCAGGGCGGCTCCGCTGAGATGACGTCCTCCGGGTGTTTGAGGCAGATTCTGAAGAAGATGTGACAGTCTCTGTGTCTCCTGCACATGCGATGGGCAGTGTGGAAGGAATGGATCTTCAGCTCGAACACCCCGGAGGACAGAACCTGCAGCAGAACCGGGTCAGTCTCTCGTATCAAGTTTTAATCCAAAACAAGAACACAACACTTACCGCGTTAACCAAGGTCAGAACCAGCAGGTACCTCAGGTGGGCCATTTTACTCCAGATCCAAGTCAAAGTCCAAACACAGACGTCCACATTCAGCACGCGCAAAACTATCCACTGATCCAAAATCTTCAAAACCGAGAGAGGGGGGAAAACGGGTCTAATCCTGAGTCCTGAATTCTCCAGGTCCGGTCCGGTCCACTCAGGATGCTGCGTCCTTTTTCTGATTCTGCTGCGTTAAGACGCACAGAGCTTTTATATAGACCCACCCGCGTGCGCGTTTTGTGGAGGCGGGGGTGGTGGTGGGAGATGGGGGGGGGGCACCTCAAGGGAGCGTCATGACACCGGGTGTGTGCCGGGGGGGTTGGGCTGAAGGTTTGGATCGTGTTGCTTTTGTCTGGACCTCATATAAACAGCTGTATGATAATCAGCTCCCAAACCCGCCTATTGTCTGTTACACACACACACACACACACAGCTTGTTTTTGCAATAAACTGATGACTTCCATTCATTTTTGTAACTATGCCTAACTCAGACATTTTGAGTAAAATTGACCATTACACACCAAACCTCTAAACCTGACTAGTAGAGCGCAGCAGAGCTGCAAATAAAGTGAGAACCTTGAAGAGGTCCTCACTTTACATCAAAAACCTTTGACAGTGATGCAAATGGTCCTGTAGTGGAAACAAGTAGCTATACACCCACACACACACGCGCGCACACACACCTGTCTCTGCAGGTGAACACACAGACTTGGTGAAGCGGTTCTGAATGGAAAGTTCTGATCAACAATAAAACCACGGCTCATAACGCGCAGCAGCGCACAGGAAGTGACGCAATCAGACTTGATGAAGCCTCAGCTTTAGTTAGTTTGTGGTGTGTGTGTGCGAGGAGGGGGGGGGGGGGGTATTGATATTAAAATGAGCAGAAGGGAACGCGTGCTTGAAGCCGCTCAACCCCACCCCCAGACACGCTTCTGTGCAGTGTTTGTGGGGGGGACAAGAGGAGAATCAGATCATTTCTACAAACATTTCAAATTAATTAAAGGAAATGTGTTTCAGCTGCTCCTAACACAGTTACAATTTAAAAGATATTTTAAAACTTTCAACTTTTTCATCTTAGTCATTTTAAAAAGACAGAGTTAAAACAATCAGGTTTCCTCTAAGGAAACAAAAATAAATCAGATTCTCTGTGAAACCATGTTTGAACTTTTGTTTGACTCCTGCAGGTTTGTTGTCATGAACATGAACCTGAAACATGTGGAGCATATCAGAGGTTGTTTCTGTCATATTTCCACTCGTATGTTCTATAAAAGAGTAGGTTAAAAGGGTGGGGGCTGATCACTGCCCTCTTTAAGAAAAATACAACTTCTACAATTTATCAATTTATTAAAAAAAGTTGTAGTTTTGGTCATTGAACAGAACAAAGTTGGGTTCCACAGAAACGTTTTGAAGAGTTATTATCTTACCTGTCGTAGATATCTCCTGCTGTATAAATATTGTTTACGAACATTTCTGCTGCCATCTTTCACATTTACTGATTATTCCAGCAGAAATATTGTTGATATTTTTACAGGAAGTAATTCCAAGCTGAACAAGAAGTGCTACAGCATTGTTACAGCCATAAATAAGATTTTACAAGTAATATTTGTAGTAATATATTTTGTTTTTACATGTTGCTATTTGCAGTAAGTTAGGTAAAATAAGAGCTTATGTAGACATTATTATAATTCAGATTTTATTTTGAAAGTTTTACTTCATGTTGAGCCTGGGTTTAAGAAAAAAAAGACTGAGAAAGATTACAGAAGCAAGGATTGTGACAAATGTTTGATCGTGCTTACCATGTATGCTGGAAATAATATGAAAGAGATATAGAAAAGGAATCTTTATTTTTGGTTTTTTTTGTTTTTTTGCTTGTTTACATTTTTCAAATAAAATATTTGTTAAATTTTAAACAGTCTGGAACATGTTCATTACTTTTCCAGGAGTGCTTCAAGAATGACACAGTTAATGGATCTAGTGCCGTATTAGGCATGATTCAAACAAACAAGGTAAACAATCTTTAAACGGCTCTAAAGCTAATGCTGTAGGTTTGAATGTATTATTTTTTAACTAAAACTAATAACCCAAAGCTCAAACTGCAGAAATATGACACATCTGAAGGATCTCTGGTTCAGTGTGGCAAATCAAATCAGCGTTTCTAATCACTAATTATAAATCTAGTTTCCATCTCTGTCTGGCTGCTAACTTCAGCAGAACCATGTTTCCCTCCTGTTTTCTATTTTCTGTTCTGTTTTCTTGTCACACTTTAAATATTAAGAATGAAACCTTTATTTTAACAACTAGGAACTGATTAAAGCTGAGACAAATAAATAATTTAAAACCCTTCAGTGAAACAACATAAAAGCTGTAAGAAGGACTTTTATACAAATGATCCAAATTTTTTTCTGGGAGTCAACATTTAGTTTATTTCTGAGTAAAACTGTTGGAGTCGTCTGACAGATAAAATGTTTCATCCTGGATGTTTGTGGTCAGAGCAGAGGCAGCAGATGGAACGCTGCTCCCTCTCTGGATTATTTACAGGCATGTGACACACGTGTGCCACGAGAGCCCCCACCCTTGGACCTCCCATCAGTAGTCAGCATCTGCCTCATCTCCAGAGGTACAGCAGCTTGGAGATCCTTGTCCCTCAGGACCCCGAGGAGGGGTGTCGGCAGCAGAAAACCTGACCCCCACAGGCCCTCGGGGGACAAGTCGACCTGTTGAGAGCACTCCAGCTGTCTGCTGCAGGACAAAAAGACGGCTGGACTTCTGTCTGCTGCTTCTGTTTGTGAAAACACAAGTCTGAGACTTGATTTTTTGTTAAGACTCTGTTGACTAACAGTTCTTTAAACAGACTCTTTCCTCCAGGACCAGATTCAGTTTTATGTCTGTGTGCATGGTTCTGTTTTTTTCCTGGTGGGGACAATCTTAGACCATTTTCCCGGTGCACACAGCGACTCTTCTTTATGGGGACAAAAGCCCGGTCCCCATGAGAGCAGTTTTTGGTTGTGGGGGTTTGGCTCAGTACTAACATGTGAACTGAGTTCAGGTTAGTGATGACATGTTTAGTTGCTGGGTGTCCTGGTGGTGTTCGGAAAACAACATGGGCTATGTGGAGTTGTTTTTGGGGAAAACCTTGTCTGATGTGGAGAGATGGCATCCATCCCACTTTGACTGAGGCCTCTCTCCTTTCTAGAAATTTAGCTGATTTTGTTGACCACCAGAATCAATCCAGGGTCCAGACCAGGACACCTCTATGCTGCTTCTTCTCATTTAACCACCCAAACCCCCATTTAAAAAATAAAAATAAAAATAACACTCTAGAAAAATAAATCATAAAAATCTTATAATAAACACAGTTGCTTTACCAGAACAAATTAAAACTATTAGGTGTGGATTATTGAACATCAGATCTCATTCCTCTAAGTCTCTGTTAGTTAATGATCTGTTAACTGATCATCATATTGATTTATTCTGTCCTACAGAAACCTGGTTACAACAGGAGGATTTTGTTAGTATAAATTAGAAACATCTTGCCCAAAAATGATGCAAAAAAACTGATCCATGCATTCATCACATCTAGGCTGGACTACTGTAATTCTTTATTATCTGGTCTCCAAATAACTCTTTAACTCATCTTCAGTCGAACAAAAATGCAGCTGCTAGAGTTCTTATGAGAGTTGACAGGAAGTAAACGCAACCTAGTTTCCTTCTGTTGATTCAGCATCAAAATGCCTAAATTCTGTGCCGTGTACGGTTGTTGTAGCTTCTCCAATCAGGAGAAATATAAAAGTTTTTTTTAGCAGTGTGCAAAAAGGGAGTTAATTATAAAGAAATTGGATCAAAAATCTACAGCTAAAAGTAGGAGGTGTGGAAACGGACAACAGAGTTTGCAACAACCACTTTCTAACAGGTAAGGATTGTATCATTTAAATCATATTTTCAGATGTTTTATTGAAAAGTCTGTCTATCCGTTTTCTTCCTCTTATCCGGGGTCAGGTTGCAGGGGCAGCAGCCTAAGCAGAGAGACCCAGACTTCCCTCTCCCCAGCCACTTAGGCCAGCTCGTCCAGGGGAATCCCAAGGCGTTCCCAGGCCAGCTGAGTCCCTCCAAAGTGTCCTGGGTCTTCCTCTGGGCCTCCTCCCAGTGGGACGTGCCTGGAACACCTCACCAGGGAGGCGCTCGGGAGGCATCTTTACCAGATGCCTGACCCACCTCAACTGGCTCAACTCGACATGGAGGAGCAGCAGCTCTACTCTGAGTCCCTCCCAGATGACAGAGCTTCTCACCCTTTCACTAAGGCAGAGCTCAGACACCCTGCGGAGGAAATTCATTTCAGCCGCTTATTTCCGCAAATCTCATACTTTTGGTCACTACCCAGAGCTCATGACCATAGATGAGGTTTGAAACATAGACTGAACGATAAATTGAGAGCTTCGCCTTCTGGCTCAGCTCCTGCTTCACCACAACATATCGGTACAGCGCCCGCATCACTGCAGATGCAGCACCGATCCACCTATCGATCTCTCGCTCCATTCTTCCCTCATTGGTGAACAAGACCCCAAGATACTTAAATGGTAAATGGACTGTACTTATATAGCGCCTTTCTATCCAACCAGGATACTCAAAGCTCTTCACACTACAATCTGTGCCCTCATTT
>JARVJO010000082.1:13448198-13460448 GCA_031762555.1 Cynodonichthys magdalenae
CAAAAGCAGCAGAGAGGTCTAAAAGCACCAAAACAGAAGAGCTTCCTGAATCAACTGTTAAAAGATCATTAAACACTTTTAAAAGGGCGATTTCTCTGCTGTGGCCTGGTTTAAAACCTGATTGAAATGTTACAACACTGTTGTTGATGCTTCAAAATCCCTGGAGCTGATTTAAAAACAACTCTCTGAAACTTTGGACTAAAAAAGCAGCTTAGATATTGGGTCTGTAGTTTGAGAGAACTGTTGGGTCGAGGTTGTTTGTCTTTAAAAGAGGCTGCATCACAACATGTTTAAAAGCAGCTGAAACACAGCCTGATGAGGGACATGTTAATCAGAACAACTGGACCAAGAATATGATAAACTTACTTCAACAGATGAGAAGGAACACTGTTTAAAGGGGAATTAGGAGGCTGCATATGATGCACAACATCCTTTAAAACCACTAAAGTCACCAACTCAAACTGTTCGAAGGCAGCTGAGGATGAAGGTGAACAGGGGTCTGTATCAGACTGAGCTGAGGGGGGCCTCGGCGCAGAGATTTTCTCAGTAAAATAAACTTTTCACACAGTTCAGGAGTCAGGTTATTGTCCCCTCAGATGCAGGGACATCCCTGTGTCGTCTCTTCCACCATGGTGCTTGAAGGTATTTCAGTGGGGGTGTGTGATCCTGGTGGAAGTTCTGCTTCATGGTACCGGGCTGGTTTGATCCGTTTTCTGTTCTACAGGGTTCCCTCTCAACGACCAGATCTTCCAGATGATCATCCGCAGATACAGTGATGAAAATGGCAACATGGATTTTGACAACTACATCGGCTGCCTGGTCAGGCTCGATGCCATGTGCCGTAAGTTTCAGTCCAGAACTGGTTCTGTTGGTTCAGAGTACAGACTGTATGAAAGTTTCTGATCTGTTCTGATCCAGGTGCATTCAAGACCCTGGATAAGGACAACAACGGGACCATCAGAGTCAACGTTCAAGAGGTAAATATATTGCATTATTTTCAGGATGATGCTGTTTCTGTTGATCATAAAGCATGGATCAATTTTCTCTGCAGTGGCTTCAGCTGACCATGTACTCCTGAGTCCCGGAGAGACCCCCGCCTCCTCCCCCTGCTTGATTTCTGAAACCACTTTATCTATCCACACACCACTTTACAGTCCCTGGAGCTGAAACATGTAGGTTTATAGTACAAGTTCACTCAGAAACCTTCAGTTAGACGCTTCTTTTAGGTCCGAACAGGGCTGGAGCCCACGAGTCTGGTCTGGTTTTTACTCTGGTCCGCTTCAAGAAGTCTAACTTTACCATGTGAGAAAAGGAAAGACTTGTTGCAGCTGCACTGCCCGGGGCTGGTCTCACCAGTTGACAATTATTAGAATTATTGTGTAACTTCGCTTCTTGCCACGCCAACCCCGGCTTCTCGACAACAGTCAGACTTTTCGTAGAAAGTTGAGCTGGTACGAGCAGCAGAGGCAGGTCACACAGGTATTTCCACCTGTTCAGATCCGTCTCTGAGCTCTGTGGGTGTGGTCAGACTGAGTGGGTGTAGCTTTCTTTGAATTTCTTCTCCTTGTAAAACCACAGCGTTCAGCCTCATCCTGCAGCTTTTACAGCTCCTGAAGACTTGTGTTTTTGTTTTTTTGTTTTTTTAAAAACCTGTGTTGTTTAAAGTCACCTAGTGTTATTTAGCTAATGTTCAATATGTGCAAAAAGCAAAGGCCATGTTTGGGGAGTTTGTGCCATTTAAAGCTGGTAGCACTTTTTGTTTCAGCTTCCTGTTGTCACTGTAAACACAACCCAGTTGTCTGCTCCAGGTTCAGCACAGTGTGTGTTTTTCAGATTTATTGATGTGTGCCACTAATGCATGTAGCCACTGGGGGAAATGGAATTTTAAAAGGTTTTAGGAATACTTCCTGCTATAGCCTTTAAACGGTTACTGAATGTGCTTCTGTCTAATGCCTGTGCCATGTTTGAAATAAAGCTGATTTAATTGATGTTTATTCTTTATGCAGTATTAAGAAATGAATAACCTTCCCACATTGATCTGAATAAAAGTTTTAGATGTTAGGATCTGTGCTGAAAAGCCATTCAAGTGTAAATATTTTATCTGGAGGAAAAAAAATCTTTATATTTAGTTATCTCAGTACTTGTTGAAAAAGTTAATATCAGAACACAAAGCAGGTATTTAACCAGGTGTCAATGTAAGGCCCTGTCCCAATACTCACACTCCTACCCTTGTTCCACTCTTGTGCACTTCAAATGGGCGTTCATGTTGAGGGTTTGAGTGCGTAGTGTGTCCCACATCTGCCCTTTGCCCCGCCCATTTTGGGTACTATTTCCACCCTTCAAAGTCTTTGGCGAAGTGTATTACCCACAATTCATTGCTGCATGTGACATCTACCAAAATGACTGGTACCGCCATTTTTTTTTTTTATACACCTTTATTGAACGTTCGAACATTGTACAAAACAGAATGCTGCCAGGGGGAATGAAGATCTATGAATTTAAAAAAAGGAAAGAAAATAATAAACATTAGATAAAGTGATTATATCACAAAAAAGAACCAATCAGGACAATGTTAAATCAGGGATTCCAAAAAGTGGACAAGACATTGTAATTTTTTTTGCCTTCTGATTAGTACAGAAGTGAATAGATTTCATAAATTGTGTAAACTCAATCATTAAGGAGATAAAATTATTATTTTTTTCTTAAACATTTGCTTTTATGTATATGAAATTTGTCCTGAATATTTAAAAGATGGATGTTGCAGTTCTGACGCAGAGGCGCAAGTTGATAACTTAATCCGTACTGTCCCAGTTCAAAATTTTTTTGCTCACTCGAACAGTTATGTGCACTTTGACTGAATCCACACTTCACAAAGTAGGGTGCGCATTGAGCATTGGGACTGGGCCTTAGAATCTCAACAGATAATTCACAAAGAAACTCTAAATCCATGTGCATGCTTATCCTGCCTCAGTTTAGATTAAAGTTTAGTTTAAAACAAAGGCAAGGAGGAAAATGCCTGTTCTTTTGTTTTAAGCTAAACTGAAATTTAAAATCAACTTATGGAAAAAAAAGATTTGAGAAAAATTGTTAAAACTAATAAATTATAATCATTTAAGAGACACAAATGCATCTACAAAAGTAAACCCACACACGCACGTACGTATATATATTTAAAAACAGTAAAATATATAGTTTTTTGGAACCAAGCTGGAAAAATAAATATGGTCAATTAAATTATAAAACGTGTGTTAAAATATATATATTTTCATTAAATTGGTGCATTTTTAGTGTATTTATTAGTACATTTATATATTCATGCTTTTATTTCTATTTATGTCAGATTCAGTCCTCCATAGAAAGAAAGTTTTATAATTATATATAATTGTGAAATTCTGATCTCATAATTGTAAGATAAGATCATCTTGTATACAAAAAAGATGTCATAATTACAAGATGTCATAAATACTTGATCTTTTCTCGGAATTATGAGATCAGGAGACTATTATTTTATTATTTGGTGAATGCAGAGTTCTTATGTATTTCCGTACAAAAGTACGGAGCCCATCCAGTGACATGGTAGGGAAAAAATTATCACCAGGCCACGAGATCATTTTCTGCAGTCTGCTTGAGGTTCAATCTAAAAGTACAGCCTAATGCTAATAGTTCAAAGATTAATGGGCTGTGTTTTTCAGATTACATTCAAAGCCCTAGTTGAGTCAGGAAACAAATTTTTTACTGTGTTCCTGATTGTTCAGTCATGTCATACAATATGAATGAATGTGTCTTTCACTCAAATACTCCCATTCAGGGACAAGTCCCTCATAACAATGTCTAATTGAGTGTGTTATGTGACAGTTTATGTGGACAGTGACCTATTTGAATTAGAATTCATCCCTAGATTAAAATAAAGTTAAATTAATTCAAAGTTGTCCATGTTAACAATCGACAGTCTCTGCATGGAAATGAATGCGAAAACTAGCTATATTATCTTGTGGCCACTTGATAATTTCTTTTTCTACCATGTCACCGGACGGACTCCGTACATACGTAACCACTGAGCGTAAAAAAAAACAAAAAAAACAAGCGTGACCGAGACCGACTTCCGTTGTCCACCGGTCTAAAATGTCCATGGATCCAATTTAAATGGAGAAACACACAACCGGATGACCGTTTTGTCACCCAGGCTTCCAATGGTATGCACCCACTCTAAGTGAAGCATACTGAAACCTTGAAACACAAAAAATGAAGAATTATTTTAGGAAATGAACAAAGAAAGAAACAGTCTAGTTTAACAGAGTTTACTAGCCAAACGCAGCCGCTGTACCGGAACTCCGTCTTGTCCTTCAAAAAAAAAAACCTTTAAAAAAACTGAAATAAAAATATTTTATTAATTTAATGACATAACTTCTTTAGGAAAGGAACAGGACACATTGTAGTAATTGACACACGTTACTTGTGAAACTAACACAATGTGTAGATGTAATCCTGTCCTATCGACATTTGAGTTTGAGCTTTATTTTCTCAACTCTAACCGGAAATAGTTTGTGCAGCGTTAGCAACAAACAAGTTAACTTGACAGTTGCTATGTTGATGGTAAGGACGTTTCCTCAAAACGTTTCTGGATAAAATCATCTTCTTTATCGTAAGGATATACTATCTGTCTTGTTAGTTGTTTTATCAGTAGCTTACACTTATTGAAGCATAGCTGAGTCTAAAATACATCATATTAGCCATTTCTGAGCTAAGCTAAAGCTAATCCGTAGCCATGCAGGAGGAAGCTAGCTTTTTTAGTGGGTTTTGTTGTGTGACAGTAAACAGAAGCTTAGTATGAAGAGAATTAAATCCCATACTGTCCTTCAGATTAGGAAAACTCTGTAGCTAAATACATTTTCTGTGAACATGTATGTAGTTTGTATGTAGCTAGCTGCATGTGTGTAAAGTGTCTGCTCCATTGTTCCGACCCAATCATCATACGCCTAATCATGGTTTTATTCATGCTTAACTATGACATGAGTCCTGTACCTTACACTAAAACACTTTATGAGATAAATAAATGAATGAACTGCCCATCTCATAATCAGAACGACATAATATTTGCTCAGCTGCTAAACCTGACAGAAACTGTTCATTCTAATAATCAGGCAAAGTTTGGTTGATGAACCACGTTTAGTGTTAACATTTACCATGGTTTTGCTTTATCAGCCTGTAGACCCCCGACACAGGTGGAGGAGGACTGTGGAGACCACCAAGCAGCTGGGTACTGGCTGAGGCTGGGTGTGGAGGATGTCTTCAACTTCGTCAATATACTACAACCAAGACAGTGTGACCCGCTTCAAGAAAAGAAAAGCTCGTTTTTCTTTCAGTGAAGTCCACGTCCTGCTGGATGAAGTCAGGAAGAACCGAATGATTGTTGTGGGTACGTTGATCAGGGTGTTTAGTACCTGAAGGTTTTATGTCTTGGTGAACCGCATTCATGGTAGGGGTGTGAATCACCAGCTTTATCACGATACAATATTACATCAAAATGTTTGGATGACGATTCGATATTTTTCGATATCACAAAGTCTGTCACGATATGATTTCAGTTTAGTTCAATTCACAAGTCTGCGATCGATATAATGCAATATCATATGCCCATCTAACACAATGACTTTGTTAGACCTTTAGTGGCCTCTGCTCTTACAGGCAACATGTCCAGATCTAAAAACCATGTTGATGAATAATATTTTTAAAATCTGAATGTTTCTAAAGTGTACTCCAGTAGAGTAAGTTTAAAACTTGGAGGCGCCTGTCGAGGTGGGCAAAAGTGGACAACAAATCACGGTGCACAATCTAGAATAAAGTTTTGCAAACTTCGTGCATAAAATATATTTTTGTGATTTTAAAATCCAAACTGTTGAGTTAAAGCACAGCTGCACAGTTTGCAAATTGTTCAGATGCAAACGTTCAGAAATCAGTTATTCCTCAGATAAAATCACCCATTTTCTCTTTTTTTGCTATGTTTAGACCAGTAAACAGAACTAAGGGCAACTGTGCAGATATTTTATTGTGGTCTCACTGAATTCTGAGTGGCCAGTCAATCGACTTAGTCAATCTTTTGTGGGCAAAACTTCATTCTTGGCCCTGCACATTATTTTGTTATTGTTATATGTGTCTGTGTGTGTGTGTGATTTAATGTTTAGCATTTATCATCTGCTGGTTTATTGACCTGCACATGGTTTCTCTCAGAGCAGAGCTCCCTGTAGGGGTTAAAACACAGCTCTCAGTCTTTAGACAGATTTGAGATGTTCACTAAAACTCTTTGACTACTTTAGGAGAAAATGTGTCACACAAATGTTTTGAGCATGTTTAAAATTGAAGAAAGAGGACTGTGAACCTCTTAGACAAGACAACAGAACTGTCACATGTGAGACGTTCTGGAGACTCCGTTGTGAAGGCTGTTTGCCAGCCTGCCTCAGACCTCTAAGGTTTCATTTCTGTTCTCTTGAAAAGTTTCCCTGGATCATAAAATGGATTCTTTTTCTGTTTGTTCTTTAAGGTAAATTCAACCGCGGGGTCCCGACAGACACAAAGAAACGGGTATGGGCAGAGATTACTGCACGGGTCAACGAGATAGGAGAGTGCCAACGTGAGGTCATAGAGGTCATCAAGAAATGGTCCGATCTAAAATGTGACACCAAGAGGAAGGTAGCTGCCATGCGGTCAGGGACAGTGCCCAACAGAGGACTGAACTCTCGCCTGTCCCGGGACCTTAGTCAAACAGAGAAAATCGTGCTCCAGATTCTGGAGATGGACGATGACGACCAGAGCACCAGTGACTTTGGTCCGCTGGGAGATGATGACGATGTTCCAGATGAGGAAGAAGAAATGGATGAAGAGGATATGATTGGACTGCAGAGTTCTCCCAATGGAGGTGTGGACATGGCAGCCATGCCACCGCCGCCGCCTTCCTACAGCATGAGTGGACCCACACACTCAGGTAGCTGTGAAATCTTTACAGAAACACACGTCCCTGTCCTCTGACAGAACTGTCTTCTTATCTGGAACTTATTTATGAAACTGAAGGAACTAAATTTTATTTAAATGTTGCAGGGGACTCTTCCCAGGCTGCGTTTGATGTGCAGTATGAAGTTCCTACAACAGAAGGTCAGCATTCAGACACAGTTCATAAACACATGGATGGAACTTAGTATGTGTCTATCACTGGGTTTAAAGTCTACTATAGTGTTAAAAACCATACATTGTATAGTTTAAATGTCAAACAATGACATGTCTCTATTTCAATTTGTTACCAGACTCCTGTTGTCGTGTCCAGTAACCAAACAAAACCTTTAAACTCATTAAAGAAAAGACTTGATTGGTTGTTTGGTTTAATAATAACAGTTCCTCATGAGGAGCAACACTCGTCTCTCTTTTCAATTTCATGTTTTCAACTAAAGCTGCAGGAGTTGGTATGTTAGCAGGTTAAATAAACAGCCTGCTGCAGGCTCAGTATGGAAGCTAATAACCAGAGTCTTAATTACTGTTGTCAGGATCTTAATGTTTTTCTTCCAGAAAACATCAGAGAAGTAATATTCTGTGTGACAGACACAGACACTTTACTGTTCTGATAAAATGGTCTGGTGTGGAAATTTAGTTTCAATCTAAACTGATTTAAAACCTCAGTTCTATTAAAGTAAACACTTATTCATTAAGTACCTGACTTAACAAACCTAAAACAGGAGCTTCAGCTCTGATTGAAAATCACATATTTATTTAAACAGTTACAGTTTCATTAAACAAGCTGCTCAGCATTATGTCCACCTGTCCTCTATAGCCAGTCTAAAAGTTTTAAACAACCTGCTGGAGGGAAATTTAAACGTCAATCTCAAAACTTGAGATCAAATTAAACACTAATTAAACACTAGGCTCCCTAATTACTTTAAAGTGACTCAAGTGTGAGTGAGAGGGTGAATATTTGTCTCCTTTGTCTCTGTGATGGACTGGAGACCTGCCCAGGTGTTCCCTATCTCTCACATAGATGGATGGATGGACGATGGATGGATGAACGGTGGATGGATGATGGATAGATGGAGGGATGGATGGATGGATGACATTGTAAATATTGTTATAAATAATAAATTGGTTTTGATTGAGTCCAGAGTTTTTGACAAAGCTGAATGTCATGTTTGTGTTTTGTTTATATTTGTTTTCAAATACAAATTAATATATTAATCATTATAATGTAATTATTAGTAAACAATATGTAAAGGTTTATTTTATAGTCTTTATATTTTTGTTCTTAATAAAATACAAATAAATGCTGTTTAAATGTTTAGTTTGAATAGTGTGAAACTGCATCTTTAATATAATACCTTTATGTAAAGTGGAGCTGGAGAAAGGTCTAATCTGTTTCTCTCTTTAAGATACAGAAACTGGGTATGGAGATTCTGATGAAGACCAGAGAGACGATGTGCTTCCATCTACTCAGAGAGCCAAAACAGCTGACGATCATCATTTTAACAACGGCCTCCACAAACAGGGACAACCTCACACGTCCATCGGAGCGTCCACTTCAGCCCCCACGTTTCCAGTGCTGGGTCAGAACTCGAGGGACAGCATGCTGCAGAACGCATCACTGAGCCTGCAGGAGCAGCATGCCACCAACGTGCTGCTGGAAACCGTGTCTCGCTCCCTGGAGCTTCTGTCCGAGTCGGTGCAGCAGCTGGCAGAGACTCAGCAGGAGTTTGTGCGCGAGTCGCTGCAGCTGCAGAGGGAGACGGTGCAGGTTCTCAGAGACTTCACAGGTGGAGCCATCGCCCTGATGCACGACAAACTGAACGGGAGGCCGGCCTTATAACATCACTGTCACATGGTGGGGGGGGATCGAACTCAGCCCTCAGGAGGAAGATGTTTTAACTCCAGGTGGACATCACCTCTGCTTACTGTACTTTTTGATAGGACTCTGTTTTAAAGCTGTAACACTCAAAGAACTGTCACTGAAGTGTTGGATTGAAAAATAAAAAGTTTCAACCATAAAGAAAGAACATGGAGTAAGATTTAATTGATGAAGAGGAGGTTTGTCAGGGATGGATTTTCCCTGCTTCAGTGCTGAACAACTGTATAAACTCCTGTTCGATGCTTCAAATGAAACATTCTTAGTTATGGTTTTATATTACAAATATATCAAATACATCTTAGCAAATCAGAAAATCAAGAAACAAACAGTGAAGCATTTATTTCTGTGTATGTTGGCTCACAGCCAATCAAAACTCAAAAATTGAGTTTCTCAGAAAATTCATCTATTATGCTTGATCAGAATATAATAAGTCCAGCAGATGGTTGAGGCTCGCTCTGCAGGCAGAACCACTGAGCAGACAAAAGGGGGATCTGCTGAACCACACTCCCACAAAAAAAACAAATTTTCAAACCATCCATTTATCTAACCTGTAAACACAAATCCCAATATTCACATTACTTTCACAAAACCTCTGACTCTCCCTGCAAAACTTAACTTACTGTTCAAACTGGAACCAAGTTGTCAGGTCCTTCCTATCAGACTGGCTTTAGAAAGCAGCAAAGCACTGCTACTGTGGTGGAGGTCTTGGACGTCAAAGACAGTGCTGCTCTGGTTTTAGATCTAACAGCCCTGACCTTCAAGCTTTACCTGTTTCCCTGCTTCAAACACACCTGATTCAAAGAACAGGATTACTCAGGATGGGTTGAACAGAAACCTGTCCATGACTCCTTCATTTCAGGCTGGGGATCTTCAGATGTAGATGTCATAGACTGAGCTGCTTTTCATCTTTCTGGTTGTAAAGTGTTCAACTGAAAGCTGCATGATTCAGTTATCTACAAATCACAAAAGGTGTGCTGCAAGGCTCTGTCAGAGGCCCTGCTGTCTTTCTAAAGAACATTACCTGATGCATCTTTATGCTGGTAACACTGTTGCTCCGGTCTGCATTTAACTGAATGAAAATCCCATATTGAACAACTTTTAAAAGCTAGAACTAAAACCATGGTTCTTTTGCAGAAACCAAATGTTTTTTGTTGAACATGAGGAAACCTATGGCGGCACGGTGACTCAGTTGGTAGAGCTGATCCCTCTTAGCAAGAAGGTTGCCGGATCAAATCCCGGCCCAGGGACCTTTCTGTTTGCATGTTCTCTTTGGGTACTCCAGCTTCCTCCCACATACCCAAAACAGGACTATTTGGTTAATTTGTAACTCAAAATTGACCCTGAGTAAGAGAGTGAATGGTTGTCTGTCTCTATCGGCCTTTCCCAACCAGTGGCTCCTCCCTCCCCCTGCTCCCTACACACTAAACTCGCTGTGAAGCCCCCTCGCAGCTGAACTGAGTCCCCTTGATGGCGCTGAGGGTCTAATTATACACCCTCTGCTTTTGAGACGGTCTCTCCTCACACTACCGGAACAGGAAGCTGTCGTTACCATGGTAGCAGTCCAACCTCTGGCAGAGACTGAAAGCTGGAGAATAAAGCTGTAAGATTGTCTACAAGACATTTTTTTAATAGACCCAAGAAAATATTTAATTTGGCACAATATGACTGTATTTGTAACAAATACAGTGCAATAACTTGTCAAAACAATTGCATTTTAAACATTTTTAATCATTTTTAGTTCACTTTTTCTTAATTTCTTTTCTTCTTTAATATGGAACAGGGTTATGTCTTTAATAAAGTTTAAATTGAATTGAACATGATTTATATAGCCTGTGTGAAAATATATTTGTTGATGAGGTGTTTACTTAGAAAATATGTGCTCAAAACATATGCAGAACTTATATTTATACGTCCCGTCCTCCATGCTGACCATTATTTGGTGATGCTGAAGTCTGCATTGGATGCTGACTCGCTGTGGAGGGTCTTATAAGCCACTCGCCCTCGTACGTAGTTGGTTTCAGATGGGATTTAATATGGCCAACCCTCCGCGGGCACACACAAACTGAGTGTGTAGGGAGTAGGGCGAGTGAGTAGCCACTGATTGGGAAAGGCCATATCTGTGGCCCTGTGATGGACTTGCAACCTGTCCAGGATGTACCCCGCCCCTCGCACAGGGACTGCTGGATATGGGCACCAGTGACCCTGAAAGGAAGAAATAGGATAATTAGATAATTATAATATAGATAATTGATGTATGCATGGGGAAACCTCCCAACATTTAGGCCTTAGTTCATAGCTTTAGTCTTTACATAATATTTCAGATTTCAATACATCTTCATTAAACTAGAGATGCACAGATATGAACATTTCAGCTGATATTTATATCCAATACTATTATTGGTGTTATGGCTTATAACTGATATTTACTGTTGCACAAACACACAAATTATTTATTCACATATACGCACAAATACACAAAAAACTGACTAAACCGCTGACATGGCTCCTTACTTCAGTTACACCTGGCTGTGCAGCGTCACTATCATGATCAGACGCCACTAAACCAACCATCTCCTCTCCCAAAACAGAAACACAAAGATGAAGAGGGAAATCAGTATGGGGCGTTAATATCGGCCCAGTTTTACTAATCAGACTGATACTGATGTTAATGCTGATCACTACATTAAACCTTTTTTTCCTAAATCTGTGCTGAATTGGTAAAGAGCTCCAGGTGAATGCTGACTTTCATCTCATCCCTGAACAAGAGAGAGGTCTGACTGGTGATAAAGATAGTTTGGGATGTCAGTTTCCATCACTCCAGCATTATCTGGCCATGGTTTCTGACCCACAACAGGATGATGGGGTTCCTCACACCCTACTCCCCATTCCTAACCCCACTTAGAGCAGAACATTTGGAGAAACGCTATTGGCCGCCCCGAGCGACCTACGCCATTGGCCGACACTTGGTTAGGGAGCTGTCGCGAGGTTTGGCTGGTCCTGACTTCCGCGTTCTGGCTTCCCAGTCAAAATCGCTGCCAATGGCTACAAACCGGTGGATCGTCTGGGTGTAATCCGGCCAAGGATCACCTAGTTGGGCCTGATCAGCTGCCAGAAGCAGCCCTACTTCTGGAGCTCAACACTTAGTGCAAAAAACGAAGTCAAAGCAGAACCGGGCCGCACACCGGTGGATTGTCTAGGTGTAATCCGGACAAGGCTCACCTAGCTGGGCCTGATCAGCTGGCAGAAGCAGTCCTACTTCTGGAGCTCAACACTTAGAAAATAAACAAGAAACACTTAGAACCAGGACCGGTAGCAGAGCCGGTTCTGGTCCAGGTTCGGGCCCCTGTCCCGGGCCTGGTGCGGTTCCAGAAG
>JARVJO010000082.1:13488368-13508822 GCA_031762555.1 Cynodonichthys magdalenae
AGCCGCCTCGACAATGGAGGCACGGAACATGGTCCACTCGGACTCAATGTCCCCCACCTCCCCCGGAACGTGTTCGACGTTCTCCCGGAGGTGTGAGTTGAAGCTCCGTCTGACGGGAGACTCTGCCAGACGTTCCAAATTTAAATACTTTAACAGGAAATTACTTTGGTAAAATTTTATTTCACCGATAAGACAAGTATGGAGGATAATTAGAAATAAAAGCAGAAATATATGAATGGATCAATAAAAAAAATAAATACACTTAAAATGCACCGATTAAATAAAAAAATGAGAATTTTACCTAATGTTTTATAATTTAATTGACCTTCCTATTTATTTTTTCAGCTTAGTTCCAATAAATGATATATTTTATTATATAATTTAAATTTTACTCTTTTTTTACTCTCTTTTTTACTCTTACTTTTATTTTTCCTTTTACTTGTACATGCGTCTTTGTCTCTTAAATAATTATATTTAATTATCGTTTTATAATTCTCCCCACGAATCTTTTTATTTCCATGAGTTGATTTTACATTTCTCTGTCTCCTGTATTCATTTTTCCTTATGCAGTTCTGCCTCATTATGTAAATAAGGTGTGCGATCCTTCCTGGGTCAGCTCCGCTCCTATTGGTCAACACACAGGAAGAAGCAGGATTCATGTACAGATCTATTGTGCATGCTTGTGCTGCCTAAGTTTAGAATAAATTTAAGGTTTAGTTAAAAACAAAGTCAAAGAGGAACACTTACCCAAATTAAACAAAAACTATCCCCTCCTTCAAGCAGTGCTGGATGTGTCAAGCAGCTAGACTTCAACGTAAGAGCGTCAAAAAGTAATAAAATAACATTTAACAATATTGAAATAATACAAAAATATGATAAAGTATTTGCTCTTTGTTGTTTGACTTACTTTAAATTATATTTATAAAATTAAAACTCAAAGAAATACTTTTATTCTGAAAATGGTAAACTGGAAAGTAACACACGTTAGACAGATTTATAGCTCTGGTTTGGATTGGTTGATTTGCCATAAATGCCACCTTCAAATCCAATCAAAAGAAAACTAACAAGTTTGTGTCAGTCCCACCATTGTCAACTGGAAGGAGATGAAGCTGTGTGATCCAGATTGAGTGACAGTCATCTTAGTGGTTAGCGTTAGCGTCCACATATTATTTTTTTTAAATCTGTTTAGTTTAGTATCAGTGGAGGTAACACTCTTGTTTAGTGGATTAGTGGTTATTGGAACTAACCTTTTGGTTAGCTGTGCCCACCACTGACAGTTTGTGTAAGCTTTATGCTCATGCTCCACATCTTTTCTCCTGTTTTTATGTTTTCTCTTGGCTCTGCTGCAGCACCACATACAGGTCTGGCATGGTTACCATTTTTAGGTTGTTTCCAGTGTTTCCATGTGGATAAAAAACATTTGTAGAAGAGTGTCAGGTCTGTAAAAATGCTTTAGAAGCAACAAATCAAAAAATAATTTTGAAGAAGACTCTTCCAATGTGGACAAGTCATCAGTAAAGCTTTTCAGTTCTTGAGTATAAAGGTGTGTGGTAACAACATACTTTTCTGTTATCATTGCCTACAGGGTGGTACAGGGTCGGTTTAGTTTCACCTCCAGCCTTTCATTGACAGATCCATGAGTCAGTGTGGCAGCTGCATCCGAAACCCACAGGATTAACAAAACTGCTAAGTAAAGAGGGAGCTGGTGTAGCACTTTGACTCAGTTGGAGATAAGAACCTCTGTTTATCATTCATACTGTTAAATGTCTCTCATGTTTTATGGTTGTTGCTACCACTGTCTTTCTGTTTGTCTGCAGGCCAAACTGATTGTGCCCAACAGCACAGCTGGGCTGATCATTGGTAAAGGTGGAGCCACAGTCAAAGCAGTGATGGAGCAGTCAGGGGCTTGGGTCCAGCTCTCCCAAAAGCCAGAAGGCATCAACCTACAGGAGCGAGTGGTAACCATCAGTGGAGAACCCGAACAGAATCGTAAGGCTGTGGAAATCATTGTGCAGAAAATCCAGGAGGATCCTCAGAGCAGCAGCTGCCTCAATATCAGCTATTCTAACGTCTCTGGTCCAGTAGCCAACTCCAACCCCACAGGCTCCCCCTACGCTAACACGGCCGAGGTGCTGCCCAACGCAGCTGCAGCAGCTGCCACTGCCTCCAGCCTTCTGGGTCAGGCCGGACTCACAGGAATGGGTGCCTTCCCTGCCACCATGTCCAGTTTCTCTGGCAATGATCTCTTGGCCATCACCTCAGCCCTGAATACGCTGGCCAGCTACGGCTACAACACCAACACCCTGGGCCTGGGTCTCAATCCTGCAGCTGCCTCTGGAGTTCTGGCTGCAGTTGCAGCTAGTGCTAACCCTGCTGCTGCAGCCGCAGCAAACCTGCTAGCCTCCTATGCTAATGATGCATCCAGCAGCGCCGGCCACCCTGCTACAAGCCTCAGCGGCTTCTCCCTTGGTTCGCTAGCAGCTGCTACTGGGGCTTCCAACGGTTATCTAAATGCTTCATCCCCATTGATGGCCTCATCCCTGTTGGCAACAGAGAAGCTGGCCGATGGAGCCAAGGACGTGGTTGAAATTGCTGTGCCCGAAAACCTGGTGGGTGCCATTTTGGGAAAAGGAGGGAAAACGCTGGTAGAGTACCAGGAGCTGACAGGAGCCCGCATCCAGATCTCCAAAAAAGGAGAGTTCATTCCTGGTACTCGGAACCGTAAAGTTACCATAACAGGGTCACCAGCTGCTACACAAGCTGCACAGTATCTGATCAGCCAGCGGATCACGTACGAGCAGGGGGTGCGTGCCACCAACCCACAAAAAGTGGGCTAAAATAAAAAATGAAGAGAAATGAAGAAAAAGATGAAGACAGAAAAAGAAAGAAATTGAACGTCATGATAAATAGAAAAAAAGAAAAGTCCAAATATATGTTTAATATTTCAGTATCAAAAGAGAATCGCAGAAGAGGAGGTGGGAGAGATAGAAAAGATAAGTGTGTGTGATATATGAGTGTGTTTTTAGGACTGATGTCCTGATGTTTTTAAAGTTTGTCAAGTCTTTTTGACGACAGCAATCAGAGGAAGCTGAACTGGTCCACTGCCAAGATGCAGATTCAAGAATGAGGCCGCAGGGTCTCAACCTCCTCCAAAACCTCATTATTTAGACTCTTCTTTTTTTTCCTTGTGTTTTTGATTTTGCTGGTTTAAAATCCGTTTGAAACCTCAGCCCCCGGTGAGCTGAACTGGTCAAATATCAGCTAATAGAGCTGTTCTACAAACCATCTTCTTTGTTTTAATGCAGAATGTATTTAAAACTGGAGAGAGTTTATGACCTGAGCTCATGTCAGCTCACGGGAAAGCAATCTAAGAAAACCTTTATGTTCATTTCTAGCTCATATTATGATTGAAGTTTCTAAATTTAGGTATTTTATAGTTTCATCCTTAATTTATTGACGCGGTCTCATTTTACCACAAACAGATTTTTTAAACCTGCAGCCGCAGGTTGATGTGAATGTAAAACAATATGAACCCATGTTAATTTTTTTGTTACAGTGATCAAAACTTGTGTTGCAGTGACAGAAATGTATAACTCCGACCCAGTCTGAACTTGGTCAGGGTTCAGGGTTTAAATAATCAATGTGAGAGGATAGAGGAGACACACAGGAATGTATACATATATTTTACACAAACGCTCCTCAATAACGCTCCCACAAACGCACAAACACCAAAACATGTTTGTAATTTGAGTCACAGCTACAAACACAAGATCTGTTGTTGAACCCTTTCTGGTGCTATAGGATTAGCTTCATTTAAATCTCTCGAACAACTTGATGCTTTACATGGTTAAAGTAGCTGAAACATCAACCGGACATTGGTAGCCCACCGGATCTGACCCAAACTCTCACCTAATGACAAATGATTGATTTCATAAACTTATGACTAAACCCACTTCTTATAAATCCTTAAAAGCTGGATCTCATAGCAACACCAGATGTGATTATTGCCTTAGACAAACATTTTTTTAAAATCCCAACATTGAACTAAACAAACCTAAAAGCAGTGTCTGACTCCTTCAGTTCACAATGAGAACAAAGCACTATGAGAGCATTTTGGTATGAAAAGCTGTATGAACCAATATCTGTGAACAAAGAAACTATTGCCTTTACATTAAGGGTACCAAACAGTCAGGAGACGTACTCTGATAAAAAAGTGACATCTTGGAGTCTGTGAGCCATCTGTCCCAAATCCCATCAAGAAAACCTAAAAGAATTCTGCCGTTTGTTCAGGCAGGATCATCATGTTCCCAAAACAAGTGGAGCATGCAATAAAACATTAAATGTTGTCTTTTATTCCAATAGTTTGTATAAAGGTGGCTGCCTAAATTTCTCGAGCACTCAAAGGTTAGCGTGCGTCCCCTCTGTGCTGCTATCCATCGTGTTCATCCTGAGTCCCCGGGTCTCTGAGGACTGCACTGTGACACATTCAGAACACAACGTGAAGAGCGTCGGCCCATTTTATTCTGCACATCCACATCACACACACCGACAGAGGGGATGTTCCTGTTTACTAACTCACTGCACTTCAATTAGTGAACCTTTTTCTATTTACCAACAGATTCTCATGTCCCCGTTCTGGATTCTCCTCTGTCCACTTACCCTGTGCTGAAGAGACATTTTCAACTGTCTTCATCAACCCAAGCTCTATGATCAGCTTTGTAATGAAAAGCTGTGAGGGTTGGTGCTGAGAAGTGTCAATGAAAATCCCAGACCCTTGCAATTTTAAGAAAATTATTTCACAGCCTTTTTCTTTTTAGAAATTCTTTGTTTCAGTTCAAACATTATTACAATAATGAGCCTTTCCTCCCAGCTAAAATGTTTTCTTTCTCACCCATCTGAATCCAATCTGGCCACCAGTGAAACCGTTGTGGAAGAAAACCCTTTACTGCCCAAAATCTGAGCTCATAATGAGATACAAGCACAAAACAAGAGGGGAGGGGTGGTAAGGTTATCAATGCAACTGGACTGTTTGATTTCAGAGAGCTCCATACCTTGTTCTCTGCTCCTCATTAACTTTTCTCTTTCTCTCAACATTTGATTCCCTGTCTGTCCTCTGTCCTACACTGTGCTCTCCCCCTCTTTCTCCTTCCTCTTCTTGTCTCATGGGTGATGTCTAGCCATGGGTGGCAGTTATGCACTACAGGTAATAGGGGTTGAAAATGTTTTCCTAGGATGCAAAGTTCACATGGCTAAAATGCACAGAAAACACCTGCCTCCAAAACTGTGATCCACCCTCCCCCCCACTAAAACCAACCAGCAACATTAGCTCAAAGTGTCAGAAGAACAAGAACGATTAAAGGTTGCTACATACTAATCAAGATGTAAGACATCTGTTCTCACTCATGTGGTCATGAGACTTTCCTTTTACTCAAAAGACAAACTGTTGTAAAACCTCCTAGTAAGCTCCTCCCATTGCAGCAAACATAACCAACACAGCGACAGCGCAGTTGTCAGAGTGGACGTTTATTTTCAGCTGATAATGGAGGAAGTTCTAGTATTTCTCAAGGTAACTGAGTAAAAGTTCTAATTTGTAAATTTGTCACAAAGAGGCTGTTGCCTTTCTGACAGACAGGAATGTGACCATACACCGTCTGGCCTAGGTGTACTTCCTCCCAAACATCACAGCCACAGAGAGCCGCCTGTGTCTCCACGCTGTCGCCTCTGAACCCAAAAATTGTGTTACCTCCTTACACAAGTTCTTCGATTATTTTTAATAAAATTTTGCTGGACCCGTTGAAAAAAATCTATTTTCTGACATCAACGAAGTTCACCTGTTGTTCAGCATAAACATGCCCACAAAGTTCTGACCAATTACACAACTCCTGGGGCATAACCCAGAGAGAACACGTTTCTGCCAGCCGCCTGTGAACCAAATCAGTTCTTGGAGGTGGAACGACAACAACAAAGCATCCTTTTTGTCACACGACTGCGTCACTGAGAACAAATTTCTCGACGTCTTGCAGAGTATACATCGGCCTTTAAACCAGTTTGGTTTTTTAAAGGAACATGTTGATTTTTCCAAAAGAAAGCAAAAGAAAGCAAATCTTGGTTGATAAAATCTTAAAGTGATGGCTCAGCTTGAACCGTTCAGGCAGAATATTTTAGGTGTTAGAGAGTAACGTGTTTGTAAGCTAAAGCCGAAACAATGACATCCTTTATGCATATCCTGTTATCTGAAAATGACTAGAACTCATTTCTGTGGAATACAATATGTCATGTCATATGATCTAAATGTACTTTACTGTAGCTATTCTAGTTTGTAGTCCTAATGCAGTCCAGCGTTGTCGATAAAATGTGAAACTGTGTTCTATTTGTGTGGATGATAAAGAGTGCCAACTAAGCCTGACTAAGATTAGCTTCGCCATTTGTTTGTGCATTATGAAGACTCATCATTGAGCGCTGGTGTCCATATTTCTGTCACTGATTATTTAGTTCAACCGTAAGAAAATGTTCAGAATATTGGAAGCAATATAGTAGCATGTTGTCCTGTTTTGTGTTTCCTGTCTATTGTATGAACCTTTGAAATTACTAAGATTTTGAATGAGTAGGTTTACATGTACTTTTTGTAAGTTATGAAAATGCTGCTATTTGATAAGTAAACTATACAAAAAATTAAAGTCTGTTCTGTTGATTAGAGGTGTGTTCAGACAAAGCGGAGCATACAGAAGGTGTATAGAAGACTTTAAGGTAGTGACAGTAATAATAGACTCCATAGTATGACCTGTGCCAAACTAGAACCTCCGCAGCTTCTCAAAATGTAGATGTGCGATCAAATGTTAGATATCAATAACTTGTTTAGAAGTGCTGATCAAGTGCCAATCAAACTCTGTCTTTTAAGTTAAGAAAAGATAATCAAATACATGAGTTAAGAAAACAAAGAAGAACTTTTTGTTCCTTGTTTTATCTCATAGGTACATAGAGTAAAAGTTAAAAGTTGTGATTTTCTGTTGTTTTCCACTTCATGCATCCCTTGCGTGTTTGTTTGACCTGTGGCTTCAGTACTGCTGTTTTCTCCCAAATGTCTCTATAGGCCAGCATGGACATGTTAGCAGCATCCATAACATAGCCATTAACAATCCAAAATGTGTTTGTGAAGTTAGATGTTATCTTTTTGCACGTCTTCTTATTGCATGGTATCAAAGTAAAATTATGGAGGAAAAAAAGTGATAAAAATCTGCGGCTTGTGTCGCAACATTCAGAAACATAACACTGCATGCAGTCAAGTGTAAAACTCTTCAGTTGTTTCACCTCATGTTTAAAATGTTTATGTTGGGAGTTGGAGGGAGCTCATCTTCATGTTGGCCCCCCTAAAACACACAAACACACGCACCTAAACACACACACTTGAGATCAAGTTTCCCTTCAGTCAAGTTCTTTTCTCACCATGGTCAAAAATTTTCAGTATTTTAGATCTAGTGAGGTTCAAAATGTGAAACAAACAAACGTGAAAATGTTCCTCAGTGCATTGGCTTGTGTTTTCAGGATAGCACATTTCTCTGTTGTACTATTTTTCTTCGAATGTTTCTGATGTTTTATGTGGCAGATCTAATCTATGAATGTATTCATTTTCTCTTGAGTTCTGTGGAATGTTAATTTCTCTTTACTGTAATTCAGGGCAGGAATATCAGTTCTGTGTAAAGTTATTATGTGTGTGAATACAATCCTTCAGCTCCAGTCAGGTAGGCCTCACACGGCCGCAGTCATGATTCAGACACGTCGACACAACTTCCGATTTGCTGTCAACATTTTCTTGTTTGTTTGGTGTTGCATAAATGCACTTTAATGATTGGTGGCTCGTTCTGGGTGTGAAACGAAGCTGAGAAGGAAAGCGTGTAGGCTTCCCACACATCATTTCTTTTGGTTCATTGTTTTCTTCTATTTTTTTTTGCTTTGATGTTTGATTTCTGTCCCTCTGTTTTAAAGCTATAGATGGAAAAGCTTGGAGTCAGGAATAAAACAGAAACACAGCAGCTGTTTTCTTTCTGTAAGGTGGTGGTTCTCAAACTTTTGGTGCCTCTCCCTTCTTTAGACAGACGCCCCCTTAACACGACAAAACAAACACTAAGTGAAAAGTAACTAGAATAAATTAACTAGAATTTTTTTAATTGCTCTTAGTTACTGTGTGAAAATGTGACTTAGTTTATGACATTTTATCTCTTCAAAGCTTTTAGGAGTATTTTCCCAAATAAAGATCAGCTGAACAAATAAAGACCTGATCTTTGCTCCATCAGCTTCTGATGTGCGATCTCTTTTACAGAACATAGCAATTAAAGTTTAATCTGTGCACAAAAACTTAACAAAGTTCATTATTGCCACAACATCTGAATGTCTGCAGTAACTATGACCAAGGCACAAAAAGAAAGAAAGGAGACTGAGTTGTACTCTAGTAAAGAGAGAAAACTCTTCCATCTGGCTGAAGCGTGGGTTTGAATTCTTTTTCTCAACTGCCTAGCTCATAATGTTGAGGTGTGAAAATAAAATATAAATAAAAATGGCTTCGCCCAACCCCTATAATGGACCAGGTCAGTTTGAGAATCACAGCTGGAAGGATGTAGAGGTCCTTTGGATCGATCTATACTCCTGTGTGAATTATAAACAGCTTCTTGTTTTTCCAACTGATTGGTACAGTAGGCCATACAGAAATAAGGGCTTGGGACTAAAGGTGGTTAAGGGTTTAGGACTAAAGTCGGCGACGGGTTAAGGGTTTAAGACTGAATGAGGTGTAAGGTGAAGGGCTTAGGACTAAAGGCAGTGTAGGGTGAAGGATTTAAGACTAGAGGCAATGGAGGGTTTAGGGTTTAGGACTAGAGATGATTAAGGGTTTAGGAATAAAGACAGTGAAGAGTTAAGGGTTTAGTACTAGAGGCAGTGAAGGTTTAAGGGGTTAGGACTTAAGGCAGTGAAAGGTTAGGGGTTTAGGACTAAAAGCGGTGAAGGGTAAAAGGTTTAGGACTAAAGGTTGTGAAGGGTAAGGGTTTAGATCAAAAGGCAGTGAAGGGTAAAGGATTTAAGTCTAGGGGCGTTTAAGGGTTTAGGTTTAAAGACGGTGACGGGGTAAGGCTTTAGGACAAGAGGCAGTGAAAAGTTAAGGATTTAAGACTAGAGGCGGTTAAGGGTTTAGGACTAAAGGAGGTGTAGGGTTAAGCGTTTAAGACTGAAGGAGTTGTAGGATGAATGGTTTATGATTGAAGGAGGTGTAGGGTGAATGGTTTATGATTGAAGGAGGTGTAGGGTGAATTGTTCATGGTTTAAGGAGGTGTAGGTTAAATAGTTTAGGACTGAAGGATGTGTAGGGTGAATGGTTTAGGACTAAAGGCAGTAAAGGGTTTCGGACCGAAGCAGTGTAGGATGAATGCTTTAGGACTGAAGGAGGTGTGGGGTGAATGATTTTTGATTGCAGGAGGTGTAGGATGAATGGTTTATGATTAAAGGAGGTGTAGGATGAATGGTTTATGATTGAAGGAGGTGTAGGGTGAATGGTTTATGACTGAAGGAGGTGTAGGGTGAATGGTTTATGATTGAAGGACGTGTAGGTTGAATGGTTTAGGACTAAAGGCAGTAAAGGGTTTAGAACTGAAGCAGTGTAGGATAAATGCTTTAGGACTGAAGGAGGTGTAGGACGAATGCTTTATAACTGAAGGAGGTGTGGTGAATCGTTTAGAAATGAAGGTGGTGTAGGATGGATGGTTTAAGAATGAAGGAGGTGTATGCTCAATGGCTTATGATTCAAGGAGGTGTAGGGTGAATGGTTTATGATTTAGGGAGGTGTATGGTGAAGGGTTTAGGACAGAAGGAAGTGTAGGGTGAATGGTCTAGGCCTGAAAGAGGTTTAGGGTGAATGGTTTATGATTGAAGGAGGTGTAAGGTGATTGGTTTAGGACAGAAGGGGGTGTAGGATGGATGGTTTAAGACTAAAGGAGGTGTAGGTTGAATGGTTTATGATTTAAGGAGATGTAGGGTGAAGGGTTTAGGACGGAAGGAGGTGTAGGGTGAATAGTTTAGGACTGAAGGAGGTGTAGGGTGAATGCTTTAGGACTGAAGGAGGTGTAGGATGAATGGTTTGGACTGATGGAGGTGTAGGATGAATAGAATAGAACTGAAGGAGGTGTAGGGTGAATAGTTTATGATTGAAGGAGGTGTAGGTTGAAAGGTTTGGACTGAAAGAGGTGTAGGATAAGAGGTTCGGACTGAAAGAGGTGTACGTTGAATGGTTTAGGACTGAAGGAGGGGTGGGATGGATAGTTTACAATTGAAGAAGGTTTAGGATGTATGGTTTTGGACTGAAGGAGGTGTAGGTTGAATGGTTTATGATTTAAGGAGGTGTAGAGTGAATGGTTTAGGACTGAAGAAGGTACAGGGTTAAGGGTTTAGGACTAGAGGCAGTGAAGGGTAAAGGATTTAAGACTAGAGGCGGTGCAGGGTTAAGGGTTTATGACTAGAGGCGATGAAGAGTTAAGGGTTTAAGAATAAAGGTGATGAAGAGTTAAGGGTTTAAGGCTAGAGGCAGTGTAAGGTTAAAGATTTAAAAATATAGGCTGTGAAGGGTTAAGGGTTTAAGAATATAGACGGAGAAGGGTTAAGGGTTTAAGACTAGAGGTGGTGTAAGGTTAAAGGTTTAAGAATATAGGCGGTGAAGGGTTAAGGGTTTAAGACTAGCGGCAGTGAAGGGTTAAGGGTTTAAGAATATAGGCGGTGAAGGGTTAAGGGTTTAAGACTAGCGGCAGTGAAGGGTTAAGAGTTTAAAAATATAGGCGGTGAAGGGTTAAGGTTTTAAGACTAGCGGCAGTGAAGGGTTAAGAGTTTAAAAATATAGGCGGTGAAGGGTTAAGGGTTTAAGAATATAGGCGGTGAAGGGTTAAGGGTTTAAGACTAGCGGCAGTGAAGGGTTAAGGGTTTAAGAATATAGGTGGTGAAGGGTTAAGGGTTTAAGACTAGCGGCAGTGAAGGGTTAAGGGTTTAAGACTATAGGCGGTGTAAGGTTAAAGGTTTAAGAATATAGGCGGTGTAAGGTTAAAGGTTTAAGAATATAGGCGATGAAGGGTCAAAGGTTTAAGACTAGAGGCGGTGAAGAGTTAAGGGTTTACCACTAGAGGCAGTTAAAGGGTTAAGGGTTAACGACTAGAGGCAATGAAGAGTTAAGGGTTTAAGAATATAGGTGGTGTAGGGTGAATGGTTTTGGACTGAAGGCGGTGTAGGTTTAGGGTTCAGGGTTCTGTTTCATTGTTTTTTTTTCTTACTGCTTCACATCTGAACACTAAACAAAGTGCAGGATCAATAAAAAAAGTTCTGTTAAAAGTGTTCTGTGTACCAGCCCCCACTAAGCCCTATCATGTGAAATGTGGGACTGGTTTTAAAGTTCTAAACCTGCTCCGGCTGCTCACTCGTCTCCTTAAACCGATTCTACCTGAGTGTGAATTTCAGCCAACATGTTGCATCACACATCCACCCTTTAAAGTTGAAATTACGAGGTCATAACTGTCTTTGATCCTCAGAACCTCCCATGAACTTCATTGCCAAGAACTCATATCTGTGTTGGAGATGTAACTGTTGAACTCTGCAGGACTGTTCTGTTGTTTTGTGCTCATCCTGATGAATGCTGCACCTTGCAGATCTTTTAATGTTCATTTAGTTTTTTTTTAGGTTTTCCATTGTTGAAGCTCTGTTCATTCCATTTAAAGGACAGAAACAGACTGACAGTTATGATCAAATCCAAAAACAAAGTGATGTTTAGTGGATTGGGCTGATGATGGTGGTGAAAATGCTTCTGTCTTTCTGTTGTCACAAGTGACGAGAACCTGTGAAAGTCCACAGTGTAGACTACTTAAAAGGGCTTTCTTAGAGAGCATTTATCTGTCTTTGAACGTCAAACATGTTTAAATAGGGAAAAAAGCTACTTGTGCCATTCTAGAAGAAATGAGAAAGCTTTTCATGGCAAATATTTGTCAACAAGAGTGCCAAATAATTTCACACTGAGCCAAAAGGCAGCGAGCCGTCAGAACTGTCAGCCCCCCCTCACTGAAGCCCATCAGCCTGTCTGTGCAGCGTCTCAGCTCCTGTCCCATTCTGTTGTTCTGCTGCCAGTCTGTTTTCTCTGAAGCAGGAGATTTTCTAATGTTGATACTCTGAAGAGGGAATGAGAGGATTTTAACTGTCATTGTTTTTATCTGTTTATTTAAACATTATTCATGAATAGATTTTATCGATAATGACTATTTAATGTAACTGTAGTACTGTGTTTGTAAAAAAAAAATTCAGTGAGTTGTGTTCTATGACTCGTGGACTACCAGTGAAGTCAGCATTTCTGTGTTAATATTTGAATTGTTTTTTAAAGATTATTTTTGCGACGGCAACAAAGAGTCATTATAAATGTTCATTTTAACATCACTTGTCTTCTGTTCCTTTTCTTCTTCACATCATGTCTGAGCTTGGCCTCACACAGGTCAAAGGTCAGCCCACTGCACTGAGCTCAGGTCACAATGTTGCCATCATGTGGGATAACATTAAAAAGAATACTTTGATCAAAGAGAAGTGAGGTTTGGTAGAAAGATTATAAATAACTAATATCTTACCTGTTGTAGATGGTTCACAGTTTGATTTAGAACCATTGAGCCTCATGCAAGAACATTTTTACCCTAAATTTCTGTTACCTTTTTCATACAAAGAGCTCATACGAACATGCCACGTCAGATTCAGCAAAATAAAAATAAAAATCATAGTCATCTCTCTCTAGTCTTGCTCTTGTTTTCCTTTGGTTAAATATTTTTAATTTTAGTTATGTGGAAGAAATGGGGAAACAACAACAGCAATTAGACACAAAACCACAGCCGATGTGCCAGTCGCCCGCCATTTCCCACACATTCAAGTGGTGTCAGATATGGTTTTGAAGAATCAAAAAGCATTTTAAGAAGTCTCCGAAATGTGTCTGGAACTTTAGAGAAAATAGCAGACAGTCTTGCATGCATAGCTGATGTGCTAAATAAATCTCAACAAAATAAAATGTTATTTAAAAAAATAACCCAATCTATGTCTGAATTAAGCTGTTGATTATATTCACTTCCCGTTGACCTCATTATATCCACAGTATTCTCGATTACGCGCCACTACCCATACTTCATAGTGGAGGTTCTACATTTCCGCTCGACTGTTGTTTACAATTATGAGGATACACCATTGCTGTTTATCAAAGTATTTTTAATCAAAATTTGGTGTAGATGGCCACATATCGGAGGTGTATATACTGTTAGGATGTTTTAAAAAGTGGCGAGGACAATTCTTTAACAGTGGCTCACCTGTCAACTGTTCACAGACTGGGTAGATGACATGAAGCTATGTCCCGACGTTAGCTACTACTGACTTCAACTACCGGTAGGTTTGTCTTTCCCAAAGACACAAATGCAAAATCATAAGTGTCAACAGTTTTGGAAGTAAAACGTTCCCCTCAGAATTGTTATAATTTTAAAAAAGTATTGTGATTAGACGTTTTCTTCCCCTTTATTCTAAACATAAAATTCACTGGGTGGTAGTTCACTAGTAACTTTTAGAGATGAACTGTAGAGTTTCATACAGCTGCAGTCATTTTAAATAAATGATAAACAAAAATAAATAAACTGCCTCTAATAACTCTGTTGGCATATATTTCATTAAAACAAACCTGGGACTTTTATAGCCCCTGGGAGCTAAGCTCCTCGTCTTTTAATCCTGCCATGATTTTAGCCTGTATTTGGGAAGAGGGTTGTTTAATATTCTGAGCTTACTCAGAACTGAGACAATTAAATTAAGACATTTATATAGTTTTGCCAGCATAACATTTCTTTACATTTAAGGCTTAGCTGTAAATAACATGCTAACAAACCACCAGGCTAACAGTAGCTAGCGCTGATGCTGCCATTCACCGTAGGCTTTCATTTAGTAAAAACAAAGAACTGCATGATTAAATAGCAAAAGGGGACACACAACATTTACAATTTAACTCACCAGGCACATATTCAGGGTTTTAGTTGATATTGCTGGAAGTTGTCTGACTCAAAGTAGCTTAGAAGAGCTGCATTCAGTAGCCCTTAGTCTTAGCCCAGATCGAGCTCTGGACCGGAGTGAATATTCATGGGATTTTTGTCAATAAAATAAAAAAAGCAAACAAACTCTCTTCTGAGTTTTAGAGATTTAAAGCTGCCAGCCATGCTAGTTTACGATCCTCCTTTGTCGGCATAAACTGCAGTTTGTAGGACGCTGGGCATGAACGTGCCTTTACTGCTTCTTGTTCCAAGCAAAATGTTTTTAAAGCGTTTCTCACTTTTTTTCAATTGTTTTGGCAGCCAACAAAAACACAAGTTGAACCCAAACTTGTGATTGAACGACTCAAGCCACTAAAGCAAAAATAAATTTCATTTGTTTTCATAACTATCTAAATGAATTAATGTTTTGTGCACCAGAAATATGGAACCGCTGGAAGGGCTCTGGGCGGGACAAGCGTCTGTCATGTTGTCACATTTTCCAGAAACTTGTGGATACCGAGACAATTTAAACTTCAAGTAATGCATAATTTAAGTTGGTTCGTAGTTTGAAATCTTCATATGAATATTGTAGTGTTAGACAACAGCATTAATAGTCAATTTGAATTATATCGTTAGTCTACATTATTACATTTAAAATTATAGTTCCAATTTAAACAGAATAGCCTCTTGTCATCATATTATGGAGTGTGATTTATTTTCTACTCAAAATATTTTCAAACTAATGAAATGTAAAGTTATTAGTGAAGAAAATTTGTCTGGATAACAGCAGACTGACTGCAGGTAAAATATACGACAGGTCTGGACCACACATGAATTTTGTTTTAAAAAACAATACTAGAAAGTGCCGTATGTTCTCCTAAATCACTCGTACGCACAACGTAAGAACAAATCTGTTTGTACAAACGGGTCTTGCATGAGGCCCAATGAGTAAATACACTTTAAGAACTGGATGGCAGAGACCAGTCTGTCTTCATGCTGCCACAGACTCTTCATAGATGACAGGATGAAACTTTAACACTTTTATATGAACGGAGAAATGTTTGAGGCTGAAGCTGTTTTCAGACAGTGAGAAAATGTTTTTTCTTGGTTCTGCACAGATCAGACCTGTCAGAAATGTCCAAACTGAATTTGCTCAAAGATCTACTGACTATTATTATAAATTATTTATTACCTTCCATAAAATCCCACTTCAAAATGACCAAATTATCCCTTTTAGATGATATAAGCAACACGTTTTACACAGAATAATTCTCAGATTAGCTTTGTTTGTTTTTCCGCTGTTTTATTCAGCCCAGCGTGATCAGACTGAGGCTGAATTTGTTCTCATTCAGTCAAAGATCAAAAGTCATAGTTTTCTGTTTTAGGGATAGTTGAAGGTATAGTAAATTGTCGTTAATGTGGAATATTCATGGACATTTCTAAACTTTTTATCCCACAAAGTTAAACAAACTGAACAGAGCATGAACATGTCTAGTTCCACAGAATAATTCACCAGCATGGCCTGTTTTTACCCACCAACAGAGGAGAAAGAGCAATACTGGTTTTTCTCAACTTAAAGTGAGTTTAGATTAAACCTCTGGCATTAAAGGCGACAGGCAATTCCTTCTAAACAATAAGCCTATTTCTTTACATTTGTTGTTGAAGCTGCAGAAGAATGTCTGTAGGTCACATGAAGGGGTGTACACAGCTAACAAGATAGTTAGCTGTGCTTACTCGGCTACCTAAAAAAAATAGTTTTGAAAACACTAAACAGGTTAAAAAAATTAGCAGAAGCTGATAACCGCTAACTCAAAGTCTGTTATTTAAACATAGTTGTGTGGTATGACCAGAAGCATCAGAATCTTGGCTAAAGGCTCATAAAAACATTTCTACATTTACCAAACTGTTAAAACCATAGAAATCAATATATAGAAGCCCCGTTGACTGTGTTGATCCGCTGCTGTGACGTGCCTGTACCACTTAAGTAACTGTAATAATGAATTCTGAGCGGGAAACCATAAACCATAATATTTTCGATGACAAGTTTAGGCTCCCAAAACAATGTTATAATGATGAAAATTGTGCAGACTATGGCTCAAATATAATCTGGAGAAAGTGTTATGCCTTACATGTGAAAGGTAATTCCTTCTGATTTTGTTTGGACATCTAAACGGTTAGAACATTTCCAAGCACAACAACGAGGCATTTTGCTTTCTCCTCTCTGCCACCTCCAATATGGCGGCGACGTGGTTCAGCTTCCAATAGGGTGTCTATAGATGTCTATGGTTAAAATCACAAGCAGTTAAATCAGCAGGTAAACAAATTGTTCATAGTGGCAACAAAAAACTGGGTCTCAGCCTTTCACCCCATTGGTTTCTTCATACTCAACCAACATGTAAAGTTTAGAAAAAATCTGACCCAAACTTTGAGATCCACTGGTCTAGATGGCCAATGTTCCAGATGCTATTTCAGAAATCCAAGATGGCCTTGATTTTGATGGTCACCAATGATTCCTTCATACTTGAAAACATGGGTTTAAACACCAAGATAATGCCTCACGGCAGCCCACCATAATAATTTATAAAATATACAGATGGACACAACATACCCGAGTATCTGCATGTTGTGTTGTTTCAAAAGTTAAAATAAAGTGCAGCAGCCAACAAGGAAGAGAGTAACCACGTTAAAACCATAGGTGCAGTCAGTGTAATAACAATAATAACAGCTTATTTTGTACTTCCATGTGCTGACACAAAAGACTACATGGAGCTCAGTGCTCTGATGGAGACAGAAAACCAATTTCTGCTCAGATTCTCGTAAAACTCCACACACAAAGACCAGGAAGTGAAGCTGCTCTAACCACTGCTGCCCTGAGTGCAGTCTGCACAAATTATTCTGTCTAAAAACAAAACATGTTGAACAAACCATAAAACTGCTGTGTATATAATCTACAAGGATCTTCAGATTAAGATTATACGTCATTATTGTAGCTCACAGATTTAAAATAAAGATGATAAAAAGCTGACTTGTAAAATGAAGGTGTGAAGGAATGTCATGTTTCAGGTGAAGTTCTTTATAAGTATAATGTTCATAAGGTTCTGATGCTCAGTCAGTGGATGACCAGAGAGCTGGACTACAGAGTATAGGTAAAACATCAACCAAATGTTGGAGCTGAAAGTTTTCAGAGTCACAGAGGAGGATTTATTTAAGCCTGGTTAGATCACCATGGTAACAGAGTCTGAGTCTAAGCCCAGTTAGGTAACCATGGTAACATAGACTGAGCCTGGTTAAGTCACTATGGTAACAGAAACATAATCTGATCCTGGTTAGATCACCATGGTAACAGAAACTGAGTATGGACCTAGTCATGTCACCATGGTAAAAAAGCACATAATATTGCCACATTAATTTTGACCCTTATACTGCACCATACAATTCAGCTGAATGTATCCAGGATCTTTATCTTTCAGTCATGATCTACACTTCATGACCACCTGGACCACATAGCTTTTACTTTTTGACTCAACTCTTTCACCATGACAGACCAAAGCAACACCCTTATTACTGAGGACGAGGCCCTGATCTGATCTCCCTCAGGAACAAGACACCCAGATACTGAACTCCTCCACCAGATGCAAAGGCTCATCCTGAATCAAAGTGAGAAGTCCACATTCTTCTGGCCTCAGAATTAGAGGAACTCACTCTCATTCCAGACCCACATCATCTACATACAGCAGAGATGAGACCCTGTGGTTCCCAAACCAGACACCCTCCTCTCCACAACTGCACCTTGAGATCCTGTCCAAAAACACTACAAACAGGATCAAAGACAAGGGACAGCCCTGGAGTCCAACCTGCACTGAGAACAAACTCGACTTTGTGCAAAGCATGTAGCTACAGCTCCTGTTTTGGTTCTACAAGGACCAGAGAGCCCCTAAGCACCACCTACAGAGTACCTTAGTCTTCTCCAAGTCCACAAAATACATGTAGACTGGAGAACCAAATCTCAATGACCCTCTTAGCAACTCTGCAAGGGTAAACATCTGGTCCTCTGGTCTATGACCCAGAAGAAAACCACACAAGTCACTGTCTTTCCAACACCCTAGAGTAAACTTTTCCAGGTCTTTACATCAAACACAACAGTACCTCGATGCATCAGAACAGACAGAAAAATGTGAAATAATAGTACATTTCTTACATAAAACAGATACTTCTTTCTCTAATGAAATGAGGGGTAAGAGCAGGCAGCAGTATGCATTTAAGGCACATCTGATTCCTGCTGTGAGAGAAGGTAGCAGTGGGCTTGAATGATAAAATTGTGTTGTCAAGGTAACAGGTTGTTCTGAAGACTGCAAATATGTTGTATGGGTGATGCTCCTATACAACATTTCCCCCTGCAGCTTTTGTAGCACTGAGGTTCTACGTTTCATGTTTCAGGCTGAGCAGGTGACTGCAGATTTAACATCATCTGGACTCATCATAAGAAGGAATTTATTCAAATTATTCACCCCAGTCATCTACAAAACTACACTGTAGCTGTCAAAAAACCTTCATGTGGCACAATGGTTTGTGTAAAATGATGAATAAGAGAAGAGGTGGAGCGTGTTGAGAAGAGAGATACACTGAGGCACCCTTTAACATGACTCCTGAGGTAACCATGGATACCTGAGTTTCGTAGATGGAGATGGATGAGAGGGAAACAGCTCCCCATGTCTGCTGTTATCAAACATCAGGTCACACATTCATGGCTTCACACATTAACACCTCAGATTACAACACAGCACACACTGACTGCTGAGAAAACAGCACTAGCTCAAAGCTAAAAGTAGCAAAACACTGGCTGAAAGACACAAGTAGCTAAACATGAGCTAAAAGCAGCAAAATGTTTGGTAAAAACTAAACGTGGACAGGACAGGTAAAAGCTATAGTAGGAAAATCATCAGCTGTTTCATCAGTTTCAACCTGAAGATGTCAAAACACACCAACACCGTCCTGCTCCAACAGAAAATACTGAACAGAAAGAAAGAAGATAAATGTATCAAAAGCATAGCTAAAAGCTAATACATAAATAGCAGAAAGGTAGCTAAAAGTAGCAAAAATAAGCACTGCAGAGTCAGCAGCTGGAGCAGATTTGAATGAGAACAAAGTTTTTGAAGGAATTAAAGCGATATAAAGGTTTTGTTGAGGAAAATATTTACAAATAAAGTTAAATATTAAAAAAAAAATTAAAGGTATAATAAAAAGTCACAGCAGCTATTGGCTGAATGTTTTGACATGTCAGCAGCTAAAATGGCAGCAGTAGTTATCTGCAGGTCTGAGGTCAGACCGGTACCAGCCTTCAGTTCTTGCACCTGGAGTATGGCAAGCCATTTTAGCATAAAATTGGTTTTGCCTGACTATCTGTAATTATATTCCAGATATCTAAAAATGAGTTTTGACTAGGAACAACTTCATTTTGACTATCCTGAATGGTAATTTAAGATATCTGTATTACATTCTGACTAGTCATAATTCCAATTCAAGATATCTAAAATGACGTCACTGGATTCGTCATTTGAAGGGTCAAACATCCGTAATTACAATTCAAGATATCTCAAACGCAATTACGACTAGTCAAAAATATATTTTTAGATATCTGAAATAAGAAATTGCTTGTAAGCCCCCCATGCTGACACTTAGCTGTCCAAACAGTTGCCTGCAGAATTTTTTTTAAGCTGCAATGACGGACAATATCTGTTTTTTAATTCATGTTGAGCACAAGCTACAGAAATACAAATTGTATTAAAAACACGAGAATTTGAGCTGGACTGACCTCTAACACTGCAGACAACCTAGTAGCACATTACAGTAAGGCTAGTGGCTCAGTACGACTAACTGTAAATCATAGCTATATGCAGACTAGATAACTCATGGCGTGCTGATGCTGAAGCACATATTATTCATATTTTGTATTCATATTTTATAAAATAAGACTGTCTTTCCGGCTTATTGGATGATTCTCTCTATAGGGAGCACCATAGAAAACAACCATGTCCATATGTAGTGCATTAACCAGCACAGCTTGAAAACAGATAACCTTTTTATATTAAAAAATAGTTTTGGTTATTTGACCATTTATAATATCTTGTCATCGTAGCTATTTGGCAATTAACAAAATAATAACAGCTGGAACTGGTTCTCTCTCATTTTCTTTTGCTGTTTTTTTTTTCTTCACGTTTGGAAGGTTTCCCAGTGACAGTCTTTTATATATTGCTGTGTACAGATGTAAAGGTGATTTCTATTCTTATTCATTTATGCTTTTATTAATATGCCATACCATATATGGCAAATGGACTGTACTTATATAGCGCCTTTCTATCCAACCAGGATACTCAAAGCGCTTTACACTACAATCTGTGCCCTC
>JARVJO010000082.1:13533518-13547892 GCA_031762555.1 Cynodonichthys magdalenae
GGTTTCGCCCCCCCCCCCCCCCCCCGCCCCCCAAAACAGGTTGAATTTTAACTCTGAAAGTCAAAATACCTGAACAAATACTTAAACAAGCTTGACCTAAAAATAAATATAGCTTCCCTGAACTACACAAAACAAGATGTGACATGAAACTTTCCTTTTTACTTTTGTCAGTAGGCATTTAAATAAATCAGTAAACATTCTTATCCTGTTTGTGAACTTGCATCTACAGTGTTTGAATTCTGATACTGGTATTGACTTGTATTGCTAATAAAAGTTACTCGGGCAGCTGAGCACAATTAATTTTTACCATTTTTCCAATTTGCAACTGATCCCCAGTCGACTCAAGAGCAACGTTCATCGTAGGTCTGAGTTCCAACTTCAGAAGTTACACAGAAAAGGTACTTTGTTAAAGTGCAAGAGACCTATAGTGTGATTATATACTAATATGTATTATATGAATCCTAATGTGTTAGTGGATGCAGGACTGACAAATAACCATGAAAAAAGCTGTGTTAATTACAGCATGTCTCTAAACGTCAGCACTGAAATAGACAGAATTTTGCTGCCAATGATTTTTGCTGTGAAAAGCATAATTCAGATTAAAGCATGTTTTTCTGTAGCAGCTCAGCAGACATGACGTGTTCAGAACTAAATGATCAACATTCTGCTTTGAACACATAGTGATGTATGTAGCAAACCCAGTTTATTGTGTGTTGGTGTGACCAGACCCTGCTCCTGTGTAATTTCACAACACATTATCCAATCAGTGTGTAGATTTCTTGCTTTTCTTTCCTCACTTGGCTGATTGTCTGTACACACCCCCATAGTGAAGTTTTCTCTTTAATGTTTGCCAATCAGCCAGAATGTTTTTGTTACTTTTGCTTAAAAGTAATATTTGTTTATTTTTCTTTTTTAATTTAGTGTATATTTACTGTTGTTAACAAATCAAGTTTTCCAAAAATGATTGAGCTTAAAACTCAAGGGAAGCTTGGTTGCTAACAAATTTCCAAGCCATTAAACTATTACTACTCTTATGTGAACTTTTCATTAAATCCATCTATCCATCCATGTTCAACATACATATAAAGAAGGTTAGTTTATATGTACGGCACTGGCAGCTCTGACTGACTATTGTTGATTATTGACAGCATTAACTACTAAAAAGTATTTTTTTGACCTCACAACAACAAAAAACTATGGATGTCTTCACTTGTTTGCAAACCATCAGGAAGCATGTTTCATCTCTTAATGGCCCTGACTGAACAGCAAATTGGCCAAAGGCTGAGTTGTTTTTAGGGACTGCAGACTGTCAACAAACAGGATGCAGTATTTCACCATTTTATTTTGTAGTTAAGCCTTACAAGCATAGTTATATTCTATATATTATATATTTGAAAAAAAAAATCAAGTATCCAAGAATATTTTTTTTATAATTGCCATTTTTTTAAAATAAATCATTAACCAGTATGGATACACTCCAGTGATTATTGTTGAGTATTTTATACTCATGAAAAATATTTTAAGACAAAATCTTTTAATAGTTTGGAGTGGGCAAGTGTCATCATGAATTCCAACAAACCATCTGCTGCTTTCTCACACCCACAACAAAACTAATCTGAGAGAAATAAGGGACAAAGGGCAACTAAAAACTGATGGCAATTTTTTAAACTATAAAAATATGTTCAAATCTTCTATCATAACAATAATTAACTACAGAAACGTTGATCATAGGCAGAATATTTTAAAACAGGTGAAAATTGTGGCAGTTCGGGTCTCTTTCTATTTGTTTTGCTGTATTTGAAAATTAATTACCTTAAAAAATTTAGCTGATCTTATCACATTTCTTATAAAAACAGCTGTTTTTTAAAAGAACATCTGCATTCCAATTCTATGATAAAAGGCTTTGAACAATAACGTTTTTTTGTCTGACCCCAATTCCAGTATCAGCTGTGTTTTCTCTGTAGTATATAAGTCATTTTACTGCTAGCTTTCTCTTAAAGCCATAGCTTTAAACACAGGCCGGCATCTTATCTTACATCAAAACACACAAACATGTATGTTTCTAACACACATGTTTATTTTGTGTGAGTATATATATCTCTTATTGTTCTTCTGCACACTCCTAATCCTGATTTTCCTTCTTCTTTTAGGTGCAGGAGCTTGTCTGCAAGGAATGTTGCTTCAACACACATCTTTAGAATGCTAATATGCTCAACTGATGTGGGTCAGGACTTAATCCTGTAAAAATGATTATCGCTGCATGACTGGAACTTCTGTTGAAGAATATCATTTCCATTCAGTTCCTTCCCACTGCACTCGTTCACCAAGGCACACAAGCATATAGCAACTGAAACAAAATGAAAATCCTCTTCTGTGGTACTCCATTAGGTGATGTGTTTTTGTTCTTTTTGTGATTTACGTGGATGCCTCTAGTGAGTGATGCTCAGAAGAAAAGTCAAATGAGGTTTTCTCAAAAAACTCGCTCTGGATTAGGTTAGATATGCAGGGATTGTTAGTATCACAGAGCATTTTGACAGGAAGTGAACCTGTTTTGTGTCACTGCTAGCTCATGGTTAAACCTGAAGATACTTCACTAACCCCAAAGTGTTTCTCCATAATACAAACCCGGGAACAACTTGAAAAATGTGTATCTTTGAAACGAACATAATTAAAATCTTGCATGGCAGTGTGTGGCTGCATACATGCTTGTTTGTATTCCTGTGTGCTCACGAGTGTCTAGCATGTTGTGAAGTGAAGTGGAGGAAAATCCAAACTGCCTGCAGAGCACTGGGAATCTTACAGAAATGGAAAAGTTACAGTCAAAAGGGAATAATGTTGTTATGTTGGAAAATAACACGAGTGCCTCCCTAAACAACAGTCAAGATCCTTCTTTCTGCCTTTGAACGATGGAGCACGACTGAGGAAAAAAGCATCAGCACACATTGCTTGATGCATTGTCCACATATAACTTAAAGAGGTCGATTTTTTTGCTGCTTTACAATCCAGCTGCTTGACAGTAATTGCAGTCATAAAGACAAGCTTTTCATATTTTCTAACACATTTTTTTCTACATAAATCACAGAGGAAGACAGATTGACATTTTCTTTAGTTGTATTTTAACAACACAAGATGTCATCTCCAATGCAAATAATAATCTTTAGACCTATTTTCTTTCTATTATTAAAACGTAATGCAAAAACTGTAAATTGCACCTGAGATCTCATGGTGGTTTGATCCACTGAAGTAGGCAGTTTCCAATGAGCATTTTTGGGTTGGTTTGTCTCCATGTGTTCTTCTGAAGGATCGCTTTTCTCGCACAATGGTTGCTAAAGATAGGCACCAGCAAAAAAGAAATGGGTAAAGAAAATAGATGAATTTTTCAGGTGAAAGAACATCTAAAAAAGCAAAAAAAAAAAAAACAACCTTTGATTTATAGACTTAGGCTGTGTAATTTATGCATTTTTGATCAGGAGGGCTAAAATGCAACTGCTAAATACGTTCTAAATTTAGCCTGAGATAATCAGAACTGAATGAAAGCCATGACATCGTTCACTCCCTACATGTCATATGTGGATGCTTGTTCAGGCTACATCACTCTATTGGCCCCCTGTCGAGTTTAGGATCCAGTTTAAAATTCTCACAATCACTTATAGAGCATTGCACGGCCAGACTCCCACTTACATTATATAGCAGATCTACGCTCAACTCTAGTACTTCAGTAAAAGTATTAATACTCATGGTAAAATCTACTCAACTACAAGTAAAAGTTACTCTGTCAAAAATCTACTCAAGTTAAAGTACTGAAGTACTTACTTTTGAAAATACATAAGTATTCAAAAGTACAAAATAAACATTCGGATAGCAGTACTGCTGCATTATTTTTCAGTGATTTTACAGAACCTCATAACTCTCAGAAACCACCTGATGTGTTGACACGTAGAACCACTCTGCTACCAATTCTACAACAACTGTAAAGACTTCAGCATTAAAATGCAATAAAATGAGTGGTGAGTTCTTAAATTCATAAATGTAGTTTATCCCCAGTGAACACAGAAGAGGCTTAAACTGATACAATATTTTTCAGTCCTAAAATCTCAAACATCGAGGCGAGATAAGGTCATGTGCTGGTTTCTCTGCTTTCTTCAACCGTCTCCATTGTTGGGCTCTGTTTGAAATGAAGGTGGGAGCTCAGCTCGCGACCGCTAACAAGGATGATGTAATTCCAAATCTATTCCAGGTGTGAGCTACTACTGTGATTGGTTTACCTTGTGAGGAACATATTGTGTGGCCAATTGCATTTCAAGAAAGAAAAACAACAGTGAATTACAAAACTATGCTGAACCAAAAGTACCAAGTTACTACAAGCTTCCTAGAAAGGTAGTGGAGTGAAAGTCATAAGCTCCCCAAAAAATAATTACTCAAGTAAGGATACTCAAAAAATGTACTTAAGTAGAGTCCTCAAGTAAATGTACTCCATTACTGTCCACCACTGCCCATATGTACCTACATGTACACTTATAGGTAACTCCAATCAGCTACTTGTTCCTCGGTCCTGTCTAAAGACATGTGGGGACAGAGCATTTCAAGTTGTAGCTCCTAAATGTTAGAATGCATTACTCAATCTCTGAGGGCTATGGATTCGGTGGAGCTAAAAACTTCTTAAGCAGGCTTTTAATGTGGCTACTTGACTGCGAAAAATGCTAAATGAATAAAGTTACTTACTACTCCCTCTGTCGAGTACCCCCCTCTTGTCATTTATTGACGCATCAGATTAAGTTTTAGGTTTAGAGTCAGTGTTTAGGTTTAGGTATTAGTGTTACTGGTTAGGTTGAGGCAGTAAGGTCAGAGGTTTGATGTTCAGGGTTAATTAAAGTTAAATTTAGAGTTAAGGGTCATGAGGTAAGGGTAAAATCTAGCCTATTTTACATGTTTTCACAAATATGTTAACGGTTTCCTCCTCCTCCTCATTTTCGTATCGTCAATTAATGATGAGAAGGGGGCACTCGATGCGTCAATAAGTGACGCAGAGGGAGCCTGACCAAGAGTCCATGTGTGATGAGAAGAGTGTGAGATTTTTCTGGTTATGTCTGAAATATGTAGCGTCTGATGAACTTCATGGCTATAAATACAAATTTTATGTCTTTTTGTTACTTGGATTAAAGCATGTTTGCAACTAGAGTGCGTTTTCTGACCCAGCTGAAATCTTGTGTATGATTACTGCATCAATTTTGTATCTCTGCATTGGAACACACAACTAAAATCATCACAACTTTTCTGTGAATTTGCAAGTGATATGATTTCTTTAAAACAAAATCCAGACTTACTTGTACATGTTTTATGTGTTTTCAAACCCATAGCTCTGTTTTCTGTAGATAGTAATATGTTTCTGACACGTTTTCCTCCATATATCACACCCTAAACAGCCAGGGTGTAAGCTAGTTCTTTTTATTTTTCTGGATATTACCTGGCTGACAGTCTGTATTTTTTGTTTATGCATTTGGGGAATAAATATTATAAAAGGAGACATCACCTCAATAAACTGAGCTAAAATATAAGAAGAAGTTTCTGCATTTGTTTGCGGGGGAACCTAACTCAACAAATAAATAACATTTAAAATATCTCTGCTGTATTGAGATATTCAAACCTAATTGATTAGCTTTAACTCAGAATGTATTGCTTTCTCTGCATCACTGCTGGAGTGTGAATCTCTCAGGCAGCTAGATCACTGAAAAGCAGAGAAAGGATAAATAACCATTAAAGTGGACATAAGGCCTAAAAGTTACCCATTTCTAAACAAAACCAAAGTAACTCACAATAATGTATAAAAGTTTAATTACTGAGCAAGAAATGAAAGAAGTGAATATACTGGGTTAAGATGATGCTTGCCAGTCAAAGCAAACAATTGCTGCTTATTCATGATCAGCAAGAAAAAACAAAAAAAGAAAAAAACTAAAAAGGACTTGACATATTGTCTCTGGTAGACTGAATTTCTAAAGAGAGAACAAAGGAAAAGAGAGATTGGTGGAACTGCAAAGAGGAATCAGTGGCAGGAGTCCAAAGCTGATGAGTGGCAAAGAAAGTGATGAGGAGGAATACCAATAAAAAGTGAAAGTGACAGATTACTTGTGAAACACGGAGCGATCTGGTTGGCCCGTTAGGCTGAGAAGACTGAAAGACAAAGTAGAAGAAGTCCTTCCAAGCTTGACTAAACCTGCATACATGTAAAAAGGTGAGTAATTTTCTCATTTTCCAGTTCAGGACAAAATGTTGTAATAGCCCACTCTGGCTGAATCAGTGATGGAGTCCACTTTAGCAACATATTAAACTCTACTCAAACCACATCTGTTCTCAGTCAGCCGCTCTCTTAAAGGTCACACAGGAAACTGCCAACACACAAAAGGTCATGGTGTCTCTAACAGGACAGTGCATGCTATTAGAAAAACCACTACTTAGAAATAGAAATTACAAAAGAAGCTAGAAAGGAAATTATAACTCAACTCATTGAAATGAAGTCAACTTTGCCTCGGTTTGAACAATGGTAAGACCAGCTTCACATTCTAAAATAAATCAAAGCAAGATCAAAAGTCATCATCTCTAACAACCATACAGTATTTATGTTGTTAACTGTATGAAATGTCAAAGGAGAGAGGAGCTGATCTGATCTTCATACTGGATTAAGTTCTCAATCCCATACATGTCAGCTTGTACAGATTGCCTGTAAATTACATTAAGTTTCTAGCATTTTGAATGTATAAAGATGTATTGGACAACTTTGCAGATATTTTCAAACATTTTGCTTAAAATATATTTAAGTTTCAGAGCAGTAAGGCTGTAAGGAAATAAGTTCCTTCCTAGGGTTATAAATTATAGGGTTACCTCTATGTTCTGAATGTCCCCTTCACTCTTAATACAAAGTCACCAAACATGGTAAGTAAGATATCCCCCTAAGAAACAGGACACCCTATTAAGAACAGCTGTACATTATCAGCTGTTACTGATTCATTTTACACAAACAGATGTGACCACTTTATTAGTATTATGTAACATTATCTAGCTAGCTACAGTTATTCTAATATTACAATGAATTTTGTACTTGTTAAAAATGATCAACTATAACACAATAAACTGAAATGACATAAAATAGACATTTCATTGGTCATTACAACTACACATTTTTTTAAACAAATAAAATACATTGATTGATACAATAATTTAGTTTCATTTAAAAAGACCCTGTGTTGTTCCAGTTCTTATTTCTATTTTTTTTTTCTACCTACAAAAAAAATAAGAATTTGGACATTTAAATCCTATATAACAGGGATGACAGATGTCACAGTACCCATTGCTGGGTTGATGATGATTTAGTATCAACGTCACAAAATGCAGACTATCCACACACCATTTATTTACAGATTACTATAATACAAACTATGGTAAAGATGGATTGATGAGATATTATTTCAAACAGAACCACTTGAAATAATGACAAAACTTGACCTAAATCAACACTGTAAAATTATGACAAATGACCCTGAATGAACTAAAAGGGCAGAAGGGTTGAGCATTAAAACAAACAAACAAATAAGACAAACAAATAAACCACACAACTTAAGGAGAAGTTTGTGGAGCAAGAGGAATCATTTAGAAGTTTATTCTAAAAGGGAAATTTAACTACTGGCGTAGATAAATTTATAAGGAGTTTAAGGGACACTGTAAAGTTCTGTTTTACCAAAACTCATATGAATATCAGAATCAACTTTTCTCTCAACTTCTGTGCACCTTTTGTCACCAGCAAAAGTTTGGCCTTTCTGCTGCGTTAAGGCCCCCCACATACTCGGGCGTACTTCGCTCCGCGGAGGACTGCGCGGACTCTAGGCGGACTCAATGCAGACTCGAAGCGGCCGTACGCCGAACTGCTCCGCACAGAGATAGATTTTTCACGTCCGCGTCCATGGTGTCGCACAATAAACTGTCCACCGAGTTCACGTCGAACTGTTTTTAATGTGACACCTAGCTTATACAGTTGAGAATTGGTGTCATTTGTGGACAAAATAGAGTCAAATTTTGATGAGCGTCTCATGGAGGAGATTAGAAAACTTTATACGTCAATGAAGGAAAATAAAAACTTTCAGCAAGCAACAGGTTTGTGGGAGGAAATAGCTCAGACCCTGGGTTAGGTAAGTTTGTTTCTTTTGTTGTTTTAAAGCTAAAATGCAAACTATCTTTTCCTTCTCGTCCTTGACGCCATGACTGTAATTGCGAGAAAATAAAAAATTTGTCAGGCGGTCAGTACGCTTGTGTATGAAGTCACAAACATCAGGGGACAAAATGCGCAGAGTCCGCGTGGCTCACGGACCTCACACAGTACGCCCGAGTATGTGGGAGCCTTTAGGTACCACAGGCGGAGTTAACGAACAGGCTTGACGCTGGTTGATGTTACCAGAGAAAATCCGTCGTGGCGGCAGACTCCCAGGATGCGAGTCGGATTCACCTTCAGGTCCTTGCAGTCAGATGGTAGATGCTGGGAGAAGGAGGTTTATTCTCCGTCCAGGATGGGTCAGGGAGAACTGCAAATTGATCCAGACTTTGTAGAGAACAGATTAATGACGCATGTTGATTCAAAATTAGCTTAATTACTTTACTATAAAGTCAAGCTCATGTGTTGAGCCGGCGCGGAACCTAGGGTTTCATTTCTTGAGGAAATTACATTAAAACGGCACCAAGGCGGTGTGGTCATGGCTGTGTCCTGATGAAGCCATAGGGGGGCTTACAGGACAAGGCCTACAGGAGACGGGGAAGATGGAGTCTCTTGGACTCAGACTGCCACACGAGTAAAGAACTGAACTGAAGTCCGACTCTTTCTCTTCTCTGGCTGTTTCTCCACAACTCTCTTCTCTGGAGTAAGACTGAAGCAGGCCACTGTTTAACTCAAAAGGTTGGGAGGAGTTGGTGGCACTCTAGTCCAATCAAAATACTCCACACTAATAACAAGGTGTTGACTTAAAGGGATTGAACCAATCAGGATTTGGAGGTTTGGTTTTCTTCTAGGAGACAAAGAAAGATGGGCGTTTCCTATTTTAAATGCTTTGCATATCATTAAGAGAGGGGTAGGAGTTGACTCTAAGCCCTTTCTAAAGTAATAAAATCTGGATTTAATCTTTAAAGTAACTTAATAGAAGTAAACGTTCTTTAAGACAGGATAAACATTAGTTTAGTTTAACCAGAAAATAATAAACAATTCCTAAGAGAAATTATTACAGTTATTGAGATCAAAACATTTTAAAGTGTTTCTATCTATATAAATGAAAAACATTGCTTAAATAAAAGAAACAGTTCTTAAATCCTGTAATAAAGAAACAATCTTGTTGTCATAATCCATCTGTAACTGTTAAACAGAACACAAGAGCACTTAAACTTTGTTTGTGCATAGTTTAAAAATAAAGACACTCAGGAACTCTGCAGCGTCTGGATCTTCTGAAAGAAACATGGTTAATGTGTTCAGGTTAAACAGATATAAAATAGACATTTTGGTACACAAACAAATCTTCTTTTCTTTTCTTTTTTTCACAAACAATGCAGAAAACATGTTAAATTTTGGTTGACTTTCTTCAGCAGAAGGCTCCTCTGTGAAGGAATGGATTTTTCTGGCCCTGTTGAGGATAGATGAAGAGAGGCCCAGTTTCTTGAGGAAAGACAGAGATGTTGAGGAGTTTTGGTCTCTCAAGGTGTAAATCAATCAGAACGTGACAGTTTTGACACGTTTACGATCGGAGATGGTTCCAAGAAGTCTGGTAACTCAGAGAATAACAACAAAGTTACTGTGAAGCTATCCGTACCATCTCTGGTTGTGGATAAGCTGGTCAGCAGATCCTGTGGGGGGTTTAGTAACACAGTCATAAACCAAAGTCCTGGTCAAAAGTGTAGAGCTGGTCTGTGAGAACAGTTAACAAAGGCTCCTCGAGTCCTTATGAATGCAGAGTTATTAAAATATAGCAAATATTCAATATTCAGCAGGTAGGCCACCCTACACGTCACAGACATGCTCCGTATTTGGTGTGCAACATGGCAATGAGGAAGAAGCGATCTAGCCCATGGTTGTATTTCACAAAAAAAGACAAAAATAGGGCTACTTGCAACACATGCAAAGGTTCGATAACAACAAAGGGGAAAATACTTCCAACATATTTGACCACGCAGCATACGTTTAATTTGCAAAAATGTACCATCTTTTACACACTGCTTGGTGGTGTCAGTGGAAGTAGAGCTAACAGCAACAAAGCATTCTCCTCCATCTTAAATGACGCAGGTAACGTTAGCCTCCTGGAGGTCCTATTGATTGTTACCCTTTTGCTGCATTGCTTTCATTATATTGTATGAATAATCTCCATCTCCTATAATAAAATTTAGTTGACGAGGAGCTTCCCCTTTCATCAAAGCTGGGATAAGTAAAATGACCAAGGCGAAAATAAATGAATGTCATCAAGCAGTGACAAGATTTGTGGTGAAAGGTTTGCCCTTTTGCCACGGTGGAAGCCCGTGAATTTTGGTAGGACCATTTGCATGTGGCATTGCTCAAATGAAAATGAGAATTATCAAAATAGTAAATTGTCCTTTTAACCAGTACAGTTCTGTTTCATTCCCATTACATATTCTCTGTAGGGAGATGACTAAGGCTCTCAACCCAAAATATCGTCCCTCAAGCAGAGATGGTTTAACAAACCATCTCGGTCCTGCCTGGTATGAGGTTGAAAAAAGCAATCTGATCTCAGACCTGAAACATGTTAGAAAGGCAGCCATCACAGCAGATGGTTGGACAAGTTTTAGTTTTTTTTTTATCATTACCTCACTGTAACACTGCACTATATCAGGGAAGGTCAGAATAAGGAAAAAGTCCTCAAAACCAAAGCAGTGTATGAAGCACAGACAGCTGTGGCAGAGGAGATTGAAGAGATCCTGGAGGAGTTTGAAGTAAAAGGAAAAGTTGTGGCAGCGACTGTGGATAAAGCAGCAAACATGGATGTAGCTTTGAAAAAGCTGAACATTATCAACTTTCCATGTTTCACGCACACACTAAAGCTTGGAGCTCAGAAGCTGTAAAACTGCAGTGCAAATTTCCAAATGGGCAGCAAGAATTTGTTCTGTGGTTGTATTGATGAAGAGATCCAACATGGCTAAGGTGGTCTTCAAGGAGAAGCAACAACTCCTCACTAAGAATACATTTTAAATATTTTTTTATCAAAGTCACCTAAAATGTAAATGAACAGTCTGTCTAAAGTGATAAATTAATGATAATTTACTGCTGTTTATACTAATATTGTGTGTGTGTGCCTTTCAGAGCTGCCCGAGCACATGCTCCTTACTGCAAGTTTTTAAAACAGTCGGATGATTTTCAAAGACTAAGAGACCCCACACGTGAGGATATAAAAAAATCATTGATATACCTGATTTAGTTCCACAGTGTGTGGTGTACGGCCACACGGCAAGAGACAACACACCACGCATGAAAAGAAATTGTATTCAATGAAGATGTCAGATGTGAAATCACGCCAGAATTTAAATGTCAGAGGAAAAATCTTGCGTGACCTCCAGACAGACATGAGTTCAAAGTAAATAAACATTTATGAATAGTAAGAAACAAAATTGATCATTTGTGAACTATTTTTACCAGGGAAAAAACCATTCCATAGGACTTTCTGGTGATGAGTCAAGACAGTTTTTTATGTCTTCTGTGATTCCCCTCCGTGTTTACATTACCTCGCTTTCTGATTGGCTGCACATCTATTCAACAGGGTGGAAGCTCGTTTGCTCTCGGGTGAACACCACACAGGCCAAAAAAATACAACATGTTTAATATTCCCAGTTTGAGGTCGGAGCGGTCCTGATGTCCTTCCGAGCCAACTTGATCACCCTTAACCCACCATCCACATCAGAAATATCTGTTATGAATATCTTTAGAGCCATCACAATAATCTGGATGTCTTTAGGATTGTCGGAAGGGTCAGAATTTGGCACAATTTTCCTGCTGTGTGAGGCAACCCTTAGATGTGAGGATGAGATGGAACTCTCTGTTTTGATGATTGAGAGGTTCTGTGAGCAGTTTTCTGCCATCCAAGCTGCAGCTATAGACTCACGGCTAACAAAGCCCACGGAAAAGGCAAAATAAATAAATTGTTATTTATGTTTATTTTGTCTATATTGCAGTCTGGCCAGAATTGGCAATGAAGACCTGAGGAAAGCAGAGGAGTCTGTGCAGCTGATGCAAATATATTACACATCCACACTTGTTTGTAGCAAAAAAAGTCCGACCTGTGGCCAGATACTCCCCATGCTGCAGAAGCTGCACAAACATTACACCGTGCAGGCAGATGACTCTGCATTTACCAGGAACATCAAGGACAACATCTGCAATGATCTTTCCAAATGCTACAAGGTAAAGTGACTGACATTTGTTAATGAGACTAGTAACAATTTACACTAAACGTAATTTATTTTCTATCTCCCTTTTCCCTACTTTTGTTTTCCGTCCTCTATTTTTAAACTTCAGAATGACAATATCCAAGCATTCCTGGAGGAGGCAACTGTGTTAGATCCCAGATTTAAATCCAGGCTGGATGGAAATGACATCTGGGACAGGCTCAGGGCAGCAGTGGTGGCAGCAAACACACAGGCAGTAGCAACAGAGGAGGTATTTGAATTGGAAAATGTCTTTAATCGTAGCCTATTTCTGTTGTGAGACATTTTTTTGTTGCTCATTGTTTTTCATGATGATTTTCTTCTTAAGCAGTCAGAGCTGGGAGAGACACAGAGGCAGGCAGAAGAGGATGAAGACGATAACTATGTAAGTTTTAATCTGTTATGAAAGATGATACGCTGTATGGATTATTACACAATTTAATCTAAAATTAAACCTTTTGGATTACAAGTTGTGGTCATGTTAATAATTGCAAACGCCGCCCATAAAGCAGCAAAAAACGTCAGCCCTGAAAGAACTTTTTGAGGAAGAGGACAGCTTCTGTCTGTGCAGCAGCAAAAGCCCCCCATGTCCATACCCCAACCAAAGACAGCCCCACGCTCTGATGGTGGATGAAGAAGGACACACTGCCAATGTTATCAGCTTTAGCTAAGAAGTATCTCTGTGTCCAAGCATCCTCCACCCCATATGAAAGGGTATTTTCTACAGCTGGTCCTGAAAGATCTCATATCCTTCCTCAGAAAGCCAATAAAAACTGCAAGATGCCAAAACTAAAAAGTGCAGTTGTGTTTTGTGTTAATGTGTTAATTGGGATTTTTTTTTCATGTCAGTTCTATTTTTGTGAAAGAGCAATGAAGACTTCATGAACACACATAGTGTACTATATTTTATTGACTAACCCAATGAGAATTGATAAGAAAATTGAAAAGGAATTGAACTGATAAGTAATATTGATAACGGAATCGGAATTTCCAAATTCTTCTCAATTCCCATCTCTAAAAGTGGATCATCAATCTACCACTAAAAACAGGAGGTGCTGAAATGGATAATGCAAGATTTTGCAGCGACCACTTTCTAACGGGTAAGAATCGTATCGTTTAAATCGTCCATCTGTCCATCCATTCTCTTCAGCGTATTCTGGGTTGGGTCGCAGGGGCAGCAGCCCAGACTTCCCTCTCCCAGCCACTTGGGCCAGCTCGTCTGGGGGAATCCCAAGCGTTGCCAGGCCAGCCGAGAAACATAGTCCCTCCAACGTGTCCTGGGTCTTCCTCTAGGCCTCCTCCCAGTGGGATGTGTCCGGAACACCTCAGGCGTCCAGAAGGCATCCTAACCAGATGCCCAAGCCACCTCAACTGACTCCTCTCGATGTGAAGTGAGTCCCAAGCTTCTCACCCTATCTCTAAGGAAGAGCCCAGACACCTTTTGGAGGAAACTAATTTCAGCGACTTGTATCCATGGTCTTGTTCTTTCAGTCACTACCCAAAGCTAATGATCATAGATGAGGGTAGGAACGTAGACCGACCAGTAAATTGAGAGCTTCACATTTTGGTTCAGCTCTTGCTTCACCACTACAGACCAGTACCGCGCCCACATTACTGCAGATGCAGCACCGATCCGCCTGTCGATATTCCGCTCCATTCTTCCCTCATTTCTGAACAAGACCCCAAGATACTTAAACTCCTTCACTTGAGGAAGGACCCTTTCCCCAACCTGGAGTAGGCACACGACCCTTTTCCGGCTCAAGACCATAGTCTCGGATTTGAAGGCACTGATACTCATTCCAGTCGCTTCACACTTGGCTGCGAACCGCTCCAGTGAGAGCTGTAGATCACGATCTGATGAAGCCAATAGGACCACATCATCCGCAAAAAGCAGAGATGCGATCCTAAGGTCACCAAAACG
>JARVJO010000082.1:13569656-13583794 GCA_031762555.1 Cynodonichthys magdalenae
GAGACTTTGAATTATACACCACTTTTTAAATTGTGTTGATAGGTCAAGTAAAACCAAAGTTATGATAAAGAATATCCGACACTTTTTTTTCTGTCATTTTCAACGTGTTACTACCACAGCGTGAGGCACCAGGAAACACGACAGACTGGATAAAACTCAGTCTCAGCCTGATCTTGATCCAAACAAACAATCATCTCTTATTTTATGACTGAGGTGAAAAATTGTGGATCGGTACACAATTTTTCACTTCCGATCTGATATTTGAATTTTTGATATCAGCCGATACCGATACTATTCTGATACCATAGCTCTGTTTGCGTCACAGAACAGTCACAGAGGGGCCGTATTTTTCTGGTTCGTCTGAGCGAACATTATTAATATAATGGAACAAATTTTAATCTACTAAACCATTATTTGACAATTATTTGCATCCCTAACTCAAACAATGTAAAACTGTATAAATTAAAAGCTAAACACCCAAAAATACACCTTAGTTTAATCCAAACAAGCTGAATATCACAGATTTTATTACTCACTCCACTCTCGAGATCGCCACCAAGCTTCATTTAACTTTCACGTCTTTTTCTTTCTCCTGCTGCAGAATTTAGGCTCTTGACAAATAATTAATGCCTCAGTCATAAAATAGGAGATGATTGTTTGTTTGGACAGGCGGGCAGCCTTTGTGGAGTGACTCGAGGCTGTGTGCACCAGCTGTCAGTCAAACAACACGACCTGCCCTGCTCGGATCTGATTGGGTAAAACTTTGTTTGTGGTTGACTTTACTTGATAAAAGAACCATCAGTTTAAAATCTAGAAGTTCTTTTTTCTTCTCTCAATTTTACAAATGACGGTCAACCGTTGCGAAGGAGATCTTTACAACCGAGAGGCAGGATCTAGTTGTCCAAAACAAAAATAGGTTGTCTCGGACAAACTAAACAATGGTTATGAAGACCCCTGACCTCCGCTCTGATCAAGCACATTATGTGCCCCTCCTGTGATCTCTGGCACCCCCCTGGCCCCCCAGGTTGGGAACCACTGGTTTAATAAGCAACCTGTTAAATGTCCTGGTCCAATCAAAGCCCAGACCACAGTCCAACTGAGAATCTTTGGTTTAGAGGTCTACAGATGTGAGTCTGTCTATGGCTGCTGCTGATACTGAGGTTCAGAGAATAGAGCTGATGTGCTGACTTTTGAACTTCATCAGAGTGACATGTTGAAACAAAACCAAAACAGAACCAATATAGGACTTTATACAAAAGTGAGAAAATATAACTTTTATGTCAGATGGAACTTGAACAAAAAGTCCTCCCCTGGGTATACTCACACTAAACTCTTTGGAAAAGAAACTACAGAGGCAGGAAACCCGAATGTTTCTAAAATCTCATCTTAACCAGTGATGTGGGCAGATGCAATAATGTAAATCGTACAGTCACAACCTGGGAACAGGTTGTAACTATTCATAATTGATGTCAGCAGCAGCTATAAGATCTGCAGCCTCTGAAGGATACAGAGAACAATCAGCTGAACTTCTTCCTTCTTTCCACAGCCATTAAAGAAAATCTTGACTCTTCTTTATGATGAAACATTTGGCTGCTCATTTTCCAGACCTAGGTCAGACTCTTAGGGGAGACAGTGAGAAAGGCTTGTCAAAACAGATCCAAGATAGTAAGCGGCCTTCCCTAGCACAGCATCTCTGATATGCGAAAAATCTGATGGGCTGCACATGTTGCATGTCCAAATGAATCTGAGAGCCATGGCGTCAGCCTTAAGGAGATCCAAGAGGAAGGGAGTGGGAACTAATTCAACTCCCTGGAGTTCTTTACTTCGCAAATCCAATGCTCCAAGGGGAGCTGCTACCACAAAATCTGTGTAAAATCACGCCACACTCAGTGCCACAATTAGCTCCTCAGCAAACTTTGCAGAGATGGCAGCAGCATCTCTCATTCCAAATGCCTCACATTCTGACAAGGGCCACCCAGCCCCTTCCTTAATCCTAATCAGGAATGCACTCTGCACACAGGCCCTTTCACCAGCACAAACACAAACATTTGGACAACCAGGGAACCAGTTACAGAGGGGCTGTTTTATCACTTTAAACTAAAAATCAGAGAAGGGTCTGAAACAAAACTATTTCTAGAATATGGCTGAATGTTATGGCTAAAATATATATCTCACAAATTCAGTCTATACAATTTAATTTTGATATCAATATGAATAATAAAAGTATCTAAAAAACTGCCAAAAACCACAATATTTACTGTACCTAAAATCCTAACATCATTTAAGACATCTTTTATTAAAATTATGATTGCTCAGAACAAAAAGTGAGATATCTAATTTACTTCACGACTAGTCATAATTTAATTGTTCATTTTGAAATATATGTTTCAGGTAGTCAGTAATTAATTTGCAGATATCTTGAATTAGAGCCTCCAAACAACTTCATGATAAATTCATTCACAGAATTTAATCACAGTAAATATAGGTATTTATATAAGTATAAATAGGTATTTTGCCAAGTCAAAATATAAGTAGAGATATTTTAATTAACTAATATGTCTAGTCATAAACCAGTTTTAGATATCTGGAATGCAAGTATGTGAAGACAATTAAATATCACAACATCTGAAAGCTGAAGTTTATCAGACCTGAACCACTTCCACACCACTGAAATACAGCAATCTTTCCTTTCTTAACTAAGTCTTCTGCTTCTTTTCTAACTGTTGAGCTCATCTCATTGCAGATATCCACTGTGTTGTAGGTAGCATTGTTAGCATGGTGTAAACAGGGTGGTATCACTGAGCCTGTGGTGTACTTCATCATGCACTGGCGTAACGTATATCTATCAAATTTCTTTAAAAGTCATATCACCATTATTGAAACATTCCCTATTGGGATGTATATTGACATTGAATTGTGGTCCAGCTATAATCTAGACAAAAATACCCATTCTAAACCCCACCCCTTTGACCCCAATCAGTAGAGCATCACACCAGCTTCCCACAACCCTCAACAGGAACAAGCAGGTAAAGACAATGAATGGATGAATGAATGAATACTCACAGTCATTTATAACAGGATCTAAAAATATAGTAGTCAGATAAAAGTACTGTACATCCTTACAAAATAAAAATAGACCCCCTTTAGCAACAGGTTTCCATCATTACGTCACAAAGGATGAACCAATAATTCTCAAATGATATAAAAAGATCTGGAAGCTGTCACATCTGCAGACAGCAGGCTAATCTGACAGCTGGGATGTTAGCATGAGTCTGCATCTGGAGCAGCCTGCAGCGCCTCTAACAGAGACAGAGAGATGAGGGCCACAGCCTGCTCCACCAGCGCTTATTGTTAAGTGTGTGTGGACTCGATCACCATGAGCTAAAGCTCAACTGACACCAGAACAAAAACACGGCAGCAAACAGCACAGACATGTTGACCGAGCAGATCCAGGAGATTTAATCTGCTTCACTTCCTGTGTGACGCTCGCCGTGGACTCAGACAAATGAAAGGTTGACTTTAACTAAACGTTTTGTAGTTCAGCCTCAAGTCCTCCTCAACTCCTCCTAACCCCACCGTCTGTTTCAGCACATCTCCTGGTAGTAAGGCTTCATTGAACCATCCTTTTAATGCTCCCTTGAGTCAGCTAATTCAGCGTTGCTCTGACATCAAGACACATTTTGAACTCTGCAATGTTCAACAGTTTTTTAGCAGGCAGAGGCATAATGTATGAGATGACAGCAGCAGGCTTACAAAGTCTTTATAACCAGGCGTCCCAGACAAATTCAGCTCAGTCATCAAGATATTATCAACTCTGAAACAACAGGTCCACAACAAAACCCCAGTATTTGTAACATCCACCGTTCCAACAATAGCTTCCCACAGTCAGGCTGTTAACGGCTCTTTGTTTTCACTTAGCAATAAAAGCCATGTTGGGCTAAAAGAGGCCTGATTACAGGAAGAGTGCATCAGTCAGAGTGGCATGATGTTTCCTGACTGATGGAGTCAACAGCTCAAAGGTTTTATTATGTTTACTTTAGAATAAAAACAACCCCTGAATTGTCTCTTTCTGTCCAAAGACCAACAGCACCATCAGTTAAACCACAGACAGTCAGTAGGGTTGGACAACAGGACAAACATATTCATTGCTGGAGTTCTTCAATGGTAGTTTATTTTATATTTTATTTATTTCATTTAATTTTTCCTCTCAAGAGTTTTGACTTGCAAATTAATAAAATTAAGGAGGTAAATTTACCATGGAGCTGTAGTAATGTCAAATAATTTAGTCATTTTTTTCATCTTCAGGCTAAATAAGTAACGACATGAAAATTTCAGCTGATATCAATATCCAATATTATTATTGCTGTTATGGCCGATATTCAATATTTACTGATATTACATAAACCCACATTATTTATATACATATACACACAATACACTTGTGTTGTTTTTCAAAACTGTAAATAAACAACCAGACCGCTGACATGGCTCTCTACTTCAGTTATTCCTGGGTGTGCAGTGTCAATAATACATTTATCATATCATGATCAAACAGATACTGCTCAACCAACCATCTCCCCTCCCACAACAGAAACACAAAGATGAAAAGAGGGAAATCAATATCGGACATTAATATTGGCCCAGTTTTATTTATTGGACAGATACTAATATTAATGCTGATATATTGTGTATCTCTAATATGCATTACTCTTTCTTTTTTAAAGATTAACAGACATTTTATGCTGGTGCTACAACCTTTAGTTCTGGTCTACAAAACTAATCTCTGTAAAACAGATAAAACAATTAATATACAGCGCTGTTTTGTGAAGCATTTAAACAACGATTGTTGTTTACTCACCGGAGTTTTTTTGTTAACCATCTGCAATGTTTGCATCTGCTTAATTAGATGTCATATATTATATACCTCTGTGTGTAACCAGGTTAATTAGGGATGCACCGATTGCTGTCATCTGGCCGATCGCCGATCTTTCAAAAGTACAGATCTTTTAAACAGCTGACACTGTCAGATGTTATAGACCTTCAGTGTTCCAATCTTATTTTTAGAAAAACATTGAACAATACCCTTGAAACAATACAAACTTGCTTTAACTGAACATTAGTTAGAGCTCACTGCAGAGCAAAAGGGGACAGTGGAGATGAGAAGTCAATCTTTTCCTTCGATGTTATCCAAGTATCGGCCGATCACCGATCTCCAAAATTAAGGAAATCGGTGTTGATTTAATGTGCACCCCTAATGTTAATATTTTTGTTTAAACATAATATAAAATAGTTATTTCATGCAGTTCAGGTTTTTTTGTATTTTATACAATTTTTTACATTTTTGTAACATTTAGTGTCACTTGCCCAAGAGGGCAGGTAAAAAGTAAAAAACTTGTAGAGCCCTGCCAGGGGTATCAAACTGTGGATTGTTGGCTGTCTGGTGCCTTTTGTCTGGTATTTCCCAGGGAAACCCATCAGGGATTCCTCCCGGAGCAGGTGATAAAGTCCAGTTTTAGGGGGTGGGGGGTCAGCTGAAGGAGCTCATATGGTTTCCTTCCCCAGCTGTTGTTTCAGGAACAATCTTTACCAGCTTGTGCAAACTATTTGAGTCTCCAGTTTGTCTTTATACCCTTGTTGTCTGAGTGGACTGCTTGTTGGCAGATTCTCACTTTGATGTTCCAGTATTTTTTATTTCCACATGATGTTCCTCAGCAGCTGCATGTGGAAATAATTTCATTCATTTCCACTCAAGTGTGTCATGGAGTGGAATCTGTTTTCATGACAGCAGGCATCCCCACCCTTGTAAGGCAACTTATTTAAAATGTCTCTGCTGATTGTATTTTTTTGTGAAGGCCCTTTTTCAACACTTGGAGTCAATATTTCTAGAATATAAACTCTGTGACATTAGACGCCCTCAGATGCCTCGGCCACACCTGCCTGTCAGATTCTAATTCGTGTGACCAGTCACCCCCCCCCCCACACACACATTCTGCTCTCCTCTTCACTTACTGCTCATGAGTGCTAAGTAAGGCAGGGAGAAACATCCAGTAATGCTTCCCACAGCATTTATACTCCATGCAGGCCAAATGCTTCAGTGTGAGAGGAGCTGCTGCAAGGAAATCTGTTTCCAACTGGGACTCTGGGCTGTATTTGACCTTTTACCTGATGATTGTTACTAATGTCAGCTTTTTTCTGTTTCAGCATACACTGACTGTTGGTAATGTTTTATATCTCTAAAGGGGAGTTACTCTAGAGAATCAGGCTGGTGCTTAGAGTTGGACAACAGTCTAACAGTTTTTATTGTTCATTCAGCAACTGGTGATTTTAATAAATGTGTAGATATGCACCATTTCCCTTTTCTTTTTAAGAGACAGTTCTTGTTCTCTGTGCCAGTAGGTTGTATGTTGCCATTTTTGAGATTATTTTGGTTTTGAATCAAACACTTCCTCCAAACCTTTGACAAGAGACAAATGAGATTTGTGCAACCAGCTAATATTAGGTGCTACAGACGTTCAAACATGATGCTTATATTGTCACAGTCAGAAATAACAGGATGATCTGTATTTTTCTGATGAATCGCAGAGTATCATGGAGCCAGAATGAGGAAGAGGAGTTAATCAGCACTGACAGCTTCACCGAGACCCATGATAGAAATAAAACAAGTGGAATTGTTTTAATAGTTGGGTCCGTGTTTAACAGTTATTTACTCTATGAGGAAAATCTCTTTTGGATACACTGTCTTTTAGATCAAAGCTGAAACATTTCAAAACAGACAAACTCATCCAGAGGACCTGACTCAACCTTGTTAGATCTAAATTTTATGTCTCAGTTGATAAAAAATTGATAGCAGAATCCATATTTCTGGTCCAGAGCCTTTGACATCGCTGAAGTGATGATTGTTGTTTTGTTTTTTTATACAACTTCTACATTATCATAGACTTTGAGTGCTGATGGTTTTTTCTTAAAACAAATATTTTTCACTGGTCCCACTTGTCTTTTATTATAATAAAATATATTTTTACAGTTTCTAATTTAAAACCTCAGTGGTGTCAAAGTACAACTGCCTGAAATGTTGAAGAGTTTCTACAGGTTCTGGATGAGTTAGACGTGTTACATCATGACCAGGGGTCGAATTTATAAAGCTTGCATACGCACAAAAGGAGCCCAGAAACTTGCGTACGCCACTTTTCAGGCAAAGGTTGTGATTTATAAAACCCAAACTTGATGTGTAAATGTGCCAGCTCTGACCCATGCATGCGCTCATTTTAGAGACGGGAAGCTGCGACACAGATGGTGAAGAGAGGAATTAAAGCCACACTGTCAGATATTTATTTTCACTTCATAATCAGAGTTAGATTTTTATTCATCTTTATCAAAAGCTTTCTAAACAGCTTTATTTATGCTTCTGCTGCTGAGCTATGAGGACCTTTCAAATAAAGACCAACTTAAATCTAATAGTTCACGCATCCCTATCCATCTCTCTCCTGGCCACCCTCCTCCTCAGACGACCCCCACAGACCCCTCCCCAACAAGAGAAATAAGATAAATTTCAACACGAAGCACCACAGCAATAAGGTTTACTTTATAAAGTCCGTATTCCTCACACGCACAGTGTGGGGAGTATCAGCCGCAGATAATGCTGGAGCTCAAAGCAGGAGGAAACGGGAGGAAGAGTGATGAACTTACGTGAAAAACGGGGCAATGGTTGGGTTATTTAATTTTATTTATTGTTCTTACAGGCTCAGAGAAAAATTAATTTGAAGCTGAGTTTTTCAAAAAGATCCATCGCTCTAAACGTGTGTATATCTGCAAAATGAGGGAAAACCTGTTTTAACTAACCTTAATATTTTTTGCATTTTGTTTGATAGAATAACTTTGGTACATTGTCAGTTAGAATTTAGAATGTTTAATCATTATTGCAGAGTTCTGGAATTGCCAGAACTTCTTTACATTAACGTGCCCCGAGCAGTCGGGCAGGGGTATTTTTGTTGAATCCTGGCCACTGGTTCTGTGTGTGTGGTACCATCAGGGTGGTAGTGTCTTCATGTTCTAACAGATGCTTAAAAATCTGCCTGTAGTCAGACAGAAATAAAACCTTTGTGTTTTTGTGAAATAGCCGTACTCTGAAACTTAACATGTTTTTTCTTAACAACTAAGTGTTTTTTGTTCTCCTGTTTCCTGCTGTTGTTCTTCGTAGGATTTTCCAATAAATTATTTGTTGGCTCTTTGCTTTTGTATGCTGAATATTTTAGTTTGTGCTCTCCGTTTTCTTCACTTCAGGAGAATAAATATGAGAAAAGGCTTTGTCGGTCCGTGCACGACTTGGTGGGCAAGAGGCTGGTTATCTGAAGAATCAACATAAGCACTTACAGAACAAGGTGAAATGTGTTAGAACTCTTGTGTTCTGGAAAGACGGCTCCACATGGGTCGGTCTGACCTCGAACAGATCTGCATCAGCTGGTCTTTACAATCTTTGTTTTTTCTGTAGAATTGTTTCAATAAGAGCATGAAAATGCTAAAAATGTATTTGAGAACAATTTTAATTCATGGAACCCTTTAGTATTTAATGTGCTATATTTGGAAAGACACAAAGTTTGCTTATAGCTCTGAAAATGACCAATGCATAAATATTTAGGTTTGTGGCTGAAGAAAGGAAATGGGAAAGCAGTTAACATGGTCATTTTGGGAATGACTGTATCCGCACAGGATATGAGATTTAATGTTAACAAGTTGACAATTTACTTCAATTACTACATTTACTGTTTAAAATGAGGTAATGCCTGAACACAGATGAGCTGTGGGGTGTGGGGTACTCCACGTCTTTCATTTAGTCCAGGTAAATGATGTCTGTAATCGGCTCTGAGGACCCAGCCTGACATCATGTAAGAACCCGAAACAATCACTGGCAGTGAATTCTCCTGACTTTATTAAGGGTGTGAAACCAAAGCATTGAAGCACTCTGTCAGGGTGGCGGGTGGTGACACTGGGTGGGTGGGATAAATTTATAAACATACCACTCAGGCTTTTAAGTAGGAATTTGGAAAAGGGCGTCAACACTTCAAGCAACAGAAGTTTAAAAAAATTTATGTACGTAAAATAAAGTTAGAAAATGACGCCCCTTTAGCTAAATGCCTGCCACTGATTGCTTTACATTAACAAAACTACCTTTTCTGACCTTTAAGTGAAATTTAGAACCAGTCTGTATCAGTTTGTCTGTTTGTCTGAACAACAATGTCAGATTCTTTGATATATTCAAGTCCAGTTTTTATAAAGTACTGGCATCAAGGCCGGATTAACCATATGGGCAACTGGGCAATTGCCCAGGGGCCCATGGTCTCTAAAGGGCCCCGGGCAGTGAGGGCACGGGCATAACGGATGTGAGATATGCATGGGATGTGTCTCCCAGCACTTCCTGCATCTGTGCTCTCTGTCCCCCACACTTTTCTCAGCGTTACATCTGTTTAACCCTTTGTTAACATGTAGTAACGTATTTTTCCAGAACGTCTTTAAATGCACCATGAGCGTGAGCATGCTAAAACGTCCGTAGATGATGGGGGGGGGGGGACTTCCTGCTGAGCTGAGTTACCTGTTACACCCCTTGCTAGTTAGTTAATGCTATAAACCCAATCGTCTTTCATTTCTGTGCAGAAGTTGTGCTGGCTGCTTTCCACATATTTAAAATAAATCTTTATTGCCACAGTACATAGTGCAAAGTCAGGGAGGAGACAGAGCAGATTCAGCAGCAGTGATCTTAATGCAAATTTTTCTCAGGTAAGAACAAATTATATTATTCTCGAAGTGGAACAATCTCTAAAAAACGGTGTATAGTTTGAAGTCTCTACTTTTGACACAAATTGTAACTGAGTCTCAGAGAATTAACCCCACACGCATAGATGGAAATTGAAATAACATGACTGGATCACATCCTGATGACTTTGAGAACTGCAGGGAGAAACCAGGTGTCAGGACAGGGTTTCACAGATATTTCAGACGTACTCTTCTCACTGCAAAATATTTTTTTATTTTATTATTGTTTCTTTGTTGGTCCAAAATATATCTAGAACTGATAATATTATTTTGTTATTTAGTTAACAAAGAGATGATTGATTGTATTAGTTCAAAAGCAAAAATTGACACGAATATTAAAATAAGTAGTTTCTACAACATATTTAGTCATTTTTGTTTATTTTTTAATTATTTTCAGATATTACTTGACTACTGCATCAATTGTGTTCTTAAAGGCAACAGGTATAGGGCATACCATTTTTCTTTATTTTGATAAGTTTTGCACATCTTTGTGTTCATATTTGACTAAAATGTTGATGTTCAGTGTTGTGTCACTTTCTATGTTTATGCCATTATTTGGCTTATGAGCCAACATTGAGCTAAATAATAATTGACTTACAATAATGGTGTTTTCCATCTTTTGATATCTAAAACTTTAGATATCATCAAAGTACACTTAGCATTTGAAGTATTGAGTAGATTTACTATATATTGCATTAATTATTCTGTATTTTGCCAGACTATGGTGATCCTGGGGTCATGATGATGGGGCCCTTGAATATTGCTGGTACAGCAAAGTGTTAATCCAACCCTGACTGGCATCATTTCACTGGAAAACACAATTTACCTGAAGTGTTTCCGCTGTAGCTACAGTTATAGTCAGTCAGTAGTATTCTGCATGAGTAGATGAACAGTAACAATGACAAACAGCAGATACATTTTTTGTTCTCGAGGTATTGAAAGATAAAAATCACAGCACCTGCTAGTGGTCTGCCATCGTTGAGCTGTAAAAATGAGTCTATTTCAAGGATTCTGTATTTATCTGGGACTATCTGGTGCTGATGCATCTGGATTTCATTAACTTGAATTTAACAGTTTATATGACATGAACTTATCTTGTTTTTCAAATTGTTACTGTAAATGTTGCAGAGGGCTTAGCCAAAAAGACCAGCTGTCCCTGACACTTGTTACTTTTTATTTGTTAGCTTTTGTTCAGTCAGGTTTTGATTCATTACTCCTCCTGCAGTTTAGAAAAAAAATCCCATAAGGCAAAAGTGATTTTTAAAGTCCTGTTTGGAGCAGCAGAACTATGACTCAAATGTTAATACAGATCACAGCAAGTTAGACTTTACATGACTGAACTGCTGTTTTTTACATCTTTGACTTGATTTACATAACCACAGCTACAGTTGGAGGATCTTTACTATGTTCAATTTAAGACTAAATATGCCTAATTTTCCAAACTCTACTTACTCTCACAATTCTTTTCAATATATTTACAAATTATACCTCAAAATGTAGCAACTTTTGTCTTTTTTACCACTGCTGTAAGACTGGTTTGATTGCAGCTTACATTTTCAAACATTCATTGACTTCCTCTACCTCTGAGCTCAATTTCTCTTTAAAATTGGAAAAGATTTGTCTTTTTAAGTTGTCGTATCTCCAAAAAACCTATTTATACAGTATTTCAACACAAATGAAACCCAAAGTCCCTAATGAAGCAATTCCAAAACTGAAAACTATTAGTCATAAAAATAAAGCTCCCAAGTTACATAAAAAAAATAAAGCTCATATGTGTCTATATATATTTACACTAATGGGCTTTTATAAAAGCAAGTCATTGTTGGGATTTCAGCCAGGAGCTGCACTGGTCCTGCAGAACTTAGTTCTTCTCCTCTGAGTCTTGGTCTGGAACAGAACCTGAGCAGACTCAGGAGTTCCACAGTGTCAGACAGGAACCCTAACACTGCTGCAAACTCGTCACGTATGTCTGGCATCCTGACAAATATGTGAGGCTCTCACTGGCTTACAGTGTTGCCTCACACATGTGGTAACAGTGCTGTAGGCTGGGCTTCCTCTAAAGCATGATTCACAGCATGGACAATCTGTGAGGTGACACAATCACAATATTTATCACTCTAATTATTCCTCTTTCATGCATTGTTACTTGGAGCAGGGTTCACATTTTCATTTCAAAAATGCAGACTCAGATTTCAAAATGTCCAAGTTGATTTTCAGGCCATTTTGAAAGTGGAGGAACAGTATTTACTGCACATGTACAGACTGTTTACATAAGATAATAGCAAGGAACACTGCAATATTTGAAATGTGTTCCTAATGAGTTTATGAAACAAAGCACACACTGAAAATCTTCTATAATTTCTTTTAAAAAAAAAAAGAAAAAAGAAAAAACAAGACGTTTTTAAGTTTTTACAATAGCTACGTTTACATGGACATAAGTAATCAGATTAAACGGCCATTCGGAATAAAAATGCGTCATGTAAACATCTCATTCAGATTATTCTGATCCAATTCAGCTCGATCCGAATGAATTTTTAATTGGAATGAGAGGGGTGGTTTATGCCGATTGATAATCCGAACAGCGTGCACGTAAACACTTAATCCGATCATCTTATTGTAGAAAACTGACCTGACTGCGCTTGTCTTCTGACTTTCATCCATCAGTTTCTGCACTTCTGTGGAGGGAGGAGCAGCAGTGCTAGGTTCTAGCAGCACAGAACTTTTCCCTTGTTCTCTCATTCAATAAAGAAGGAAGACAAACACCATGCATTGCTTCGCCAAAAAAATAAAAAATAAAAAATCTGCTGTTCACCTGAAGCTCAAGGAGTGCTGTAACGTCTCCACCGTTATTAAAACCTGTCGCGGGTCCATTCTGGATGCTCAGAAGACGTTTGTTTATGTTCATCACAGAAGTAGAACTCCTTCTTCAGTGTTTTTTAGGTAAAGTTAACAACTCTGCCTATGTCAGTGCTTTTATTCTGAATAAAAGTCTGGTGCATGTAAACATTCCACATGATGGGATTGTGCCCATGTAAATGATACATTGAGATTGTTTAATCCGAATATATTTCAATCCGATCAAAGAATTTTGCGCATGTAAACATAGCTAGTGATGATCATCTACTGTCAACATAGATTACAGATTACACTCAGACCTGAACAAAGACCAACACACAGACCTACACACAGATATGAGAAAACTGGGTCTTGCTTAATGTCACCTTAACTAAAGTTATTATTTAGTTATTCTTTTGGACTTGCAAAGCTACATCTAAACCCTGCAGGGCAGGTTAACAGCCCCTCATAATGGAGAGTGGCTGCTATTTGAGTTATTTGTACATTAGCTGTTTGTCTAAAAGATGACTTGCTGTTTCATTTGTATTTCATTTCATAGTTTTATAATCAGGTGTATTAATGTTAGAAATACATGAGATTATGCTCTTAAACTTAATGTTTACAAGTCATTTTTTAAGTGTGATGAGGTGAGATGAGATGTTTGGTGCAGCTGTAACAGGAGCTGCACTCACAGGAAGCATAGCTGGACCTTGTGACAGAAATAACAGTGGCTAATTAACTAAAAATCAAAAACATGTACATAAATCAATATCAAAATAAAATTTGTCAGAGAGAATGTTGATAATTTCACTGAACTCCGATCCGGGGATGTATGCAGAGAAAAGGTTTTAGCCTCTTGACCTCTCATGGCCCAACTAAAGGTTCTGTCACACTTTTTAGACAACTTGTGCCAGCTTATGAAATATTTTTATGAATATTTTACTCGGCTACATATTCAATCTAATTGTTAGCATTACAGTATAGGTTCAAAACAGGCTTCTAGTATATTTATTTTTTTTATTCCATTTTCAGCTTAGACATCTCTAGTGTTGGACAAACTTTTCATAAGTTGGCATAAGTTTTTGAAAAAGTTATAGTGTGACAGGGCCTTAAGCAAGGTTGGTGGCATCAACTAACTCACTCACTCACTCTTTGGTAAACTAGTAATGACCTGTTGAGCAACAAGCAGCAGTTTCATGTTTCACCCTGTGCCTCATAATTGCTTCAAAATAAAAAGAACAACATGTAGGCAAAGGAGAAAATGAGTGCCACATCTTGAAACGAAACTGTGAGGAAGGTTCACGTCACCAGTTTGACAGTATTAACTGGGGTGTCCCGATACAACTTTTTCACTTCCGATACGATACCAATATTGACTCAATACCATATCAGTATGAATCACACTTTTGTCAATTTTGTAGTCAAACAGTGAACAAGAGTAGGTCTGAGAAAAACTGACCCATTTATTTTTAACCAATGGATCACATAAATTTTAA
>JARVJO010000082.1:13674255-13684711 GCA_031762555.1 Cynodonichthys magdalenae
TTGGACACTCGGGTGAAGAGAGGGGCGGAGCTGTCAACTGACCACTACCTGGTGGTGAGTTGGCTCCGGTGGTGGGGAAGGATATTGTCAGGCTGAAATAGGAGGTCTATTGGATTTTTTTGGCCTGTGGGACTCTGGAAGCAACTGATGGGTACCAGCAGTCCAATCTGATTGCAGCTCGGGTGGTCGCTGAGGCACTTGGACCGGGGAGGAGTTTGGATAGGGCATGAAAATCGACTTCTGTATGGCTTTGAGGCGGTTCTGGTCCACCATCCAGCATCTCGGGGTGTGTGTGTGTGTGTGTGTGAAGCGGTTCACCACCAACACTGTTTATGGTGGGGATGGTTCCCTGCTGACCTCAAATCAGGAGTTTGTGGGTCGGTGGGCAGAATACTATGAAGACCTCCTCAATCCCACCAACATGTTTTCCCATGAAGGAGCAGATACTGGGTACTCTGAGTTGGTCTCTCCAATCTCTGGTGCTGAGGTCACCGAGGTGGTTAAAAATCTCCTCAGTGGCAAGGCGCCGGGGGTGGAATAGATTCGCCCGGAGTTCCTTAAGGCTCTCTGTTGTGGGGTTGATTTGGTTGACATGACTCTACAATATTGCGTGGACACCGGGGGCAGTTCCCCTGGATTGGCAGACCGGGGTGGTGGTCTCCCTATTTTAAAAGGGGAGCCGCAGAGTGTGTTCCAACTATAGGGGGATCACACTTCTAAGCCATCTGACCCTCTGACCACCATCAGTAGGCAAGCGGGTGAAGTGTCTTGCCCAAGAACACAACAACTGAGAAGGCTGAAACAGCCGCCCCATGTGATTTGTTGACTTGGAGAAGGTGTTCGACTGTGTCACTCAATGCTCAAGTTCAAAAATCTGAACTTTTGCTGCTCGACGCGCCACATCAACCAATCAGAGAGACTCATTTTCCCATGGGAAAGTTTCCTGAATGTTGCCCGCTACCTGAAACAGACAGGAGCTCTTTAGCTGAAATGGACCGTCTGTAGTTGGTGTTCTGGCTGGAGATATCAGCACCGATGCAGGTCAGCTGCTTGTTAAACTGAACGCGGTATTAACAGAGCTCGGGACGAAAATAGTTTGTCAGCTCGCAGCTCCTGGAGTGGTGAAACTCACCGAACAGACAGCCTCTAAATTATCTGGTGAATTAATTATCTGGTGAGCACGTTAGCTTGCTGTCACTAAATAAATCAAAGACATTTTCTTTATTTCATCCACCATTAAAGACGGACCGGAAAAAACCAAGACGCTCCTCCCATTTAGATGCGCCTCTAGTCTCATTGTGGTTTGAATGTAGCGCGTCCAACGCGTTTTAGATGCTCAAAACTTGTTTGATGTGAACGTAGTATTAGCGATGAAATTTCCCTGAAAGGTTCATAAAAATCTGAAGTTTATTTAATTTTATTTATTTTCATTGTACAGACAACAGAGCCCTGCAATGAAGGTTAGCCCCCTCCTTCCTCCCAAGTCCTCTTCTGTTATCCAGGAAGGAGAGTAAACATTCGAGAACCGCCTGGAAAAGACCTCGTTGCTCTGCAACTCTCACCGTCCAGAGTGCTTGATCTGTGGCATGACTGACTAAACTACCCCGTTGTCTTCTCAGGTTTTTTTTTTTTTATAACTATATTTTTATTGTTATTTTTGATAAGATAGTCAAACAATGCACAGGAAATTTTCAACAAATGAAAAAAAGAAAAAGAAAAACATAAGTAAAAAATAAAATAAACAAACTGCACACTTGGGGGAGACTCATCATTAGTTAACATCTAACACAAAGAGACTTTACATGATCAAAATTAGATCTGGATCATTGACGTGTTTGTCCATTTTTCCCATTTGTCCTGGCATTGCTCTTCCTGTGTGTTTGTCTGTGCATTAAGAGTTCAGTCTCAAACGTTGAGTTTACAGTCAGTATCCATTCCTTATTAATTTCCTGGTGATTATCTTTTTACCAGATGCCAGCAGAATTTTAAACATATAACGGTCATCTTTATTTACATTATTTCCCAAAAGACCAAGATATAAAACCAGACAAGTCTTAGGTTTTGTGTAGCCAAATATTGTTACAATCTCTTTGTGTACTTCATCCCAGAACTGTGTAATTCATGGACAAAGCCAGAAAATATATGTATGATTAACATTAGATTCACCACAGTCTCTCCAACACAGTGGATCTCTAGATTTAAATTTACTGGTAATTTTGGGTGTTATAAAAAAATCTAATTATATTCTTCCAACAATGTTCTCTACAAATTCTAGAAGATGATGCTATGATTTGTGTCTTCCAAATATTCAGCCAATCATCTTCTGTTAGTCTAGTTCCCAGTTCCTTCTCCCATTTTGTTTTAATATTCAGGGTGTTAGTGCCTTTGTTTTCCAACAGATATCTGTAGAGTAATGATACTGTTCTGTGTTTTTTACCCTTGTAGGTTTCAATTAGCATTTTGACAATCCCATTTTTTAATGAGGTTTATTTTATGTTTGATCTCTTTATTATAAAAGTCTCTTAATTGTAGGTATCTAAAATGATCTTGTGTTCTTAAAGTAAACTCTTGTTGTAATTCCTGGAAACTTTTGAAGTGACCATCTTTAAGGAGTACACATAACGCTGTAAAATCTTTCTCTAGCCATTGTTTAAATTGTGTGTCTTGAATAAAATATTTATTGTAGGCTGGCCATTGTATCAAACTTAATTCTCTCTCTAGTTTGCATTTCCGGATTATAAATAGCCATTTTTTAAGTGTAAAATGAGTAATGGTGCCAACATGTTTTAGCATATTCTTGATGATCTCTGTATCTCCAATGATACTTCGTAGTTCTCTTCCATGCACCCTCTGTTCTATATTTTTCCATTTTGCTTTTTTGCACTTATATTTATTATAGGAGTTATTTAGGCAGCATGGTAATATTCTTTAAAGTCAGGTAATGCCATACCTCCTTTCTCTTTTCCCAATTGTAATATTCCTAATTTTATTCTGGGTTTTTTACTGTGCCATATGAATCTGGATGTTATCTGGTTCCAAGTTTTAAACTGTTTGTCTGGAATTTCTATAGGTAATGCTAGAAAAAGACACAGTAACCTTGGTAACATGTTCGTTTTTATAATTTCAATTCTAGAGCTAAAGCCTAGTGTCAAGACATCCCCTTTAATTTGTATCCTGAGTAAAAACCAAACACCTCCAGTTGATTAAATAGACAGAACAGTGAGTTTTCTGGGTCTGCTAAATAGCAAATAATGTCCTCTGCAAACAAACCTATTATATGTGACTCTTCATATATATCTACACCCTTGAGGCCCTTATGTTGCCTTATATGTTGTGCCAATGTTTCAATATAAATTGCAAATAATATTGGTGATAAACAACAGCCCTGACGTGTAGAGCGTTTTAATTTTATATTATCAGTTAGATTCCCACTGATCTTGATTCTAGCCATGGGTGATCGGTACAAGGTCCTCACACACTGAACAGCTTTATCATTAAAACCAAATTTTTAAAGTGTTTTATATAAAAAAACTCCAACCTACACTGTCAAAAGCTTTCTCTATATCAAGACTGACTAAAATAGCTTCAGTTTTATTATTTTGAACATGATCTATAATGTGAAGTGCCCTCCTGATGTTATCTTTTGTTTGACGACCTTTAATAAATCCTGTTTGGTCCTCCTCTATAATATCCTCCATGAATTGTTCAAACCGATTTGTTAATATTGAGGTATAGATTTTGTAGTCCATATTTAATAATGAAATGGGTCTATAATCTGCGCATTTCTCACTTCTCTTCTTTTTTGGAATGACTGTTATAATCGCTTCACTCCAAGACGGAGGAAGTACTGCATGTTCCAACGTATAATTAAATGATCTTTCTAATAATGGCAAGAGGTCTCCACTGAAAGATTTGTACCATTCAGATGGTAGACCGTCACTTGTTTTTCCATTTTTAACCTATTTTGTTTATTATTGCTTTCTGTATTTCTTGTCTTGTTATGGGGGAAGTGAGAGTTTTGTTTTGGGTTTCTCCAATACAGGGCAGATCTAATGTCTCCAGGAAAGCTTCTATTTGTTCTCTGTCAGCGGAGGGAGGCTGATTATACAACTGCACATAGTATGTCCTAAACATGTCTTCGATAATAACTGGATCATATATTATCTGGTTTGTCTCATCCTCCTTTCATGTATAAATAGTTCTGTCAGCCTGTTGCTTTTTAAGCTTTTTAGCTACAGTTTTGTTCCTTTAGGTCCTGTTTCATGATATGATTGTCTAATAAATTTTGATTTCTTTTCAATTTCATATGTTAGTATTTTATCAATGTTACTTGTTAATTCTTTTATTTTTTCTAACAGATTGGGATTTTAGGTTAATTTGTGTCATTTTTCTAATTCTATTAGTTCTGTTCTCTCTTTTGTATAGGCTTCTTCTTTTAATTTTTTATAGGCCACAGTTTTTTAAATCAATTTATCTCTTATTACTGCCTTAAATGCATCCCATAAAATCATTTTCTTCTATGTAAGTTTTTATATCCTGGGTAATTTCAGCTTTGATCGTTTTATAGTTCAGCAGACCTACGTTTAATCACCATGCTGTATTGAGCTTTCTAGAAGGTAGGTTTAGTTTTAATAGAAGTGTAGAGTGATCAGATATACTTGTTTCTTCTATTTTGCATTCCTTTACCTTCTGTATGTCAGATTTATTCATGAAAAAGTCATTTCTGGAATAACTTTTATTGGGCGCTTTTATGTTAGGATATAATTCCCTCCAAACATCAACAAACAAAGTGCTAATTTAAAGTTTTTTGTAGTTGAGTTTTGGTATTTTTCACTATTTGTTGTAGTTCAGTATTCCACACCATGTTGAAATCCCCTCCCCAAATCAATATTCCATCTATTTCCATAATTATTTTGTTAAGAAGGCTGTTAATGAATTGTTTGTTACTATTTGGAGGGTTATAGACATTAACCAGTGTTACCTTTACATGTTTCCCCTTCACTATCACACACCTTTCTTCTCAAATTTTACTGAGTTGTGAATTAGAATTGAAACTCCTCTTTTGTCTTCTCAGGCTTATATCTCAAAAAGTACCAAACGGATTTAAATGAAACTTTCAGGAAATGTTCAATACACCAGAACAGCTGATTAATGTTTGAGACATTTCAGAGCCTGGGTGGTCAGTTGGGTTTGGGTTTTCTTGGTTGGCTGTGGCAAAATGGTTAGGGGAGTCGTTCCTCTAATGCGAGAGTTAGTGGTTCAATTCCCTGCTGTTCTGTCACATGTCGAAGTGTCTCTGGGCAAGACACTGAACCCCCACTGCCTCTGATGTGTCCCATCTGTGTATGAATGTAATTTAAAGCACTGAATAGTCTTTGAATGGGTAAATGAAGACAGACTGTAAAGAGCTTTGAGCATCCTGGTTGTTATATAAGTACAGACCATTTACCATTTAACTAGTGTAATGAATGTGTCTGATAAACAGATATCTTGAAGATAACCTTAAAAAAGAAACAGCTTGAACTTTCTCTGTTACCATTTGCTGTAAGTGGAAACTGATGACCTGCCACAGCTGCACATTCATAGCTTACTTACATACTTAAGAGATCTGCATATCTTCACACCATCAGCACAAAGATATGCAACGACATTTCCTATAAAATAGCAATTTCCACTTTACTGCTTCTTTTTAGCTCACTGTTTAAAGTAACTTACGAAATAAATATAATAAAATTTCAGCTTAGAAATATTTCTTCTGATCAGTAAAAGGAGTTTCGTTTTCAACACAAAGCACTTGTTTTGCTGGTTGCCAGGTATGCTTCTGGCAGCCTGTGGTGAGCTGATAGCTGCCTCAAAAACCCTGATGATAGGAAATGTTCTTGTACCATCTGATAGCTGATTCTGATTAGAGCCCACAGAGGTTAGATAATATACAGAATGAGTGGCTTTTGGTTGAAAACATGCAGTAAAGGTGGGGCTTTACCTTCCTCCTGAGTCCAACTGGAAATATTTGAACTCCATGCACTCCACAGGCCGGTGCTGAATTTGGACCGTGCTCTGAAGTGATACAACCTGTACGGCTCCAAGGACCAGATGTTTATAGATGAATTCCTTGATACAACCTGCAAATCATTAAATCATGAATGTTTTTCTAAGGTGTTAACACTCAGACACTAATTTAATTGAATAGAATGTACTTTATTGTCCCTTAGGGGGAAGTGTCATGGACTCAGGGTGTGTGTTGCATAATAGCAGCTCAAAGAAACAATAAATACACATACAATTCATATCAACAGCTAAAAATGTAGACTTTTAAACACAACAGTTTAAAAAAATATGAGACATATTCCAGACCTCAACACACTGTTCAAAACTCTACAGTCTGATTAACAATTTGGTCTTTTTATTGTTTAATGAGGTCGTGTTGACAAGCGACAGTGAAAACACAAAAGAGCATAAAAGGTCAAAGGTCAACTTGTGACTGGTTTGTCATTGTAATTTCACTTTTCATATTAGGGCTGCCACTCATATTTGGCTTCAGCTCTGAATCAGCAGAGGAGCAGGTGTGAACCAATCAACAAGTAACTCTACACCTTTAAAGAATTTAAAATGTTTTGTATTTCTACATCAGATGCCTTAAAGATTATCTAATTCACTACTGGGGAGTTGAAAGTTCTTACAGAGTCTGGATGAGTTGTCCACTGCTGCTGGTGTTCAGTTCTGAACTGGATCTGTAGGATCTGAGTCACATCAAACTGCCTCAGTCTTATAGTGCAGTTCCTGGAAGAGCACTCGGGCCGGCTAAGAACAGGCGCCGGTGGCATCACTGCTCAGATCAGTGAAAAGTACAAGACAAAATACAAACAAAGATCATTACAGAACATGGCTGTAAAAACTGAATGACCTGCATAATATTCTTAATCTGAAAAACTTGAAAAATAAAACTTCCACATTAAAGTTGATTTAAATTCTGTTAATCATCATCGTGTCTCTGTTATGGAAAATAAGTTTCATTGCTAGAATACAGTGAAACAGAATTACCATGTATGGTACATGTTACAGACATACAGCCTTTAATGATGACAAGACTGGGGCTGTTGCTACAGTATGTCCTTATCTAAATCAGCTCTGACACTCTGTGGTTACACACAATCTGGGTTTTGGATCCATCTCATGGATGTTCTGCTTGACATTTCTTTTGTAACAAATTGATAACACTCAACAAGCTTGGTTCTCCTGCCTCCTTTCTGTTTTGCCTCAACAGTTTGGGATTAAAAAGAGAAGTCCATGAAGAAGCTGCATGAACACAACACTTACCAATGTCACTGACTGTGTAATTCACAATGGAGGACTCAACAGAACCCAAAGCATTTTGAGCTCGAACCCAAACCAAGATGTACTGAGCTGAAGTGGACAGAGTGAAAGTAGCTGATAGATTCTCAGTTCCTTTACTGGACATGTTTAACACAGATTCTTCTGTGTGGTTTCCAGATACAGCTCTCATCCTAAAAATGAATAAAATCACAAAGAATGTTTCAGTTCAGCATCTTTAGGTGCAAACACATTGTGTTCATGGAAATGAAACATTAATGAATAAACCAATGAAGGGATTAAATTAACTTCATGACACACCGCATGACAAAGTCATCCTGAAGATAAGTGTCGTGTCCTCTGTCCCAAATGCAGTTCACAACTCCTCTCTCCTTTTTTACGATTTTAACGATGCATGAAATGTTCTTTGGATGATCTGGTGGATCTGGACACCAAAGATCAGAGAAAAGACTGAGTGAGTTCAAAATTCTATCAACTCAACAATATTTATTTTTTCAGAACCTGATTTAATCCTGACAAATAAAATTTCCTAAAGATAACTAATGCATCACATGTTTTTAGTGTTGGACTTGCCAAGTTAAACTATTTTGTGCATGTTTTAGTACAATGCTGCATATGTAAAATCATCAGTCACACTTCTGTTGTTAGGGGAAAAAATATTACTGAGCTTTGACTATGAAAAGAAAGCAGAACTAAATGTTCTTTTTAACAGATCTAAAAAGCTCATCCAGCCTTAAAGCAAAGAAATTCAAAGAAAGACTAATTTCCTGCACTTGAAAGCAGAGGTCATACCACCAATAAAGCTGCTGGTCTAGAATAAACTAGCATCAGGTTATCATAGATGATTTTGCAGTAATCTGGTTGAAATACAGCTGAATGAAAGAAGACTTCTCCGTACATCCAGGTGAGATGTCGAGTCCACAGGGGTCCAGTGAGTGGCAGTGGGACCTTGGTTCATGTTTGTTGCAGCTGCAGCTGTATGTTCGTTTCTCTGTTATTTCCTCCACATTAAGGTAGATGGTTGTAGAGTTGAACTGCTTGGGGTTTAATGGGGTTTCTGGATCATCACTGTACATGGAACCTTTGCACTTGCAGTTAAAGATGCAATACACCTCAAAACTGGACCCTCGCTGCACCACAGACCCAGAACTGGACCAGAACATGCAGGAGTTCTCAGCTGGAAGAAATGTTCAGATAAGTTCTGTGAATCACCCACAAGTCACACAAAAAGCTCACAGAAATAGATGTAAACAATAAGTACATGAATAAATACTGGAGCTAAAATATCTATTCTATTAAAAAACACACCAAAATCTGAATGGGTCAAAAATTACGAGAAAAAGCAAGTTTGGAAAAAGCTAAAAGTGCATCTGTAGACAGAAGTTTGAGCTTACCAACACAGATCTGCAAAGCCACCAATGTAAGTGTGAGCACAATGAACCAGGGCAGGAACATCGTTGCAAATTGTGGCCAAAAACTGTGTTTGTGTCTCACATCTCCCTGAGGGCTGTTAGTTCCCCTTCAAACAAACACAAACATAAAAGCGTTTAATACACTCATTTCTGCTTCAGATGTCTGTTTCCCTGTAAGTTCAGAGAAATAACTCAGTTTTACTGGTTACAAACTGATCGCATCAGTTTTAAACTGGACCTTATGCAGCTGCACACAACCAAAACAACCAGAAATCAGATCCTTAAACTCACCAAAGAACTGCATCCCAGCATCAGGTCAGCTTTTAAACTTCTCCTGAAGTTTATGAAACTTTGTCTGAGACGGTTCTAGTGTCACATCTTCACTTCTACAAACTGACTGCTCTGACGGCTGCCGCCTCTGCTGAGTGAAAAACTTCCAATAGCAATGTGTGTCATAGTTGTCAGAGACGTCACAAACACACACACACACACACACACACACACACACACACACACTTCACACTTACTGATCACACCCAGCCAGCTGAACATTTGACTTTCAAACTAGTTTTCTATAAACATAATTTTGTACATTAAAAAAAATATTAACAAATTGCAAAGTTTTGGTAGCTTTTAAATTTCTTATTCATTGACCCAATATAAAAAAAGACCCTCAGTTCAACATTTTTTATTTGTTTCGTTCTTCAAAACATAATAATTGTGGTGTGAACTGAAGAAATACAAACAAACGAATCTTTCTTCACTCATATGAGTGTTTCCTGACTCTGATGAGGAAAGCCTTCACAGTTTTGTTTCTACAAAGCACAAAGTTTAAAACCTGAAAAGAAAGAAGCACAAGCAGATCAGAAGACTGTCTCTTCTCACAGTTTCCAGACACCTCATGTTTGTTACAATCACATCCCCATGAGGTGCAGTTTGGGACTTTCCCCCTCAAAGCTGCACCAACAGCTATATTCTGTATATGTCGGTTTGGAGCTAAAAATAAGTGACAAATCTGCTGGTTTCCTTACATTTTTGTACAGGGTCCTGAGATGATATTTGATGTGACTTAGTGCAATAGAAATACATGTAATAGAATTATAAAACAGCATTATCTGTATTGCAGCTGCACAAATGAGATTATTGTATTGAGAAAAGCCTCTTGAAATGTAAATAAGCAACAAGGAAGTGAGAGAGCTGTCAGGAAGTGGTGCTGCAGGTGGTGCAGTTGTGAGTATCCGGGTTGAGAAGCACATTGCTGAACCACTTACTGACTAACCCCTCCCCCCATTTCAAATGTCTGCTTGGGGTTTTGTGCCACTTTACTAGATACAAACCACCAGGTCACAGCTCAGTAACAACATGTCACACAGTTCAGCTGTGCAACTATGTGAGAAACAAAACAACATTTATTGGTAATAATATGTAATTCATAAACAGTAATTAATGTTTGTTTGAGATTTTATTATTTATGAGCATTTATTTCTTTATTAAGCAAACATTGCTTTGGTTATAGATGGTAGGCTTGAACTTGTATAGAGCTTTATCAAGTCTCTACAGACTCCACAGTGCTCTACACTTCATACACTTACACACACACACACTCACACTCACACACACACCCACGCACGCACTCACACACACACCGTCTGGTACAGCTATCTTTATGGGGACCTTGCATTGACTTCTATTATTTTTTACAGCCTAACCCT
>JARVJO010000082.1:13716129-13736604 GCA_031762555.1 Cynodonichthys magdalenae
ACGCTAAAAGACCTGAAATATTTCAGTTGGTGTGCAATGAATCTAAAATATATGACAGTTTAATTTTTATCATTACAACATGGAAAATAATGAACTTTATCACATTATGCTAATTTTTGAGAAGGACCTGTATATCAGTTCTGTCCATAAAGTTCAGTACTTTATAATCCTAATTTGTTCTGATCTGATGTGTGGCTCAGACCACTGGATGTTTGGTTTGTTCACTTCCTGTTCTGAGCTCAGCCTCATCAGGGACTCCTGTTGTTTTTCTGTTAGCACAGGACACCATTCACAAACATTTCCTCTGCATATCTTGGCCGCTCAGTGTTTTTCAGGACACACCTGCATGTCTTTGGATGGTGAGACAAGCTGAGTCCAGCCCGACTGGTAACGCTGCACATTAGTGAGGAGGAGATATTACCAGGCAATCGTTCCTCAACATGCCTGAAATCACAGCGTCACACTGCAGGGAGTGAGGCATTGGCCTGAGGTTGCTGCTTTCAGCTCAGGAGGTTGTTTGGCAACAATAGTGTGAAGCAGACAGAAGCAGCCGCCTGACTCTGGGAGCTAGTAGTGCCTCACCTTACCTGGTCCTCTGTGAGACACAAGGCTCCAGCTGAATGTTGACACTGATCTGACCCCCGTCAGCCAAACATTTATCTGAACAGAGATATGTAAAACTGTCCAACCTTCTGCATGCTGTGAAAAATTAGCCCATTTAACCAATCAGAGAGTTTCATCCTGTCGTGGTTTTTGTCATGGTGCAGCTGTGTGTGACGTGCCCCAGTTTCTGCACGGAGGACCAGTAGGATGCCTGAACACAGCTCTGAGTGAAAGTAGGAGTTTAATGCATTACTTGAGAGAGATTTGGGGGGGGGGGCTGAGCCAATGTTGCAGCAGATATAAAGGGATTATTTCTCCCTGGGAGACATAATCATGTGTAACACACTTGTTTCAAATCCTGCAGAAAACAAACAGGTGTTTCAGCCCTAAATCCACCCCTCATATGACACTGGACCGGACCAGACTGGACCGGACTCCCAGAACCAGATCGGGTTTCTGAGTGTTGGGCCAAAACCACAGAGCTGCTAAAACAAAGATCACACACCTCACTGAGCAGGATCAAAAATAAATACAATTATATTCTTTATAAAAAATTATTTTTATCAGTTTTTGACATTTATTGGTGGTTTTGTGTGTTAGAAAAAAAGAACAACTCTTCTGTTGTAGGAAAATCATCTTGTTTCTTCCTCCTTTGTGGAAAATAAATCCTAAAAATGACACTTCTAAATAACAAAACAAAGTTATATCCTAATAAATGGTTGTTTCTGTGTTTGACTTTTAGTTATTTTATTTTGATTTATTTTCTGTTGTGAACTTTGTGTTGGACTGAATAGTTTATTGTGAAGTTGAAATAAATGTGACACTAAGGTGAACAAAGTGGATTCTTGGATGTTAAATATGACTTCCTGAATGACAGAAACACATATTTAGTTTAAAGATGCAACAATGACTTCTTATTTTGTAGAACACCTTATTGTAATGTCACGGTGAGTGAAGGAATATCTTCATTTCTTGACAAACATCATAATGTTTAAATGTTTTAAAAATGTTGAAATGTCTGGTATAGAACCATGCTAACATGATAACTGGGAGTTAGAGCGTGAATGGTTAGTTGTCCAGGGTGTGTCCTTGTGATGGACTGAGTTTACAAAAACTGGCAGAAAAATGAATCACAATAAATGGTGGCATTTAGTAAATAATGATTAATATGATAATTACACTTGAATGTTTTTGACTCTAAATCAATTACCTGTGTTCTAAAATTATACCTACAACCCATCAGTTCAATTAACGTCTTCATTCAACAGGTTAAAATAGTAAGCTGTGGTCTGAAACCCCCCGTTTCCACAATGTGGAGCGGCAGCATGTTTTTAGTAACACAATATGTCAAAGACTCACATTCATGCTTGGTGGTGGGAGTGAGTCACACACAAAAATACTCTCACTAACACTCACATCACATGACACTAATAGCAGTAATTGCAAAGTGGCAAATATTAATTTGTTGACAGTTTTATTGATGATTAATTGGCACATGATGCAATTTTACCCAACCCTAGTAGAAATGGAAAGGAGAGAGTGGGTAAAGAGAACTGAATGGATGGATGGAGGGATGGATGGAGGGATGGATGCATGGATGGATGGATGGACAGATGGATGGATGGACAGATGGATGGATGGATGGATGATAAATCAAGCAGCTTTTGTTGAAGTAAAATCTCACAATTATATCAGTTATTTTATGTCTCATGTTGAAAAACAGGATGTCAAATGGAATTTTTGGTCATTTTCCTTTTTATGTTTGTTATTTCAACCTACTAGTGTGGTGTTGCTGAGGTAACACACACGTTAGTGTTTGTTTTTTTTGCAGATATGAATAAAACTATTAACACAAGGAGCAGAACAAGCTGATCAGTTTGATTTAGTAACTTATCAGTAAACTCGTTACACTCAGCTTAGGAGCACAGGGAGAAGATATAAACTCCACACAGAGGAAGGAGGTGAGCTCTGACCAATGCCCAGTTTTTATAAAAAAACACTTTATCAGACTCGGGTTTTCAACTACCAGAGGGATATTTCACAAAACTGGGATAGGGGATTAAGCCAAGATTTTCCAGATATCCTGGCTGAATTAAGCCTAGATTTGGTTTCACAAAAGCAGTGGTGTATAAGTTACCATGGCGATTTATTCTGTGTAGCTAGCCTGCTCCAGACCAGACTAACAGCCAGGCTTAGTTAAACCTGGTGTATCTGTTCAGTCAGTGGTCAGTCCATCAGGAACAACTGTGTTTCTCACTGATTCTGTCTGTTTTGGACATTTTTTAATCAGCTGCAATAAAATACCACTGATTGATTTTGACATTCAGTCAGGTACTATTATTATTTTATTATTATGATGGTTATCATTATACATTTTATAATTCTCCATGAATACTGCTGTTCTAACAGAAAGGCCTTTAATAACTATCACAGGTGTTGAGGGGATTTGATAAAGGACTGATAAAGAGGCAAACACTTCATGAGTTTTACCTAATCATGGATCTAACATCCTCTACCTGTGCAGTCAACACCACACTGAGCGGTCCATGTCCTACAGAAATGTGTCATTATGCTGCAGATTCAGAAGTGGAAGGATGGACCATGTATGAAGGGGGCAGTTTCTATGGGTGGGACACTTTATTTATATCAAGGGCCAGCTCTTCTGCTGGGGTGAACTCTGGGGATGGTGGGCCACCCCAGGTGCAGACACGGCTCTTTTTAATGGCTAAATAAATAATACAGGGATGAAATGTGTGAGCAGCATCTTAAATCATTAGTTCATTGTAGTCAAGATTTATAAATAACATGTCATCTTATCAAATATCTACTCAAAAATTAGTATTAAAAGCACAAAAATATTAATTTTTAGCTATATCCATGTCAGTATTTATTTTTTATTTTTTAACCTTTTTAACTTTAATAAACAAACAATTGTGCATTTAGGCTCCTACAGTTCATAAACCTCCATCAAAAGATGCTTTTCATTTGGTGAGAAGTATGGAGCACTCAGATTATTCATTGTAGAATCAGTGGATCTGTGATCTGTCTCATGGTCTTTTGAAGACGAGCGTTTACCTGGATTACTTACACCTGGCTGGACATAGCTGCACCTCTTCAGCCTGGTTTGACCTTTGTGACACAGATGAAGCCAGGATGAACTGATCAGGTTATGTCAAGCCTAGATTTATCTTGTATCTTGGATTTCTCAATCATACTTTTGTGAAATAGCCCTCTGAATGTTGACCTGGTAACAACAATAGTGTTCATCAACAAATACAGCTCATCATCATCATCATCACTCCGTAAGCCTAGTGCCTGGATCCAGAACAAACATCACCTGAACTGTAGCTGACATCCAGGTTTACGATGATCCTGCATCGTTCAGTGTGGCAGACTAATGTCTGATTAATGGCTAATATTTAGTAAATAATGGGACCAGCAGTCATATATTACTAGATTATATATTTATTATTATTTATCTGGGTGGTCCCTCTAAGAAGAACGGTACAAAACTTAATTTATTCCCTCTGCTGAGACCATCTTTAACTGTATCCTTAGACAGGATGTCACCGCCTGCTGAAATATTCTCCTGTTTTTAAAACGTTTTATGAGTTTTATCCATCATTTAAAGTTTTTATTTATTGCTTTTTTATCTTGTATTTATGGGCCGAGTCTCAATTTCCTTAAGTATTGTGAAATAAACAAAATGACAGGATGGTTTTCAGCTGAAACAAAGTTACTTCAAAAACTGGAGGGCCACAGCAGAGGGACCAGAGCCGCATGTGGCCCGGGGGCCACAGCTTGCAGACCACTGACGTAAAGGAAGCTGAAAAACGTCCAGTAGACTTTAACCATCCACAGACTCCAGCTGTGCTGGGTTTACTGATCCGGATCACTCTCAACTCAATGAATGTCACCTTAGAAGCACTAGAGAACCAGTACCAGAACCGGTCCATCACAGAACCTCAACCTGACCGGAAGAACATAAAAGAAATAGTCCCACCAACCTGAGAGCCCCCACAGGAGCGACAGCAAAGTAAGTTTCCTGGAAGCTGGGGGCTTCATGACGGCTTCAGCCAGGAGAACCTCCACAGGTCCGACAGGTGAGCTCCTTCAGGTGGGCTCCTTCCGGTTCCCGGCAGGGGACGGTAAGGGACACTTCAGGTGAGGACTGGAGGAAGCCGTGTGAACCCCCTCCACCACAGGAATCCTCGCAGGAAAAGTCCAAGAAAAAAATGCCGTCCTCTCCTCCGCCGGTTCTCCAGCCCTCTTCTTCTCTCCCTCCTCTCTGACACTCACAAACTTGTCATTCCGCTTGCCTTCATGAGGAGGAGGGGGGTTTACAGAGAAAAAACGAACCCGAGCCACCTTCGAACCACTCGTTCTGCTCGTAGCTTCCAAATAAAACGGTTTTCGCTTGGGAATTTCAAAATAAAACAAATCTATATGACAAACCCATTGAACGAAAAGCGGAGATTTGAAAGTGTGCTTTTATTTTGACAAATTTGCTAACTTATTTCCGGTGATTTAGAGTAATTGACAGTTTCACCGGTTTGTATTTCTCTGTCAGGAGCAGGTGGATAACAAAGGTGAGGAATAAAACTTATCTGAGCAGAAAGGAACGAAAAGCCTTCAGTTAACGGTTTAAAGGATAAACCTGATTTTAAAGGGATATTTTAAACACTTTGAGCTGGGGTTCTGTGTAAAAAGAGAAAGAAAAAATACCAAGGTCAACACTGGCTCTTAGCTGTTCATGGGGAGAACAGGATTGGTTGTCACACTTTTTACTTTCATCAAAATTCCCAAAAAGTGCAATTCTTAGTCGATCCCATTTCAATGTGTAATGTGACCCCAACGTGTGTTGTCAGAATTCTGGAACCCTGGTCATCTCAAGAGGATTTGTTTCAAAAGATATGCACAACCAAACACGGCTTGTGTATTTGTGACACGAGAAATAATTCTGAAGGAGGCTTCTGAAAAAAGTTAGCTTCTAATACAATGTTTAAATCTAATATCTTAGTTGAAAAAACAATTACTTTACAGGCAACAACATCTCATTTGCCATGAACTGAAAGAACACATAGACTATTCAACTTGTCAAAAATTAGAATAAAAAAAAAGATAATCAAATTATCTAAAGCTGAACAAAATATGACCTATCCAAGTCTGTTATTTTATTTAGTCACTGACTGAGTCACAGTTCTGACACATGTAAAGAGGCAGTCCTGGTGTGCAGTCCTGGTGTACGGTCCTGGTCTGCACTGGATCCATGTCTTGTTGGGGTGGCTGTTTGAAAAGGGCTCCACACACACCAAACATAGACATTCATCTTCATCAGAGGATGACTCTGTCACCTGTCTCTTCCTTCTCTTGATTTTGTTTTTTGATGCAGCTGAGTTTTTATTTTCAGCTGCAGAAAAGAGATTTTTTTCATTCTCTGCGGAGCAGTTGCCTTTTGCTTTTCAATATTTTCCTTCACTGGCATATCAGTGAGGATAGAACTTGTCAGCCTTTCTTTTTTGGGTCATTTTCCTGGGTTCAGCCTTTGTGAATGGCCTTAGCTCCTCTGCTGTGACTCTGCTGTGCCCAGTGTCCATGTCTGGTTCAAAGGGGAGGGCTTTAGTATGTTTATTGATGGTCTGTGAGTGGGGAGCATTAGGCGCCACATCTTGTGTTTCCCCCTTGCATCACTTGTCTTGCACATGGTGGGGACTCATTAGCAGTTGGTCTTTGGTCAGAATTTAAACAATCAGTCACAGAAGCAGGACAAATGCTGTCTCAGAGAAAATCTCTCTGATGAAGGGATATATGCCACTTGTCCTGAAGCCGCACTGAATGTTGGATGTGTTTACAGCAAGAGGGAATGCTGTAGCTACAATTTTTGTTATGTCGTGAATGGTCAATGTTTTACCTGGATGACTCAACATCCCTGCAGATGCAGCAGTGTTGACTTGTTTCTTCAAGGGACCATAGACAGTTAGATCCAGGGGCTGCAATTAGTGAGAGCAGTGGGGGGGATGATAGCATAACAACCCCATTTCTCTTTGGCATAGTTCAGCCCATCAACTGACAGGTATGAACTGGTTGTCAAGGAGCAAAAGGCATGATCTTTTTTTGTTACACTTTGTGTGTGACACAAAGTGCTTTAGGAAATCCACAAAATGCTCCTCCTTCATCCATCCACTTGGATTTGCACCTCCTGCTCTTCCAGTGGGTGCTAAGCTAAGAAAATTGTCATGAAAGTTGACCCTGGGGAAAATAAAGAAGGGAGAAATATAGTTCCCAGTGTCTGAAACAGCACAGGACAGAGTAACAAGGGTTCCTCTCTCTGCAGATGTCAAAGATCCGACTTGCATAGCCTCTTTTAGCTACTACCTTGTTGGGTTTGTGGATAGTAGTAATGTCTGTTTCATCCATGTTCCAAACGGATTGAGGTTCAAACTGATATCTTTTCATCACGTTCTCCAAGTTGGTGAAGAACTGATCCACAGTGTGCTTATTGAAGACACTGGCACGTGCAAGGCTGGTGGGCTCAGGAGTTCTGATTGAGAGGGATGGATGTCTTTTATGGAAGCCAGAGAACCAGTCTGCCCCTGCCATTTCCTTCTCTGCCCAGTTTTTGTGGACAGAGACATCATTATGGACATATTTAAATGCAAGTTTGTGGACTTCAAGAGGAGAATTAATAAATATCTGAGGAAGTGGTGATGTAATCTACCAGCTCCTTTTCCTGCCCCTCACTGAAGACTAAACGATTTTTAATGTATCCCTCAGGTACTGATGGACACATTTCATCTCCAGAAATCTCTGATGGACTTATTTTTTTGTAATATCTTGCCAATGTTTGATAACTGATATTAAACTCCTTTGCTGTGCTTCTGTAGATTTGTTCTGCTGTTTCACTGCACGGACTCCCCTGAGCATCACATCGGGTGGTGTCTGGCTATAGCTGGTCTTCCTGACAAATTTCCTACCCATTTTTCTACATGCCTTTAATTGTGAAGAATGGGGATTTTTTGCTAGCAGTTGTGCTAGCTAGCACATATTATAGCCTAGCAAAGAAAAGGACTATTATAACTATAGCTCTGCCTTACTGTACTTTTGAATGCTAATAGGTTTTTAATTCTCAAACCATTGTTTAAAGGCAAATGAAAATGAACATTAAATAATCAAAAGTTACATTATGATGTGAAAAACACAATAGGTTCTCTCACCTCTATGTCAAGTGTCAAACTGCTAAAATTCAATTGTAGCTAGTTTGTGACAACTAATTTGGAAAGTCACACACTAACATTTTGCAACAGCGCCCTCTAGGGGGAGAGATTTAGCAACTGTGACAACCAACCCCGTTCTCCCTAAATGGGTTCTATTCAAAATATATTTTTCAAAATGTTTTACATAAAACCAAATAGTTCTAGATATACATAAGAGGAAAACTACAACACACAATGTCCACTCAAATATGTGACCTGTCACATCAAACCAAGTATTAAGTCTCAAAGAGGAGAAATAGGCAGCTAGTGCATTGGTTATAACGTTTGCAATAATTGCATTTTGTCAGAATATAATGATACCTTTTCAATAATTTGAATAAACTTTATGAAATATAATTTTAAAGAATTTTTGAAGCAAACAAAAAAAAAACAGATTCTGAGCAAAATGCCTTAAGTTTTTGATATTTTTGCTGTGAGCTAAGAAAGATTTTGTTTCTTTTCAGCTGGGAAAATCCAGTACCCAAATACTATTTGAGGTTTCTTCTTTATAAGGACATCAAAATTCCTCATTAGAATAGCCAAAAGATAGGATTAAGACCAAATTTTAATGTATAATTGTGATTATTAAGACAAATTAAATCATATCTCTGAAACCTCTTGTGAAATCAGGAAGATCCAGGTTTAAAATGGAGCTTAAAAAGTCAGGAATCTGAAAATGTGCTCAGATCCTTTTAACCAAAGTTGTCTTAATCAAAAGTTTCATGTAATGGGTCACATATTTCTTTGAAAAATATCTTTTCACTCTCCACAAAACCCAACAGATCCAAAGTCTTAATTCACTGCTCACTTCTGTCCAGGATGTCCCACCTCACAGCTGGAGATAAACAGCTGACTGTGAGACGGAAAGGAGGAAGGAAGGGGGTTAAGAATGAATGGATGGATAATGGATAGGTGATTGATGGATGGATGATTGATGGATGGATAATGGATGGATGATGGATGGATGGATGGATGATGGATGCATGGATAATGGATGGATGATGGATGGATGGATGATGGATGGATGATGGATGCATGGATGGATGATGGATGGATAATGGATGGATGATGGATGATGATGGATAGATGGATGATGGACAGGTGGATGGATAGATGATGGATAGATCGATGGATGATGAATGGGTGGATGGATGGATGAATGGATGATGGATGGATGATGAATGGATGGATGGATGGATGGATGATGAATGGATGGATAGATGGATGGATGATGGATGGATGGATGGATGATGAATGGATGGTTGGATGGATGATGGATGGATGGATGATGAATGGATGGATGGATGATGGATGGATGGACGGGTGGATGGATGATGGAGGGATGGATGGATGGATGGATGGATGATGGATGGATGGATGATGGATTGATGGATGGATGATGGATGGATGGATGGATGATGGCGGGATGGATGGATGGATTGATGGATAGATGGATGGATGGATGGATGGATGCATGGATGGATATTGGATGGATGATGGATGGATGGATGGATGGATGATGGATGGATGATGGATGGATGGATGATGGATGGATGGATTGATGGATGGATGATGGATGGATGGATGGATGGCTGGATGGATGATGGATGATGGATGGATGGATGGATGGATGGATGGATGGATTGATGGATGGATGATGGATGGATGGATGATGGATGGATGATGGATGGATGGATGGATGATGGATTGATGATGGATGGATGGATGGATGGATATAAATACAGACACACAGACACAGACAAACCCATGGGTCGCAGCAGGTTTGGGATGTTTATCAGTACTAGCTTTGGATGGGGATCATCATACATTTCAACCAATCAGAGCTTTAGTTTTGAAGGACTTCTGCTGCACAGAGCTCACGTGAACTCTGACAAAAACGAATGAAGAAAGGTACCCAAATTTTTTATGTTACAACTCTTCCTGACAGCAGCTGAATGAAACAAGCTATTTGTAAGCACTGTAACTCTGAGCTGTGTCCCACCAGAGTTCCAACCTGGACTATCCAATCCCAAACATATGATGTTAGCATCGTAGCAAACAGTGAAGGGAGGCTTGGGCAGGCAGCTGGATGCAGCACGTGAGAGAAGAATAGATAAAAGCAAGACAAGCTAAGAAACCCCACAGCTACATGGATAGCTACAAACTGCAGACCAGTCAGTGTAGTGTTGTGTAAGACTTGGGATGTTAAGATGTCAACAAACGATGTGACGTATGAGCATCCCTCACAGCACACCATCACCAGAATGCATGAGTTGTATGAAAAGAGCTCTCCAACAGTGAAGGTGTTCCAACGTGCACCAACTGATGGTCTCACTGGAGACACCGCTGGGTAACCATCAGGGTGAGAGTGCAGTGCACTGATGAACAGTGGAAGCTGCAGTCACTAACTCTGACTGTCATTAAAACAGGACAAAGATGTTTGCTGAAACGTGCGTGCAACGTTTTATTTCTACTGCAGCAGGGGAACATTTCAAACACACCTAGCACAGATCATACAAGAAACGTGATGGTGCTGCAAGACGTGTATCTTTTTAACGTGTCCTGCATCGTGCCCAGTCTAACAGAAACTGTTTATGGTGCTCCCAGGTTTAAGAGCAACATTTCTGCTCATCTGTTCAGTAATAAAGATGTTTATTGTTGCCCAGCACGAATCTGTGTTTGCACTGGGAACAGTGCTCAGCTACTACCACAGCACAGTTAAGCTTAATCTCCCACCCAAGTGGTCTTTTTTGAATCTATATTTACCCCAAATCATGATGAAATGTGCAGCTGAACTTACAAAGTATTTTAAAACGTCTTTTTTGAAATTGCACCTTTATTTTGTACAGTTCAAATAAACTTAGCAGCAAAAATAGTCTTCAAAAATAATTTCTAATTTTTTAAAATCTGGTTAATTTGATTTGCCTTCTGCAGCTCTCACACAAACACACACACACACGTTTGTATTTCTATCCTTGTTAGGATCATTCATTAACTTCCATTCATTTCCAGTAATTTCTACAGCCTAACCCTGACCACCAACCCTAAGGCTAACCTCACAGGTTCCTACCTGACCCTAAAACTAACCTAAACTCAATTCACACCTTAGTCCTAAACTAAACCCCCAACCCAAAAATGGAGTTCCACCATATTAGGACCGGTCTTTGGTCCCCATTAGGACTACTGGTCTCGACAAGGTAGGTGTGTATACCAGAAACTGTCCTAAATAGGTAACAAAAACAAGTACACATATGTACAGAGTGTAAAAAAAAGATGGACGGTCTGCCTTAACATGGAATGAGTTAAATTAATCAATACTTTAGATTTTGGGTAAACTATCAAGTATTTTTAAGTAAACAGGGTCAAGTCCAATTCAAGTCCCAAGTCCCTGGTGTTAAAGTCCAGGTGAAGTCACAAGTCTAAATTCACAAAATGAATGACTCGAGTCCCCACCTCTGTTAATTTCTCTAAAAATGGTTGAAATAGAGACAGCTGTCGGACATCTTGAGTTGGACTGACTCCAGCAGTTATTTAGTTGTAGATGTACATGCATCGATTACTTTCATTTAAATTTGTCTTTTCGTTCGTGAAACATTTGGTAAAAGTACAATCAAACACAGATGGACACATGGGTAAAACTGTTGCCAAGAGAAGCTGTTCCCTACGCTTAGAGACAAGAATATTTCAGTTCTTCTCTACAGTTTCAGACTCTTTTCCAACACTAAACCTATTTTTAAACCCTTACAATAAATCCCGCCCTGTTCACTCGGCCTTCCTCGAATGTGCTCAGCTCCTGTTGGGTCATGTGTGGTTCTGAAAGCACAGGTTCTGTTTGGACTCACTGCCCTCATATGAAAATATGGACAGACCTGTGCTCACTGAAATGGTCAGTCCTCTTTACTTCATGTGTGGAGGTTTCTCCATCGCCGCAGCAACAACAGTGAGGCTAATGCAGGTGGACTGCTCCATTATGAGGGGTCAACAAGGGTTATTCGGTGATTAAATCCAGACGAGCAGAGTCCGGTCCACGTGGGAAGGAGATGCTGTTGCAGAGGATGAAAAGTGACTGCAGGCCTCCAGCTGCAATCTGTAGCACTCAGATAAACATGGTTTAAACATGGACGTTGACTCAGGAGCAGGAATTATTTGAGCAAAGCAGAAAGGTTCAGACTGAACGCTGGAACTAGATGAGCCACGGGAAAATCACGCCGACATCTAAAGGTGAACAATCCTGACACCTGGTGGACCGACAGTTCTCTTACAAAATGATTTTTTTTGTGATATTTTCAGAGTGAAGGAGGAAAGCAGAGGACTATTTGAGCATCAGAGCCACACAGGATGGAACGTGTCAAAAACCAAATGGCAGTTTCTTGCTTTGTGGGGGTCCCTAGTTTACCTAACAGCAATGGAGAAACTCCTAATCCATTAGATCATTTTCACTGAGGGCCACGTGAGCATTATGGTGGTCCCTAAAGTTCAGTTGTAATTAACTTCATGTTTAACTTCAACTAAACAAAAACAATCCCGTTCTTCATCTCATACAGCTGAGCACCGCAAACAAACAATAACTGAGCTCTACCTGGTATTTCCTGCATAGAAACAGTGTTTTAACACACGGCTGAATAAATGTGAAATAATAACAGAAATACTATTAAAACTAAAAGTAAGAGAGTTTTACTCACTGATGACCTGCAGAGAGGAGCTGCTGTCTTGAATTCTGAATCTCCAACTTTCCAACAGGGAATTTCCCCTGGAGGGGCATTCTAGCTTAAATTCACGACTTGTAAGTGGGGTATTCCCACTTCCCAGTACAACTGGGCCGCAGCAAAATGGAGATTTTACACAGTAAATTTATTCAGCTGCCGGCTACTTTTGAACCCTATGCAGCACCACCTAGTGGTGGTAGGCTGTTATTTGAAGAGTAAAATAATCAGCATGCATTATGGGAGATGTAGTTTTTGGTCAATGCTAGCTTTAAAGCAGCCTATTTGAAGACATCAAAGCTGGCTTCACACCGAACGCATTTTGAACAGCAGGAGCAGCCGGTTTACATGCAAAGTCATTGTTGGACGCACATCTAGGGGTCTTGCGGTTTGAGCGTTTGACGTGCATGTGGCGTGCCCAAAGCAGCTGACGCTTGAGTTAAAAAATTTGAACTTTTGCTGCTCAACACGCCACATCAACCAATCAGAGAGCCTCATTTTTCCATGTGACGTTTCCTGAATGTTGCCCACTAACCTGAAACAGACAGGAGCTCTGTAGCTGAAATCTGCCGTCTGTAGCTGGTGTTCTGGCTGGAGATATCAGGGTCAGCGGCTCGTTAAACTGACCGCGGTGTTAACTGAGCTCGGGACAAAAGTAGTTCTTCAGCTCCTGGAGTGGTGAAACTCACCGAACAGACCGCCTCTAAATTACCTGGTGAGAACAACGTTTGCTTGCTCTCACTAAATAAAGCAAAGCCACTTCCTTTATTTCATCCACCATTAAAGACGGACCAGAAAAAAACAAGAGCTCCTCCCATAAAACCGTCTTCAGACGCGCGTCTAGTTTTGTTCTGGTCTGAATGTAGCGCGTCCAACTTGGGCGCATTTTAGATGGTCAAAACGCATTTGGTGTGAACGTAGCATAATACATTTTTGAAACTCTCACAGGCCATATAAATTGTTGTGGTGGTCCACATTTGGCCCACCAGCCTTGATTTGACACGTGCACCAGATAATCCACAACATGCTTCAAAATATTCCTCTTCAGGAGCAAAACATGCTGTATGATTCTCTCACATGAAATAACTTCACTTTTCAAGCAAGAAAAACTATAACATCAGGAAATGGACTGTTCTTTTTTAAATGTTTACTTTAAGTTTTAACAACAAAATACATTTTCCTACAATCAATCAATAAAATGAGCCAAGTTAAAATATGTTTGCTGAGGATGTCAGACGTTCTTGTTGCCTGTGGGTCAGGACCTGATGATCCTGCACTGGAGGTGGTCCTGAAGAACCTGAAGGTTGGAGTTTCACAGTCAGGGAGTTCTGCACAGAAAAAGCTCCTGAGGTAAACAAGTGGTAATGATGAAGGAAGTGAGAGTGATCAGGAGCTGTGTGTCAGTGTTGTACAAGTGAAAAATTATAAAAAAAAAACAAGCGGTTACTTCAACAAAACATTTCTTTTGCCTAAACTTTAAAAATCAAAGACAATAAAATGTAAAACGTGTGTTTATAGTTCACAACAAGGATCCACAGAAAAAATCTAGTCTAAAAGTTAGAAAGACAAAAAAAGTATGATAAATGATCTAAAAGATTGACTTTCCTTCAGTCTCTACATCAGGGCCAAAATGAAAATCAATCGGAGGGCTGCAGGCCAAATGCAGTAATATCATACAAGTTAAGTTGTTTTATTTTTTTATGATGAAGCTAGCAGTCCACATTGTTTTATTTTTTTTGGACATGCAGAAACATGAGCAGCAAAAGCTCATGGAACAGTTCATAAATTAAAATTATAAAGTCTGCAAATCTAGATGTGTGCTGAAATGTATCTTGTAGATGTCTCTTGTAGTGTATTTTATGTTTAACTTTAATATAATTTAAAGATAAAATAAGTACCATGACTTAAGACTATCTGCACTACAGCCCTTTTATATAGTTGGACAATGGTTGGAATTATAGTGCAAATATAGTGTTTCTGTATGAAACAGAAGAATACAACCTGGAAGCCAGGACAACTGCTGGTGGACCAAATCAAATGGCTTTGAACGGCCAATGTTGGCCCGCAGGCCCCACTTTGGACACCTCTGCTCTACATCTCTCCTCACAAACCTCATCATCCAGCTGCTCCTCTCTCATTGGCTGGAACAGTTTGTTAGAACTCCACTTGTTCCAGGCTGGTCACAGCTGCAGGATCTGATACGTCAGCACAGATCCATCACTTCCATCGTGGAGCCGGGTCAGGATCTGGTTGGTCCAGTTTCATGGCCAGCAGGAGCAGGTTGACGTGGGCCTGATCTCTGACTGCTGTAGTTTTGTCCTGGTCTCCTTTGGGTTCCTATGAGTTTTTTGTAAATTTACTGCCATGTCAGGATTTCTTTGTGTTGAATTAAACAGTTTTTGTATTTTTTTTGTGTGTATTTGGGTCCAGTCTTCCACTGACTGTTGACAATCAGAACTATTTTAAAATCATTTTCAATGCAAACGGTTTTAAAACAGTATAAAAACAAAATGAGTTAAATGTATTTTGTTTCTATTAAAAACTGAAATAATTCTGACTGGATTTACTGGTTTTTAAAACAAACACACAAACTCCTTTTTATTTATAAATTCTCATCTGGTTTTCCCTCTAGCTTCCTGATTGGTTCTTCAGTTTCACATGAACAGTGATGAACTCTGGGTTGGCAGACTGAGATTATATTTATTTATCAATTCATTTTTAATATTTTATAATTACCATGATGATTATGAAAGATAACCAACAGCATCTGCTGGAAAAGGTGAGAAACACAAACTCTTTTCCACCTTGTGGTCGCACTATTTATTGTTTTCAGACATGTAGACGGATGACAACTCTGAAACAATCACAAACAGAACATGAAGCCAACCAATAAAATAACAAAAATAACTTTCTTCATTTATATCCAAACAAGTCAGTTTGTAAAGGTGGAATGCTCAAAAAACACTGATATTCTTAAATATATTTTAGAACTATATAAGGTAGATTTCATATACATAGATACTCAGTTTCTTCTCTACACAGTCTTATCGTGACACATTGCACAAACGCTCTGATTTCCTGTTCACTAAGCTCCTGTTCTGATTATTGGCCTTAAACCTGATCTCATAAAGTTCTTATCTGACAGAAAACTCAGAGTCTTGTTTTAACTTTAGTGATTCAAACACAATATTATCAACACAGTTTATTCTGCAGTGGAAATGTTACTAAGCAAGAGATTATTTGTGATGCTAACAAACAGTGGCTGCAGCAAGAGACGCTCCAACGTTTGAGCTCCGGCTCTTCCTTCAACATAGCTGTAATCATCTTCAGCTGTAGACTGTGGTTCATTTCATTTACAGACACTGAGCTAAAGATTTGGTGTGGTAGTAGCAGACGTGTGAACTCTAACAGAACTTTAACTAGAGTTGAACGACTGAACAGATTTTAATAAAGCTTTCAGGAAACAACCAGCTGATGTGGAACCACCAACAGTTCGAAGTCAACGTTAGAAAACACTCAGCTACCAATAATCCAGTCAGGTTCACAGATTTGAGCTTAAATCAGGACTCTGGTGGCTCCACTCATGAAATGCTTGAGTCAACCTTGTCTGTTAGCAAAATATCTTGTGAACCGTTGGATTTTAATAAAACTTTTAGAACCTCATCACTGGACATGCTGTACGTCTATAGCTGATTAACTTTGATGTTAATCCAATAAACCACTTGGTAGTTCCGAGTACTGGCAGCGTTTACTTCTTCCAGGTCACAGTTCAACTGGTAAAAATGCTGAGGTTGCCATGGAAACGCCATTGGAATTACGCAAATTCAACAACTTCAAAAAGTTGATTTATAGCTCTTACACTTTTATGAAAAATGTCATCTATGATACTAAAGGAAAATGAAACATGAATCAGTTTAGACTAGAGCAAACACATCGGGTCTGTAGAAATTTACCAGTTGAATTTGTTTAATTCCAATGGCGTTTCCATAGCAACCTCAGCATTTTCCCAAACAACTGTGTGAGCTTGGCCTGCATGCATATTTGTAACAATTTCTACCAAATAAATGGTCTAATAACCTCCTAGAACCTGGCGCCACACATGTAGACAAAGATGCCTGCAATACAAAAGTTTGGGGTCTTAGGAGGTCAAAGATGGCCGCCACAGCTGTAACCCAGTCATTTTAACAGATACTGAGGAAACATTCGACATGGTAGTAGCTAAGTTCTTTACAACATGTATTCTGAGAGCCCATCATTATCAAGCTTTGACCAAAACCAACACAACTTGGTTGTTTCTCAGCTTTAGTGGTCAGAACTGTGGCAGGAGAGGCTGAGGGTGATATTCATTCCTTCACAGGAAGCTTTGCTTCTAATGTAAACATCTCTTCACATCTTTATTTAAATTGAGCCACAGAATGAACAAACTGACTGAAGCATCTCTTTGCTGCGAGCCGCTCACATGTGCAAAAACCAGAACAGCCTGTCCTCCGGTCCCTGTGACGACAGGTCAGGCAGGTCCAGAATAAATATCCACTACAGTCCTCCCTCACCGCACCACATCCTACTGAGGTAGACAGGAGCAGACTGACAACCCTGCTCTCCCCATGAGGTGAAAATCTTCAGCAGAACATCACATCAGGCAAAAATAATTCTTCACCTCTTCAGCAGCTTCACTTCAACTCTCCCAGTTCTCTACAAAACATCTGGTCTTAAAACTCACTGAAGCTCTGATGCGACAATACAAAACCTGGATAAACTAAATAAATAAACTTTTTTTTTGTTTAAATAGTTCAAAATGTGCATCAGCAAAGCTTAGAACAGCTGACTGAAACCTTTAACAGTTTGAGCTTATGTTAGGGTTGGGCGACTGGACAGATGCTTCATTTTCTGTTAGAACTTGTTGTAATCATGTAATAAGTTCATGTGAGATAAGTGTTTAGAAGTCCAGGACTGGCTGAGGTCTGTAGCTCCACCATCTCTGAGAAGCTGGATGCTAATGAAGAGTTGCTACGGCACATCAAGGTAATGACTGATGACCTACGAGCTGAGATGATCAAACTTCAGACGAGTGGGGTAAGAAAAGCGGTGGCTGTTCTTAAAGTGCTGCAGGAGTTATTTCTGATCTTGAGAACACAACTAACAAGTTCAGTGTCTAAGTAAGGATCATGCGAACTAATGTAGCAAAGCTCTGCTGTGGTGGGAAACATGAAGACTTAGATGCACGCTCTTGGTAGAATATCAGACTCAGGGGTCTGCCGGAGGGCTCAGAAGATCCACAATCAACAGAGTTTATGGCTGAATTCCTTAAGACCTTGTTGGGACTTGAGGAGAAACCTTGCCTGGACAAGACCCACTTTATGGTACGAGGTTCACCAAGGGTCGACAAGACCGACGGTCCTTACAGTGACAACATTAAACCAGGAATACCATTCTGTGCCATGTTGAACGGTTTGAATACCTGAACCTAGCTTTGGTGTTTGTCATCAAAAAAACTTCAGAGGCGGTCTAAAGCTTGTTGCTTATTCTGCCAGAACCAAGAGTTAGGATCAGCCCAGAGCTGGTGGCACTGATTCCACATGTTGACCAACGATTTACCAGATTTCTCTTCTTTAAAAACAAAAAACTCAGAAGTTGTTGTCATGAAAAACATTTAGCCAATCGCCCAACCCTAACTTGTGGTCTTGTGTTTAGGTAAATTACAGTGAGCAGTTGTTCTATAAACAGATATTTTGTGTGAAAATAGATTCACCAGTAATGAAGTAACAATCATGAACTGCAGGTCAAGGTCCAGACCCAAAAGAACGAAGTGGTCCCCTTTCTTTAAGCGGTTTTCCTGTAGTTACAACGCTTCTCTGTTATTGAATTTTAAGGAATAACCAACAGCAGTTTCCAGGCACTCCACCAGGGAGCCTGCAGACAGGAAGTCCAGTTCCACCTCAATGAATTTCATGTAAATAGCGAAACGAGGCGAGTTTTGGCTGCTCTTGTGGTCCTGACTTGTTCCGGCTCTGCGACAGTTCTCCTGCAGGAAACGCGTCACGCTGGAGGTCTTCCCATGGACAGAGTGTTTCCCACATCCCTGAAAGTGCTGGAAGAGACCCTGCTGTATGGTCCTGTCCTCAGCTATGCCCAGGTAGCAGTAAGTGACCTTCGGCCCAGTCCTGTCCCCCTGGCTGGCCCCTCCATCGGACTGTTCTGACCCGGTTTCTGACTCGCTCAGAGGTACGCAGCCCTCCTCCGGTTCAGCCTGGGGGGAGGTCTGAGTGGTGGTGTTACAGGCTAACAAAGCTTCATAACCAATAGCATACAGCCCATGAGTCCTGGGGAGGGCTCCAGGGAGGAGGTAGTGGGACGAGACCTTGCTGCAGCCCGTGAGCTGGGACTGAGACACAGGAACCCAGTCCACCTCCATGTGGAGCTCCAGGCAGCGGGCCTCGCTGATTGTGATGTCCAGGAACTTGTAATAAACGTTCTTCCAGTTCATTTTCTGAACTTTGGTCATGATGACCCGGCCCTCCGGCTTCTCTGGGTTGAAGAACTCTCGTAACCTTTTTCCTAGCGGCACCTGGGAACTGATTTCAGCGTAGTGGTAGCGCACGTCCTCGCACCAGCGCGTATTGTAGCCCACACCGAAGATGGCCAGCTTGTTGGACAGGTGTAGCCGGGAGAACTCGGTCCAGGTCTGGAAGTGCTCCCACTTCAGCTGCACAGACTCCAGAATCCGAATCACTGTCTGCATCATGTCCCTTTTTCTGCAACATAAGAATAATGACAGCAACACATCATGTTTCCCAGTCAGCAGCTCAGAACTGGTCTGGGTATGAGAACCATCAGAGATTTTCTTAAACTTTATGATTATTAAAATGTGTTGTTGGTGGTTAGTTTTAGTTTTGGATTTTATAAATCACAACCTTTGCATGGAAAGTGGCGTACGCAAGTTTCTGGGCTTGTTTTGTGCGTACGCAAGATTTATAAATCCGACCCAAGTTCTGGAGGTTTTAGAAGGGAATGTGTCATTCTGCTCTGATGGAGGAGTACTGTTAGCTGAGCCTGCAGTAGTACATCATATATTTCACCTGCTAACATGCTAACAGTGTTACCTTAGAGAGAGAGACAGGTGTCTCTCTTCTGGTAGACAAGCCACTGACTAGACAGAGAAAATATAAAATGGTAAATGGTCTGAACTTCTATAGCGCTTTATCAAATCCCTCCGGACCCCAAAGAGCTTTACACTACAGTCATTCATACACTGATGTTGGTAAGCTACACTGTAGCCACAGCTGCCCTGGGGTGCACTGACAGAGGCGGGGCTGCCATGCACCGGCGCCACCGGACCCTCCGACCACCATTAGTAGGCAAGGCGGGTGAAGTGTCTTGCCCAAGGACACAACGACTGAGACAGCTGGAACGGGGGATTGAACCGGCGACCTTCCAGTTCCAGGACGACTCCCCTAACCACTCTGCCCTATTTACAAAAGTATTTTCTTTCCTTGCATATAATGGAACAATTTCTTAGTTTCAACATTTATTATGTTTAATATAAATAAAATACTGGTTTCTGAGATTTGAAAATCATTACAGTTTGTTTTTACTGATATTATACCTCCTGTCCCAGTTTTGTAAATGAATTGATTTGGTGCTATGATTTATTTTGTCACTTTGTTCTCACAGCCTGCTTATTTGCAAACTGTCTAATAAAATGAAAACAACAAATATAGATTTTATTAAGGACTACAACTACCAAATAATTATTAAGCAATATATGACAAACTTAGCAGAGGTAACAGTAATTATACTTCTGTTTTTAAACTGTAGTTAGATTCTGGTGGACCGGCTGTGTTAAAGGGGCAATATCATGTAAAATCAACATTTTTGAGTTTTATATCATGTTATAATGTTATCCGCTCATCAAAAAC
>JARVJO010000082.1:13781068-13792326 GCA_031762555.1 Cynodonichthys magdalenae
ATTTGCTTAACTCAGTTAAGTGGAACCAGTTGACATAACATGGTTAAATAAATCCAACATTTCATTTTTAGAGTGTAGCAATACCAATATAAATGGTAAATGGACTTTACTTTTAAATCTATCCAACCAAGATACTCAAAGCTCTTTATATTGTAGAGATCTAGTAGAGTGCTGTATGGATGAGTATATATACCCATCCATACAGCACACTACTAGTTCTCTACAAAGATAATACAGCTAAATCAATCTACAGACTAATCAGTGCTTTAAATCACATGCATACACTGATGGGACACATAGAGGCAGTGGGGGTTCAGTGCCTTGCCCAGGGACACTTCAATATGTAACAATGGGGTAAACGAACTGCCAACTCTCACATTAGAGGAATGACTTCCCTTACCACTCAGCTACAGCCCCCCAAATATATGTGTATTCTTTATTTTATTGAATGTATAAAGTGTAGTAGGTTAAAGCTTTGCAGGGTTTTAGTTCAGAGTCATATCTACATTTCAAACAGACACTCAGGTCTCTTACCTTGTGGGTGTTACTTTTCTTGTGCTTTGATCAGAGCAGAGTTTAGGCCCAGTGGTGGGGATTACTCCGGCTTAGTCAGAGGGGTTTAAAGAAAGGGTCAAAGTGCACTCTTTTAATATGGGGTGCATTTTGGTTGAAGGGCCTCTGGGGTAATTGTCTGTGCCTAATAAACTTCAAGATATTCTCTTTTGGCTCAAATTTGGTGAGTGCTGTGGGGCAGGTTGAGAGTGATCAAGCTCCCCTGGAGCCACAATTTCAGAATAGTGGGTGACAGGTCACAGCGGTCTGTTAACCCCACAGCATGCTAATTCAGACCTGGGGTGGGGGCATTCAGCTGTTCTGGTTCCTTTCACACTTTACGTGACGAGACAGGCTTCTGAACAATTTACATGTATATTTTTAATCTGTTGTGAACGATGAGAAAGAGAAATGTCAGCGGTAGGTATGGAGAAGGTCAGGGGTGTGGTTTGACATTTTATTTCAGGATTGGACAGCCTCCAATGCTCTGTGCAAACTCATGTCTTTATGAGTACAACCAAACCCACAATCAACAGAAACACAGGACTGGTCAAACCCAACATGTAGGTTACTTCAAGTACTCGTTTATAGTTAGCAGGTAGGTGAGTTACTCCAACCACTACTGCTAGTACTACACATTTATTACAGACAATGGGCCTAATCAGGGGACTCTGGGTTTGTAGGAACCTATATGTGAACAACAGAGCAGAGTGTACACAGTTTATAGACTAATAAATTAAATTTACTGATTCAAATGATGTTTGCATATTTAACAGCAATAAAAAAATTGAGCACTTTTGAACAAAAATAAATAAAATAAAAAAAAATATATTTAAAAAACTGCAGTCTTTCAGTCTTTTTTCAATATGTCAGTCAAGTGTTTATTCATTGTGTCAGGTCTATTATTTGGTTCGATCCTTTGGGCTGAGGCTCGCCATCCAGTTCTGGACAATGATCTCGTCTTCTCTGCAGCACTATGGGCTGAGTAATGTATCCACACACAAAAACTGACCTTAAACAAAACCAGAATAAAGTATCTTAAAACACAGTAAACTTAATTCTATTTAAAGCTACAATTGAAAGTAGTTCTGCAGTTATTTATCAGGTGTCTCTTGTTGTACAATAGTTCAGATTATTTAGTTACATGTCACCAACACATTATTACAACTAAAAAAATTTGTTTTATATGGGGTAATACAAAAATATATAAATTCAATCTTATCTGATGCAATCTGAGCAGCCGCTCTGCTTTGTTTAGCAGAAGGGGCGGGACTTTCAACCTTATTGGCTGATCTGAAATCAAAGCATACCAGCTACTGGTTGTTCAGTCCATCAACAAAACATGTACTAAAGGTGTATTACACAGTTGTTGTTTTTTACCACTTTTACATATATGTATGAATGTATTTAAGATTTTTAACTCTTAATTTATTACTTTTAATCTTATTGTAGAATAATATACTGTATGTAATCAGTATTTATTCATCCTTGTTTGTGTTTTTAACACTGTGTTAAAAAGTGATTCAGGAAGCAGCTCTAAAGTGTAAAAACGTGTATTTTAGGAAGCCATCTCCCTTCACTTATACTACAGTTTATACTAAGATTATTAGAATAACAGGTCAACTGAACTAACCTTGTAAGCATCTTTAGGAGCTGTAATATTGCAAGATCTTGTAGGTAACCGTCTGGATCTGGGTTTCAAATATACAGATCATTACTTTCTGAGAGTAAAACATTAAAATTCTTTTTTAAAGAAGTTTAATAATTAATGCTAATGTTTCAGCCACAGATGTTTCACAGTAGGTGACAGTGGAGGTTGAGGTTGACCGATATATAATTTTTCTTTAGAAATCAGGACAGCTGATGACAAACATACAACACCACTTTTTGTTTGTTGGTTTTTTGCTATTAAATAATTTCCATTTAACAAAATGAGGATGTTTTAACAGCACTTAAAAGAACTTGAACACTTGAATATACAGCATATACTGTGGAAAGAAGAGTATTTTTGCTGAAAAAAAGTATAAAATATGGGCAACATTAATCTAGTGGTACATGTGTAAACCTTAATGGTTTGGTACAAGATGGTTAAACTGTTTTTCTTCTTGTCTGAAGTGGTGCAGTGACAGATCCTTGTGAGCAGAGGGAGTCATTTTATCCACCACCAGGTGCATTAGTGGAGTCAGAGGGTGGCTAATGGTGGTCTTGCCCACTTTAGATTAATCTTTAGCCACCCCAATCATTTGAGGAAACCATACTTCTATGTCCACAAACATTATAAAATAAAGTCTTTTATTGTTTTCTTCTTAACGTTCTCTTTGCATGTCTTGCATTAAAAAGCCCGCTCACAGAGCTGATCCAAACAGCCTTTTATGTGGAGCTGCATTTAAGGCTGTGAGTAGTTGTCAGTAGAGATTAGTATTCCAGTTTCTGATGGGATCAGTTTCTTTCAAACGGAAGAGGTCACATTGTTTTTGACAATCGTAAGATCCAAAGAGATCTTTCCAGACCAAGTCACTTCCTGTTAGGCATATATAAAATGTCCAGATTAAAAATCATAGTTTGTAAAGTTGGGATTGTGCTGAAAAGATCAACTAAAAGAAGAATAAAAACAATGAGTTCATCTTTGACTTTAATGTCACAGCAGACAGTTGAAAACCAAAGTATTTAACGATTTCTCTCATCACTGACTGGACTAAATATGAACTGAAACACTTTGTGGTTTTTATCATTTCAAATGTTGATAAAAGCTTCAACATGGTAACCTTTTTGAAATATGTTGCAGAGCTGAAATGCATGAGTGGCTGTGTTTTATTCTCAGATGTTTTATGTTTCCTGATAAATGCCTGCAGCAGTGATGTTTTAGTTGATTGAAACAACAGGATGGTTAGCCCTTAGGCAAATCCAGGCAAGAAAAGACTCCTAAAGATCTCTTCACTTTTGGAGTTCGGGTGACTTTGACCATCTTTCCCATCTGTAATGTGAGATGTCACAGCACTACGGAGAGCTTCCTGTGTAATAAGAAAACTGATGGACTTGAGTTGCAGCAACACAGTGTGCTCTAAACAGCTATCATGACCCAAAACTAAATATCACACATTTTATTAAAAAAAGTCCTAAAGAACATTGAAGATAGACTAAATTATATTATCACTATGTTCACAGATCTTTACTACAGCTTGGTTTTCCTGTTGTTGGTGTTTTCTTCCTGATTGTGGGTGTGTATTTAACAAGTCAGTGTGTAGAGGTCTATGTGTGTTTGGGCCTGATTGAATAATTCAGCTGCTGTGTGTCTGAGCTACTGAAGCTTTAATTATTGATGAGCTGGGATGCCTGTGCCCCCCTCCCCACAGCACACACACATATACACAAATGATATTAAGGTCTATGAAGACCTCAGGGATGTGTGCACACCATGTTTCACTTCAGTCACATCAAATTCAGAATGAACTGCAAGGTTAATTTGTGCTTTTAAGCTCTTTGACAGGCGCTTTAGGTAACGTATGTGGGTAGCTAAAGGAAAGTATGATCAACAGAAACCCATCTATCTGTCTGAGATCTCCATATTATTCTCTCCACCAGCTCATGTAGAGTCTCTAAGTATAACATCTGAGTAATCTGTTGAGAATTTGTTTGCAGTTCAGAAAATATGAGAAAATTGTTATAGTCAGCCCAGTGAGCAGTGCAGCCAGGGTTGGTGCAACGTACTGTATGTTTAAAAAATCATCCCATTTTTTTGCACAATTGCGCAGGCCATGCACAAATATTTTGTTGCCCACCCTAATTCATCCCTCAGCCCGCTTTGCGCCCCTCATGCCAGCTGCCAACATGCTTTTGATTTAATCTACTGGAGTACATTTCTGAAGACAGTTTCATAATGAGTACAGGTTTAATCTGGGAGAAGTGAAAGGTGGAGTGTATCATCATAATGGCAGGGAACTTGAGGCGAATGGCAGAAGGACTGAGAACTGATTCAGTTTAAAAGGAAACCGAAAACCGAGGAGCTGCTTTCCTTGAAACTTCCTTGAGGGCAATGTCATGAGAGGACGGTCAGACCTTTTATCCAGAGTGTACTAAAGTGTCTGGGTTCTTTCCTTGCAAGCCAACCTTGTGTTCCACAGAGCGTTGAAGGTCTGCGCCAAACCTTCCTGCAGCGGTGAGGATGGTGCTGAACAAAGAGGACAACAGTTTTTGTCCAATGTAGAGGAGAGTGGAGACAGGTCTCAAATAGAGACAAACCAGATCTGAAGAAGTGAGGGTGTTGTGAGCATATTCCTCCCAAGAGAGTAGTGAGCTCCATGTCATGCACCTCAGATCAGTCGTCTTCCCCTGATTCTTATGCTAAGTTTGGCCATAACCCTGAGGGTAGAAACATGAAGACAGATTAACAGAAGCCTTTAGGGCATTAAAAAGGTTTTCCACACTGGAGACGTGAACTGTCATCACCATAGCAATCTCAAAGGCAGAGGGAAGTTTGGGTAAGAAAGAAATAAAGAATCTTTTGAGGGGTTTGTGCCTTAGTCAGTTTTGATGGTCTGAGCCCCATGAATGATGTCCTCTGTCTCACATGTAAGGGCCTTACTAGTGCAGAAAGGATGTAGAATGTTGTCATGGACCTCTGAGTCATCCCAGTCTGAGATCTGGTTGAAAGAGGGCATCTTGCTTGATGTTATGCGAGTTAGAGCTGGAATGGTGAATAATAAAGACCAATGAGCTTGACGCAGGTTGAGTCTGTTGGCACATTGAAGGTATACACAACTTTTATGATCAGGCTCAAGGCAAGATGTAAGTTTTGTTAGAGAGGCAGCAGTCTGATTGTAGTTTTGTATGAACCTTCAATAGAAATTTGCAAACTCCAGGAACCTCTCCAACTGTTTTCTTGTCATGGGCCAGTCAGCAAGTGCTTGTACAGTTTGTACAGTCAGGCTAAATGTCGCGGTCAATTATTCAAAATATAACAGCAGTGTTTGAAATTGTATTTTCTCATCCCCTTCTCTGATGAGTACTAGATGATAGGCACTGTGGAGCTCCAACTCAGTCAAAACAAATGGATTAAAGGGAGAGGTCATTTATTTTGAACAATGATCTGATTGAGGCCTTGATAATCAATACATGGCCTAAGAAAGTTTTTTTTTCTGTGAAGATGAAATCAGTACCCAACAGAGAAGTTGTACTACCAAACCACCATAAGCCACACCTACTATGAGAGGTGGAGAGTGTAACAGCTGACTTTAGGCAGTTAGCGTGGCAACTAGGACTTCAGCTGTCATCTTTACCCTTTTATTGGGGGATTAAGTTCATTTAACCATAGGAAACAAAAGACATTGAGGGACAAAGGAGATAAAGAACTGACCTTGTTTATGGTGGTTACCAAAGACAATGAATGGAATAGGGACAAAGTAATGGTTGCCAGTGATTGTCCGTTGAGGTTGAGGCTGCCAACGGCTGTAGGACACAGATATCTATGATTGCTTCATCCATTCTGCATCAGCCAAGAACTTTCAAATACGGGTTATCATACACTGCCTAGCCAAAAAAAATAGTTGCCACTTTGATTTAACTAAGCACATAGGTACGAGTCTCCTATTGGATAATTACTGCATGGGCAATTATCTTTCAGCTGGCAACAAGTTATTTAACCCCAACTGGTCTCAGTTGTCGTGTCCTTGGGCAAGACACTTCACCCACAACCATGTCAAAGACACATCCTGTGGTTGTGATAAAGATGTCAGTCTGTTTGAGAAGGGTCAAATAATTGGCATAAAGCAGAGAAAACATCTACAAAGATAGCAGAAACTACTAAAATTGGGTTAAGAACTGTCCAACACATTATTAAAAACTGGAAGGATAGTGGAGACCTATCGTCTTCGAGGATGCCCCTAGTGCCTACTGTGCAAGCCAGTGGGGGCAGTCTATGATCTGGGGTTGCTGAAGTTGGTCAGGTCTAGGAAGCTTATCGAAACAAGCCCACATCGAATACATGCTGTAATCAAAGCTAAAGGCGTTCCGACGAAATATTAGAGTGTGACTTTCTTTATAAAGGCTACTTTTTTGCCAGGCAGTGAATTTAACACAAAGACCAGATTCTAATTGAGGTATCCTCCCAGTTGGACATGTCTAAAACACTTCTCTTGAAAGATGTATAGAAACTGTTCCTACGAGTGAGTCTTGCCACTCTGTAAAAACATAAATTCATCTGCTTGTTTTCAGAAATCACAAACACTTCAGGTAAAATGATAGTTCAGTCTAGTTTTACCTTACTGCTCATTTCTGTCTTTATCCCAACAGAGATGTAGAGTGTCTGCATCACCTCCTCAGCTGCTACACTGGCTGTAGGGACTTGGTTAGCAGAGGTCTGCTGAATTTTAGCTGGGCCAAATGTTTTCAACAGGGATGTTTAGATCTATTTTAATCTATGTTCTTAAACCTTTTTCTTTTTCAGTTCTAAGAGATGACTTCCGTCAGACACCCAGTGATGTGGTGGTAGCAGCAGGGGAACCTGCTGTCATGGAGTGCATCCCCCCAAGAGGTCATCCTGAGCCCACCATCTCCTGGAAGAGAAACAACATCCGGGTTAACGATCGAGATGAAAGGATTACTGTAAGCTGACTTGTGCTTCTGTGAATTTGTTACAAAGACAGTATGAACGTAGAATGACAAAAAGTAATTTCTCACATAAAGTTTTCCAGTGTCTTACAATAATTAAGTTTTACCACTGTCCTTAACAGTGGAAGACAACATGCCTGATAAGGGGGATATTTAGTCATTTTTGAATCATGTTCAGTCAAATATCAGTGGTAAACACAGCTAACCAAAAAGTTTGCTTCACTAACCACTAATCATCACCAATTTATTTTCATTTAAACAATTTATATCGTTAGCCTACATTATTAGATTTAAAATTTTAATTCTAATTCTAACAGAATAGCCTCTTGTCAACATAAATATCTTCAAACTAACGAAATATAAATGTATTAGAGAAGAAAATCCAACTGGATAACATCAGACTGACTGCAGGTAAAATATACCACAGGTCTGGACCATACGGGGATTTTCTTCGTATCTGAAAAAAATCTTAGAATACGAGAAAACTGTTAAATGATAAGTTCTCCTAAATCACTCGTACCACAACTTAAGAACAAATCTGTTCGTACGAACGGTTCTTGCATGAAGCACAATGAGACATTCATCCCTTGTTGTAAGTCAGATATTTAGAATTGTGAATATTGTGTAGCACATTGTCAACTTTACAGACTGAGCAGTAGAAATATCTCTAAGTTAACTGGCCTCAGGCTGCAGTTCTTGTCAGATAACAGAAGAGCTCAGAGGAAAAAGCATTTATTACGACTGAGTCAGTATCCTGTTTCAAACGGTCTTCTGAGCTTCTCCTCTGACATTTTCCTCATGGGCTCGTCTCCCTCTCTCCTGCTCCTCCCTCTCTCCTCTCGTGCTCATTTTCAGATTCGTGGAGGCAAGCTGATGATTTCTAACAGCAGGAAAGGTGATGCTGGAATGTATGTGTGTGTTGGAACCAACATGGTTGGAGAGAAAGACAGTGATCCTGCTGAACTGGTTGTATTTGGTGAGTAACCTATATATAAATTAAAGGCCTAGCATTTCTTAAAGGAACGGTACAGTTGTACTCTTGTTTAATAAATGTAAATACAAAATGTTTAAAGGAAAGAAAAGATAAACACTTACTTTGTAGAGATGAGGAGCAATGACAAAAGATGCCGTGAGTGCAGACTCCTGCTGGTTCTGGTAAAAAGTTGGCCCTAATGGCTGGGTTGCAGTCACATGACTTGGATGACAAAATTCAGATGTGTGTGTGTGTGGTGGTGGTAGGGGGTGGGGGGCAGGAAGTGATATGCTCTGGTTCAAAACACAGCTAAATGGATCACAGCGAGTGACCTAAATGGGCTGGTGCAGATGACACTTCGTGAAAAGATACACTTCAATTTAGGATCTGGTCCATATTGTCTTAATAAAAAGACTTGTCATATAATCTGAAGGATTTACCTGGAGTCTGGTGCTGCAGACCTCGTATTCTACAACAAGACAAATCTATCAGTTTGCCTGGTTTCTTATGGAACAGAAAACATCCATGTTGGTTTAATTCATAACTGGACCTGAGTGAGTTTTATCCCCTGATCTTCTAATTCTCTGCAGTTTATTTACATAAGAATATTTCACAATAAAGGTCACCTCAGGGCACAAAACAAAAGAGAAACCAAGTCCAAATTATAAATCCAAGTCAGTTAAACACAGATCCAGATTAAATCAAGCTGTAACACAGTACAAGCACCGGCAGTTTGCTTTGAATTACTAAATAAAAGTTATTGTGTTGAATTTTCACTTCAGTAAAGTGTTTTTGTGGTCTTTTCAGTTTTTAATAAACCAAATAAAACAGAAGCAGCACTTTAAAAGCTGTTGAAAATGTAATGAAACTGTTTTTTCAGAGAGGCCAGTCTTCATCAAACAGCCAGTGAACCAGGTGGTGTTAGCAGACGACACGGTGGAGTTCTTCTGCGAGGTGCACGGAGATCCGCTTCCAACCGTCCGCTGGCGGAGAGAGGAGGGAGAGCTGCCGCGAGGAAGGTACAAAATCCAGACAAGTCTCAGTTTTACTGTTCGCTGCTGGTGCATATATTTATTACTGTTGTTACATTACTTATAAACAGGAAGAGATCAGAACTGTGACGTTGCTGGAGAGGTGGTGGATTTTAATAAGTTCTACTTCTTTGCACTCAATGAAACGTTTATTAATATTTATTGTATCACTGTCATTTTATTTCTAATTTATATTCAGTAAACTTTGAAATACGAAAAATGATACATGTAAGAACTGTAATATGACAGCTTCCTGCCTGAGAGCAACATCTCTGCTTTTCTTATTTATCACCAAACACTCAGAGGAAAACACCCATGATGTTTTTTTTCTTTCTTTAAAAGAAAATATGTAAATCGCTCAATTTACTACTTTTCCTTTTACTTACTTATTTATTTCAAGTGCTTTATACACCTCTACTGAACAGTTACTTCAAACAAGTTGTTCTTTTCCCGGTACTTCAGTGATCTTGTGTGTTTTGTTTAGGTTCAATAATGGTTTTAAACTGAGTTTAACGACACATTCTGGGTTCAACCTTTTTATCTTTAATGTGTTTCCAGATTTGAGATCCGCAGCGATAACAGCCTCCGTCTGAGCCAGGTGCGAGCCGAGGACGAGGGCTCTTACACCTGTGTGTCTGAGAACAGCGTGGGGAAGGCTGAGGCGTCTGGCACGCTAACAGTGCACGGTGAGACACACACAGTCGCCCGCCGCTTGTTGTGCCACAGCTGGAGCCACTCTGTCAAAACTCATAAATAACTTCGTGTGAAAGGTGCACTTCTTTAAAATGTGGGAAGTACGTGTTGTGGATGACTCACAGCTACTACCACACCAAGTCTGGCTGAGTTACAACCATTTTATGTTTCCCAAGATCAGTTGGCTGTGGCAGCCATCCTGAATAAGGTTAACTTCCAGCTGTATATGTTCATCCAATCATTTTCTTATGAGTTTTAATAAAGTCTAAAGCTGCATGAATGATGTGTGAAAACCAGCAGACATTTTCAAACTTCAATAAAAGATTTTCTGCTGCTGAATTCTTCACAAACCGTGTTTCCATCAAAGTTTTTTAATTTGCATTTTGAAGTTTTGCATCAGAAAAGGTGAATAGATTCGAAAAAACTTCCTCTAATGCGCAAAAAAGTGTATACGCTCACTTGAGGTGGTTTTTGGGTTTTTCAAAAAAGAGTTAATGTGCAAAAGAAGAGATGGAAACACATGAGTCAAATAAGTTCTGATGTAGTGAACATTTACCTCACATGTTGATCAGCTGTTTCTGCTGTCTGTCTGGTACCGGACTGCAGCTGGACCCTCCTCCTCCTCCTGCTCCTGCGTCTCCTCAGTTATTCCCGTAACATGAAGAGAATCTCATTTATTTTTCTATGTCTCCAGACAGCAGTAACATCACCAAAACTAGTTGATCTGACAGAATAAGTACAACTTTCCTGATAGCAACACGTTCCTGATAGCTTCTCTCCATTATTCTGGGAGTGTCTGAGAGTTTGTGACTTTACTTCCTGTTTACTACAGACATGAGTCTGATGTAATTACACTTTATGTAGCCTGGGTGATTTGCAACAAGCCAGTTGATGGAAACATGTCTGATTTGCATTTCTTCTTTTTTGCAAAGTTTTAAAAATTAGCTCAAAATTCAAAGTTCGGCTACTGGCAACACTTTCCACAGAAATTCTATAATCAAACATTATTATTCTGATCTTACTGATTTTGTTTGTGCAACAGACCCGTTGGGACTTTGAGAAAATACAAATTAAAACAAAATGCAATGATTTTCAAATCTCATGATTCATTCACAGTAGAACATTGTTAACTTGTAATATGCTTCAACTTAGAAATTCTTCCATTTGTAGAACAAAATTGTCATTTTGAATTTGATGGCAGCAACACACTTTAAATTGGACATATGATACTTTTAAATCCTTCCTTTTCAAATTTAAATCATTCAGTTGGGTCTTCATTACAAACTTTGGTCTGAATTCCTCCTTATTCTAACTACACTGTAAACACAAATTTTCTTTTACATAATAAGTCAAGCTATTATTACTAATCTTTTCATGTTTTTGCAAAAGGCGAGGCCATTACT
>JARVJO010000082.1:13866782-13879785 GCA_031762555.1 Cynodonichthys magdalenae
GAATTGAGGCAGTTCTGAAGGCAAAAGAGGGTCCAACCCGTTACTAGCATGGTGTACCTAATAAAGTGGCCGGTGAGGGTAGTCACTGGACTACTTTACCCTGTTCTATAATAAAAATGTGTGTGTACACACATACACACACGCACCTCTGCCAATCTGTCTCAACCCAGTCAGAATTTTACCTGACGTCTCCAAACAAGTTGAAGGGCATTGAAGCAGTTTTTTTGACACCTGCACAGGAGAACTCTCCTCTGACAGAAAACCTCCACGGGTCAGGTCTAAAAAGCCACAATGCTGATTAAGAATAATTATTTAAAAACTGCTTTCATTTCATTTCTAAAATGTACTCCAGCAGATCAAATTGTAAATTTTGCAGGCGACTATGAAGGTGGATATGAATCGAGCCAAGAATGCAGGTTTGCAAGCCGTGCACATAAACATGGGCTGTGATTTTCTAAAACTATCCATTAAATTCTCAGTTGTTGGCTTTGTCACAAATACTCAGAGTTCTCTGAGACTTCTGCTGAAAAATTACACATTTTCTTAAAGATTTGAGTCAGCAACTCGTCAGATATCATCTTAACCACTTATAAATATTTGACTGACCATCACAAAAAAAATCACCAGACTATCCTTTAATCCAAACTAACTTCCTTTTTGTTTGACAAAAAAAACCAAAAACTACTTTTTAAAATTTAAAGTGGTAAATGTTTTGTGTTGATATAATTCCAGGTTTTGTAGCTAAAAAAAAATGCTAAAGAAAATTCTACTTCCTGTTCTCCTTCCAAGTCCTTAAAAAATGTTTGACTTACAAAAATCATTGTGACTTGTTGAAACTATTTATTTATTTATTTTGTTTTTGTTTATGCAGGGATCACTCGAGTGGTCGGGAACAAGAAGGGCATTTTTACTCGACAAAGACAACCTAAATCAGCGGCCTTCTTACTGAAGGAGCGTTACTGGAGACTGGCGAACGAGACGGGCCGGCTGCCTCTGTGGACCAAGTACCCCTGTTCACTCTGACCCACAGACTGCAGAGAACTGGGTCCAGAACCGCTTCAGCCTCATGGAAACTCTTTGCCTCAGGTCAGATCTTAATGAACCAATGAATGTCTGCATTTAAACTGTGACACAATCTTGTAGGTTTTTCATACTTTATTACATTATAAAAATGAAATATCAGTCTTTAGTGCAACTTTTGAGCTTTTAACAGGTGAAAAAATATATCAAATATTTTTAAAAAACTGCAACTATAAGTAGAACTTTCCATCAGCAAAATAAATGAAATGTATCTTTTATCAAATCAAATGTTCTGGTTTAGACTGAACAATTGGATGTCAGTATTTTTATATTTTAGCCTGTAACTCTGCAACTTCAGTCTTACTCATTAAATAACTTTAAATTGAATTGAAAATTGAATTGAAATGAATTTTTAAAAAAACATGTTTTTTCAATTTAATGATTCAAACTGAAGCGGCCTGAGTTTAAGAACTAAATCACTACATTTTATTTTATTTTTTATTTTTTGCTGAACTGACTAAAATTTTATTGCAAAAAAAAAAAACAACCAAGTGGTGCTGTTACCATGGTTACCATCACATAACTAATACACAGGTGTGTTATTGGTATACCTGAGTAAAGGCTGGACCAGAGATGCTGACGTAAAAAAACCAAACAAACGTAAATTAACCTGACAGATTAAAGAAACTGTTGGAAGAAAATAATCGTGTTTGAAGTCATTTTCTTTTTCCAAAAAGTTTGATATATTAAATTGACTGACTAAATGGAGTAGTTTAACAAGTGTTTGATTCTTTTTGTCCATTATTGCCCTGAATAATACTGTGTTGTTAATGTCAAAGCTGAATCTAATCAGAAATTCTATATTTTTTAAAAAAAATATGCAGTGCTTGATGTGTTTGAATCAATAAAATAAAGATATTTTTTAAAACAATCCTGAACATTGTATTTGTCTCCTACAGCCAATTTTTTTTTACAGTAGTTCAACTCAAACTTTTTAAAGTAATTTCATCTGATTTCTGTTTTCAGCAACCCACCAAACTCTGAGGCCCGCCACATCGCTCATGTCAAAGGGCCAGTTATTAACTTTTCTTTGATTTCAAGTTTAACTTCGACTAAACACATTCCTCGTCTCGTTCTGAACACCGCTAACAAACAATAAATGAGCTCTACGTGGTATTTCCTGCATAGAAACAGTGTTTCAACACGTCCTTTAATAACTGAAAAGTACTACGTGTATGACTGACTTGATGTGAAAAAAGTAATACAGAAATATTAATAAAAGTTTTACTCACTGTTGAGTTGTGGTAAGTAGCTGCCATCTTGAATTCTGAACTCTCCCACAAGAGTGACGTTCCAGTTTACATTTACGATTTGTAAGTGGGGAAATTAGTTCATGGCTTTAAAGGAGCATATGCTTTTTTTTTTAAAGACATTAATACATTTTTTAAGCTTTTGCAGACCATATAAAAAGCCATGTGGGCCACACTTGGCCTGCGGGCCTTGAGTTTGACACGTGGACCACGGTAGAGTCTGATTGGAAAGTTCCCCAAAGTGTTGCCACAAAGTTTGAAGCCCAAATGCCTCAATGTGAAGATCAGAATTCATCAACCCACAGGTGTGTTTGAATACTTTTCATACGGTGCATCTTCAACATATCGCCCACCAGCAAAAAGATGTTTTTGTCTATTTGTTGTGTTAATGAAATATCCCATGAACTGAACTGATTTGAATGAAACTCCAAATAATCAATTCTGGAGTCAACCCAGTCCAAGGTGGCCACAGAAAAATTATTTTAGTAATAATTGGCAAAGCTGACGGTCATTAACAACATATCTTGATAGCTGATAATACAAGATGTTGGGATAATGCATGAGTTACTTTCAAGGTTTTACAGCCATGAAGAGCTGTATTGTTTTATTACCTTTGATCAGTAAAACTGGAACGTTCTGCTACAAAAACATCTGATTGGACAAAGTAACTCAAACCTCATGCTGACCTCGCATAAACAGAAATAATGTAGTTGAATTTAAATGAGTTAAAGTGACAGGTGGTTTCAGAGGGAATGTTTTAATGGTAGATCATTTCCACATGACGACAGTTCAGTTTGCTCAACAGTTTCCCCACATTATCAGCTGGATTTAAACTAATTTCTGCACCATCCTACAAAAAACACTTTTCCATGTGTGAAAAATACAATTTTTTTCAAACATATTTGGCAACACAGAAGCAAACCTAGTGAGTTTTCCTCCACAATGAATTTTCTGTTTTTTGTTTTGCTGACACAAGGATTTCTATCCCTCCATCCCCTCAACTTTTTTATTTTTCATTGTTTTTACTAAAATAATCCAGAATGTTAACAGTCTATACACCTAAAGGGCATAATTAATGGTGGTTGGGGGTAAAACAATAAAAAAAAAAACATTACAATCTTATTTGAACGGAGCGAGATCCTAGCTAACAAACAAGTCTAGCTAGAAGATAGTTACATGATGGAGTCCAGAAAAAAATAAAACCAGCCGGTGATTTAAAAGGGTCTATTGTTTAGCAGGTTATGAGTGGATTTTTGCAGTTATTAGGAATTAAATCTTTGGGAATTACCAATTTGGGATTCTGTTCTCAGGAAGGCAAGTGAGACGTGCCTGATGCTTTTATCCCTGCCCCCCCAAGGCCGTTCCTGTTGCTTATCTTTGGCTCGAGGCCTAGTGATCAGACAGAAGGCACTTTTGTTGGCTTTAGTGATGCATCTAAACATGGCAGTTATACCTCAGGGTCTTCACCAATATGGATGAGAATGGAGTGTCGATCGCTTCAACATCAAGTAATCTAAACGGCAGAGATCCCTTCGACTCGATGTTCCCAATCATATTAAAAAAAAGGAACTTTTTAAAAGAGGTTCTGCAAGACCAGAATCATTTCTGTCAGTGGGGTATACCTGCCATCGAGAAATAAAATACAAACAGGTTCTGCGAGTTTCCTGCAGGAGGAATTCTTCAAAACAAAAAAAAAAACATGGAACAGTGTTGTGAACTCAGATTTTCCAAATAAATTCTTAAGACAATAAAAACAGACCTTGTTCAGTGAAGGACAGACTCGTTTTTTTTCTCCAACATTACTATTAATGATCATGTAAACCAAAAAAAAAAGAACCCAATATCTAAACGAGCTTTTCTTTTCCAGGCAGCCCATTGGTTCTATTTATTTTGAATATGGCAAAGACTTTGAGATGTGTCGACAAACTCAAATCTCCATAACTAACAAACATTTATATGAAAGCACATCAGGCACGTTCGCTTATTTCTTTAGCAAGTCCCAAAACCATGAACCATGGAAAGCAGTAGTGTTACAGACATTTACTTAAACAGGAGAAAAATCAGATGAACAGTTTATTAAAGAAAACAAAGGTCTTCCTGGAATATAAGGGGGAAAATTCTGATGACTTAAATGCTTGGAAAAAAGTAAAAATACCTCAACAGAAAATGACTTTAGTAAAAATGAATTTCACTGATAAAAGTACTGAAGTCATAAAACTGTTGACAATAATTGGGAAATAAAATTTTTACATACTCTAAGAAACAAAGTGTTGACTTTACTGAACCAAGTTATGTCAACTGGTTCCACTAAACCATAATTTACACATCAAGGGAAATGTGTAAACTGCTTTACATTTACTCAACTCCTCAGTGGAACCAGTTGACACAACTTCTTTAAGTAAATGCAACACTTTTTTTAGAGTGCATAAACCACTCCTTTCAATGAGTTCTGGTCTTATTTCAATTTGTAGCTTGACAAGCTGTTAAATTTTAAAGTGAAGAAGTAAAGTTATCCTTTTTGTTTTGAATGTAACAAAATAAGAGAACTTGCGATTAAAAAAAAAATACTTAATTACTGTAACGAAGTAAATGCACTTCTTTACTGAACACCTCTGTAAAATAAATGGTAGGAAGCAGGACAACAAAAAACAATTAAAAAATGAGTATCATGTTCGTTTTCAAAGTGCTTCATCACCAATGTTTGTATTTTATGACAGATGACTGGGAATGTAAAATCTACTACATAGTTTATTACCACAGATAAGCCAGACCTTAATTATTCCAATAACTCTGTGAACATGTGTAAAACTGTCTAAAGGCTGGATCCTGGATAAAAACCTCCTCCTCCCTACAAGCCGACGTTAGATCGACCATTCGGTGCAACAGAAAACAGTGACAGACTTGAAAAACAAAAAGAAATGGCTCAATGCCACATCATCTTATCTGGCTTTGTGTGCAGTTTCCACAGCGTTAGTTTTGTTCACACCCTGAAAATGAACTGTAACTCAACTCGGATCAGATCACTGCTACTGTTCAACCCAATGTTTGCCAAAACTCTGTGAGCGTTAGTGTAACCGCAGGATGAGGGACTGCCGACCATCACAGTGTAGCAGGCTTGTTGCTACCTCATGAGACTATTAGGAAGAGAGAAACACTTCACTGGTATCTTCATTTACAAAATTACGAACATAAAAAAAAAAAAAAAAGTCATGCCCCCAAGACAATAAAAGGGGAAAAATAATTAAACTGACATTACCCACCAAAAAACACTTGCAGAAAGGTGAATTCACCTTAACACTCCTTTAGGCACATACGATCCCACTTGTGTGGTGGTCAGGAATGCTTTTCACGCACACAAAAAAATAAAATAAAAAAAGAAGTGTGTGCCTTTTTGCAAACTTAGTGAAAAGAACCCACAGTTCTGCTTAAAAGATGGAACGACTTCCTGCCAGCTTCCTGTGACCAGGATCGCATCGTCCCATCCATTCACCTCCGCCTGTTTTAGCCAGTCAGATGTTTTAATCGTCATATTAAAACAAAAATAAATCACAATCTAGCCTGAAATATTGCTCAGCAGCTATTTACAGAGTTGCAAAACAAATACAAAATAAAATAAACAAACGAAACAATCCAACTGATCTACACACAATACCTCACATTGTCCCGTGTTTATTCTTTAGTGGTCCTTGTCAAAAAGGAAATGTACTACAAAGTGTAAACATGAGGGGGAAAAATTCAATATAAACGCTAATCATTTTCATTAACCCTCTGCTCAGCCTGCCGTGGAACCTTTATATGGAAACTTTACTAGATGAGTGCTGTCTGTCTGTTTCCCTACATTTGGGACCTCTCAGCTCTGAGTTTTAATGCAGATGATCTGTGCAGTAACAGAAAGTTTCTAACAATTTCAAGTAAACTGAAAAAAATAAAATAAAAATAAATCCTAATAAAAGTCCTCTTTCTCCTTCCACTTTGCGATCCTTTTTGCTCACGTGAAAGCTGTCCTCCGTCAGTCTGTGTTGTGGGCTTGGGTTGCCCGTTGGGTGTGGGGGCGGTGTTTCGTCCGCACACGCAGAGACACACATACAGCCGGCACCATCAGTGGGCGTATAAGGTTAAACAAGGCAGGGAGATTAAAAAAAAAACATCTTTCACATACAAACCCTTCAGTGTTTGCAATCAATATTGAGATGCCAGGTGCGACATTTATGGTAAATTCTTCATTTTTTTTTTAAACACACAGCAGAATAAACATTGTTTGGAAGCAAGGTCTCCTGGTGGCGAGTCAAATGTTCAGAGGTCATGTTCTTTTTTTTTTATTTTGTTTTTGTTGCTGTTTTGTTTGTTTTTTTCTCTGCAGCTTTAGTCCTGCTTGGCCTGGAGCTGCTGCTTCCAGGCCTCGTTCAAGTAAACCAGTCGCTTGTAGTTGAGGATAAAGAGAATGAAGTTCAGCGCGTACGTGGTGATGCAGATGATGCAGAAGTCCTTTAGGACAAAGTAGAGGATGTAACCCAGGTAGAGCGAGCCCACCACGGACAGGATGGACGTCATCATGAGAAAAAGGGCAGCCATTGCACTGACAGTCATCCCTGCGCCAAGAAACACAAACGACAGCTTAGTGAACACACACACACAAGCATCATGATGAGTTTGCTCTTTTTCCACTCAGACCGTTCTCTCTATCCTCATGATGACATTCAGCAGACTAGTCACACTGTTCTCTCATCACGAGGCGCGACAGGAAGTGATCTGATTTAAATCAGTTTTTGATCAGAATTAAAGCACAAAGTTAAAGTTTCTCACTTCCCTAATAAAGTTATTGTACGCTTCGTTTCACGGTTTCCCCTTTCAAACTGAAAGCGCCGATGTAAACTGGCTGGATTATCCTAAGACGAAATTTAAAAGTTTCTCAACTGAATTCTGCAACCTACTGTGATCAGTCACTTTTCACTAAATTTAAAACAGATTCTGTGAGAATCCGCATATGCCTTGTTCTTTTTTCCCCCGTTTCAAAACAAAATGAGGAAAAAAAAAGTTTTTTTTTTAAACTAAATTAATAAAATGATAATTGCAAAACTAAAAAAATTCTACTTATTTTCATTTTAATGCTTAAAGCACAGATAAGGTTTATATTTTATTTGTGCACCATTTAGGACCTTCTAGTGGAACCAGAAATCATCACGGCCTGAAAACTCGGAGCATTACGTTTCCACTTCTTACCTTGTTTGTTTTATTTAGGAGTCGACGATTCTCATTGTGATTTGATGATATTACTGTGAACAGACTTGCTTTAATATTCAAAGCTATAAAGAAAAGGGTTCGGGTGGAGCCATTGTCAAAATGTTTGGCTTCCAGCCATGATAAGATCTTGTTTTAATAGCGATGTTCGTCTTTTCCGGTATCACTTCACATTAAAACAATCATATTTTGGATTTAGATTGCTGAAACAGAAAACTTGTGGAATTTTTATTAGTCCCATTTTGCATTTTTAGGTTTAGGCTTTAAAAATAGAAAAAACAAAAAAACAACATAGTTTTCTTTTTGTGATTTTGTTTTGAAATGGAAAAAACAAATGAACCATACACAGGTTTGTGTTGAAGTACTGCAGAGCTATGAAAGAAACAAAGTACAACATGTTTATGTTAGACACACAAGATCCAACCTAATTTACAGCTCAGTCATGAAGGTGTCGTTCAGACCCGACTGCTTTCAGATCATCTTAAATACAGCTGTAAATGTTCTCAAAACAACTTCTCCAGACCAACTTTGGATGTAGTCTGGACCCCATTTTAGTCCTGATCCAGACTTCTTGGAACATCTTGAATACACTAAAGGTTTTGATGAACTGTTTATCCAAACCACTCTCAGTAAACATGTCTACTTTGTAAAGTTTTCATTAAAAAAATAAAAAATTAGCAGAACACTGGATGGTGAGTTTTACCTTAGTTAAATGTTTATGTTTTTTAGAATGATCGGACCCCCTATGGTCACTGTAAAAGCTATAATGTGCTGCGTCAATCAGAAAACAACAATCTGAGGAGCGATATATTAAATGACATACACCTAACTAATGTTCTGTTTACAGAGAAGCTATATAAAACAGAACTGTTTTAATGTTTAAACTGTAGTGGAGTTTTATGGGATAAAACCTTCAGTTTTTGCTCTCTCACTGAGCTCAGTGGAGTCCCTGTAAACTCATTTATTTCACTCATATTTCATCTGTTAATGTGTGTGTTGCAGTCTTAATGACAATAATCGGAGTTCAGATGTAATTTGTACAGAAACTTCAGCAGACCTGCTGTCACACCGTGGCTCACTGTGTGAAGGGGCTGCATGTTTATTTAAATGAAATTGGATCTCTCTGTACACATTTTAATACCAGGTGTGAACACTCGTTCTCAGAGCTGAGCACTTCTGATCAGTCAGAACACATGTTAATGCCAGCTCTTCAAAATAATCAGTGCTGAAACTATCTGGCACCGTGTTAAATATGGAAATCCTGGACCCGCTGTGGCAGCTTGGTTTAACTGGGCTGCTGCGTTAGTCAAATAAGTCCTAACTGTTGTGGCTAAAAGGACCTCTTGTTCTGCGCCAGACCCAGGTGGCCACGGGGGCCTACAGGCCACTCTGCAGGCAAACACGTCAAACTAACACAAGTGAGTCAGCACCACTGCCAGTGTGCTGAGAGGACAGGAAAATATATCTGTGATTAAAGTTTAAGACAAAAATGTCAAGTTGGAACAAGTCAAACACCAGGAGAAATGTTAAAATTCACTCCTCAGTGTGACAAATAGCATCTTTAAGACTCAAACAGATCCATGAAACAAAAGTTTCTACCGTTTGCTTTTACATTCTGTCGCCCAACGTGACTCCAGCATCATGTCAGTCGGGTTTGTTCAAATATCGCTGCAACACATGGCAGCATAAAGCAGAGTCAGCATTTTACTTCAAGTTACTTCCACTTAAAACATCTTACCCAGTAGGAGCTGAAAGGCATAAAAGACAATCCCGTAGACACTGTTGGGTTGATTCAGCACACTCTCATTTCCAAATATTGAGCCTAAGAGTCCAAATCCTCGACCCCACCTAAACAGGAAAAACACCAGAAAAGAACAGCGACAACTTTAAACACTCAAACAGTCGTCCTGGTGAACTCAGTGAGACACACTAAAGGATTAAAATACCTTTCAAGTTAAATCATCTTATGTTATGAAAGAAACAGTTGTTTTAGTTAAACATAAACTGATTGTTTTGTGTATTTTTTTAATCAGTAATGTCCCATTTTCATTTCATTTCCCAGTATTGCTCTTTAAATGCAGCTGCAATGAAGAAAATAAATTTTTGCTAGAAAACTTGGTTTCTGGTAAATATTAAAATTATGAATCCGTTACAATAAAAATGACCTGAACTGACAATCTGTTCGTATTTTTACACTTGATGCTACAACAATAAAAGCCAGAAATGTGGCAAAATGTTAGAATGTTTTATAAGGTAGTGCTGGAAGGTTTTACAGTAAAAAAAAAATAGAAAAAAGGTCAGACAACTCTAATGATTTATTTATTTTTTTGCTGTAAAAGTCAGAGGATTCAAGCCTACGACTCGCAATCAGAATTTCCTCTCTAACCTCTGAGCCACAAAAATCATTCATTAATGTGCAACTTTTAAAAGAAATACTAGATATTAAAATGTACAAATAACACAGAAAATCTTCTACATTTTTAAAAATGTTGCTTTAAATTAAAAGGGCACCTGCTGAGGTGAGAAATAAAAGTTAAAGGTGTTTTAGATTCAATTTTGAAAATGTTTTGCAGAATAACGCGTCATCTAGGGTTGGGCAAAATTGTATCGTGTGCAATTAATCGTCAGAAAAACTTAAATCGATTATCGACTAGGGCATGCAGACGTCCAGGGACTCCAGGGGATTAATCGTCATATTAATCATTATCGGCTAAATACCACAATTAATCGTGATTAATTTTTTTTGCCAATATTGCCCAACCCTAGTGTCATCTGTTAATGCTCGTATAAGTTGTGACTGACTCAGATTTTAGCTCAATATCTGTATGCAATAGTATTTTTTTTTTTCATTTGAATAACTTTACTGTACAACTTGACAGGAATGCGAGTCTGAATTTACTTTTAAGTGAGCTGGAACTCAAATAATGTAAACAATTTTTTTTGCCACAATATAGAACAGAAAGAATAAAGCTTCTCTCAGTGAGTTCAGCTGTCAAAATATCCCTCTGCATCCCCCTACATGGGGAAAAAAGATAATAAATCACATACTTCAGCAATGCTATAAACATTTTCCACGTGCATTTAATCTCTGGACCATCCAACAAGCTGTATGCGTCATCGGGTGAATGAAATCCTCCTCCTGAACAACTGATCAATAGGTTATCAATAAATCAACAGGAAAATGGCCTGACATCCTTGAGACCAATCTACAGAGCCTGAATAAACAGTTTTATATCAAACTTTTATATGAGTAAATCCCTCAATAGACTAGTTTTTAATCCTATTTGCCCGTTGTCTCAGAAATAATGTAGGTAGGAGAAGGAAAAAAAGTCCATAAATTCTTCAAGTGCTATAAGCTTGAAAAAACTAAGATCAACGCCAACATTGTCTAATTTGGTGATGAAATAAGGAAGTTATGGCAATTTTTGTATCAAAAGTTGCTCAAATTCTTCTGTTGATTTAACATTGAAAACCTGTAATTCTGCAAAAAAAATAAATGAACATAACTTCTTTATTTCTTGAGATAATTGGATGAAATTTTCAGTAGTAGCAGCAAATTGCATGCTCTTAATATCGGATACTCATATTCATTATTAAACACAACTGTATGATCTAAAACTATCGTGCAATCAGAATAGGCACTACTAGACAGAAAAAAATTATTTGGGGATAAAAGAAAAAAAAAATCACTGTTTTGTTACCACCATAGCATTGTTGCATGCAGGTTCTAAAATACCATGTTCTCATCATCAGATTGTCATGTCATATAGTCAGTATTTAGATGAAATATTATATTTTAGTGCCATCTACCTTAAACCTTAACATCGTTTTTAAGCTGGCTGAAACAGAGCAACGTTTTCATCCCTCATAAACTGCAAGAAAAAGTCTGAATCGATTTGATCAAAAACGTGGCGAAAGAGTAACTTCTTTGCTACGTCATGTTAAAACATCAGAGTGAAACACTCCTGGACAAATAAAAAACAATAATTGGAGGGGAGTCTGAAAACACAACGAACACTATAATGTTAGGAGATGAATGTTTTAGGAATAGAAAACATATTTCATTCATTGCCAGTTCTTAGCTTCTTGCTTTCATAGAATTTCAATTGCAAGTCTCTAATGTAAACTTGTGTGATTTATCATTAAAAATAAAGAAGACATGACATGTTTAGATTCAATACATGAATTCTTAGCTGACATTTTTCAGCTTAAAAGACATGAGTAATAGTGTTCAGTAGTTATAATAATAAGGAAGACTGCCTGCATTCAATTAAGCTTAAGAGTTTGTAGTTTCTTATTGAGGGGGACTCTACAGATGGTTTTAACTTAATTAATGTGATGATTTGGCAGCTAAACTGTTGTTTTAATCTAAAATTTATTTATTATTTTAAACAAGAGATTACATGTGGCTTCTGGTGTAGACCTGCTCCCATATAGAATAACACTGAAGGATGTGGTGAGCAGTGACTATATCAAAATAATGTTTGATTGAAACCTGAAAGAAGCTGAGACACTGTACTGATCTCTCATTCAGCTAACATTAATGTCCCTGTAGGTAGTCAAGATGTGCGTTTTAACCCGAAGGTCTGTTTGCTGTTTAATGACAGCTGATGTGGCCGCCTTCCAGATGGAAAACCTTGTAAATCCAAGAATTTTAGAACCACAAGAAATGCTAGTTTTAGTCAACGGAGTTTTAAAAACACAAACTAGTCTACCCAAGACACCAGTTCCGGTACTAAGGTTGAAATTAGAGATGTGTAAGAAAGTTGGGTCTGATAATACAGGTTTATTTGACAGTGCTGACGTCCCTCTGTTGATAAGAAGACGTTCCAAAGAAGCTACAACACTCATGCTAACGGTTAGCAAAGTTAGCCTCGTCAAGCTAACTGGCTAATGCTGTGGTTAATAAATGACAAAACCTTTTAATTTCATTCAGGCAGGTCACCTAGTCACTAAGAATCATTCGTCACTTCTGCAGTTAAGCCGGTGATTTACAATTAGCCTTTAATGAGCAGCGAACAAGCCTTTTGACAGTTTGAACCGCGCAGCCATTCCCAGATTGAGCTTCAGTGAGCGTTAGAGAAGGCGCTCTTTGCTCAATTCAAATTACCTTGAGCTGAAGACTTTTGAACAGCTGACGGAGCTGCTGACGTCGCATAGGGCTTCATAACTCGGATCCCGCTCCTTTTCCCTTTCGACGTGAAAAGCGTACAGAGACAGCAGTATGCCCAGGAGGCAAACGACAAGCCTGGCTATTCTTTCCCACCGAGGGGTGGACACTCTGAGTACGGGCGCCGCCATCACTCTCCGGCCTAGCTGGAGACACGCATACAGACGTAGCGAGTTCTCCTGCGAGACAGAGCTGCGACGAAGCGTCAGGACGTAGCGCGACGTAAGGGGCGGGGCCTCTGTGCACGGCATCAAAACAAAAACAG
>JARVJO010000082.1:13879885-13944667 GCA_031762555.1 Cynodonichthys magdalenae
CTCGACGTGGAGGAGCAGCGGCTCTACTCTGAGTCCCTCCCGGATGACCGAGCTTCTCACCCTATCTCTAAGGGAGACCCCAGACAGTTACTAATCCACCAGATAACTTTGTTTTAATTTTTAAAATTGTGTCTCTTACAGTTGCTCACTTGGCTGTTACAAGAAGCATAAAGGTGAGTAAGTTTGATCCCTGGATTTTTGTTTATATATTTATTTAGTTGTAACTTATGTTTCTGTCTGCAGGCGCTTGTCTTCCTGATGAGAAGCCTGCTTCACTCGATCCTGAATCTGAAGATGCTGACAGCTCTGGTATCTTTTGCTATCATACATTTTTTTTAATTAAAGATTACATACAGCTACATTTGATTTTGGGGATGTGTTAATGTTAATTCCCCTTCAGTTTGTGCAGAACCATGGAGCGTTGATGGTCTGCTGCATCAAGATGACATCATTGACAAAGTGCCTCTGCAGAGGCTCCAGTTATTAGGTACTGATCCAATTTACATCTTGTTATAACATTATTATTAGAAGCAGCAAGTGTTTGAGAAACGTAAACTACCCAAACTTTTTCACTTAAGCTAACTAGCATTTTGCTTTTCTACAGGACAGTCTAAAGAACTAAGAGATCTTCTGTGCAACCCTCATCTGAGACGGTTGTTGCGCTCCGTCGACGGCTCAGAGAACAAAGACGAGGCGATGAAGGCTGCCATGCAGGAGCCTCTGTTTGTAGAGTTTTCAGATTGCTGTTTGAAAATTGTTGAAAATGAAGCCAATGGATTTATATCTGGTAATGATTGTGATTTGTAAAATATTTTTTGACCACACGTGTACGTTTCCATTGAACCTGTCATGTCACAGTTTGTTTTATAATGTTCAAATAAACGCTGAAATATTTTTCAACAAATTCCTTAAACAAGTTGGCAATAAAATGACTTTATTTAATTTAACATTTTCATTCATTTTGCTCAAACTGAAAACTAAAATATAAAAATGTCTAAAGTTCTGCAACAAACATCTCAGGTTCGAACCTGAGCACCTGCAGGTTGCCTGTGTGCAAAATATCTCCTGCAAACCTCACAGGACCCCCAACCCCCCGGCGTTCTACAACCATAGCTAAGTAGTGTCTTCCACAGAAGGTTTAAATGTGACTGATCAGTAATTGAAAGTTGTACATATAAATCTCTTGGTACCACTGAAAAAACAGCTGGTTTTACAAAATATAAATTGACACAGTGACAAATCCACAGCTGAATAAATAGAAAAGTCTAAAGATGTGAGCCAGAGCGGTGGGCTCAGTCAGAACAAGATTTATATTGCACAGAAATACAATGAGTCAAAGTTAATTAGCTAAAATGCAATCAAGTTTGTTTTTCATCCAGACACATCAGTAAATTAAAAAAAAGTTTGTATAAGTGCACCAGTTACGCTGCATGAATTTCAAGTTACCGTAATGTTAATGTTTCCAAATTTCACTTGTGACTTTTTGCAGCTGTGAGTTTTTCATGTGCAACACAATGTTAATGATGACATCTGGAACCAGATGTTCCACTAAATCTGACGCTTTACATTTATCTACCTCTAATAAATGGTTACACAGATTACACGACACTTTGATCAACTAGCAGACATTAAAAGAAGCAGTGATGGCACAAATCCTGCAGCTTCAGTCCCTTTAAGGTGCTAACATTGTGCGACACCAAGACGGATTTCTTAAGATTTTGTTTTGCAATGAAATAAGATTTATTATTTCTACATGTTGGATATATTGCTCCAGTCATGGCTAAATAAACATGACCCAATACATCGAACAGAGAATTAGGTCCTAAAGTGGTATGTGGAGAAATAGGCAGCTTTAGTACTTTGATTAAAACTTTTGCATTTTGTCAAAATGTAATGAATAAATACCTTATTGAAGTTTTTTTTTGTTTTGTTTTTTTACTTTTTTAGCAATAAGGCCCTGTCAGTAAAAGGTTCTAGACAACTTATGAAAAGTTTGTCCAACACTAGAGATGTCTACGCTGAAGATGGAGTCTAAAAAGTCCACTGGAAGTCTCTTGGATGCACACATACTGTAATGCTAACAATTGGATTTTATATATATATACAACCTATATGAGTGATTTAGTTTAACATTTTCCTAGGTTGGCAGAAGTTGTCTATAACATTAAAGTGTAATGGCCTGTAGCAACAAAAAACAAAAAAACAATTTTTTCTTTCCAGCTTGTAAATCTCTAAATCCAAATATTGTTTGAAGTTTCCTCTTTGAAGTGACATCAAAAATTCTTCATTAGAATAACCTGAAACTAGGATTCAGACCAAATATCAATGGGTTATCCTCATTAGGAAGACAAATCAAGGAACCGCCCTTATCAGGATGATCCAGGAATCAAAATGTAGTCAAGAATCTGAAAATGTGCTTTGTTCATTTTGACAAAATTTGCCTTAATTTTCAGTTTGACGTGATGGCTCAAATATTCTCAAACGTACATTTTTGATTTGTTAACGCTACTTTTATCCAGAAAGGCTCTTAAAGCATTATAATATAAAAATATGAGTTTTTGGTAAATCAGTTTAAATGCTTTAAATTAGATGCAGAAATAGGGTTGTTTCTTGCATGATGGATTTTTTTTGTTGTAGAAATAGCTTTACATTTCCAGACAATCACTCGGTGTGTCCATCATGACGTTGTTCTGCTGAAGGAATCCTTACAGAGTTTTTTCCAGCAGGATCTCATTGAAGCCCGTCACGTCACTCTTCAGGTCCGGCTGCATGTCTGCGTACAGAAGTGGTGATCGCTTGTAGTGCAACTTTACAGATCCCTGTGTGGGAAGATGGAAAACAAACGTGACATAACTCCATCAGATGTTATTATTATCATCCAGAACAGGTAGAAATGTGTCCTCACTCTGGGTTGAGCACGTATGGAGGCGAGCCCCTGCTTGTACTGGTTGGTCTCCACTTTGTACTCTCCTCTCTTGGAGGGCAGGTTGAGGGAGGCCATCGCAGACAGAACCTTCTGGAAGCCCGTCGCCGTCAGAGAAACCGTGATGGACGGGGCCCGGGCCAGCGCCAGGCCCATGGGCCACCCGCGCACCGGGACGGGCTCCTGAATGGTGGAGAGCTGCACCGAGCCGCTCTCGTGAACAGAGTTCAGTTCTGGGACGTCTTCTGACACGAGGTCCTCTGCATCGTCGAGTTCTGATTCAGCCAAGGATTTTAACAGGGCCTGCCATGAAGAGAAAAAGGATGTATTAACTTTGAACTAGTGGTGCAGTGTTTCCCTGAGAGTACTGGCCTTGCTTTTCTTTATTACAGAACATGAAAAAATCTGCAATTTCAAATGTCAAAAGTTTATTATTTACAAGTTTAAGAAATGTATACAAGTGGAAAAAAACTTATTTATTTTAAAATATTTTAACAGTCTACATCAGACTGTGTATTTTATTTGAGTCAGAGGGCTGTAGGCCTATAAAGAAGGAGAGACACCTTATTTTAAATAAAACAAATGTGTTTTTAAAGGAAACATAAGCTTTTAAATCCTTCTTTTTCACATTTAAATCATTCAGTTGGGGTCTATAAAGTAGAACTGCAATGCTTTAATCTGAAATCCTCCTTAATGTAACTCCACAAGCCTCTCTTTCACCCCTTTTCTGAAAAATCAACTCGTTTTGAGGCTGTATCTTTAAATCTAAATGAGGCGCTTCACACTCCGCCCCCCTCTATCTTCTAGAGCGGTCCATTTTAGTATGGAGGGGTTTACCACTATATAGCAGCTCATAAACGTTTTATTTACAAATTAAAAGATATCAGTAACAGAAGACTTGTCCATCCAGCCTTACATGTTGGAGCCAGAGTCTGACCCAAAGCCAGAGGAGAATGAAGACCACCATATGGTGAGTCCAGAAAATAGAGAAAACTAAATAAAAACAGAAAATAAAGCTATCTACACAGCACCAGGAGAAACTAAATTAAATATTTCGGCACTCCTAGAGACTTCAAGTGCATAACAAAATGTATTTAAGGGTTAAAAAAGTGGATTTTAGATGACATGTCCCCTTTAAAGTCCCTGTAATGTTTAAGCTCTAACTCAGTAAGTAAACTAAAGTTCTTGTACTCAGTTTGAGGAAAAACTGGTATCAGGACACCCCTACTTTTAACTAAACCTAAAATATGAGCAATAAATAATGCAGAATGTTAGATGTTAGTGTTGAGTCTCACCTTCCACTTCCTCCAGGTGTTCTGGATCACAGCAGCTGCTTGGTTCCATCTCTGGACCTGCTTCCTGACCAGCCAGGACCTGACCGCTGCAGATGTTACAACATGTTAACATCTAACCGAGCCATTCTTTCTCTAAACGTTTTCCATTCAAACGCAGCAGCGTAACATTTGAGACATGAGAGGTTAGTTGAGGGTCACAGAATCTGTTTCTGTACAGACACCAAGCAGCTGCTTCCTGTTGGCCAGACACCAGGTCAGAAGTTCAAAACCAGGAGACACTGTGGGATCAAGGCCACACAGCTTTACTAACCCCACTCAGCAGCACCTGACCCTGGCTTTAACAGTTTACCTGCTTGGATTAAAGCAGCAGAGTGCCGGCGGGCGAGGCGTTTTCGGCGCTGGTACCTCAGCCAGCAGCACTGAATGGAGAAGGCGCATCGGGACAGGACCTTCCTCCTCTGATCCTCCAGCAAATCCAGCTGTGAGACGAGTCAGACGGGTCAGGTTAAAGCGGTGAAACGTTCAGAACTGAATGTGTCCAAACAGAACATAAATAAAACTTTTATTAATTTCAGACATTTCCCCTGCGATGTTTGGACTTAGTTACTGACCGTGGTCTGAGTGAGAAAGACTTTAGTCCTTCCACAGTGGACCAATGACCTGCGATCCTCACAGGACAGGTGATGCAACACGACCCCCAGGACCTTCTCCACCTCCTGATGAAGAATATCACCATCCTCCAAACCTGAGACAGAAAGGTAATTAGAAGAACTCACACAATGACTGATCGGCACATAAAGTTTTACAGTGAGGTAAAAAGCGATGTGTTTAGTTTGACAGCAGAAAAAACACATTTTGTACAAAAACTGGGATTTTTAAACACAGAAAGGCAAAGAAGAAATAAAAAAACAGCTACAACTGAACATGTAGCAGCAACAAACTTGTGTAAGGAGATTAATGGTGTACAGGTGAAGCCTTTTGCTCATGTGATTTTAGCCTCATACTGTAAAAACAGCTAATGTTAGTAAAATATTTGATCTATTTTGAACAGTGTATAAGTAAACAGTTCATATCTTACCTGTTCAAAATATATTTTCTTTTAACAAAGTCAGAAAAAAAGTTAATTTTGGCATGACTGACTTTGGTCAAACCATTATTAGCACTTTAATATAATCCAACTGGACCAAATTTCTGATTTTTTCATTTTAAAACAACTCAAATCTTTAAAATCTCACGTTGGACCAACCAAATGCAAGTAGGGGTCTCTGCAGTACACAGGGGGAGTTTTCTTGTTCTGTGGGTGGAGTTTGGAGCATTGTGATGGTGGTAATAGAATTGCTGTGAACATGTAGCCTAAATATAATTTATTGACTATTTATAGTTTAAAACAAAACAATGTCTCTAATAAAAAATACTGTAAACATATCAACACAATTTATTGACTTCCTGCATCTTCCTGTCTAATTCTATGAATGTTATTAAATAATGGCGATCTTTTTTCCAGGCAGGTTAGAGCTGCTCCATATGTCAAATTTTGTTCAGCTTTCCTGTCTCGAGTTATGACTAAAATTAATATTTAAAAATACAGGTGCTTCCTGGTCGTTTCGACTGAGCTAGCCCCAAGTTGCTCCCGGTTTCTTCAAACCCCACCCTAAATAGTCAATCCAACCAATCAAGTCTTTAACCAACAGACCAATCGTGTTCTGGACAAACTCCTCTCACAAAACTCCCATTGAGTAACTGCAGAGGCCCCCCTTCACATTTTATATGCCAGTAATTTCACATTATGCTGTTATTTTAGCAGCAATATTAAGAAATTCCTGCCAGGGTTGCTCTCACGAAGCAGCAGATGAGTTCCAGCTGCTGCTGCTATTTGTTAAAATAAAAAAAAACGACAGAATTGTAGGCAAATAATCCTCGACGTACATGAGTATTATTTTTTCAGACTCATCCTGACCTGGAAAACATTGAAAGGTAATTTGATAAGACTGCATAGACTTCAGGATTTTTCAGCCCCTACAGCGTAGCCTCTGGTGGGGAAACATTATTTCGAGGACACACACTTGTGGGTGTGTTTGTGGCTGCAGAGGAGCAGTGCAAGCTTCTACATGTCACTGAAAACGATTCACTCCAAGGGAAGCCGGTTGTTAAATTAGCAAGACGAACAGCTTCGAGGCCCTACTGAGCAGGTGAAGGTTTAACGTCCACCTCTTCGTTCCATCTCCGAGTTAAACCAAAATATGCAAGTTTCATTTTAGGAGATTCATAAAACTTTGAAGAAAATGATAAAGCAATTACAGTGAGTTCTTTTTTTTACCCTAAATTCATAAAAGTATGCTTTGAGCAAACAGCCAAACAGTGGGATTAAAATGAATAAAAAGTTAAGGCTACAGCCCCAAAGCATGAGTGGAAAAGCATGCAAAGCAGGCTGCGACAGACAGACATGCATTTACCTGTATCGCTTACAAGATGTTGCAAACATTGTTAGAAAATCCTGTTTTTTAAAGACCAAACTGAAAAGTCCCAAGGAGAGCAGAGAACTGAGGATCACTTTTTATTAAGAGGACTAATGATGGGAAAGAGGAATAAACCAGCAGACCTGAAGAGAGGAAATAAAATCACTCTTTGCCAACATAAACGTGCCCAAACTGACCAGAAATTTGCCTCAAGAATAATTTGAACTTACCAACATCACGACTCCATGATGGTAAATGTTTGGTAATGAGTCCATAACGCTGCATGAGGCTTCTGAAAGGAATTCTGTGCAGCAAACATAAAAATAAATCGTCAAACAAGCAGAGAAATTATATGAAAGGTCAATTAAAACCCTAGCATTCTTTGAAGAGGTCACAAGGCTTTAGTGGACATCTTAAATTGTGTTGACCTCAAAAGTTTATCACTTGTAGACATTTATCTAATCACTACTTTTTAAGAGTTTCAATAAAATCTGTTCAGTGGTTTATGAGATACTTTGCTAACAGACAGATAGGATTAACTCCAAAGGTATTGGCAAAATGTTAAACACAGATTTTTCACCACCTGTTAGCCCTTGGACTAGAAGTTGGGGACGACTCTCAGCTACTACCAAACCAAATGTGAGCTCAATCTCTGCCAAACTGTCTGAGTTGTAGTCATTTTTGTGTTCTCTAAGTCTGATCAGCTGTGGAAGCCCTCTTGAACTGGACTGACTCCAAAAGTTGATCAGTTGTAGATGCATATTCGATCTTTTTGATTTGAAGGTTTTAATAAAATCCATGCAGTGGTTTATAAGATATTTCGCTAACAGACAAAACAGATGCACACATTCTACCTTATTGGAAAGCCTGCAGCGCTGATGTGAATGGTCTCTACGATCCCACAGGCCTCCAGCTGAATGATAACCTGACAGAAGACAGAAGGAATCAGATGAAACATTTTTTTTAGACGAGAAGAAGAAACCAGAGCAGAACACCCACCTCCTCTTTTTTAAAGGTCAGCGGTTTGCAGTCAGGGTTGGGCTTGATGCAGCGCGTGTAATGAGGCGTTGTAGACAGGAGGATCTTCATCAGGCTTTCCAGTGAGGTCTGCAGCCAAACATTAATTACATCATCAGAACCAGGACCCCAGTACAGACCGTCCACTCTCTGAAGCAACAAAGAACGCTCCCTACCTTGAACTTGGAGACCACGGTGACTTTACTGGGCCCTTTGGTACGTTGGTTCTCAGCTTCCTTGTCAGAGAAGATTTGGTGCAGGAGGGGGTTGTTGGACTTCTGAAGCAGGCTGATAAGCTCTGGTGGTACCGGGTCCTAAAATACAAACCCCAGTTTCAAATCAGCAGATAAATAGATGGTTAAAAAGGGTGCAAAACATTCAACCAAGTCACATTCAGGGTTGCCAAATGGGACATAGTAAAGTGTTTTACTGTTCTTTTAAAAGGATATTTTGAGTCAAAACAGCTGATAACATGTTTATATATGACTCATGTGTTGTGTTTGGTGAATCTGGCAACCCTGGTCACATTTTGTACAAAATAACTTTAAATAAACATTTTTTATTTCTCAGAACTGCAAACCTCTGTCTTAAAACAACTTTATTTCACTCCAAAGGATTAGATTTTAAAGATTTGAGTTCATGCAGTGAATGGAGTATTTGAAGCATCGTTTAATCTTTTTTTGGAGTGGATATTTAGTATGTTGAATTTAATATGTTTATCTGTAATGGGAAATAAAGTATTCAACTCCCTGCATGAAGTTCCTCCGTGCAAAATAAGTTTCCACAGTCGATAGCGTGACAGCCTGATCTTTTAACATGTAGATATTTGACTGAATCGTGATTTAATCAAGGGGACAATGTCTGCTTAGACATTGCAAAGATAAAGTTGCTAAAGGGACTGTTTAACTTGTGTTTTTTACATTAGTGTGTATTTGGGATTACTTGCCTTGTGGGTGGGTTTAGAAAAGAGCGAAGGTCTTAGGGTCTGATGTACTGCCCTCCTTGCTACAGAAACAATAAAAGCTCTGGACTCAGACGAACCGCCTCAACCGTCTTTGTTAAAAGATTTTCCAGCGGTCAGGCTCGACAAAACAAGTTTGAGAACCACCGGGTTAAAAGTGTTTCTTACCTTGTTTTTCTCCACCATGCCCTCTATCTGGTAGGTCACTTTGCCTGCATAATGAGCCACAGTGAAGTGTGGCGCCTGGCTGAACCTGTCCCAGCTGATGTTGGCGTTATCGTGGAGCTCCTTCTCCAAACGAACCCTCAAAGTTGTAGCATCTGAGGCTCGATTCAGACGACTCTCCTTTGGGAAGAGCAGTACAGTGTTTAAAACACATCAACAAACGAACAATATTAACCGTTAAAACCGTTTTAAAGGGGACATCTCATGCTTTTTAATCCTTCCTTTTCACATTTAAATCACTCCGTTGGGGTCTATATAAAGTGGAACTGCAATACTTTGGTCCTGGTTATTGTAGGTCCACAGGCCCCTCTTTCACCCCTGTTCTGCGGGGCGTCTGAGAGCAACTCGTTTTGAGGCTGTGTCTTTAAATCCAAATGAAAGACTTCACACCCCGCCCCCCTCCAGGTCTCATGCTGCGTTCCAGTTGTCCTCGGAGGTCGTAGTTTCGAACTTCCAAGTTCTATTTTTTAACTGGAAGTCGTAGTTTCGAGTCGAGAGGTCGGCGCAATCAGACCATACCCGAGCATGCGTTACGTCATCATTTCAACTTGGCTGCCGAGCGCATGAAACTCTTTATTTTTTACATTTTTTTAGCAGTTCTGTGTTGTTTATTTTACGTTGAGTCAGACGTACTTGTAGTGCTTAATAGTGATTATTAAAATGTATGTTTTATGCCTCGTAGAGCACTATTATTGTAAGTGTTATTGTTGCAGAGCAAAATAATAGAGACACCTTTTCTGCTTTCAACTAGTAACTGACGTCAGTCCGGCATCAGAATTTCGAGTTCCGATACAACTGGAACGCAGCATCACTCCTAATGATCCCGTTCAGACATTTTTGTAGTTTGGTAGCAGAGAAACACCACAGAAACTTTTTTTAATTTACAAACTGATTGAAAGATGTCAACAATGGAAGACTCTATCCAGCCTACATGTTGGAGCCAGAGTTTGACCCAGAGCCAGAGGAGAATAACAAAGACAACCTGTAGAATCATTCATGACCTTGTTTAGCAGTTCTGCAGCAAATACTGTGACGTTATTGTTTAAAATACGTAATAGAAAATAGAGAAAATTGAGCGGATTGAAAAATATGATCCAAACAGAATATAAAGATACCTATGTAGTACCGGGAGAGACTAAATTCAACTTTTATGCACCCATAGAGACTGCTCCAAGTACACAACAAAATATATTTAAGGGCTAAAAAGGTGGATTTTAAATGATTTGTCCCCTTTAAAAATAAGAAGAAAAATTGCTCTTATAAAAACATTTATCATACCTCATTAATGAGAGAAAACACGCTGACAGGGCCTCCCTCTAAAAGATCTAAACAGCTCTGGTTGTCTTGATATTTGACAAAAGACCACTCCAAACCCTCTGATACATATTCCTCCTAAGAGAAGCAGAAAATAACATATAAATTGTACCATTTATTTCTCATATTTAGAACAGGTCAAAACAAGGCTGTTGTTTTTCGAGTAATTGAATTCTGACGGAAACACTCAGTATGAGGTCTTCACCCTGACAGCACAATCCGATCAGATCCCTGCTGACGTCTCAGCGAGGAAATGGAAAAGCCAATAAGAGTCTACCTGCTGAGCTCGGAGGTAATGAGCCACAAAGTGCTGCTGGAGTTTCTCGTTGGCGTAGTTGATGCACAGCTGCTCCAAGTTGTTGTTCTGGAAACACTCAAAGCCGTACACATCTAAGACTCCTGGAGAGATCACAGAGGACAGTCAGAGAAAAAAACTGAACTTTTATTTTCGGTGCTATCAGAAGAAATAAAGCATTTACCTATGAAGTTGCACCATGTGGATTTGTCTGCACATATACTGTTGTTGATGAATGTAACCAACCACTCAAACAACCTGGAGAGAAAAAAACACTGAATATGACGTCAGATGAGTGAAAACAAAAAAACTTCAATAATAAAAACCATAAACAAAATGTGTTATTTCATTCTAAGAGCTTACTGCAAAACTGTTGGATCACCAGCACATTAACCAAAACATCATCACTGGCTGACAAATAGTTCCATAACTATACGGTGACACTCTTGTTGTTCTTACTGAGCGTAGACGACTTTGGCCAGGCAGTCCCTCCTCACGCCGCACTCCGCCTGGGAGCAGGGTTTGAACACGCTTTGCTTCCCCGCCTTCAGAGTCCTCACCCTTAAACACGTCTGCAGCTCGTCTGCAGAGACACACAGCAGCTCAGCAGCTCTCTGCAGGAATTCTGAAACACAGGCGGGGGGTGTTGTTTACGTTTGTTAATACCTGCTTTGATGATCAATCCAGAATGAAGCACGGAAATAAAAGCAAAATCTATGACTGGCTACAGTCATGTAAATCTATACATAATTCAAAACCCAATAAAAATTTTACCCAATACCTTCAGACTGTTTATCAAGATCGCAGGACTGTGATTCACTGGATGAAGAGGAGAAACTCACATTCCCCAACTGCAGAATTCCTGCTAAAATCTGTAATGAACAAGAAGAAGACAGAAACTACAGGGTGAGTCAAAAGTATCAGGACACTTTTTTATTCCAGAGACAAAAGAGAAAACGAAACATCTGAATACCCCAGGAAGTAATGGGTCAGGGGGTCTATTATGTCTGGAACACAGCCGCCATTTTGAAACCTCCCATATTGGATCAAACTCAAATTCTTCCAATGGGAAGGTGGTTGTGTATCATATCAAAGAAAAAGAGAATTGACTCAGAAATGGATTGCTGCAATCAGATGTTCAATATCTCCTGTGGTTCAAAAGTTATTAACACAGAAAGTTCAAAACGTTTGTTGTTCATCATAGGCAACTGAAGATGGAATTACAAAAGGGAGAGAGGGTTGAGGTGATTCTGATGTGCTGCAGATTTCAAAAACCAACCAAGGTTACACAGCACTGTGGCACCTTCAGCTCTGTTTTCAGCTCCAGCTATTCTTCGTTTGATATGCTACATGACCACTTTCCCATCCAATATAGTGGCTTTCAAGATGGGGGCCATGTTCTGGTCCTAAATGATATTTAATTTTCCCTTTACTTTTTGAAATAAAAGGGTGTTTTGAGACATTTGACTCACACTGCACTTTAATCTACTTAATGTTTGTGTCATTGTACTGTGCATATGATTATTTGTCATTTTATTTTAATATATATTTATGAAATGGGTTATTCAATTTTCAGTTTTCCCCCTGGGATCCATCCATCCAGTTATGTTAAATTAAGAACAGGCTCATCTTACCCTAAATATTTCTTTTTGTCTTTCTGCATCGATTCCCAGATGCACCATTGCCTTGACAGTTTCGTGGAAATCGTCTTCTACGAAATAAAGATTATTTGTAAGAGCATACATTCAAATACTTTAAACACAAAACAAGACTATAATATATGGAAAAGACTGAGAACTGACCTTCAACTTGTTTTTCAGAATTTGGCAGCCAAACAAAACGCCGGTCACGTTGCAGCTTCCACTCTGCTCTCTGCTCATCTGTGGCTCCATTCGTCATCTAAAACACAAACTCTCTCTTAGAATACAGGTAAAAACTCATTGTGAGAAAATAAATATTAACTGATAAGTCACCTGGTAGAAGATGTGGAAGTTCCTCTCGTTGGCTGGCTGACAGGACACCCTGGTCTTTTCCAGCAGATAGGTCTGCACCGACGCTCCGACTAACAGCTGACACCTTGATAGGAAAACAACCGGTTGACCAGGTGTCATCTGAGGGGCTTATAGAGAAAAAAGATGGGGCATACCTGTCTAGCTGCAGCTGGATGTACTTCCCAAAGCGACTGCTGTTGTTGTTTCTCAGCGTGCAGGCGTTCCCTGCACAAAGCACACTGCTGATAAATGACCGCTGTAGACTAATTTACATCTAAACAATTTCATCTGTCAGCTTACCGAAAGCCTCCATTAGAGGATTGGAGTCCAACACTCTCCTCTCTATCCTCTCTACTGTGTCCTGACTCTTCATCACTGAAGAGGAGGCCGCCACCGTGGCATAGTATTTCATTAGACAACGAGAAGTCCATGTCTAGAAGTAAAAAAAACATTAACAGACAAGAAATGGCAGGAAAATGTATTTTATAAACCAAGACATTTATGTTAAAAATCAACTCCTGTTTAATCCTAAACTTTAGATTATTGCTGCCATGAACGGTGACCATAACGTAGTTGACTTTGTGTGTTTAACCAAGATGACGTCGCACCAACAGGAAAAGAAAGAAGCACAACATCCGTATTTTCAAAATTATTCATAAAAGGCAGACCGATTTTGTCTGAATCCAAGCTATATTAATAAATATATGGATATATTTATACACAAATGCTGTCAAAATGTATTGCTCTGTTTGGGAAGCTGCTGGCAACATGTAGCATGCAACATTTGTGTACTCACGATTTACATGGATTTTATTTTGAAATCAGAAGTTTCAAAAAGTCGACAGCGATGCAGTTTCAACTGTGTTTAGTCCGTCTTACAAAGAATTAATTATTTTTGCTCTGACTTCTACATTTATCACTGGATTTACTGCGTGATCTCGCAGTTCCTGCACACGCTTCTCAGACCTCTGTGCTTCGCAGCAGAGCGGAGCGGACGCTGTATAAATTGGGGTAAAAACGAACGGCTGCGAACTGCATCACAGCAGAGTGAAAACGCATCTAGTGTAAATTAGGGGTAACACAGTCACTTTTAGTTACTGAGCTCAAATTTTACTGCGGTAGTCACCGAGGGTCGTTCCCAACTCCTACCCTGCGCACTAACAGATCATGAAAGATCTTTAATGAGATCACATTTCTAAATTTGACCATAGCTTTATTTTTCAATTTACAACAATCTTAGTTTCAAATTCTAGCATAAAAAGGTAGAGGTGCAACTATAAATCGGCCAGCTGATTTATCAGCACCGACTTCCTTAATTTTGGAAGATCGGAGATTGGTCGATACGATTGGTGGAAAAGATTGGCTTCTCATCTACCTCCACAACCGCTTTTGCTCTACTGTGAGCACTACCTAATGTCCAGGTAAAACAAGTTTGTATTGTTTCAAGTGCATTGTTCAGTGTTTTTTAATTAAATAAAATTGGAATATTTAAAGTGTATTGTGACCTTATAACACCTGACAGTGTCGTATCGGCAGGTAAGACTTTTTAAAGATCGGTGATCGGCCAGAAAACTGTAATAAGTACAGCCCTGATAAAAGGTGATGTTCGATATGCTTCAAGGAATGCTAGGCCTTTAATGTTTTAAATGTGACAAACTCTAACGTGCTGACTCACCTTTCCAGCTCCGCTCTCACCACTGACCACCAAGGACTGGTTCACTGGCTCCAGCTGACCCTGAACATTCCTGTAAGCTTCTTCTGCCACAATAAATATATGTGGTTTAAACTCCTGTGAACCAGAGAATCCTGACTTATTAAACATATCGTCACTCTAGGGTTATTGTGTGTGTTTCACTTGTTGGATTGAGAAGGTCTAAACCTTTAAATATAAATAATTGCACTGCAACACCTCCGTTCTGTTGGCGAGGCTGCGGTAAATACCTGAGGCTGAGGAGCGAAGTGATACTCCTTCATCACATCCAGAGAGTAAAGGTCTGGAATGGGCTGGAAGGGGTTCAGAGCCACCAAGGTGCAGCCAGCATGGGTGTAAAACACCTGCATGCTGTACCTGGCCTGCAGACATTTTAACACTGCAAAAAAAAAAAAAAAAATCATAAAGTGCAGAGCAGACGCAGTGTAAATTGGGGGCAACAAGGTTGAATATTCTTATTTGCTAGAAATATTTACTGCGTCTTATGCTTATAAAAGCAAGAGGCAATAATCCTTTTAAAAAAACACCTTTGCAACATCCAACTATAACAGAAAAAAACTCAAAGTCTAACTCATTCCCATACCCATCTTTTAGATATTGATGTTTGCATATGAATGGTAACCTGGACCAATCAATAATTTAAAATAACATAGTTTATAGTTACAAAGTCTCTTGAATACATAAAATCACACAATCATAAAACATTCAAATACAGAAAAACTCAGCCATTCATAATTTACAAATCTACAACATGTTGTTACTCTGACCTCTGCTGTTTCCAAACTGTACTGGTGAGTTTTTTACCCCTTTAAGGCTGAACTAATGAATAACTTTAATCTACCTTGACGTTTTTTGTAATATGAAACCATCCAAACAGGAAGTAAAGAACGTCCTTGGTTCTGACATTTAACTGGAACTTGTCTCTTATCATTGTAGCAAAAGAGTAACCAGTCACGCATCGATCATTCCTGGTGCTTTTATCTTGATAAAAGGAAACAATGTGGAGCAGGAACCAAGATGACGTATAATGAAGAAGATTGTATCACTTCTGTTAGTCTCTGAAGAGGTGAACTGAACGGTAGCAGGTCTAACAAAGCCCTAGAAATTCTGCACGAGCTTCAGATGTTTTTATATTTGGTACCTGTTGTTGGGGTCACCGGGCTGACTTTAGTGAGGTCATCATAAGTGTGCAACTGGTCTTCATCAACGAGGAAGGCTTGGATTTCCCCCTCCAGCGAATCATTCAGAGCTGGGTGGGAAGAGTGAACTTTCTGGATGAGTCCCTTCACCTGTGTAGAAACATGAGGAGAACAAATGTCAAAGATGCCATGAGCCCAAACAGATAATGTTTTTGAAAAAATATTTAAAAACCCAAACAGCTGTCTGGAAAAGTCAGACAGATCCACGTTGTGTTAGTCTTGACTTTAGAGCAAATTTACCAACATCAGAATGGGGTCAATAAGTCCTTCCTGGACTATATAAAGTCACTCTAAGAATTTAATAACAGAGATTTTCATGGAGAATGTTTATTTTTAAAGACCTAAAACACAAACTCATGTGTTTGCTAAAGCCTGAGCTACTTGTGAGGAAAATCCAGGTTAGTGTGAAATAATTATTATCACTTCAGCCTGAAAAAATAGCAATCCACTTTATCCTGTCACACGATTTGAACCTGAAGCCTCCCTGGAGGCTGGAAGACACCCAATTTGTCCAGACATACTTAATCCAATATAAGACAACCTACATCCCCTAATTCTGGTGTAAATAATAGGGGGGTAAATCACCAGCTTTATCACGATACTATATTATATCGATTAGTTTGGATACAATCACAAAGTCTGCCATGAAACAATTTAAATTCACAAGTCAATCAATATGACGCGATGTCATATGCCCATTTAACAATTATAATAATTTAAAAGATTAATGATTGTGTTAGATGGGCATGTGATATGGATCCATATCGAGCATATGATGATGATATGGATTGATGATTTTGTTTTGCCTTGTAATTTAATAATTTAATAAATAGATTGATGTGGATCGATATTATACCCCTAATAAATAACTCTTAATGTTATCAGTTTGACACGACATATAGTCATTTTTTTAGTCTTGAAATAATTTACAAATATAAATATATATATATATATAGCTTTATTACAAAGTTAAAGAATTTGCAGTAAAATGAAAATAGTGACATTTCATTATTTGTAAAACCTGTTTGAGCAGGTAACTGGTGGTAAACAACTACAAGTATACAAAACAATTTCTCAGTCAGTACTTTAGTCTGATTATAATGCCAACTCTTAAAAAGTCAAATAAATTTTAATAAATAAAAGTTACTCGTGGGGACTAATTTCATAGGCGGAATAATATTGGTAAATCGGTTCCAGGTAGGTTTTGTGTCTTAAAGATTTATATTTTTATGTATAAATATGTGTTTACTGTATAAATCTGTCATACATTATATGCAAGCAAAGGTTGATGAGAATGTTCCACGTCAAGATAAATAAACTTTAATATTTAAAATTTAAACATAATCTTCTGAACTCCCAGCTGGATAAGTATGGAGTGGTCCTACCGTCTCTTCTTCACTTCTGAATCCCACCGGAACGTGACGTTGGTCGGCCGCAGAACTCATTGATTTTGTCGCCTCCCTCGTAGCTGTTTTAAAAGTCAGTCGAAACTATTTAAAAAGTTTTGTACTTTAATGGTCGATAAGAGGAGTTTATTTTACTTGGAAGAAACTCAAAATAACTGTCTAGCGCTCTCAACAGTCCCTCGCTCAAGGACGATGTTTGGCTGTCCGACTGCCTCGCCTGCACCCAAACTGCACATTATTCCCGCCCTCTCTCCGTGACGCTATCACGGCTGGTATTTACAGTAACAGCTTAATATTTACAATTAAAGAGCGGTATATTGTTTTTTAAATGTACTTTAGATTTGCTTTAATTTTTACCCAAAAATCATGACACTTAATATATATCTGTATGTACAACTTTCTTGCTTACTGTCTCGGATTCATTCATATTAAAATTGCCATATCGGTAATTAATAGTGTTGTTAAGACATTTGAAAGGTTTATATGTGACCTGCAAGCAATAATAATGTACACATAACTTCTATAAACGTCAAATCCTTAAAAGTAGCCAAAAATCCGAGCTGTTTTGAATGCGCCTTAAAACCCGGAAGTATCTGAATCAGAGCTTCCAGCCACAGCAGCAGAGCAATGCTGCAGAGCAGGTAATGTTGTCAACCTGTATTTCATCACAATCGAAGAAGAAACCTGTTGTAGGTACGGCTGAATAGACTGACGATTACATTGGTAACGTTATCAAACGACGTAAACCACGGTTTTTCACGGTGAATACTGATAAATTGCTACTACGATTAGCTTTATTCTACATGCTGTCTTGACTGGAAGTCAAGTGGTGCTCTTTGGCACACAAATTGTAGCTAAATATTTGACGCCACCTACCATCAGTGTATGTGATGCAGCGAGTTTTCTCATATGTTAATATATTGTATGTTTTTATAGGCTATGGATCAAAAGGACCTCAAGGAATCATTTGTCAGTAATCTCAATGGGACCAGTTTAGGGGAGGTGGCACTGGGATCATTTCTCTCTCCAGTTTGCTTCATGAACAGAGGGCTCATCTTTATATTCTGCCAGCAGATTAAAGGAAGTCTGCCTCTGCCTTTTCCAACGATTTCCCACCTGTTGCTTGACTTCTGCGTGCTGATTCTTCCCCTCGTCCTGTCATGTACCATTCTGAGCAGCGTTCTCCTCCAGGTCGCCGTGAGCTTAACATTTGCTTCGGCTTGTATATTTCTCTACATCTATCAAACCAGCAGTACCTTCCCTGCTCAGCATTTGCAGAAGTCTGTCAGCAGTTTCCTGCAGAGTCACACTCAGTCCAACCAAGTCCCGTTTGTGACTCTTTTCAGAGTGTTTGTGAATGTGAAAACAGCCATCAGCATCCTTGCAGTGGACTTTGCCGTTTTTCCAAGACGCTATGCTAAAACAGAAACCTACGGCACGGGGGTTATGGACTTTGGAGTTGGCGGATTTGTGTTTGCCAACGCCCTCGTGTGTCCAGAGGCGAGGAGGAAGAACATCTCAGGGTCCAAGATGAGTTATTTAGCAAAGCAGGTCCTCTCTGTCTGGCCTCTTCTGGCTTTAGGTGCAGGAAGGTTAGTGAGTGTCAAAATGACTGGCTATCATGAACATGTGACAGAATACGGCGTCCACTGGAATTTCTTCTTCACCTTAGCTATTGTCAGAGTTCTGGCTTCTGGCCTGTTGACTGTTTTACCTGCCAGGCACTTGTGGGTCTTCTCTCTTCTGATCAGCGGGTTTTATCAGTTTATTCTCGAGACGTCTGAGCTGAAAGCTTTCATCCTGTACAATGATGACAGAGAGAAGGACTTTGTGCATGCTAACAAGGAGGGCATATTCTCTCTAGCAGGCTACGTCTCCATCTATCTAACAGGAGTTCAGATCGGACTCTACGTGATGCAGCCCAGATCTCGAGTTGGAGAGTGGCTCAAAGTGCTTTCAAACACCTTCTTGGGAAGTCTCGTCTTGTTTGTCGCCTTGTGCACGTGCCAGACTCTCGTGGAGCCTGTGTCTCGCCGCTCCGCTAATTTTCCCTTTTTCCTCTGGAGCCTTGCTCAGTCTTTGTTTTTCATGTCCTGCTTTGGGCTAGCGGACATGCTTTTATTGTTTCTGAAAAGAACATCAGGTTGTCACATCATACCTTCGTCACTGAACGTGTATAACAAAGACGCTGACAGATCCCTCGACAGGAAGAGAGGGGAAATGGAAAAGCTCTGCATCGTTCAAGCAGTCAGCAGGAATCAGTTGTTGTTTTTTTTGCTTTCTAACATCATGACAGGACTGACCAACTCCCTGGTGAACACACTCAGCTGCAGCAGTTTGTTTTCAGTGTGTGTTTTACTGCTCTACATGTTTGTAAACTGCTTGGTGATTTATGTTTTGCATGTTTTTGGAGTTACAGTGAAATTCTGGTAGAGGTTACAACTGTCTGCTTACCATTTGTTTACTTTTTGTGCTCTGTAAAAAAACAATCTGTTTTGTGAGGATACTCCTTTTTATTTGTTTGTTGGTGATTTTTTTATAAATATTTTCTAATGCCAGTTTGTCTCTGGATTAAAGGGGACTGGAACCACAATTTTCTGTGTGATGCATTTGTTTTGTGTGTGTTTTATTTTTTTATTCAACTCGTCATAAAACTGGTTCTGTTTTTTAGAAAAGGGTCAAGTCTACAAATGTACAGGGAAAATGTCTGAATATTGCAGCATTAAAAATGTCTGTTTTATTAACAAAATGTTTATTGTCTCACAGATCATTTCACACAATGAAAATCAAAATGAATTGTGAGAATGTGAAAATTGCAGAATTAAAGAAAACAGCTGCCTCTACTTTGGCTTTTATTTTATTTGGACAGTATAATTTAATTTTTAGTTTGTTTCTCTTGTAAAACATCGTTTTTTGCATTTCATGCCACTTCATGACTTACGAATTTCTGGCTCCAGCAGCACCCAGCAATAAAATATTCATTTGTTAAACAGTAGAAGTGAACAGATTTTCACTGATTCTCTTTTGTACTTGTAAAGGCAATATAGTAAAATTGTGTCAATTTTAATATTTTAATATAACTTTTTTTCAGTGTCTATTATAAAGAACAGGAGAACAAAAGTTAACATTTCAAACATATTTTAGGCAGCAAAGGTTTGTCAGAAATTGAAAGAGATAATGAGAAAACAAACTTGGAACATCATAAGAATAGGCAGAGGAAGACTAAACTAATGAGGAGATAACTACTAAGTAAGGGACCCATCATCTTTTGAGGACCCCTGAATGAAGCAAAGTGATGCACCTTTTTGACCACTGGTTTTCAGCTCAACATCGTCTCCTGTTCTTGATGTGCTTGTTTCTACATATTTTAAAAGATCTGGAAGACAAACCATTAAAGTCATACTTATTGTTTTATTTATATATATAATTGTTTCCCCTATATTTCAAAGGGGCATTTAACAAAGAAACTGGTTAAAATAAATATACTCTTATATAATAAGAGAATTTTTAGACTCAACTGCGCCCCCTCGTGGCGACACCTTTAACAGCCGCATTACGTTCAGAGGCTAAAGGTGAAATCAGTAATGAAGATTCCGCCACGGTAGCAGCCTCACTCACTGTCGCACTTGTTTATTTTTTATGTAACTTTCAGACGAAGGTAAGTCAAAACCGCGATTAAGTTAACTCAAGTGCACCTTTTGTCACGAAGATGACAACTGTATCGCCGGTAAAGCAAGCGTCGATCGAATAACTGACGACAGTGTGCGTCGCTAAGTAGCCGCTCACAGTATAACTTTATATTAGCTTAGATTAGCTTGCTAACGTTAGCGGAGATGTTAACTAGCAGGTTAGCCAAGTTTGCTGGCATTGACAAGGTAGAGGCAGATTATATTTTAAAAAATCTCTAACATGTTAATTGTCGCGGAGCAAACGAAGTATCGTTGATAATATATACTAATTATGCGTCGAACGTATTTGTTTTTAAAGTAGTGATTGTGAAATAGACTTAGCTAGCATGCTAACATTAACGGGAGTCAATTTGGTTCTTTCAACGAGACTAATTTAACACTGTAGCTTATACAGTTTCACCCAGAATAAGTTATAGTACATTTTAATAATAAATATTTATGCTGTTTCCCTATTCAGACTGTCGTTTATCAGGTTGTTGCTAGCATAGCAAGCTTAATCTGGGTCAAGACAACTGTTAGTGACTTATTGGATAGTTGGGACATTAAGTGGCTATTTAAAAAATGCTTTAAGAAGGTCATATTTGGAACAATGTTATTTACGTTGGTGACAGCAAGATGTTGTTACTTTCCTCAAACTAGCTTCACTTTGGTTAGCATTGGTTGAGGTTTGTGTTCAACCTGCAGGCGAGCTATACAGAAACCGAGATCCGTGCGGAGGAAGTCACCATGGCCCGTCTGGTAGCAGTTTGCAGGGAAGGGGAGGAGGACTACCCATTTCTGGCAAGACAGATTCCCTTGTACATCGATGACACACTCACGGTAAGATTACAGGTTTATAATAAGCAGAGTGAAGTGATTGCTGTTGTGATACCGGCACACAAGTACCACGTTTGAGGTTTTGATGGCAACAGTGTGACTTTTACCAAGGATACTTGTCCATGATTAACAAAACCCAGTTTAAAGCAAACAAAGGAATTAATGCAAACTTTGCTAAAATTGGTTGATAAAAAGGAATTTATTGCAATTTTAGTAGAATTTAAAAAAACTTAAAATTTTCCCAGTGACCCAGTCAGATCATCCTGCTTCTGTGGCTTTAGAAAAAAACACCTTCAGGTCAACAGATTGTCATGAAAGTGGCTACATATAATAAATTGTTACTTACCTTTATATGAATCCTATGAGTCTGATATGTGACATTTTTATCGCTGGAATCAAAGCCAAATGTGTGAACTTTGACAGTAATGGCGGGGTTGTCCCATACTTAGTTTGGATGTTAAAACACAAATGGCAACACCTTGTTTGTATATGTATTTAGAGGTGTTTGTATGAAAACGGGATTGTCTCTTGTGAATGTTCAAGTTGCTGCAAAAAGATTTTTGAAAAGTTGTTTTTGGATTTTAATCTTAATTTTTTACAACGTGACACCTAATATGTGAATTCTGGAGTTTTCTGAGCTCAATCAATACTGTTTAAAACAAAGTAGAATCTGTCCACGCTGGTCTGATCTGAAATAAATTAGTTACCACATCGTGGGTGGAGGCTTTTGTACAGGCAAACTGGAAGGAACTTGATGTTTGAAAGCTGCATCAGCAGCTTAGATCTGTAGTTTCTGATACCTCTGTCCTCACCACAGTAACACTTTGAGACACAGTGTTGACAGTCTAAAGTTACAGAGCTGATCGGATGACTTTTAGATGACGTTGCAAACTAGAGTTCTAATTTCAGAAACAAACCAGAGTTTCCTACAGTCTGAGAAGATGGTGTTTCCTGAAAATGATCATAATTGACAAAACAAAACTTTAAGGTTTTTAACATTCTGTATATTATTGGTTGTCAGATGGTGATGGAGTTTTCTGACAGTGTGATGGATGTTGACAGCCATGAACTCAACACTTCTCGTTGGAAACAGTTTTCTGAGGTGATGAGTTTTAATTTTACAAACTGTTACGGTTTTTAAAAAAGGCATAAGTTGTTTGTGAGAAGAAATTGTTGACTTCAGTGTGATTCCCTGTCCTCTAGTATTACTCCAAGCTGAAGCAGCAGGACCTGAACATTGCCTTGATGGTGACGTTCAGAGAGGTGTTCGGTGCGTTGTCTCAGCTGGTTCCGTGCGTGGGCTGCAGACGAAGCGTTGAGCGCCTCTTCTCACATTCTTTGGAATCAGGAAACCCAGCCCTGAAGCCCCTCATGGTGAAGCCTAAAGGCATGCTCACTGTCACCAAGTCCTGTGTGGCAGACATGAAGAAGCTTTATTCTCTCTTCTACATCCATGGGTAAGATGGAGAAATGTTCTTTTGCATTTCCTAGAAAAGTGATTAAACCAATATGATTAAAGCAATTGCCAATGAAAGAGAGAAATATAACTTAGGGTTTTTATACAACTTTGAAATAATGGTGATATATATTAATTTTTTAATGTCCACATATTTTTAAGGTTAAATTGATACTGATGCTTTTCTTAGTCAGTACCACAAAAAATTGATTTGCTTGAATCCAAACGAATTGTGGCATGTGATTTATTTGTGTACATTTTTATTTTTGTAATTTATTTACAGATCAAAGTTAAATGACACGATTGATGCCATTCCAAAAAGTAAAAAGAACAAACGCTGCCAGCTGCACTCCTTAGACACTCACAAACCTAAACCTTTGGGGTAAGTGAAATATTTTTTTATTTATGTCTTTATCAAGTTTTAGTTGTTCATTTGTTTGTTTATTTTTCTCTGCTGCACTTAAACTGGTGCTCATCAAACCGCTCTGAAATAAAAGCTGTTTAGATCCACCTCTGATCTCTAATTACAGGCTTATTTCAGATTTCATCATTCCTTAGTAAAATAAACACAAAAATCTATTTACCTGCGGAAAATGATCTTTATTTAAAACAATGAGTTTGATATTCTGTTTTTTTGGCATCACCATAGTACAGAAACTGCACTCATTAATGTTGTGAACCTGTAATAAACACTAGACACCTCAGGCCAGTCTCCTTCTGGCCGCCTCACTGTGATTTCTGAATGGACCGAGCAGAAAAGTAGGTTGAAGTCGGCCCACCCCTGATGTTCTGCAGAGCGAGGTAGAAACAGAGGTGAAACAGTCGACGCGTGGGGAAAATTCAGCCGGTGCCGCAGCTCAGCTCAATAATGTGATGAAGTGATGACATCTGGCCTGCTCAACCAGGATTAAACGACAAAATAAATTTAACACTGAGGGAAAATTAATGAGGCACATCAGCTTTGTATTTACTTACAAACATGAGTTAACCACAAACAGGATCTATAAACTGAGTTCATCATATTTTGAGAACAACAAAAGGGAGACGTCTGTCTTTAACACAGCTGAGTTCTGCTCCACGTCTCTTTCAATTCCTTGATGCTCGCCTCATTTCTGAAAGTTCACATCTGAGCGGGACATTATCTGCTCCATCTGTGATTTATAAATGGCCAGAGGAAGCGTACAGGCAAACTGGTCTGTGAAGCCATTTTCCTAAAGCTGTTTTAGGAAAGAGCAGGCTGGTTCTAAAAAAAAAAAAAATGTCATCCTTGTACTTCTTGTACTCAGCGCTGCTTCTGACAATTTTAACTTTTTTTTTTTTTGGACAGGTTAGGAAAAACAGTTGGCTTCCCCGGTCCAGTTCTTGACTGGTTAGAGTTCGAGATATTAGAGATAGAAAGTTGTTTGTTGTGTTCCTCAGGTTTGTCAGAGGAAAACATCTGCAGGTGAAGGGCATTTCACTTCCGGATAAATAACAATCACTGATTGGTCATTTGCTGACAAGCCCACTGGCTTGCTTGATTTATTTATTTTTTATTTTTTTTATCAGCCTCCAAAAATCTGCTGTACTCAAACTAAAGCTGGTCCAAAATGCAGCTGCCTGTTTTCTCACAGCTACAAGCAGATTTGAACACATCACACCTGTTCCAGGTGATCTCTGTACTGGCTTCACATTGAAAGCAAAATTCATTTTAACATCTTTCTACTTGTGTACAAAGTATTAAATGACCCTGCATCACACTAATATGTTAACCAGTTATACTCCAGTCCTCGTACCTTTTTCAAGTCAGGGGAAGCAGCCTTCTGTATTTTCCAGTGAATTGGAGTCCACTGCTTCTATAACTGGAATTCTGTTTATTTTATTTCATTTCATCAGGCAAATCCCACTGAGATCACAGATCTCTTTAGCAAGGGGGGCCTGAAGGCAACCTAACCTGCATGTTTTTGGTCTGTGGGAGAAAACCCACACAAGCACGAGGAGAACATGCAAACTCCACACAGAAAAGACCCCAGGTCCGAACTAGGGATAGAACCCAGGACCTTCTTGCTGTGAGGCATCAGTGCTAACCACTGATCCATCGTGCTGCTATTTGTTACAAATGATGACGTTTTTACTGCCTGTACGTTTCTGTATTTGTGGTTTTATGAAATTGCTCTTTTATTTCTGCATGTGTATGAATGTCTTTTGTGAAATTTCTGTGTGCATTTATACTTTGTAAAAATCCTTTGGTTGAAAAAGCACATTGAGCTGCTCTACACACATAGCTTGACTAGTAATGGTTGCTTTTTAATTTAGGGGGGTGTCGTAGGATGTTACAGATTATCTGTTCATCACATTTAAAAAGACAGCAACTTGCTATCATCAAAGAATGGCAACACAAATGCCCAAACTTTGGTTAATCTGAATGATTATTTTTTTATCTTTGTGTCTGTTTGTTGTGTAACTATTCTGTTAATAACAAACCACTTTAACACTCATTATTTCTCACGTTTATTTCAAAATAAATGTTTTAAGCAGTGATTGTTGCATTTTGTTCTGGTTGTGTTGCACAGGGGCAGCTGGATGGACGTGTGGGAGCTGATGTCTCAGGAGTGCAGGGACGAGGTGGTCCTCATTGACAGTGCTTGTCTCCTCGAGACACTGGAGGCATACTTGCGTAAACACAGGTAATCTGTAGTAATCATATAGATTAATCGAATGCTTTGATTTCTTCCATAAATCACTCGAATTTAGGAATGAGCTGGTGAATTTTGACCTCCTAAACGCCCTTTTTGCCAACAGGTTTTGCACAGACTGTAAGAATAAAGTGCTGAGAGCATATAACATCTTGGTCGGGGAGGTGGACTCCAGTGAGGAGAAGGGGTACTGTGCTGCTCTGTATGAGGGGCTGTGTTGTTGCCCCCACGAACGGCACATTCACGTGTGCTGTGAAACAGACTTCATCGCTCATTTACTCGGCAGGGCAGAGCCCGAGTTCTCAGGAGCGTACGAGTGAGTCGATCTTTACAACAAATGCAGCTGTGTTCAATTCTATTTTGAGAAATTAATGTTGTGCAGTGCCTTGCTTCTTGTCAGATTATTCATAAATCTAGCTAATGGTGATTTAAAAATTTATTTATTTATTATTTTTGCTTCAGACGCAGAGAGAGACATGCGAAGACAATTGACATTGCACAAGAGGAGGTGCTGACCTGTTTGGGCATTCACCTCTATGAACGGCTGCACAGAATCTGGCAGAAACTACGAGCAGAGGAGCAAACCTGGCAGATCCTGTTCCATCTGGGAATTGATGCACTAAGGAAAAGTTTTGAGGTATGCTGGTGTAGATGCTTCATCTCTGACTGTATCATTGGTTTGTATTCATGGGACAGATTTCCATCCTTTTGAACGTGACCAGGATGGAATTCTGTCATTTATAAAAGTGAGGGGGAGGGGACTCGGGTTGTTTTCTGAGCGGCCTCGTTAAAGCCGTCCACTCTCACACAGCCTATTGAAGTCTTTGTGACATCAGTCTAACATATATAAAATTGTAGTTGTGCAAAAGACACACTTGCTATAATTGTTTAAATATAAAATTATAGCACATAAACACATTAACATAATGTGTGTGTGTTTGCACTGAAAAGTTATGAAGATGGTTAAATATTTGTATGACTATATCTGACTCAAGTCTTACCAAAAATGTTTTGTTTTGTTGTTATTAAATAAATTAAAAACAGTGAAATGACATAAAATTAAACTACAGAAAAGCTGTTCAAAATCACCCTCTTCCTTACAAATCCCTTTGGTTCTGAGGATATAAATGGTTCAGGTTAAAGTCTTTGTATAACGCTTCATTAAAGAACACCATACTGTGTACTTATAACGTATAGTATTAGTAGTATACTGTGTATGCCCTTTGTCAAAGTACATAGGAGAGTAGTAGGGGTGTACTATATTGTGTTTTTGTGTGTGTGCGCACGGGTGGCTAGTAGAAAACAATTTCAGTCCAGAACTTTTTTATTTTGGCTCGTGTGTGTGCATTGAACATGATACCCTGACCCCAGATGGCTGTGGAGAAGATGCAGGGCATCAGTCGCCTGGAGCAGCTTGTGGAGGAGCTGTCTGAGGAAGAACGAGCCAAAGAGCTGAAGCTGGAGAAAAAGAGGCAAAAGCGCAAAAATCGACGCAAAAACAAGTGTGGCTTTGACATGTCTGAGCAGGAGGCAGAGGACAAGGAGAAAGTCCTGGATGAGGTATTTTTCCAACATTTGACAGTATGGATTATGTTGTGCTTAAGTTTCAATGTGCTCTTCTTGATGCGTTGCAGGGTTCCTATGAGTCTGTTGAGAGCAGCTGTAAGGCCTGTGGTAGACCTGGTGAGGAAGAAGAGGAGGAGGAGGAGGAAGAGGAGGCTGGCTGTGAAGAGAAAAACACCACCAGTAGGACCACCTCCTGTAAGTGCCCAAACAACACGAAGCAAGGTAAAAAAACAAAATGCAAACACAAACCCATCAAAACTGGATCTTAATGTGATGAAATATAACCCCAAATGAGACGCTTTGACTTAAAGTTTCTTGTCTTTTTCTCCAGATTTGTCTCACAACAGTAATGGAAGTGACTGCGGCTACTCCTCAAGCATAGAAGGCAGCGAGATGGGCTCACGAGAAGGCTCAGACGTGGCCTGCTCCGAGGGAATCTGTAACCACGACGAAGCAGGTCAGGATCCAGCAGATTACAGCGTGAGCTTTCGTTCTGTTTTCTCCTGATCTAACAGTTTATTCTGCACCTTCTGAAGGCGACTACACAACTGTCAGTCACTGTGCTGAAGACAAGGAGGAGGATGCAACAGACAGCTGTGTGGACTGCTGGCCACACTCTGAGGAAAACTGTCAGTGCAAAAGCAAAAAGAAGAAGAAAAAGGGCAAGAGCTTCTGCAGCAATCAGGTGAGACCACATGTATGGAGAAATGTTGGGTTTGTTTGGTGTGTTGGAGTGACGTATGGACTTTTCCCTTTTTTTTAAAGATATAAATCAGATTTTTCCATAAAATGTAAAGCTCAAACTGCGGAGTGTATTTCTGGTTTATTAAAATTGTAATTTGGACAAAGAGTACATGTAAATGTTTTAAACTAGCTGATTTTGTTCTTCGGTTCCAAAAAAATATCTCTTTGAAAAGAAAATGTTGAGAAATTAGGTCTTTTCAGATAAACTTAACACAAAAAGTAAAACATTTGTTTGGTAGACTAGTTCTATGTTGTAACAATGCTTCTTCACAGTAAATCTTATACTTTTTAAATCTTACCTTTTTAAATGGTGCCACATTTGTAAGGAACATGCATTAGAGCTCTTGTTTTGAGCTTCTGGTCCCCCCAGGTGGTGCTAATCAGCTGCTTGCTATAAGATTTATCTACCAAACACGAAGTTTTTCCTGCTAGGTTTATATGCACACCATAAGATGTTTTGTGAATATCAAAGCCTAAACATGCAGCTTTTTATATACTCTGAACTACAAGTTTTAGCCCAAAATCTTAAGCTTCTTGACTGAATCTAGACAAACCTCATGTTGTATCTAAAAAAACACTTGAAGTGTGCAGTTATTTTACATTATATTATTTTTTAATGCATTTATCACCATTGTTTGTGTCTTTGTTAGTTATAGCTAAATCTGCTAATAATAGTCATTTTTATAATTAATTTTATTTCATTTAGATCTTCTCAAGTCCCACAAATTGGTGTTTTATGACCCTTACTTTAAAACCCCTTGTCCTGCTGTACATTTACAGTAAATGTTTGTACTTGTGTCAGAAACGGGCAAACATTGGTTTAGAAATGTGAAAAAGTTTATCTTAAAACAGGAAAGATGTTTACAGAATGTACAACAACGAGCAGAAATTAACGCACTCGTATTTCCACAGGGACAAAAAGTTGACGGTCGTTTGTCTGACGGAAACGCACCTGGCCGCAGTCTGACATCAGCACACGCTTGTCGAACCAAAGAATTATTTTCCTCCTTATGTGGCGATAAATTCGCCAACATTGCACTACGGTTACCATGGACAGTCCATCAGAAGAACCTCAGTCTTCAGGTTGAACCTCCAAGTGAAAATAAAAGCCTGGTGCAGCTTCTGGTAAGTTTGATGTGTTAACGCAAATTTAACTTTCCCATAAGTAAGCTAATGGGTCGTTACGGAGCTTCATGTTGAGATTTTCCATTTTTAAAGGTATTACAGTGTTTAGATTCTGATTCCTGCTAACCCTTGCACTTGTGTTTACATCACAGGATGATTCAGAAGTAACCTCCGATGAAGAGAGCTGTCTGACACAGGATGAAATCCAGGCATTTTTAAAACAAAACCAGTCCTTCTACAACAACCGCCACCAGTACCGACAGCTCCTGAAGGAGAAATTCACCAACTACTGCCGCGCCACCGAGCGGAGCAAGCCGGTCTGTGGGAAATGGTTTGCCACAACCAGTGTCAACTAACTGCACTAATATCTTCTCCTCCTGGAAAAGTCAAACACTCACGATCACTGCTGCAACATTTAAAAAAATTTAAAAGAAATTACATTTCAGGAGTATCTTTGATGTCTTGTTTGGCCATTTCTCCTCTAAAGTAAGCGTGATTCTTACTTTTTCCACGTCATCTCTTTCTATTTTGCACTCGTACACTGACACAGTGGTTCATCTCTGTTTCTACATGCATAGGTGTCGTTTTCTGACCAATCCTGTAGCTGTTTGATGTTGGTCTTCTGTAGGGGGGGTTGTGGGGGTAACAGCACAGTAGAATGTGAAATCCAGATTCACAAACTGTGATTGTTAGGGAATAAATTTAGGAGTCTTATTGTTTGTTTTTCTTTTTATTATTATTTTTTTTTCTATAATTTTTCTCCTTGGAGACATGTCAGCGTAGTGCTAAAGGTTGTACTATTAAACGTGTACAGAAATATAAATATAAAGATTTTACAGAGAATAAACATCCATTTGTAATAACAAATTGGGTGTGATAAGATTGTAATGTCAAAAAAAATACTAAATAAAGAATATTTATTAATATGCAACATGATGTCCTGTTTTGGCTCACTGAATGTTCTGTAACAGAATTTATAAATACTCAATCTACACTTTCCTCAATATAAACACTAAGATTTAGTTCAGGCTGTCTGCCCAGCTTTTAAAAAACTCATTATTTGTGTTTATCATATGAACCCCAGATTTTCTATATGAGTCTTTGAGAAATAATGCAGATTTTAAAGGTTTTTCATGTTTTACAGGTGAATGATGTTTGCAGCACAGACCACACGTTTTTTAATAAGACCGTTACTTCCAATACAAACACATTTGATGGTACAGTATGTTTGTGTCACTGCAGTTCACTTGAACAGCGTTGCAACTTTTCAGTCACGAAGTACACATTTTTACAGCATACAAAGATTTTTATATTTTAATATGAATGGAACTTAGTTTTACCACATGAACATTTTATATGAAAGAATATTTGAATTCGGGTATTAAAACCAGAAACTTATTCATGGTCCTTGCTGCTCATTTTTTGTGCCCAGTTTTTAATTTTTGGTTGTGTGCAGATACAAAAAAAAATACCAGCAACAATTGCTCATTTTACCTCAAAATTTTGAACTCACCACCTGTTGACATTAAAAAAAGCTAATGCACTACACACCTTAAAAAAAAATTGTGTGTAGTAATGCACAAAGTGCCCACAAAATGTATTAATGCCCTTAGATGTTAGTCAAATTAAAGTCACCATTCTACAGAGTAATATGAATTACATAAAAGTTTGTAATGTAAAAATAAGTGAATGCATAAATTTTCAATCTATAAAGTAAGTGTTGTAATTAAACTCAAAGAAAAGACAATTGAAAAGGGTGAACATTATATATACTGTATTTACATGTTTTTAGAATCAATCTACTACAGAAGCATGTATTAAATTTTCTTTATTTTTAACTTTATTTAATGTTGATTCCTAGAACAAGTCATTTTAATGTTAATGTTTGATTTTGTGGATTAGTTAGATAACTTTAAATAAATTTTGGTAATTAAAGTGACATGTTTATTATTCCAGCAGAGGGCGCTGTTTATCCATAAACCGTATGTCAGCAAAGGAAAGTGGGAGGTGAACCAAATACTCACACCGCCGGGGACGCTTCATAGGTCGGCCCGAGGAGCGCATGGATCGGTCTTTACTCTCGCTGGCTGTCGCTTCCCTGGATGCTGAGCAGACTGTAACACGAGTCTGGAAGTGGTGCATCTCACCATTGAACCAGTCTACATAACAGCGATTCAGCGTCGTTCGATCTCCTCGCTGAGGTAAAGGAGCTGTCGAGCCGCGTAGAAACGGTACCGGTGCGCAGAGGGGTGGAGATGGAGCGGTGGAAAGGCAGAGTGGCCCTGGTGACCGGAGCCTCGGTGGGGATTGGAGCTGCTGTAACCCGGGCTCTCGTCCAGCACGGCATGAGGGTGGTGGGCTGTGCCAGGAATGTCGACAAAATTGAGGTGAGCCATATGATAACAGTAATGGTATCAGTGTTTAAATAAAAAAATGTCGGGTTACATTTTGGTTAACTGCCGGCTAACATTAGCGTTCCAGCAAGAGCTAAATACCTAGCCTCTGTCTCAGTCACAGCCTCTTATAAAGTCCTAATTTTATTATGAAATATGGCTAAGCGGACACTTTCGTTTTGTTCTTTTTAAAAATGCTCCACCCAGGTTAAATGAGAAAAATAAATTGCCAACTTAAAAATCTTCATTAAATCTAGTTAAATCTAGATAATTTCATATTAAACGTAATCACAGCCGCCAAAGACGTCACGTTAAAAGTAGCTAAAACTCAGCTAGCTAGTGATGCTAATCTACTACTTAGTGTTTTCGTTTAAAATCTTGGAGTTTTTACATATTTAATGTCTTATACATATATAAAATAATAAAGTGTATAACACTGAATATAATGCCACTTGTTTCCATTAATTATATGAGACAAAAAGGATTGTCTTATCAGTATCACTCACATCCTTACTGTGTAACATTCTCTATAATTAACTTTGCACTTCACTTTGGAGAGAGCCACTCAAAGAAATAGCAGAGATCATTTGTGACAGCTGCTAAATATGTATAAAAGAAATTGTCAAGCATTTTTTCACAGGAAATATTTACTGGCACTTGTACATAAAATTTTAATAAGCACAGTTCTTGCATATCTATTTCAGAAAGTGATTATGCTACAATGTCAGTAAAAAGATAAGTTTGATTATCTTGTTTTTATTAGCACTCTTAGAATGTTAAAAAATGGGATTTATGTGAACACTGAGGGCTGATTGGACCTTTTTTAAAGAGTCAGAACTGGATTGTTAAAGCTTAAAGAAGCTGAAGAGTAGCTAAAAGATGCAGAATACTAGGTAGAAGCCAAGAAAAGCAGCACATTAGCTAAAAGAAGCACAATACTAGGTAAAGGCTAAAAGAAGCATGACACTAGCTAAAAGCTAAAATAAGCAGAACACTAGGTAGAAGCTAAAATAAGCTATACACCAGTTAAAAGCTAAAATAAGCTATACACTAGTTAAAAGTTAAAAGAAGCTATACACTAGCTAAAAGAAGCAGAACATTAGGTAAAAGCTAAAAGAAGCAGAACATTAGGTAAAAGCTAAAAGAAACAGAACATTAGGTAAAAGCTAAAAGAAGCAGGACACTAGCTAAAAAAGAAGGTGAACACTAGCTAGAAGAAGCAGAACACTAAGTAAAAGATAAAAGAGGTGCGATACTAGGTAAAAGATAATGGAAGCATAACACAAGGTTAAAGCTAAAAGAAGCCGTATACTATCTAAAAACTAAAAGAAGCATAACACAAATTAAAAGCTAAAAGAAGCAGGACACTGTAAAAGTTAGAAGCATAATTCTAGGTGAAAGCTAAATGTATCAAAGCTCTAGGTAAAAGTTGAAAATAGCAAAAGGTTAGCTAAAAGTTAAATGTATCCAAAGGTAAAAGTTTAAAGTAGCATAAGATGACAAAAATATAACAAGTATACTGAGTCAAATTTCAAACAAAAGTTATTTGCATGTTTTGAAGAGCTCCAAAAGTATGAAGAAAACATTTTCAGATAAAGTTATCTGATTTGAAAGTTACAAAAACCAGAAATCAGAACACCACAATATCTTGATTGAGCTGAACAAACGGCTAATACGGGACCGAGTATGTAAGTAATTAACAATAGAGTGAAAGATGAGTCAGCATTTACTCCATGTAAAAATAACATTTCAGCAGAGTATGAACCTTCATGTTGAACCTTACGTCTGCTGTCACCAAGCTAAATGAACACGCGTGGCCAAAACAAAACAAGAAAAACCTTGTTTAATCCGACTTGTTTGACACACAATATGTCAAGAACACTTTGATGGTGTATCAACTGAAGGAAAGAGGACTCCTTTAACCACTAACTCTTATCTAATCATTAGTCTAAATGAACTGCACCTTCTTTGCCTCGTCAGCTTATAAGTAAGCTTCACCCTGTCATTTAACTGATTCCAGCTCACATATCACCACCTCATTGTGAACATATGTAAATGTTCTCATTAAATTCAACTTTGCACAAATTGTGTCAGGAGCATATATTAGTTACTTTTTTATCTTTTGTATTTGGAAAGTGTGTGTGGTACTGTTAAGCTATGCTTACATGTATTTTAATACAATAGTCTTCTAATGCTGATGTTCATTAATATTGTTAACCACCAAAAGGTGAAGTCAGACAATGTTTTAATGTTACTGTGTGTGTGTTTGTTGCCAAAATACCTCGGATTTTAATGAGACCTTCAGGAAGTAATGATTGGATCATGAACCACAACCGTTAAACTTATGGAACCAGCCTAATTGAAGAAGGTCACCACAATCAACCGATATCAGAAAACGTAGAAAAATGGCTATAATTTTAGCCATTTTACAGATATTGCGCTACAGTTTGGTGTGGTTGTAGCCGACTCACTCATAACCATGACATTTTACCATATTGCATAAGTGTAATGTTAATTTCAAGGTTTGACCAAAACAAATCAGTAATTTCTCAACACATCACAAAATGATTTTACTCTGAAACTGCAAAGTTGGCAGGCCAGATGTGTTCCTTCAGGGAATGCTAGGCATTTAGTTTAATTTAGGATTTGTTCATTTCATTTATTGAACCAATTCATTAAAGTTATTGAGTGAAGAATTACTAACAAAATCTTTATTTCTTTATTTTTCACAAAGTGGTCATCCATGTGATGCCAAGTGTCACACAGACCTGCTTTAGTCCTTTGGAAGAAAGAGGAAACAGAATGAGATGGCATGTAGTTGGATCACATTTTCACTTGGTGTGTGTCATTTGGCTTCAGGCTGCTCTGCAGTGTCATACAACAGAGTCAAACCAGCTTCTGCTTCCTCACCATTTTCAGTTTACTCAGATTTTTTTCAAAGATTTTGGCAAAAGTACTGCAGCAACATCGGTTTCCAAGAGGTGACGAGGACGGTGCTGACACTGCTGCTCGATTCAAACTAGTCTTTTCTGATCATATCATATCTTTTCGTTTGTTCAAATAAATACAATTTATGCGTTGGGTTTTTGACAAAGTGAGCATTTCCTTCATACCTTGACAACACACACACACCCTTCCCCTTAGCAGCATACAGGGAATGTGAGTTGTGCAAGAGTTAGCTCGCCTCCATTCATGCTCTGCTCACATGGCTCCTCCTGTCAATAGTTAACTGCCTCAGCTTGTGTCAGCCCGTCTGTGACTTCTGTAAGACTGAACAAGGTCAAAAGCTTTTCTCTACATAATACTTAATAACTGTTTGTTAGTAAAGTTCACCTTTTTGTTTATTTGTAGTTAAACTAGAGACAAATAAGGGTTGTTTAATGTGAAAGGTTTGTCTCTGTAATTCTACGAATGACCTCATTGCCTCTACAAGACTTTGAAAGAGCATTTGTGAAAAGTGTGGGACAGAGCTAGCACTGTGCTAACACCGCTTTGTACATGTTTTTAGAAGTTGTGCCAAACTTGGGTTGCTGCTCGTCGGGTGATGCATGTTCCAACCAAGGAGTAATTTCTGACTTCCTCTCTTGGTTTTACTACTTTTATCTCGGGAAGTCACCTCCTGTAGTCGGTACGTTACGGGGAAGAACAGGAAAAAAAACATCACGGCTGTCTGTTTTCTGTGTAAATAAAACTCTGAGTATTGTTTTGTTGTCAGTGAGAATACAGAGTAGACAGCAGTGGGGGGTAGGGGGGTTCAGTGAGTTGGAGGAAGATGTGTGGTCACCATGGGCTCTGTGCAAGAATGGAGATGAAAGGGCCAAGCAGCAGAGACTCAATTCTCATTATTTAACTCCTGTGAAACCCTTGAAGAGCAGAGGAAGAAGCTTTTGTGGGAATGAATAATTACTGAAGGATCCAAAAGTTCTGCTGCTTAGATCTGTACAGAGACCGGCCCACTCAGCCCACGTGTCTGTCCTACATCTTCTGATCCTGAGGAAAGTAAAGTTGTAGGGACAACATAGTTATGGGAGTGTGAACGCATCTCCTGACTGCTCGCAGCTGACTCATTCAAAATTAAAGGAGCATTCCTTGAAGGACTGCATGTCACCTGCTGCATGCATGACAAAGTTTTAAACAAAAAAACTCTCAACTGTAGAACATCAAATTCAAACCCACTGTCATCAAAATGAGCTGAGTTACAGCCATTTTTGTGTTTGCTAATTGCTAAAGTTGATTAGTTGTGGCAGCCATCTTGAGTCAGGTTGACTCCAGAAGTTAATCAGCCTTAAATTGAATGTAGGCATTTAAAAAAACACACATTTTGAATTTGTCTGTAATTAGTCTTGCAGCTGTAAAAATCATCTAACTACAACTGCTTCTAGCCTTTTTATTTATTTTTCTCCCTCACAAAAGATCAACATGGGTGGAACCTATTATTGTGGCAGAAACAGATGCTGGGTCTGTTTAATGAGTTTTTTTAAATTTTATTTTATTTATTTGTCCAGAAGCGGGTGGTTGGTAGGTGTTCTGTAAAAATAAAAGCAATATTAACAATCAACTTGGTGCTACCAGGTGCTGATGTAAAGAGAAGAAGAAAAGGGTCGTGATTTATTATTTGTTTGAATTTGCGCGTTTTAATTTTCGAATATTTGAATCAAAGCTTATTAAATGAATATCTTCAGATTTTTGGTTTCCATTTAGTCTTTATGTGTTCAGACCAAAAATCTGGGTTTTCAGTTGGGTTGTCTGGTCAACTGTCGAGCTTAAAATCAAATGATTCCAGCTATTAATGGATAAAGTGGTGCGTCTAGATTCAAAATGCAAATATTACATTTAAATTAATATTTATATGTATTTAGTAAGAAAATGTCACAATCCTGTAGTCTCTGTTTGTAGATCTGACATGAAAAATTGAGCTGTAAGTTGTAATAAAATGTAGATTTTATATATATTTCCCTCTCTAAACCCTTGATGTTAATGGGATTGCAGCTCAAAGTGTGTCTACATGTTGTGAATTTAAGATGAGCACAAGCTGTGTTTTCATGTTTCTACATTATCCTCAGGTCAAGGCTTGTGTGGAGGAGATTAGTCAGGACGCTGCTCTTCTGAGAGGGGTGGGGTGAAATCTGCCAGAAAATCAAAATTAATGCCCGCATGTTTGTATGAAAAATACATCATGTGTTGGTTCCTGAGCAGGCCAATGAGAATCACTCTTTTTGTTTAAAGTAAGGTGTTTTTAGGAAACCTTCCTTAGTATTTGAAACGTCTTTTTTGTAGTTGTTATTACCTTGCTTTAAAATAGAGCCAAATAAAAAGGAACAATTATGTCTTCATAATAAGTCTGTATCACTGACATGTCTACATTTGAAGCTTTGAACAAAAGAGGTGTGTCACCATCCAAAGCTATGACTGCTGCAAATTTAGATTGGATAATTTTAGCAGATATAATTGTGGCTTTTGTGTGGTGACAAACATTTGAGGAGAGTGACTCTGCAGAAAGTATTTCCTCTGTCAAACGTTACAGTTCAGTTTGTAAAGATAAACAGTTTGAGATATGATATTAAAAGTGCGATTGAACACAAACTACAGGCAAGTTATGTGTTGGTTGGGGTCTTGGTGCACATAGACTAAGCAGATCTGTTCATTTTTAGGGTTATATTATTTTTGCTTGTGTATGTTTGTTTGTTTCTCAGTCGTGTTAGTAAAATGTCACATCTAATCAATCTTAGCCAACACAAAAATGGCCATACCTCAGTCGATTCGACAGATATTGAGTTTATTTTGGTGTGGTAGTAACTGAAAGCTATCAACACATTCTCTGAGCTCTTACACACCTCAGGGGATCTCGTAACATGGCATGAGATTACGTATAACATCATTTATAGTCATACATTTGTAGTCTGTGGCTGATAAGATACGCATCTGTGTTTAGTACCAACAGTCTGATTCATTAAAGATACACGGAAACTGATATCATACAATTCAGCTTCTAACTGTAATGCAGTTCAGCTCTCATGACAGCGTGATTCAATTTTCATTTTTGTTTTCAGCACATCAAAATTCTCTGTAATATAATGATTAGGAATGGTTGTTTACCAGTTACTGAGGCTAATAATTTACTGCCTAACACAAAAATGGCCACTCACAAATAAGCCATGTTTTAAAATTGCAAAACACTTTCTTGAAACCTGATTCATTATGACTAAATAATGCACATAAATTAGGTTTAGTGCAAATTAATCAACCTGCCAACAGCAGATGTGTTTAAAACTCTGCTAATAACTTTGTAGTTAACACCAAAATGTATTTTCTGCTTAGAAAAAAATGATTTCCCAGGATGGAATTATTAAGTAAATCTGTGAATGGGTGGGAATCAGGTAGTCTTCATCCATCTTCACCTCTTATTCATAGTCGGGTCGCAGAGGCAAAAGATCCAGGAGAGAAACTCAGACATCTCTCTCCCCAGCGACACTTTCCAGCTTGTCCTGGGGAGACCCCGAGGTGTTCCCAGGCCAGAGAGGATACATAATCCCTCCAGAGAGTCCTGGGTATTCCCCCCAGCAGGGCCTCCTAACAGTGGGATATGCCCAAAATACCTAAAGGCCCTGTCACACTATGATGTTTTAGACAACTTATGCCAACTAATGAACATTTTAAAGACGTAAACGTTGAAAATGTAATGGAAAAAGTCAACAGGAAGCTTCTTTTCGGTGTGTACATAAAGTAATTCTAACAAAGTGAAATAGTCATAACAAAACTTTCACAAGTCAACATAAGTTGTCTAAAATGTTATAGTTTGACAGGTCATTAAAACATGAGACATCCAGGAGGTATTCTAATTAAATGCCCAATCCAATTCAACAGACTCTTTTCCTCAGATGACAGAAGTCCTATCTCTAAGGCTGAGCCCGGCCACCCTACGAAGGAAGATCATTTTGTGCCAAGTACATGGACACGTTGTGGTTTGACCAAAACACTTATAACTCTGTCCCTTCTCATTATAAGATGACTTAACAACCCAAGCCCAAAAGACTGCAGGCGATATGCATCCCTTCAAGGAATACAAATTTTACCCGTTTTTAGAATTAGTCTCAACTTACCAATAAACATGGTTACCCTGGTATTTCTGACTTCTGATTTTTCTGCAATAGACCACATTGACCACGTTTTCTCTCTTGTTGGGAGTTGAAGCCAGCAGAGACCAGTTTATAGAAGCTGCCATGACGTATTTTTGGAACCAGAGTCTGTGCAGCAGTGATGCAAGGCTTTAAGTCTCGCTCTCAATCATGGTGTCACATCCACCTTTCTGTAAAGCATGAGATAACCAATTACAACACATTTAAGTGAGTTAATCTAAAAATAGGTACTTAATGCTTTTAGTGAGTAAACTTAAAGCTTGATTTCAGGTGGGTTTTTTTGTTTTTTTTTTCTCAAATTGTTTTCCGTTCTGCAGCAGGTAAAAACTGCTCAGTCATGTTCCAAAATCTGAAGTGTTTCTTTAAAATTCAGCTCCAGATTTTCAGATACACAGATAGAGACATTTCCTTTTTTCATAAATAACCAGTTGGATACAGTACATTTTCATTCTCATTGATATGTCATGATGATGTTTTTGTTGTGTCAGCAGTTATCAGCTGCTGTTATTTTCAGTTTACTCTTTCTCCTTATACAAGCTCATCAGGTTACCTCAAGGTTTCTGCAGCTCAGAAATCTCACCCATGCAGGAAGCTTTTCCCCTGACTGCACATTTTCCGCTTGAGCTGTGAGCTGACAACAACGTATACTCGACTAATAATCCATTGTGTTTCCATGGATTCAGCCCCCAAGAGAAGTCAAATTGGCACCAGCGCATCAAAGAAGAAAACAGCTTTTTCAGATATATGGATTCTAACACAGCTGCAGCTGTCGGGGCTGTTTGAAGAGGCCTATTTATAAAATCTGAATTATGCTGATGAAGAAGAAGCAAAACTACCCAGTGTTTTTATTTGCATAATATTTTAGATCACTTGATAAGCCTGATGTAGCTCGACAATTCAGTGACCCTTATGGGACTTTCCACCTGCACCACCACTGTGCTGTTCTTATCACATTTATCAGCCCTGACGTTCCCTTTGAGGGCCTTCTGCAGGTGAAAAATGCAGTAAGACAGGAAGCCCTGTCTGTCATGTTGTGTCTCTTTCTTTGGTTTTTCAGTGTTTTCTTGTGTATCTCTGCCCTGCTGTCTGTCATTCCTCCAGCCCCGCCCAAGCTCACCTGTTTCCTCTTACGTCTCCTCCAGGTGTTACTTGTTGTCTCATTAAGTTCTGCCTTTATATTCTGTGTTCTGTCCTCTGTGTCTTGTCCGATCATTGTGCAGTTACCAGCCAGTGTGTTGTGTTCTGTGTTACTTTTGCCTTTTTTCTGTGAGCAGAGATCTAGTGAGTTTTTTTGCTGCCTCGACAGCCCATGTTGAATTTTGCCTGGGTCATTCTGCCTGCTAGTAAACCTCACACTGTCCCATTATGGCAGGCCATTTTAACATAAAATCACCTTCGTCTGACCATCTGTAATTACACTCTAGTAGGGGTGCACCAAAAAGTCGATTCACATCAGAATCGTGATTCTCATTTACAAAGATTCAGAATGGATTTAAAATGTCCCAAAATCGATTTTTAAAAATAAAAAAAATAAAGCAAACATAATGGCTGTCAGCCTCTATTTTGTAACTATGTGGGATGTCCTGACGTCACCACACAGCTGTTTCTGGAACGTATGCATGTGCAGAAAGCACCAAAACAAAGAGGAAACTACAAAACTGGTGGAAAGAGATATTCAACTGGCCTCCACTTCATTGAATGCAAAGATTTGGGTTCATTTAGGTTTTTAATATATGAGTCTGAGTTTGACACGAGCTTCACTATGTGCAAATTTTGCAAGATGAAGATGAATCACTTTGGGAACACGACAAATGGGCTCACATTATCGGTTTTGAGTAAAAAAATAAATAAATTTTTGAATCGAATCGTGGCCCCAAAAATCAGAATCGAATCGAATCGTGAGATAGCAAAAGATTCCCATCCCTACACTCTAGATATCTAAATATGGGTTTTGACTAGGAGCAACTACATTTCTACATTTTCAGTATCATGAATGTCATCTGTATTTTCATTCTGACGAACAATTCAAGATATTAAATGACGTCATTGGATTCGTCATCTAAAGGGTCACACATCCGTTGTTACAATTTAAGATTTCTCAAATGTAATTATGATCAGTCAGAATTACATTTTCAGATAACTGAATTAAGAAATTGCTCGAGCCCCCCATGCTGTTGTTGAGGTAATGTGTCAATCGTGTGCCTTTGGTGAGCCAGCATGTATAGTTTGTTTTGCATACTGTGTTGTTGCAGCAGATCAGCTGGTATAACTGGATCTGTACAGCAAAAAGAGAACAGAAAAAAAGCCGCGTGAGAGGGTTAATTCTAACACAACTGCAGAGACAACAGTTCATCAAGTTGAATATTTAAAAAAAAAAAAACGAGAATGAATTAGAATTGATTCTCTTTTCTTCTTCAGCAGCAGCCAAATTGGATCCGTTAGTTGGTGTCGGTCTGATTTTGGGAACAATTTGTTGTCAACTCAAAGCTTAGCACTGAATACACCAAAGCCTCTGGTTGGCACACTTGAAAAGGTTTCCAACTTGGACGATTTCACATCAACACTGCGTTTAATGAAGCACTTCTGCATCTATTGTTTTTATTTTTGTCTCTGGCTACATGTTATGATGAGCTTGCATCCAACTGTTTTAACCATAAACAACAGAACTAGAACCAATTATTAAAAATACAAATGCATTGTGCATCCTTTTGTATAGGTTTAGTATTGTTTTTAGACTATTTTGTTTGGAAGGAAAAAAAACTTATTTTTTGTTGTGTTGTTACACAACGCTTGGCTACTTCTACTATCTTTAGACAATCTGTCTTAAAAAACCTTTTTATCTGAGCCAGGTTCACACACATTTTTACTTTGCTCTGTTTTTTTTTCTTTGTGTGCGTGTGTGTGTGTGTGTGTGTGTGTGTGTGATTACTCCACATTATCTCCTTCTCTGATTAGACCGTCTCACAAGGTATGTTGTAAAACCTCCCTGTTCAACCTTTATACCTTTTTAAGCTTAGTGTTTCACTTTGAACAAGAGGTAATTGCACAACCTTCATCTCTGCTCTCCTGCAATCCTGTTATACAGCCTGCCGTCATCTTTGACCCCATTGTCTACATCGCTCTGTAGGTAAAGCTTGAAAGGTCCCTTTCTTATGTTGGGAAAATTTAGTTGAGATTGATGGCAACCAAGAGAACTTCTGCTCTCTTTTGAATATTAAAACAAATTGAGAGCTAAATCTTTAATATCTCTATAAATGATCTATTTTCTCAGTCTTCTTGTGTTTCACTTTCTTATTACCAACCTTTTCCTCCTCCTTTTTGTGTTCTTTCTTCTCACTTTACATGATAACTTACCACTTTTAGTCATGAGGAGAAATATGACTGCTTAATTGTTTTGCGTTAAGGTACTTAAAATTAAATAAAGACAGGAAAAACTGGGTGAAATACTGTGTAGTTGTATAACATTTTTTTCCCCCTACATTGTACGTTTTTTTTCTTCATTTTTTGACACCTACCAGTCTCGTCAGAGAATAAGAGGCAGCGCAGCATCCCATAACACAATCCCTCTTTTGTTTGAGAGAACAGAACCCGACACAAATCTAATTTCTCAGCTTTCTCTGCTCCCAGCTGCTGCTTTGTGCTATTGATCTGTCTCATCACTTCAACCTCTCTGCCTTGAGCACTTGAGCATCTTTTATATTTATCTCTCTCTGCCTCTCCGATGACTGTTTTTATCATCTGTTTGTTTTTATCTGTTTTTTACCGTCCCCATGTTGGTGATTGATGAGCACGTGGTGATGTGAAGGACGATGATTTCCCCTTTCATCAGACGCCCTGCAGTTATTTTCCAAATTGATTTGTCAGTGTTTTTTTTTATTTTCTGTACTTCCAGTTGAATTTTTGATGAATGAATTTACCACTCCTGCCACTGATATAATTTATATATCAGTTTTATTGCTTACCTTGGGCGACAGCAGGTTTTAGTGTTCCTGCTGTAGGTGTGGCCAGTATGAGGGCTGGAATCACACCAGAGCACATGATGCCAGAACACACCTACCTACACACACACAGATTCACAGCCTGACACTTCCTGTAGCCTGGCTTCCCTCTGTTTTCCTCAATAAAACGTGAATCTCTCCATCAGGTCGGCCTGCTTGTTCAGTCCTGCCTGGGCTCTTGTCCCAAAAGGGATTCAGACAAGTGTGACCTAAAGAGCTTTGGTCCGATTGGAGTTCTGATACTTTTGAGACATTATAGTAGCTGAACACACCACTGACCACAACCTCACATGACAGTTAATGGACACAAGGAAAGAGTGTGTATTTACAACAGGAGTAGTAGGGATTGTTGTAGGTTTTGCAGAAGTGTTTTCAGTGTTAGAGCCTTTTGACGGCTTTGTTCAGATAATGATCTCTCTGTGGATAATCTGACTTAAACAGCTTAAAGGAACAACAGCAAAATCTGCACGTGCTAAGTGTCAGAACCGTCTGTGTATCTTATCTAATTGATAAAACCAAAATAATATTTTAATTAAATTGGGACTAAAACACAAGATTCTCTTGTGGTGAATGCGATGTTTGCAAAGTTACTGTGTTTTTTTGTGTCGTGGCATCAAACATTTACTAAAAAGTTGCAGTCTACATGAGAAAATTTACTTTGTGTTGCAACTTTTATCATTTTATGTCCTTCCCACTTACTGTTAAAAACATTAAGGTACCCCTTTGATGACTCACAGGGTAAAGTGTTGCCAGATCAGAACTATTAGTAGAAGCCAATCTTTACAACATACATAATCTATGATGAAGGTCAAGTACTTCTTTAAGAAAGGTGTGGTGATTTCTTTATTGGTTAATAATTAGAAACAATAGGGTTTAGACGTTTCACTTTCTTTTAGTTACTCAAATGTAAATCTTGAAACTAGATTTTTTTTGTTCGTTTTTATCAGCGTTTTAATGTAACTAAGTACAAATACTTTATTACTGTACTTAAAAATAAAAGGACTGTACTTAAGAAGTATTTGTATTTCATTAATTATATTATTGCATTTGGCCCGCAGCCCTCGGATAGATTTCATTTTGGGGAAAAGGTTTGGGCGCCCTTGATATATATAAACTTAAACAGATAGATTATTGCATCCTAAATTTAACATAAATTAATTATTTTAATATGACATAGTCATTTCTGCTTGTTTTTATAGATTTTCGTTTAACGTTTGGAAGTAAGTGTGAAGCAGCTGGGATGAAGCAGCTCCTCTGAGAAAGGGTTGGGCTAAATCATATTGTGTGCAATTAATCATCAAAAGAACCTGTCACCAATTAATATTAGACACTTTGCAATTACTGCAATTAATGCCATGTGATGATGTATTTTTTTCAGGCTCAATGGCAGAAGCTAGTGCAGAGGAGCTAAAGCTAACCCTACGAACTTGTTTAGTTACCTGAAACACCGACATAAACAGGATGAGGAAATCTATTAATTGCCGTATTTATCAAATGTGGCTAAATGCCACAATTAATCATGATCAATTTTAATGCCTATATTGCTCAACCCTACTCCAAGAAGAAGCTGTCATCTGAGAGGAGCTCAAAGAAGAGCCAGTGCTCTTCCATATCAAAAATAGTCTGCTGATGTGGTTCGGGCATCTGATTCATTGCCTCTTGGGCGCCTCCCTTTAGAGGGTTCTGGGCATGTCCCACTGGGATGAGACCCCAGCGCAGACCAAGGACTCACTAAGAGGTTATGAAGCGCTGATGTAGTAACTCATGTTCAAGCTTGGTAACACCTGGATGGATGGATGGATTTTTTGCAAAAGAAAATATAAAAACTAATTTAATTTCAGCTAAAAATAATGACAACAGTTTGTAAGTGTAGTTATTGGCGTTAATTTGCCACGTTATGGAGCGTTTTCTAAAAGAGCCTAAAATGTTTGTCCCAGTTTTCATAGCAGCTGTGTGGAAATTTGGCGCTTCACCTCACGTGACTCATACGTCATAATTTTTACATACTATCACCATATTTCAATACAGCGGTATAACGAAATACCTTCATACCGCCCAAGCCTATTCTTTAAGTCTCATAAAAATGATAAAATACACAGTTTTAAAACTGTTCATACATCTGTTTACTTTTTGAATTAATTTTGTTCGTTTGTCAGGGAAGATGCTCTCATGAGGAGACTGTTGAAGCGCATTGGGCCACCAGCCCTGCCTTCATCACCCACGCTGCCTCCTGTTTCGCTGGCTCGCAGGACGAGCCCGTCACATGCCTGAGGCAGCTGTGCCACGCGTGGAGATCTGTGTCAGGTTTTATCCTAGCTGACGTGGCTGGAGTGCTGCCTGCTCCGTCTGTAAGGAGCTCAGTCCAGCTGTACCCAGTCAGGCTTTTTGTCACATCTGGAGTCATGATTTTAAGAAGATATAACTTCAATCAACTCATTAAGACTTAAATATATGTCATTTCTTGTTTAGAGGTCGCTCCAGGCCTTAAAGGGGTTTTTGTTTTTGTTTTTTTTTTGCAAAAAAAAAATCTTTAAAACAATGCAGCCATTACCTGAATTAAATTTGTCTTCTTCTTTACTTTTTGCCTCTACATCTGTGTGTGCAGGGCAATAGTGTCAAACTAATTTTCACCGAGGGCCACATGAGCGTTATAGTGGTCCTTAAAGGGCCGGTTATAATTAACCTCAGCGTTTCATGTTTAACTTAGACTAAACACGAAACATAACGTTCCTTGTCTCATTGCTACAACTGAGCACCGCTAACAAACAATAACTGATCTCTGCGTGGTATTTCCTGCATAGAAACAGCGTTTTAACACATTCTCTTATAAACACTGAAAAGTACTGTGAAATAAAACTTCAGTTGTGGCTATAAGAGCTGTGTAGTACTTTACATCTGCAAAAAATAAGAATATTTGCTGAAGGACAATCTGTCATTTTTTCAGAACATTTGGCAACCCTTTATAGATTTCTTACAACCTGTGTCTGTATAAATACTTAATATATTTTTGGACTACATCATTTTACCTCTACCTCTGCACTGTTTATCTCTCTGTAATTAGTTTTTTTTTTTTCTATCTATTTTTTATTGTCCCCTGTCGCGGAGGCGGGGGAATTTGAAAGGCTCCGCGTCCGTCCCTCCGTGACGGAGATTAGCGACGGTTGGCGTTTAGTTCTATCTTGTTTGTATTTTTTTCTTTTCTTCTTCATACTTGTACAAAAACTCCTGAGCTTCTCTTTGTAAATTGAAAGTTGTGCTATTTACAGTTCTCAGTAAAAATGTTATCACTATAAATGTGAAATAAATAATGCAGAAATACTCATAAAAGTAAAACGTAAGAAAGTTTTACTCATTGAGTTGTAGTGAGTAGCTGCCGTTTTCAATTCTAAATTCCCATTTCTCAGTAAAAGCAAAAGTAGCTTGTGAAAATGCAGTGAAATGGAGATTTTATATGGTGAATTTTGCCAACCACCTACCTTTGATCCTGTGCAGTGCCACCTAGTGGTGGGATGCTGTCATTTTGTAAGTAAAATAATCAACATTATGGGAGCTGTAGTTTACGGTCAATGCTGGCTTTAAAGCAGCTTATTTTATTACATTAATGCCTCTTTGAACTTTTGTGGGCCACATTTGGCCCCGCGGTGTAGGATATGTTATGATTATGATGCCATATAAGTTAATTATTGCTCGCTTTCCCCTACCCTCGTTTGTGCAGATTAATTTTTTCTGTTTCTTTTATTTGTTATAACATAATGTATGAATTTTAGTTTGTTGTGTTTTTCCAGAAGCTGGCAGCAGAATGTCAGAGTGCAGGCTACAGCGGCACACTGATCCCGTACAAATGTGACCTGTCCAACGAAGAGGAGATCCTGTCTATGTTCTCAGCCATCAAGACGCTGCACAAGGGAGTGGACGTGTGCATCAACAACGCTGGGCTGGCGCACAATGAACCTTTGCTCAGCGGGAAGACGGAGGGCTGGAGGAACATGATCGATGTGAGTGAATGTGGACACAGGGTTATAAGCGATTTGAGGTCATGCAGTAAAAATAATAAAATTATTTCATTGTTAAAAGGAGTGTTGGAGCTCCTCTTGTTCTGTTGATTTTCTGGCTGCTCTCCTTTAAAATGTGATGTGAATGAAGTCTTGTGTTTGTTGTGCTCTTTTTATTCAAGAAAGAGGAGTTGAAGGTGTGGATAGATGTTTCTGCACACGCACACACACTGCTTTTCTCCTCACACACACACTGCTTCATTGGCTCCAACAAGCAGCTCTGGCACAGCGGAGGCAAACTAAAGAAAGCCGGCACTATTTCTCTCGTTGAGACTTAACATTTTGATTCATTGAGCTCTTGACCACTGAAAGGCCCCCCTGCTCTCCTAAGTCTTTGTCTCTAGGGTCCAGCATTTGTGACGCTCGCCCATCTGTTGTCATGGCAGCCCACTTGTACAGTGGTGTATTTTTAGCTTGTGTTTAATCTGTACGCTGACCTTGTTTGGTCACCTCCCCCTATCTTCCTACCACGCTCAGCATTAACCTGCTGTTTGTCAGTGTCACTAAGAGAAGCTTAGAGGCCACAAGCTGGACAGGAACAACAGGTTCATGTGGTTTAAGGTGCCGACTCTGTGAACATCAGTCATCTGAACAGACGCTGGCTCATCACCTGAAAGACTTAATAAGACTTTTTACTTATTTTTATTAAACAAATGATTAAAACGTTACCAACGTGACTTTTAAATCTGGACTGGTCTACTCCTTTTATAGATGCTGACAGCAGTTTTCTCTCCCTCTGCAGGTGAACGTCTTAGCCTTGTCTATCTGCACCCGCGAGGCCTACAAATCGATGAAGGAGAGGAATGTGGACGACGGCCACATCATCAATATTAATAGGTAACAACAAATGTACCGTTTGTTGACGGCGGTTTCAAACCTGCTGGCACTAAGTGAGCCCAATAGAACGTGGCAACTTCAAGTTCAGTGTTGGTTTTATTGACTGTGTGTGACACCGCTGTGTTTATGGGATGATGCTGTAATCAGAAGCTTTTGGGCGCGCTTTAAGACACACTTCAGAAGAATTCATTCAATTTGAACCTAATTAGGTCCACATGCAGAGAAGTGGTAGGATTTTAAATGATTTAATTAGCTAGGAGCTTTATGTCTTTAGTGTAAGTAAGTTTAAGTATTGGCATCCCAAGTGGAAGGATGGTGTTATCAGGCAGTTGCCAGAGGGTCCAAAACCCAGACTGAAGGTCAGCAGACAGAGGATACCTCGCAGATACACTACATGGGATTATTGGCACTTCACAGAGTTTTTATGGGTCTGGTTGGTCGTATCGTCTAATTGTCCATCATGGGACGTACAAACGTCACAATGGTTCAGTGTTGGAACCAATTGCTTCATGGCTGCATTCACGCACATCGTGAAGGTTCTGATCACCTAAGACAGACTACATGAAGACAGGATTGTCATATTGTGCATTAAACATTACAAATGCTTGCCATACAGTCACAGGTATTAGACTCTACTGACACAGATTGCATTTCTTACTAGTTTTGTTTGATATGTTTTTAACGTTTAGAATTGTTTTTATGCACTATTGTATCAGGTACTGTTTTTATTGTCGTTTAGTTTGTGTGAAACACTTTGGCCAACGATTCCTAAACCTAGACACATGGACTGATGAACTGATGCTGAGTGGTGTTAGATCACACATAGTGATAAATGTTAGTCCTTCATCACCAGAGTTGACCCCTGTGTGTGTTTATGGTGGTGCAGAGAGGAGAGGACCAGTCCTGTCAGTGTTGTGGAGAGCCACAGGGTTTGACTTCAGGTCACCTCATGCTGCCTCCACACATCCCCCAGGAGATTTAATCACCTTTATTCAACCAGGAAAACCCCATTGAGATCACAGATCTCTTTTGCAAGGGAAGCCTGGGCCCAGAGAAAACCCATGCATGAAAACATGCAAACTCCACACAGAAAGACTCCAGATCTGAATCAAGGACCATCTTGCTGTGAGACATCAGAGCTAACCACAGATTCATCGTGCTGCCTGGTGGTAACCTGTTGCTGTACCTGTCCACACCTTGAGGTCATGGATGGTGTTTCCCTGAACAAACCTGTTGATCTACTGAATCCTGAGCTACAACAGCTGTGGGTTGACTTGCAGCAGAACAGGATAGAGCTACTGCAGGACTCCCCACTCGTCTCCAGGCACAGAGGGGTGTCACAACCTGCTAACAATGTACTCTAACTACCAACGCCATTATCTGTTTGATCGTTGAAATATGATCTCTTCATACATGTAGGAGTACAATTAAACTTTTCAACTTGGTTTGTTAAACAAAGCAAAAAAGAAACACAGAAGCAGGTGAACAAAGTCAGGGATCAATAGTTTTTATGGCTTATTTGTTCTTTAGTTACAGTGGAGCGAAAAATACCATTACCTTCATATTTCTCTCTTCTCTTCCCCCTCACAGCATGGGTGGGCACCGAGTTGTGCCGAGCGCCGACGAGCATTTCTACTGTGCCACGAAATATGCTGTGACTGCCCTGACTGAGGGGATACGGCAGGAGCTGCGAGAGGCCAACACGCACATCAGAGCCACCGTGAGTGAAGCTGCACAAAGGCCTGCGCCGTCGGTGGCACGTGCCCCGCAACATATGTTAATGTACGGATCTGATCTGAACACAATCAGAGCATGACTCTGTCTTTGCAGTGCATCTCTCCTGGAATTGTGGAGACGGAGTTTGCCTTCCGACACCACAACAGTAATCCGGAGAAAGCAGCTGCAGTTTATGAGAGCATGAAAGTAAGCATTTTTAAAAATTTGTTCAGGGGTAGTTTTTAATCACAAAGCGGTGCTTTAATTACAGCTTTTATCAAATTTGTTATTTTAGTGTTTGAAAGCAGAGGACGTAGCCAGCACAGTCACATTTGTCCTCGGAGCCCCTCCTCACGTCCAGGTACCCCTCCCTGTCAGAACACTCCTCTGTTCTGCATTCAGATTTAGATGCTTCGTTTGTTTTAAATCTTCTTCTATCGTCTTTTAGATTGGAGATGTGCAGATGAGGCCTGTGGAGCAGGTATCATAGCAGCCAGCGCTGGAAGCTGCAGGACACAAACAGCAGCCACCGTGACTCCTTAGCGGCCTCTGCTGGCGACGTGGATTAGAAGACAGGTGGGGTTGAGTGCGACAAGTCGAGGTCTGCAGAGGCGTGACCAAGGAGAAACTGGAGCTTTTAAAAGTGGCTGTGCTGGGTGGGGGGGAAGGACAGGCGTGGACTCTTTAAAACCACTATGAAAATACTACTGAACGCAGCAGGGGTCCCGAACGCAGCCGACACTAAACCGCAGCAGGAACAAATGATCAGAGTTGCTGCTGAGCCACGATCTGCACGGTTATCACCTCAGAGGGAAGACTGTCATTGATTGCACTTTTTATTCTCGTTTATTTTTTTATTTTATTTGTAGGTCACTTGACATCTTATTAAAATTTTATTTGAAGGAGTAATGGTTTATGAGTAAACATTTTCTTTTATTTTTTAAATACAAATGTTAACTTTTAATAACATATCTTTGGTCTTGCATAACTAATACTTGACGATGTTATGTCATACCTACTGTGAGTTACCATATATGGTCTGTCCTTCCTGCTTCATCGTTAACCATAGGATTTCACACTCAGTTTGTTTGGATCTGAACCCTTTACAAGTCGTCAGGGTACATTTAAAAAAATAAATAAATAAAACTCTAATCTTTTAGGCACACTGGATTCTTCAGTCCACCTTTTTGCCTGTTATTCAGCACTTTGGATTCAGTTTTGAGGATTTCTGTAAAGGAAATGAAAACTGCACATGTATGCCTTCCAGCATGTACCCTTCTGTCAGGTAATTCTCACTCATGAATAAATAAATACGGTTGCCCTGACTTGTGCCAGACTTTTTTTTTGTGGGGTTGGATCATAATAGCACAAAAAAAAAAATCAGTAGTTCTCTGTTGCGTTTGACCTAATAAAGGAGTCCGCAACAATAAATTTAATTCTGTGTTTAAGTATTTCTATTAAAAAAATAAATTAATTCCATGTGTTGAGCAGAGCTGACCAATGGGTGGCGCTCTCTGCAAAGTAAAGTCTGTAAATGAAGGCAGTGAAAGATGAGTCACACAACCAATAATACTCATAAAGGCAGTGGTTTTATCTGCATGGCAGATACGCAGCAACAGATTTTCACAATCATGTAAATCATTTTTGTAACCTACTCCTGTTTACACCAGAAGTGTAAGATTGACAGTTAACATTTTTTTTGATCATCTTGAGTTATTTGCTGCTACTGACCACCAAGTATTTGTGCAAAAACAACATGGAGGTGTCAGAAGTGTGTCTCCAGGGGAGGTTTTTCAGGTAGAATCGTTTCAGGGCTGATAACAGCAACATCCGGTTGTCCAGCTGTTCCTCCCCTCTCATAATATGGAGTCTTTGATTTTTCATCCAGGGTGAACGGTGTGATGGACAGTTTCAGTTTCTGAAGAGAAAAAAATAAATAAATCCCAAACCCAGCAGTAAATCTACAACAGAGTAGCTAAAGCAGCCCTCCAATCAGTGCATTCATCTCTCAAGCCCAAACCCCGGGTTTTAATGTACTTTTTAATTACTATTACTATAATTCTTTTAGTTAGACATAGACATGTGTGGTATCTAAAGAAAAATCAGAATCATAGCGAGAATCTGGTAGAAACAATTTCTACGAACATCCAAGACAGTTAAAACTACAAGCAGTTGAAGACAAAACAACGAAAATGAAAATAAAAGTGGTTTAAAAATTTTGCAAGTCAGGGATGTCAAGATATTTGTGTTAAATAGGAGGGTTTTTTTATATTGTTTTATTAGCACTACTTTTATTGCAAAGGGCTCTGTATGTTGTATTCATGATTAAATGCAGCAAGATAAACTATTTCAAAGGTGACAGATGTTTGTAATAACTTGCTTTATTTACATGATGACTTTAATTGCTGCAATTTAGTTGAATAGCCCTGGGCTAAAGAATAAAATAATCAAGGTGTTGCATCCAGACTTTAACCTGTAATCTAGTGGGTTTTTTTAGGTCATATGGTAAATGGACTGAACTTATATAACACTTTATCAAGTCCCTCCGGACCCCAAAGCGCTTTACACTTAGACATTCACCCATTCACACACTGATAATGGTAAGCTACATTGTAGCCACAGCTGCCCTGGGGCACACTGACAGAGGTGGGGCTGCCAGGCACCAGTGCACTGTTCTTCTGACTAGTCAGAATGTAAATACACGCATTTTAAATTACTATGATAATCAAAATGTAGATGAAATGTAGTTAAAACTAATATTTAGATATGGAATTAAACAGTCAAAGCCGATTTTATGTGAAAATGGCCTGCCATAGAAAGAGTTTATACGAGCCAGACCTTGAATTTAAATCACCTGTATGAATGAGCCAGGTAAGACCCACAAGGTGTGAAGAGCAGCTAAAGGGATCCAGATGATGGAGGCGAGGGCGATGACCCAGCCAACACCCTGAGCCCAGGGAGGGAAGACGTAGTTCTCATAGCGGGCGGGTTTGAACTGGATGATGGAGAAGATCAGAATGACCTGGCACAAAGAAACAGAGCTTAAAGTCAAATTGTTACACAGTTTGAGAAAAATAAATAACCCGTTTACCTACAGTGATCAGCACAGGATCCACTATCAACCAGCAAAACCTGAAGATGATGTTCGGCTTTCTTCCAGTCATCTCTTTTAAGTTGTTTGAAAGTCGCTTCACGCCTGAAAAAGTCCTAAAACACATCAAAGTGTATCCAACAAAAGGATTTGGGCTGAGCGCAAACGGGACCTGCTCATCTCACCATAACTCCAACAGATAGCAATGATCTCAAAGAATGCCAGAAACATGATGGACACGATGGCGGTGTAATGGTCCATCAGCTGGAAGACGTAGATCCCCACCTGGAAGGAGACGCACGTTTTAAGATCTGGGCCGCCACTTGGTTACTTTGTAAATCACAGCGTTTACCTGCATGACGCAAGGGATTCCTAACAGGAGGGCCACACCACAGACTGCAAGGACAAAGAGTTCCTTCCGCTTGAAGACTTTGATCAGACGGTGGTAGAACTCATCCATGAAACTGGTCACCATCACTTCAACCATCGCAAACTGACACAAAAAATCTGGTTACACAGCTGTGGTTTTTGTTACAAACCAGATTTCCAGCTTTCCTACCTCACTGTCCAGCCCCAGGCACAGCAGCATGAAGAAAAACAGGACAGCCCAGAGCTGAGCCACCGGCATGTTGGCAAAGGCCTGTGGGTAAACCACAAAAACCAGTCCTGGACCTGGGTACACATTGAACAAAGAGGTCGATAATAGTCCTCAATTTTGACTTCTGAACAAATAAGTGATTCATTCAGGACATTTTTATTTGTCTGCAGTGGCAGCTGGTGAATCTTTCTCCATCACACATCTTAAAAGCAAACGTACTAATTAGTATCACTCCGGTGTTTTTGTTAGAAGTGCACTGATAAATCTATCTGCACCAATTCCCTAATTTTGAAAGATCAGACGATTAGATCAGATGGAAAATCTGAAAATCTGTCACCGTCTCCTTTTGCTTTGCTGTGAGCACTACCTAATGACCAGTTAAAACTAGTTTGTATTGTTTCAAGGGTATTACTCAATATATTTTAATAAAATATGATTGGACCATCGAAGGTGTATTGTGACCCCATAGCACTCGACAGTGTCAGTTATTTAAAAATTGGTATCGGCAGGTCAGACATTTTAAAGATCAGTGATCGACCAAAAAACTGAAACTGGTGCACCCCTAATATTTATTAAATGAAAATACAATAAATAAAAAAGCATCATAATGGCAGGTAGCGTTTCACTTTTTATACATAAATTTTGCCCTTCTGTCCTCCAGAGAAGCAAACTGCTCGATGACTCTGTGATTAAAGTCAGGGATGTTTTTGACAAGGTTCTGCTCTATAGAGAGCATGGCCAGTGCATTGAGACGATCCTGTGACATCGTGTTCCTGAGGAAAGTCTTGATCCTTTTCATGGTTGAGAAGCACCTCTCGGATTCAGACGTGGTCATCGGAGTCGTAATAAGAATCTTCAGCAGGGTCACGGTCTCCGAGAAGGTGTCGTGCAGGTTGTTCCCCATGAAGAGCTGGTGAAGAGCCACTGCACCACTGCAGCTCCTGAACTCTTCCAGGCTGTAGATGAGAGCCAGTTCAGTCTTCAGCTTGGCCTTGTTCAGCATCGGGTAGGCCTCTACGGTGGTCTCCAGTGCCTCTTCAGGGAAGTGGCACTGGTAATGTGGGAACTTGTCTGCTTGCAGCAGTGTAGCACTGATCAAATGCTTTGTGAATGAAAATCTGTGGTTTGCATGGCTCAGGACGGTGTCACAAACCTAAAAAAAATAAAATATATAATAATAAATGCACAAGTTTAATTCAATATGGTGGAGTAGAAAAAAGGGAGACATGAAGAAAACAAGCAAGCAGCAACCCTCATTTTATCAGCTGCATTTTAATTTATTGTGAGATTAATTGATTTATTGCAACAGGCCTATATTATATTAACAAACATTGCAAAAGACATTTAGGGTTCATCTCACCTCTGTAGCTACCCTCTGAAGATCACCTGGGCCCATTGTGCGGCGTTTTTTGTACAGCTGAGTCACACCATCCTTGTGTTCTCCACAGAGAGTAGGGAGGAAACCTCTGATAAGCAAGAGGCAAAAGGTCATCTTTAGTTGCCAAGTAAAGATAACTAAGAAATGTTAACTGGTCAAGCATATTAGTATGTAAAATAAAATGTTAAAAAAAAAAAGTCAAACATTCATTTTTATTATTTAGCTCACTGTCTGAGTGTCAAAAGTTTTCCACGAACATTTTATTATTTAGCTCACTGTTCTTACACATGACAATTTTTTTACTAAATGTTCAATTAAAATGTTTAAAAAATATGTAAATATTAAATCTAAACGGAAAAGCTCAAATGAAGTTCACATTTAGGTATTTTGGAATGGAACGCAGCCTTTGGTGCTCAGCTGTAGTTATGACATCATCATCCTGAGACAACAGCAACCGCTAACAATGCTAATGTTGCTAACGCTTCCCTACAAGGCACCAAACTTGCAGTTGTGGCCGATGTCTGAGCTGTACCTCAAACTGCCGGATCACAAGTACCACCCTTATTGTTTTCAATGAACACGTTTCGAATTTAAAATTTTAAATATCTTCAGCAGCAGCTAGCATTGACGTTTCATGATATTTTCATGGTTAGATAATGCCATCGCTGCAAATTTGGATTTAGGATTTAATATTATCTATTTTTTACATTTATATGTAACATTCAGTAAAAATTTGTAAAATGTAAAAACAGTGAGCTAAATAAAATGTTAGTGGAAACCTTTTAACATGTAGAAAGTGAGCCAAATAATGAAAATGTGACTTTTTATTAACATTTTCTTTTACAGATTTTAACCTAATGTCAGTAAAATTAAACAGCACAACATACACATTAATTTACCTAAGCTTTTGAAGGTCTTTTGCGAACTGCTGCAGGACTTCCTTAACAAAGATTGAGTGGATGGTCGGTTTCTGGAGCTGGCTGTGGAGAATGTCCACATGAGGCATGATGAGATGAAAAAGTTTCAGGAAGAAGCTGAAAGTCTCGTCCTCCAACAGCCTCACAAACCCTCCAGCTTCTCTCACAGTGGTGGAATCAAACTCTCCTGAGTCCCTGATGATTTCGAAACACTGCAGCAGGTCTTCTTTGTTCTCAAAAACCGTGTTGACAGCTCGGCTGTGGAAGTTCCACTTCACAGAGCTTGCTCTCGGGAGCCTGTGAGCCACCACTCCATCGAGCACGCCGATTCTCTTTGGGGATCTTGAAAAAAAGGCAGAGAATCCAGCCAGGTCTGAGAAGAAAGTACTCACTTGTGGAATATGAGAAGTCACCTGCTGCATGATGACGTTCAGCTGGTGAGCGTAGCAGTGAATATAGTGTGCATTTTCATACACGTTTTGGACCTTGCTCTGCACACCACCCGTGGCTTCAGTCACGACACTTGCACTGTTGTATGTTTGTGAAATGAGCTTACTCTTCTGGTCATCAGGGAGAATGGAGCTCAACCTATCCAGAAGAGCTGAGGCGATGGAATCAGCTGTAGCACTTTGTAGAGGTATGAACTCAAAAAACTTCTCTTGGACACAATGGGATTGATCGATGTAGCGGATCACAAGCACCAGCTGAGACAGAGTGGAAATGTCCGTGGTTTCATCAGCCTGGATGGAGACGAAGTCTGAACTCCTAATTTCTTCAACGATGCACTCTTTCAGAACCAACAACATGCAGTCGAGGAGTTCATTCAGCACAGTTTTAGATGTTCCCTTAAACACGGTGGCAGTGTGTAGGTGCTCATGCAGAACTGCATCCAGTGATGCAACAAAATCCACCAATCCACTAAAGACACCAGGATTTTCTGAGGTTTCATGGTCATCGTGGCCACGCAGGGCAAGTTCAAATGCTCCACAGAACTTGACACAATCTATTATTTTAGATAAAATGTGCCTGTTTCTGTCAACCTCCTCGTTGTGTTTACGGATCCCAATTCTGTAGGCTTCATCTAACTGAGCTGAAACGTTTGCTTTGCCAAGCATGGCTAATTTCAAGGCATTTTCCATGTGGATCCCAGTTTGTTCATGTTTCTTTGCCCTTTCTGAAAAATGCTTTAAATCAGTCAAACCTTTCTTAGTCCACGCTGGGTCAACTCCTGGCGCTTGATAAAGAAGGCAGGGGAAGCAAAACAAAGCATTAGCTTCGTTGCATGCGGTTAGCCAAGCCTTGTTGCTAAACCAGATCCTGGAGAATGAGCGTGTGTAAGTTCTCCCTCTGTCTTTGGTCTTCTGTTCAATTTTGATGTCTGGGTGATCGGGTCCAAGCTCTTTCACTTTCAGCTTCTCCTTGTACGTTCTCTTCCGAAAAGGATTTGTTTGAAGAGACTTAACTGAGTTGTTAAGCTGCTCCATTTTTTTTTAACGACTGTCCAAATTCCTCCTCGTGAGGCGCGACCCGCGGCGTTTTATAGCGTCCATCCACTTCCGGTACGTAGGTCGCACGAGATCTGCGCCCGAAGAATTTGCCTACTGTGCATGTGCGCGCGGTCACGTGACATTTCATGGTCGGAGCTAGCAGCCATCTTGTGCAGGGCGAGGAATGTGCCTCATGCAGGAAAAGCCTTGTTTCTAAGACTGAATTTGTGGAAGGAGAAATACCATCTGCTGAAATTTAATAAAGGTGGGGTTGTTGGTCCTTCTCAGGAGACTGTCTGTGCTGAGACAGCTCTCCAGAACATTATATCAGCAACAATTACAACTCTACAGCCACTACGGTTAGCTGTAAAAGCTGAATATGGTAAAGTGATGCGTTAACACATCATTGAAACTGATCATTGATACTGACAACCATTATTTTGATTTGATAGAAACGTTCAGACAAAAACGTGCCAATTTTCACACATTCGCAATGAATGATGTTTCTAAAAGGGAGAATCTAACCAAATAAATTGAGGTGGCTCAGGCATCTGGTTAGGACGCCTCCTGTACGCCTCCCTGGTGAGGTGTTCCGGGCCAGTCCCACTGGTAGGAGACCCAGGACACGCTGGAGGGACTATGTTTCTCAGCTGGTCTGGGAACTCCTTGGGATTCCCCCAGAGGAGCTGGCTCAAGTGGCTGGGGAGAGGGAAGTCTGGGTCTCTCTGCTTAGGCTGCTGCCCCCGCGACCCGACCCCGGATAATTGGAAGAAAACGGACGTACAGTCAATAGAAAGACATCTTAATTAACTTAGGTAAAAATAACAATTGCAAATAAAATATCTGTTAATTTAACCAGCAAAAATATGCAATATAGTCAATTTAATTTACTACAGTTATGATAAATGTCTTAATTATAAGCCATCAGCTTAAGTTTATTCTCTGCAACATGTAATCACACAGACATATCTCGGTACAGAAGTACTAACTGCATACGATAACTTGTTCTCTTTTTATTTTAATGTTAAATAATTGGATTATTGGATGTTTTTAATTGATTTGGTTATTTGTTTTTCTTCGAGTATAATTTGTTATCTGAAAATGTTATCTTTTTTTATTCAACAAATATTGACAGAAATTGACCCTTGGCTTGGACCGTTTTGAATTTTAACTCTCTTGTAAGTTTGACGCTCCTGGTTTAGAGAATTACCCATTAATGTTTTTTGTTGCTGGGATTAGGGCATAGGTGGGAAATGCCACCAGTAAAAGAAGGAATTAAGTCAGGCTGAGTGAAAAAGGAAAAATACACCCCTAAAAACTGTATTTTGCATGTTTTTTTAAATCAACACTTTCATAAAATAATCACCTATGTCCTTTTTAAAGGTTTTAAGGAAACAAAAAACTTAACCAAAAAAGTGTACTAAAGGACTTTTTTTAGGTTGCTCACAAACTTGAAAATTCAGACCAAAGCATTGCAGTTCTACTTCACATAGACGCAAACTGAATTATTTAAATGTGAAAAAGAAGGATTTAAAAGCATGATACAGCTCCTTTAAGTTTATTTCAAGAAGAGGTAGTGGCTAATTTTAAGTGAAAAAAAATTTTTTTTTTCCTATGAAGGAACAATAATGTTTTCAGTAAAAGTGTTGTGATGCATCTCAGAGAAAAATTTAAGTAGGTCCTCTAGAGATTCAGGTGAACTCCGCCTTAAAAGCACTACCTCCACATGGTGGACAAACAGGTTTGTTCACATGCAAACCCAAACAGAAACCCAAACAGGACTCCAGTCAAGGATCAGGTGAAAATGAAAACCCCAAACCCAGACCAGTGGTCATTCCATATGTTGTGGGAGTTTCAGAGAAACTGAGATGTTTTCTCTAAACATGAAGCCCCAGTGGCTTTCAAACCCCAAAACACATTACTGCAAAGACTGGTTCACCCCAAAGATCTGGTCCCCTGGCACAAACAGAGTAATATTTTATCTGCTGTTAAGTGCCAGGAGGACTGTGATCAATTGGGGAAACAAAGCAGCCACTGTTCAAAAGAATGGGCCAACACAGAAGAGCTACATCATCAGGCCAGGACTCTGCAGTTTACACTCATCCACAGGCCAGCGGTCACTCCCTCAGGGATGAAGATGTTCTCATCCTTCATAAAGAGGAATATTGGTTTGAGAGAGGAGTAAAGGAAGCCTCTGGGTCCAGTTGTCCCCCTCCTACAATGCTGTTATTGAAAGAGTCAGCACCCTGAGAACAATAGGTGTGAATCAGGGCCCCAACGATAGTCAGGTGATGGGGCACATGACCCTCTATGAACAATAGAGTTAATAAAGGCACTAACGATCAATTGTTTGGTTGATGGTCCTCTTTTGCATGTGAACAACCTGTTTGTCCACCATGTGGAGGCAGTAATAAGGCATGAGTTCACCTCAGACCTGTCACTCCTCAGAAGTCTTTTGGAGGAAATCATTTTTTATTTTATATTTTCAGTGAAAGGTTAAAAACATAAAAAAACATATCATAAATTTCCACCTATAGGTTAAATAATCCCAATGACCTAAACTTCAAGTATCACCAATATATATATATATATATATATATATATATATTTTTGTTATCTTACCATCCACTGCCAGTTGGCTGACAGGAATGCCCTGCAGATATGACATGTATCCAAAGGCAGAGAAAATGACGAAGCCCGCCAGGATGCTGGTTAAAGAGTTAGTGATGGATATGAACAGCGTGTCCCTGAGAGAGAAAATATGCTCATTAAATTGCTTTCCAACCACTCTGGTGATGATTATCATTTGCAGACAGTATGAGGGGATTACTTGAGAACGTTGTTGTTGAAGGAGTTGTAGCTGGACATGGCCAGGAGGGAGCCGAAGCCGATCCCAATGGAGTTGAAGATTTGAGCTGCAGCATTCACCCACACCTGCAAAACAACAACAGCTGCATCACACAAACCTACTGTGCCCTCTTTGCACTTCTCTCTCTTCCTCGGCCTGACCTCCACTGACAACAGCTTGTCCCACTCTGGCACAATGAAGAAGGAGATCCCATCTGAAGCACCAGGGAGCTGCACGTTATTGATCAGCAGGGCGATCAGAATGACGTATGGGAACAGGGCAGTGAAATACACCACCTGCACATAAACACAGGATCAGGACTCATGTCTGTCTGCTGCTCCTTTATTTTTATTTTCCCCCCACTCACTTTGCCTGTTGATTTTACCCCCTTAAAGATGCAAAGATAAATAAGTATCCAGGCCAGGATAAGAATGAGGAAAAGCTCCCATCGCAGCGTTCCTGCTTCCTCTACTCCGCTGGTCTGGCCAAGCATCTTATATCTTCAACGAAAGGGCAAAATACAAGATTGCAAAAGTGTTCACAGTCCTGGGCAAATATTTTGCTGCTTTAAAACCTCAAGACAGAGTGAATTCTCAATTTAATTCGAAGTACTGGACTTACGCAAACACTCTGAATTAAAAAAGTATGAAATTACTTTAAAGCCCAAACTATATTACATTCAGAGGCCACATGATCAGTTATACAAGCTGCACTTGTGGACAATATAACATCATTCAGAGAAACATCCAGAAGGTCAAATATAACCCTGATGGAGTCGAGAAACTCTTGTCCAAACAGGACCACTATTTTTGACTGTTGAGTCCCTTATTTATTCAGCCTTCAGTAAAATGATAGGCTAATACTTTTGCAGTACCTCATTGTGAAGTAAAACATATAATGATCAATGTAGCTTAGAGTAAAAAAGGATATTGATAAGTAGCTAAAAATTGTCCTTACAAATTATAATAAACCAAAAGCATACTATAATTATATTACTATATCAAAAGTATAATGTTTATGAATTTGAAATGCATTAAAAATACAATTTAAATACAATTCCTTTACAAAAATTGTGCACTAAATTTTTACTAACTAAGCATGTTATTAATACTTACAAACTTAAAGTGTACAAAGTATACTTGAAGTTGTTCCATTTTTAGTACATGAAAGTATACTTGATACACTTAAAAACTAGCTTTTGTACAACTTAATTACAACTAAAATATATTTAGTATAAAATTAGTTGTTCCAAAATGGCACTAAGTATACTGATTTAGTATACTTATATATTTTCACCTGGGCATATGTGACCCCTAGAACAAGTGAAGGAATGAGCTGTGGTCAAATAAGACTAAAGATGTAACTTTTGGTCATCGAGAACGTACCACCTGTCATCACACTGAGAACACCATCCGTACAGTGAAGCACGGGGGTGGCAGTGTCATGCTGTAGGTATTTGATCAGCGTTAAAGAAAAGATGGACTGAGCAAAACAGAGAAATGTATTTAGGAAAGCAAGTTTTAGTTTTCATGCTTTTGCGACTGAGACGGAAGTTCACCTTCATCAGAACAAACTGCCTAAGTCCATGTATTAGAATCAAATTAAACGTTTATTTAATTTCAGGCTGAAAGTCAACAAAACTGAAAAAATCAGAGTGGTGAATCCTTACAAACTTTTTTATATAAACTGACAAAAAGTAAAGGAATTTGTGTTTGGTAGATAATTTCTTTGTTGTAACAATGCTTCTTGGCAATAAATCTTGTACTGTTAGAAAGTCTGTTTTTTTTTCTTTTAAATGCTGCAACATTTGTAAGGAACATGCATTTGTGGGATGAGCAGTAAAGCTGAGTATGTGGGTGGTGTACATGAACATGTGCCAAATCTTCTCTGCCAAACATCTTATTTTGCTTTTTGACTCTTGTTTTGAGCTTCAGGTCCCACCAGGTGCTGCCAATCGTCATAAGTCAGATTTATTGGTAAGAAAGAAATAATCTACCAAACACACCTTTCTTTAATTTTTGTGCTAAGTACATTTGATGCTTTACAAATTAATACAACTTAAACACACACAAAAACTTAGCACTGTGTTAAATTCTGTGCAAACATTTACAGTCTGCAAAATCCATCGAGGGTATTTGTTGTTGAGTACAGCTACCAGACAAATTGATAACTTTTGAAACCCAATTCTTACCTGAAGCGGGATTCTCAAAATATATGCCTTTTAACAAATCAAAACTATGAATTAGAACAGATTTTAACAGAGTCTATTGAAAACGTTTATTTCGATTTGTCTCTGTGGAACTTTTATTCAATAGAAATAACGGTGCCAAGTGTGTTTACAGCCCTGCCGCTGCACTGGAATGAGTGAGGGGAAAGGTCGGACATTAACTGAGTAAACATCAAACCGTGGGCTCTACCTTTATGGTCAAAACATAACAAACATGCACTTTAACTTCATTTCATAAATCTTTGTGTTCAAGCGGAGTGGGAAAACCCATTGACTTAAAATGAGGCCAACTTCTTAGCATCTGCTGCTGACGTATGATTTAAGTTTTAAACATTTTAGATTTGTTCAGTCCTGGAGCTAAATGTTAAAACAAACCAATTCAACATTTCAGACGTTTTATTTGCCACCCTCTTATCTCTGACCTTTGACTGAGCAGCATCATGTTTTCAATCAGCTTTTTTGTCATTTCATTTTGTTTTCATAATCATGACATGTTTTTATTACAGTCGCTTTTGTTTTCAGTTCTCCCAGGAGCCACAAGATATTACGCAACAGTGTTGTAAATGAATCATTATCCAGTCTAGTTTGATCATTAAAAGAAGCAAAGTTGTTTTGTTTTTTTTTTGTTTCATATTAAAGCGTACCTGAAGAACTCCTGGCTGGCCGTGGATGAGTAGCTACTGTTGGTGGCGTGGTCCGTACAGTTAGGTGTGTTCCAGGTGTTGTTGCAGCTCTGCCACGGTAGAGGGGCCTGGAAAGAGCTGAAGAGGTAGTAGAGGGCCCAGGTGATGACGATGTTGTAGTAGGTGCACATGATGAAGGAGATGGCCACTGATGCCATGCCCACCCCTGAGGTCAGGCAGAGCCACTGGTCAGTCGTTTATCAGTGTGTGTGTGTGTGTGTGTGTGTGTGTGTGGGGGGGGGGGGGGTTACGAATCAAAACATGGGGGATAATACCTTTTAACAATGGGCAAACACTAGCCAGAGCGTGGACAGGGCCCCGCCGGGTGTACTGGCCCACGGTCAGCTCCATGTAGAGCAGGGGGATCCCCAACACCAGCAGCATGAACAGGTACGGCACCAGGAAGGCCCCTGGCAGAAACTGTTCATGAATCAACTCTTACATCATTAATGGAGTTAAGACTTTGTGCTCTCTAATCTTTAACTTCTGAGAAACAGAGGTGACGATTTTCTACAAACCGTCTTTTTATATATATATAATATATATCCTTAAGACTGATTATGACACATTTTCACAGATATATTGCACAATTTTACCTGAAAATACTCCAACGCAGTCAGCCATGATACAAAACAAGTTGTTTTTCAAGCTAAAACCACATTTTATTAACCTTTGCTCCCACTTTAAAAACAAGTACTGAACAAGGAGTGAGTACAATGTGTGATCTCAGGTCGGTCTCTCACCTCCTCCGCTCCTGTAGCAGAGATAAGGGAACCTCCAGACGTTCCCCAGACCCACGGCACAGCCGATGCCAGCCAGGGTGAACTCTATCTGCCTGCTCCATGTGGGTCTGCTGAGCTGCTGTTGCTGCTGGTCCATCTCTGCTCCCTGTGTCATCTCTGCGTGACGTCCGGGCCCAAACTCCACGCAGAGCCTGACTGTGATTTAAATAACTCCCTGCAGGTAACATAGCCTGCCCTTTTTTATTATCCTTAATCATTAGCTTAGCAGAAACACGCAGCAGCTCAAAGACTCACACGCAAGGTTAAGTTGGTTGATGTTCAGTCTAAGGATTTTTAGAACACACAAAAATAAACAGAAAATGCTAAAAAGTTATAATATATTCTTTTTCAAGCATACTTTATTTTCAAACAGAAATTAAAGGGCATTTTTGTTCACTGTACAATACTATTATCTTGAATAATTTATTTAAAATGCATGAAAACTCAAAACGGCTCCTTTTAGATTTCTTTAAAAAATCAATCAATACTGCAAGTAAGAGATATTTGTGTATAACTTAAATGATCAGTTCTGATAAATGTGATGAAACCTTTTCAAGAAAGAATGATCACAAAGAAAGAAGAAAATAATATTAATTATGGACCTTCAAAATAAAATTCTCATATTAAACTAAAGTTCATAGTAACCAAATTAAACCAACAAACTGAATAAAAAAAATTGCAGGCAAGTTTTTTTTGACCCACACCAAAAAAAATAAATAAATAATAATAAAAAAAAATAAAGTAAAGTAAAAAAATAAAAAGGAGCAAATCAACACGACATGTCAAGGGAGGAAAATACTGTGAAAATCGATAATCTTTAAAGTAATGAAGTTTGCATATTGCACCATCTTTCATGAAGTGGCACCTCCAGAATTTTTTTTATTGGGGAGCCACTGAAAAAAACAGGGGTGGAACCAAAAGCAGAATTTCAGGAAATTTGTTGTTAAAATTTGTCAAATAATTTTTACATTTTATCAATTATTTGACAAATACTGTATGTAATACAGGATTTATTGAATCACATTCTGATGTATAGGTCTACTTTATTTATTTGTTTGTTTGATTTGAATTATTTATTTGAAAGAGGACGGTGCAATTTCATAAAACACATGACAAATCAAATGTTTAAAGAGACAGAATTAGTCAAAAGGCTATTTTACATCTGTAGTTCCCTGGTCATGATGCTGAAAAAGCAATAAAATACAGGAATATAAATATGACACAAATGCACAATTAATAAGGACAAGAAATAGGACTAAACAGATCCTGACACACCAAGAAAATTTTTTTATTTTTATTTTTATAGTTAGTATTACTTATTGATAAAAATACTGTCACTACTAAATATTGTTCTCTACTAAATTTATGTTCACAATATACTGTAGCCTATATGCATATATAATAAACTCCTGAGACCCTGCATCCTAATGTTGAAGACATTCAGAAGGACTAGATTTAAAGTTTATTTTTTTAATTTAAAATAAAATATCTATTATATTTATTTTTTCTTCTAACTACTTTAAAACAATGTTTGTATTTTGTACTCATCGGGTTCTACTCAGGGGCGCAACTACATACTTTCTGAGGGGTATGCGAACATATCAATGGCGCCCCCCCCCGCCCCCATTTCCCAGGTTTAATATGTCCACACAGAACCTTATTCATGTACGTATAAAATACAGTAATTCTAGTATTCTTTATGATGATTGACTTGCCATGCCTGCCTGCACTAATTTTCCCAAAAAAGGACGCAGTGAAAAGTGGTCTTCAGAAAT
>JARVJO010000082.1:13944767-13966741 GCA_031762555.1 Cynodonichthys magdalenae
CACACACACACACACACACACACACACACACACACACACACACACACACACATATTATGATGACGAATGTAATTATCTTAATAACTATGACACAAGTATCATATGATAAAGTCACTTGACACAAGTTCCTGCCTAGAAAAAAAAAGACAGGGATTTTTGTTTCGACTTCTCACCACAACTCCTTTATAATTTTTTACCAGAAAAATTGACTTTTATTTTGAAAAGGCTCAGGCAATCTCCATTTTGAAAAAAAAAAAAAAAGTAATCCATAGGGGCGTGGCAAGGCTCGAGTGTCGATTCGGAGTTGGAGCTTAAAGGGACCAAAGGAAAAGCAGAATTAAATTTCGTTGTTTTATGCTTTGATTAAGTGTGATTACAGGCTATTTTTCTCGTCGGTAAAATGGGAAACTGTCACACAGTTGGACCAAACGAGGCTCTGGTGGTTTCAGGTAACGTAAACATTTCTTCGACGACCGTCGTGTGCTTTTAGCTGTCTCACGCGCGTCTTTTTCTCGCTAAAGTAAACTCTGCTAGCTTAAAAAACTAATTTCTCGCATCCTTTGCAAACAGTATTCAGTAGAGTTTTGTTAAATGTAGCTCAACAGTACTTGTAATATCACAAGAACACTCATCTAGACATATTTATTTAACCAAAAGCAGCAGCAGCCCACTTCCCTCCCCATAGACGATATGGCAGACTAGCGTGTTGTTTCCCACCATGAGTGTAGTAACACGCAATGAATGTACAGTAAATGTATTATTACGCATATTGGGTCATTATGCTTTTTCATGTAAAATTATTATTAGAGCTTGTGCTTGGACATGTTATTACATTATAGGGCTACGTAGAAGATTTTGATTTAAATAAGTTGGACATACGTATATATATTTTAACTGTAAGAGTGTATTTTCCCCTTGAATATAGATGAAAGATGTGAGTGCTGTCTGTTCAGCAGAAGCAAATATGATTTAATTACAGAGGAGGGAGGAAGAGACACTGTTCTGGGTCCTGTCAGGTCTGGTTACAGTGTGGCATTTATTTTATATCAAAGTTGTGTTTACACACTCACACTTGATTTATTTGAAAATTTTCATCATAGATCGCATTGCATCCTTAAAAACGTATTTTTTCATTAGTATGTCCCACAGCTATTTTTCAGCAGTAAATTTAAGTAAAGCTGACACGGACATATTAGTCCTCAGGTTTGACTTTTCTGTGTTTATAAACCTTGCTGTGTGTTGAAACTGTAGCTTGATTGAGTAAAGGAGATTTCTGTCCTTTCTCCTTTAATTGCGGCTTCCTGTTCTGATAACACTAGTGATGACAAATAAAACAGAAACAGCTGCATGTTCTCCCATTGTAGGAAAAGAAAACATCTGAGCGTCACTAAGACTAGAGTTAAGAGTGTTTAGATTTGCTGATCCTAAATCCAGGACCAGTTCATGATGGAAAACAGTTTTTAGACAGCTGAGAACCACTGTACATTTAACCTGATTGTCCTTTTTAGAAAGACAAAATGTGACAGAATGTCTTATGATGTGTGTGTGATGAAAGTCACGGCAGATTGTGTAAATCTCTATTCATTTACAAAGAACGTCTCCCATTCTTTGAGTGAAGACGTTTAGGAATTTCAGCTATGCTGGTGGCTAAAATAGTACATACCTAATATATTTCCAGACCAGACTAGTAGGCAAAGGCATTTATCAGGAGATTAATCAATTTTAACGGTAGAAGCCTGTATCACTCACATTCTTCAATAACATTGAAACCTTAACATTTGTTGTCTGGGCTAAAGCTATCTAAGGATGAGAAATCATAGAGTTGTAGCCATCTTAATTAAACCTTAAAAGTCTTGCGATATCACAAGATTTCCTAGTATGTGTTGTTAGTAACTCTCAGCTAATACCACATCAAACTTTAGCTCAATATCTGTAAAACTGACTTGAATTTGAGACATTTTTCTGTTGGCTGAAGTCAATTAACTTTGGCGTCCATCTTGAATTGGATTGTTGTAGACGAACACCCAGAGATTAATTTCTAAAAGGCTGAAGCCATAGTAGCTGTCTGTATGCCATTTTCCCAATGTTTTTGATTTAAAATTTTTTCTTTGCTTCTACATCATTAAATGATTTTTAGAATGTTAACGTAACTCAGACTCATCAAGGTTTTTGTATATAAATTGCGTCATAAAACAGGAAATACATCGCCTTGATTTACAACTAAAATGGTCAGTTTGGAAACTATCAATTACAGAAATTCTCCTGCTAGAGGTCAGAATATCTTGATGCAGATCTTTTACATACTTCCAGGAAGTACTGACTCCGCATCTGTTGTCGGGCGAAACTGTTTAAAGTGTCAATGTTCCAATGTAAACAAACTTCTCATAATTGTTGGCACCAGGTTTTAAATCGCTCTTTTATTGTAGCTATGCAGGACAGCAGTAGTAGATTTATAAATGAAAACTGCAGATAAATTATCAGATTGTAGTTTATTGATTAAACCACAAACTGGGTAAAAAGTAAATTCCCTCTCTTCTTTAATTGTTTAACTCACCAGAACAAAGTAAATATGACATGAAAATGAGGTTAACCATAACCTCAGATGAAGAACAGCACATGGCATAAAATCATGTCATTAAATATTTACTATATATAAATAAAGAATAATGGACTCCAGGTTGTTTTGAAATGCTCTATAGTGCTTTCTGGTTGATGAGCAGCACCAATTGCTTCTCAGAGATCACAGCTGATGGTCTTTTCTGCTTGGCTTTGTGTTACACACACGCACACACACACATTTACATACACACTCTCGGAATGCTTCAGAGCTGCAAACCAGCGAGGACGTACTCACCCTTTCTGATTATCAGTCAGTAAATGTGATTAGCAGCACCTGAATGTTACTTTATTTCCTGGCTCTCTGCAGTAAGGGTGCAAAACAAAACTTTAAATGCGAAATAAGATTTTCTTACCTCTTTCCGTCCATCATAAGACAGAAAGTATTTAAGTAAAGCGTTGTCCATCTGTTGATCTTGTCTGAGGTCTTAATTGATAATCCTTTATGTCAAACTGCACAGCTGGATCCCTCATGGGTCAAGGATGATCCCTGTTGAATTCAGTGTCTCAGGATTGCAGGTGACCCCTTTGTTACAACCTTGTCTATGCTCCTTGACATCCCAATAACTTTGAAATTAAAAAAACTTTATTTACCCAGATTGTCTCTCTCTGTCTGTCCATAAGAAAGATCCATGGTAGGACTCCAGTAATATTTAGGATAGAAAATCTCACCAGACTTTGGCTTTACATTGGACCTTATTTTTATTAAAACTACTTCCACCAAATAAAAAACTGAGTGTAATCATTAAATAATTGTATTGGCTGTTACTTCATGTTGCATCTGATAGCTGTAGTTTCATGTTCTTAGATGTTCTTTAATTGAACTGTTGATTTACACTGTGGACAATATTCAGGATTGTTGTGTGAGGGAAGTCATTCTTTGGATTAGATTTACTGACTGGCGTATAATAGGTCAAGGATGATCCCCTGCAGTACTCTTGTTCGTTATTGATGGTACAAAATAAACATTTTGAAATTGTGAGGAAAGTCCACAATTTTGGAAATACTACTTTGTCAAACCGAGACTTCTGTATTTGTTGGGCAATAGTATTGCCCAACAAATACACTTTTTGACTTAGTTAACTCTGAGTTAACTCTAACTGAACATGCTGGAGATGTGTTTGTCCTAGCTTGGATTTTTGAAGCAGCAAAGATTGTCTGTCCTTCCTTTGCGTGTCCGTTAACACGTGACAGCTGGGAATGTCGCTGCAAACACTCCAGATGAAATTATCTGACCGAGGCGAGTGAAAGGGCACGGAGGGGTGGGGGTCTGTCAATGTAAAAAAAAAAAAAACAACAACATATTGATATAGTTATAAAAAAAGTTTGTGTAAAGAGTTGTTTATTTTAAGTCGCCTGATGAAGTTGATCATGTGGGTTTCTGATGAAAACCGAGTTGGATGGGAAAATAGGTTAAAGCTTGTGAGCTGTTATAGTCAGGCAAACCACAAGCTGCAAGATTTTTGGTTTGTGCTCGACAGGGGTGGCTGCAGCATCAGTGTGATGAGAGATAAAAAGGACTGTGGAAAGTATAAATTCAGAACTCACCTCTTCTGACTCTGTGGGAATTGTGGTTGTAAGGTGTTGCTGTTCCTCATTTTAGTGTGTGTAGTTTTCCTTTTTTGATCAAAACTAAGTGTGTCTCTGCAGCTAGATGAACCTACTTACCAAAAGTCTGAACTCACCAAAAATGTCTTCTATTGTTTATTTATGGTTTTTACATGATGTCTGCTTTGTTTATCCCCCACAGGTGGCTGCTGTGGATCAGATCAGAAGACATATGTTGTTGGAGGATGGGCTTGGGCCTGGTGGCTCATTTCTGACATTCAGAGGTAAGATCTGTCTGCTGGGCCTTTAACTCCAAACACACTCAAATGTGCTCTCTTTGTCAGGAAACCTTTAGGAACAACAGGAAATCTGCTGGTCTAGGGTACACAAAAGGCTTTCAACAAAAAAAACAACATTTCAAATCATTCTTTTCATCAGTCCGGAACTGGATTAATGGGTTCTTCTGCAAAACATGAATTAAAAATTAAATTAAAATGAATTTAATCTGTAATCAAGTTAGTTTGAGCTAAAAAGGAGCAATCATATTTTAACACTAAAGACAAAATAAATGTGTTTTCTTATTTCCTTACCGTAAATTGTGATATTTTATAACAAAATCAGTTAAATCCTTTTCATTTGCATATTATTTGTTTTTATCAAACAACAAAACAAGTTTGAAATCATAACTAAAATGTATGCCACATGCTAACCAGAGGCATCTGAGTAAAAACACTACACATATTATCTGCTTTGATTTTTGCCTTTATTTGCATATAAAATCAGAGGATAACTTACTTTACATGTGCAGCTTATTGCTGTGATGTCAGCTGTACAGACAGCTGGCTCTGAGCAGTGGGGAGAGAGAGAAAGGGTCGAATTTGAGAAAACACTATCCACTGTAAAAACACAAACAAAAAAATTCCAAGAGATAAGACAGGAGTTTGGAAGTTGAAACCGGAATGGTGGCAACTTCCCTGTTGGCCGGTTTCAATACAAGTTTTTAAGTCCCGCCCCCTCCATATAAATTACCAGAACGTTGTTAAAAAAATAAAATACACCTCAGGTATTAGTTCAGGTATCGACTATTGTTGTGTAGTTTTTAACATACAGCTGAATGTTCTTTTTTTATCTTTCCAGTTTGTTTAGCTGTAATTGGTTATATGTAGGTGAGACTTACAAAACACCCCACATCCCTGGTGTCTGGTTACAAAAATACATCATGGAAGAATCTGTAATCAAGATCTGGTTGCTCCAGTTGTCAAAAAAATAAGGCAGGGAAGTCACTTCTAGCTTTTTTGATGATCAAGAGAAAACACACTGTTGTCAGCAGTACAAGAGAAGTGAGCGACTCTAAGTGGAGACGGACAAGATTTCTAAGTCACCATTAGACTGTATTTATATTTTTAAAAACATACAGTGGCAAAAATGTATAGTTTTATTCATTGTATTGTATTTCTCATTAGGAACTTGAAAAAAGAGGGAATATTTATATAGTTTTAGTAATATTTGTGTATTTAAAAAAAAACAATAAAACAAATCATTAATAAACTAATTCAACTAAGAATGTATTTTGCTAAAATGATGATATACATGTGAATCACAGTTCTGTCGGATGGAGGTCCACATGATGAAACTTTACAATGTGTGAATAAAATGTTAACACTTTGTTCTAGATACCTGAAAAGTGAAATGTTTTGGACACAAGGATGAGCCAGATTAATTAGACCCATAGTTGATGTTTTTATCAGTTTAAATGGTTAATGGTTACCAAACAGTTTGCTTTAATCATCTTTTATTCTTTGTGTTTAAAGTGCACTTCTTGTTTAAACACAATTTATGAAAGTTGACAAAAACTAAACTTGGTTAGAATGGAAAACAATTTTAAAGATTTCATTTATGAGACACAAAAAATGTTAATGCATGGAAAACATTCAATAATTTTATGTCTGTTTATCTGAGTAAAAAATCTGTTAAAAATTAGACTTTTAATTTAGCTTAATCTGCTTTTTCTAAGCTTCAACCATTTTTAGGCCTCCAAAAGTTCATACGTTCTTGTAAAAACAGTAAAGGTCGGGCACTGAGTGAAGAGTTGGAAACTGTTTCAGTGTAAAAACAAAACACTGGGCTTAAGATTTTTTTACATTTATTTGCAGCAGGGTAGTTTAAATTATAAGGGAAGTATCTTCTTGTTTTGTGTGGTTAAAAATCTTCTGGGCTTCAGAAACAGCCAGTTTATATTTTTCCTGCTGCTGTGTTTCTGCATTTCTATCTTGCTTTGCTTTATCTTTTATTGATCTCAGTTTCTAGAAAAGCTCCAACAGGTTACGTTTCTCCTATTATCTGCCGCTCTGTGTCTTTAGTTGCTAGGAAACTTAACGACAGGCCTCAGTTAGAAAACAGAAAAGTGGATGCATGAGTGAATTTATTAACGTTTAGAGGCAGACTGTTCCAGAGATCCCACCATGTTTGTGCATGTCACCATTTTGTCCTCGTGTCGTCAGGAAACCCTTTCAGCTTCCTCCAAAAGTGATGCAGGGATGTTCTGCTCAGACAAACGATGGAGTCTCCTAAGAGCCCTGTTTGCAAGAGCCATAATGGATGGTGTTCTAAAAATGGTGGGGGTTAACTTCCTGTTCGTGACGCAGTAATCATCTTAATGTTCGAGCCTCTGACTCATTGATCCAGCTTCTCTGGTCTGGAAGTAAAAGAGGTGGGGCTGGTAAATGGAGAGCCATTTATTTTCCTCGAGTAATGTTTTACCTGTCTTGTTGCTCCAACAAAGGGAATTTAAGGCTACGTTCACTCTGCAGGCAAATGTGACCCAAATCCATTTTTTTTGCCCTTATGTGACTCGTATCGGGTCTTTTATTGACCTGAATGTGACAAATCCAACCCTGGCCTTTTCAGTAAATGGTACTAAATCAGATTCATATCTGATGTTTTTCAAAGCGACTGCAGTCTGAACACTTATTTCATCTGACTTACACCTGTGAGGTGGGGGTGGGCGGAGCAATATTGATACCCACCTTGTGCTGTTTAAATCTTGTAACTCTCCGTGTCTTCAGCTACAGAACCATTTGCTTTGTCTTTTGTTCTTTTAATCTTCCATGTCCAGGATGACTGAGAATCCACAGAAAGATATGAGAGTAATGGTATCTGACCGTTGCTGTATCAACGCTTTAGTTAGTTTTACTTTCAACACGTTGCTCTCGTTCCAAATAAAAAAAGCTGCACCAGAGCAGCTGGCAAGAGGCATGTTCAAATGTAAACAATAAACTAAACAAGCAGGTCAGATAATTATTTAATTGGTTCTGATTGCACAGCTTCAGAATCGACATGCTAACATGTAGCATCCATGTTTTACTGCACATGTGGGTCACATCAGTGCTGTGGAGAGTTCACACTGTAGTCTGATGATGGCTGCATTTAAAAAACAATGTGAACAACCACACAAAAAAAATTTGATTTGTGCAAACAATCAGAATTGAGCATTAAGACCTTCAGTCTGAACGTAGCCTGAATCAGCTTCAACAAAAAAGAGAGCTCTGTCTCTCTTGGTTGCTTTGAAGTGTATCATACAATCACCCACATGGACACGGATTTAAGCCAGAAGTGATTATGAATTCTGCCAACACTGACGCAGACATTTATTTGGGAGTTTTGCTGATCTGTTATATGGTAATAAAACATTAGTCAAAAGACAAAATCTGCAACAATATATTCAGCACATCATATAATTTTCAGCCTTCTTGGCTGGATCCAGAGAAACGGGACTGTTTTTTTGTTTTTTTTGCCTCTTCTTTTTTCTCTTCTTCTTAACATTGGTTACTGACCAACCTAACAGCTGTTGTCCACTATACTTTTTTGCTTGTGCTATTCCTGCTGCCTGCCTGTCTGCGTAGAATGTCTCTGGAGGTTATGACCATCCTCTGTCGCTGTGAGAATATCGAAACCTCGGAGGGTGTTCCCCTGGATGTGACAGGGGTGGCTCAGGTAATGCACTCATAAAGATGCAGAACGAAAATCAAACTGTTGCTGGTGCTTGCGGACAAAGGAATGCAAAGGAAGATGGCGCCACTAACAAACTAACCAACCAATTTGTCTGTTTGGCAGCAAGGTGGTTAAAAAAAAAATCAAAGTGCAGTGCCAATGGAGTATTAGCTGCATTTCTCAATAAGCCTGAATAATGTTTAAATTCTGAGTTTGCATCTCATGTTGCTCCACTGCTTGTGACCTGGAGTCCTTGGGTGAATGGTTTCACTTTGTTTTGTTTTTTTGTTTTTTTGTTTGTTTTGTTCTGTTCTTTCTTTCTCGTGATCTGTTCCTTTCCTTCATTTGCTTTCCCTTCGAACATGTCAATTTTTATTTTATATTTTTTCCACATTCTTCACAGGATAACGCTTGAGATTATGACCCTGCAGCCCAAGTGTGAGGATGTAGAAACAGCGGAGGGTGTAGCTATAACGGTCACTGGGGTGGCTCAGGTAAATCACCACACTTTTCTGGGAATGCCGGTTCAGACTCAATTAACCCCTTTATTCCCCCTCTACCTTCTTTTCTCTGGCATCCGCCCATAATCACAGCAGAGGTAGTGTTTTATACATTAAATGAGGCTCAAGATGCACACATCAATGTTAGACCTAACTGTGACACACAATGATGTCATTACCTTTATATCAGGGCAGGATACACCAAATACACCAGTCAAGCTGCAGCTAGTTGTGTTTGTTTCAGGGCTTTCACCTTTTATCCAAAAGTCAAACATTTAAATGTTTGAACAGTTTATAAAACAACCTAAAAAAATTGTCATTTAGATTTAGTCTCAAAAGTCTGACACTGTTTAACTGAGAATAAATTATAAGATAGTAAAAAAAAATATATATTTGAATGTGGATAACAGCCTGATGTACAGGGTGAATCAAAAGTCACAGGACACCCTTTTATTTCAGAAACAAAAGGGAAAAGAAATATAAATACCTCAGCAAGTAACAGGTGAGGGGACATGTTTTAGGCTATGTTCAGAACATGATCAACAACTTTAAAGCTGCCTAATTGTATCCCTGATGCAGACACTGTTCAGCACCAGGGACAGCAGATTGAACATGTCAAATAACAGGCAATGTTACTTTTTTTTTTATTTCTGTGTCTTTGTTGTTTTATTCGTTCATTTGGCTGAATTGTGTTTTGTCAGCTGCCCTGTAGTCCATCTCAATTTGTAGGCGCCTACACATGTGGCCAACAAAACCCAGAAAATGTAGGCTGCATCTGAATATCCTACGCAGTCCACAATATCCCAAGATTCATTGTGACCTATGTGGGTTACAAGTGAATTAGGACACAGCCACTGCCTTAAAAAAAAGACCCCCCCTCACCCATTACTTGCTGGGGAATTCATATACTTCCTTTTCCCTTTCGTTTGTGAAATAAAAAGGGTGTCCTGAAACTTTTGACTCACCCTGTAGTTTTCCATTACATGGTATTTTAAGGTTTGACATGGCTCCACAGTACTGATGCTCGGTTTACTATCAACACACTGACATCCTTTGTTGTTCTCGAAAGTTGTTTGAAAATCAAACAACGTGGCATGACTAATAAATCCAAGAACACACATGTAAGCATGAGTAGGAATTCACAATTTATTTTCTCCTCTAACCAGAGGTTTAAATCTGTGGCACCCAAAAACCTTTTAATGTAGTGGTAAAAAAATTATTTTGTTTAAAATGTTTCATCCAGAAGTTTAAGCACAAATCCATTTACTTGTGTAAGGTTTGAAGTAAAATAAAAGTATTTTAATTTAAAAATATTAAAGACAAACATCCTGTCAATTTGGTGTTATTCCAGTTTAGTAATGTGGCATTGTGGGTAATGTAGTTGAATCTAGATCCAGCTGAGAAAATGGACTAGATAGATGTGCTTAAATTATTAATCATCACCCATTAAGTGCTCATTTAGTTCAGGTTTAGGAATCAGAATGACTGTGATTTTAGTTGTTTTCATGTTTGGTGTTTTAAATGTGAGGGTAGATATGTGAAAACATACTGCAACATCTGGCTACAGCACACTACAGTTGTGAGGTGTGGAAGTTAAATTTATGTTGTTGAATTGCTGGAGGGAGCTGATGTTTTTGAGTGTGCAGAGCTGATCTTATTGAGATAAATATTACCTTAGGAGGGTTCAGCTCAGCTGTTGTGTGACACGTTGAGTTTTTTGTCACCTCCTTATTTAGTGTCTGCAAAATAAAAGTAATGCAGGAATAGATGCCTCATTCTGACCATTTTTAGGAGAAACTGAAATGTGAGCCACGTCACATTGAACTTTACCATATAATAGAAAAACACCATCTTTCTACAACAAAAATGTACAAACAAATGAGCCTACCTGGTTTCCTTATAATGGAATCAAACCCAAGATCAATATCAGCTACAGACGTCTCTTTTGACCAACCTGAAGTTTGTGGCTCCAGTTGTGAGCTAGTCTGCCTGGAAAAGGTGTTATTTTTCCACATTCCTGAGAGCTTTTTCGTTACATCACTGGAAACATCTGTTTACTTGTGATCTTTGAGCCCATTTTTGTTGTAATACATAATAAGAGTTATTAGTTTGCTGCAATCAGTTTTTTAATTACCACAAATAAAGTTTGAAGCTCCCAAAATGTGAAGAAACTGTTTAAGATCAGACTGTGAACCAACTCTAGTGGCTGAGGAACAGGCTACTAAGTGGTCAGTAGTTTAGTTATTGTACCAAAGCCAAAAACAAAAAGCTAAAAGAAACCAAACTTTATTGCATTTTTGTGCCAAGTATAAACACTATTCATGTGTTTTAGTAACAAACTGAACCCTGGCTTTATGCAACACACGTCTCTTGACTTGTGGAAATATGTTCTAATTAATGATTAATTTAAATTCAAATAAATACATTTTAATATAAATTTAATACATAAACCTAAAATCAGGTGAATTTTTCTGTGAGAACTTCTAATTGCAGTGCTTGTTGCATTTTCATTTCAAATAATATCCTTCTCCTTGTTTCCCTTTCCCCCCCTGTCTGCATGTCGGAATCAATTATCAGTTCTCCATTTTGGCCACAGCCATGTTGATGTTTCTCAGTGCGTTTTTCTAAATGTGTGCTGACAATGAGCCCACTGTCTGGAGCTGAACAACCCCTCACGCTCTCACAGTTTACTCCTCACAGAGGCTCATGCTTGTCACTGTTTGATTGGGCCAACCTAAGTCCATTATGGGGTTTTCCATGGCAACAAGAGTTTAATGTTCCTCCTTAGGTAAAGAAACAGACATGTTCAGACTTGAGTGAACGAATGCAGGAGTGTCGTTTAAAAAAAAAAAAAAGCAGACATTAGCAGAAAGACATAATCTGTTTAATCAATTGGTTATAATTGTCAGAGAGAATAATGTCTTTGCCGCAAGTCTTTTATTGATTAATATATGTTTGTTGGGAGTAAAAACTACTCTTTGGAAGTACCAGATAAATTAAGCACTAAAAATGATCAAATGTTGATACAGACCATTGTCATAGAGGTCTCAGGAAGAAGGGAGGGACCCAAATTTGTGGTCCGCAGATAATCCACCTCCTTACAAGTTCTGTTTTAGTCCTGAGTCACGGCAGAGCGCCCCCTGCTGTCTGTCTGAGCGGCATGTTTGTGTGTTGTGACTGGCTTGCGGCCTGTTTTCCTTTTCAGACAGTGTTTCCCTGGAATGAAGAGCATCTCTCCTGACTGTGTAGCCCCTTGTTGTCTGATATGAGTGCATGTTTTAACACCTGATCATGTGCAGACCTCTCACCTAAGGACTCAGCTCACAGTGTTTATTTTCCCACAGCTCCTGTGGACTACATTGTTTGCCAAAACCTTCCTAATCCTTATAATTTTTATTACTTTAAAGCAAGCTGTTTTACAGTTACTGGCTGCCTTTCATTCTGCGAATTGCAGTTGACTGTCAGTTATAACAATGATAGTTTTGCTTTTTGTTTTACTTCTGAAATTTATATAAACTTAGCATAGAAAGTGAGGACATTTATGTTTGGTAGAATGTTTCTGGCTTCTTGGCAATAAATCTGATAGCAGACAGCTGATTGGCAGGATGTGGAGGGACCAGAAGCTCAAAATAAGTCAGTAACAACAGCAGAATAAGCTGTTTGGCAGAGATTTGGCTAATTTTTCATGTGCACAACCCACATACTCAGCTCTACTGCTCATCCCACAAATGCATGTTCCTTACAAATGTGGCAGCATTTAAAAGGAAAATTAACAGACTTTCCAATGATATATGATTTATTGCTAAAACATTGTTAAAACAAAGAAATAATTTACCAAACACAAACTTCCTTACATTTTGTGCTAAGCATATATTGTAGTCAAAGATTTATACTTGCAGTTTATTTACTGCTTAAATGTAAAACAAAACAGAGGTTATTTTATTGCGTTTACTTGGTTACACCAGAAGTTTTATTAATGTGTACAGTACATTATTTGTAGACCAAAAAAAGCTGATTTAAAGTAAAATTAGGTCTCTGTCTGCTGATTCCCAGAGTAAAGTTTAATAAAGGCCAAAAATGACTCATAAACCTTTTTTCAGTTCTGCAAAGGTGTTGAACAGAAAATATTGTAAAGCTTCATGTTTTATCAGGAAAAAAAATCACTGAGAGGAAACATTGTTCTTGGAGTTTGGCCTGATGAGAAACCCATCTGAGTGAATAAAGCTCCTGCAGCTTCAATAAAGGATCATGCGTTGAAATTCCTCATTATACGAAGCAGCGCTGAGCCCTTCAGCTCCAGCACCTGCTGTGAAGCTGCTGCTGTTTTATTATATACTTTTTAATTGAGTAAAAACTCATTCTTCACACCTCTGTTCTTTACGCTGTGCATCCTGTTGTTTTTAACACAAAGCCCTCTGATGTAAAGAGAAGGGAATAACAGTGTGTGTTTGTCTGGAGGTAGCACAGAAGCTGATGTGTTTTTTGTTTTTTTCACACGTGCCACAGCTGTGTTTGTGTGTTCAGCTGATCTGTGTCCGTGCCGGCATTAGGTGAAGGTGATGGTGGATGATGAACTGCTGGGCTACGCCTGTGAACAGTTCCTGGGCAAGTCGGTGACGGAGATTAAGAGCGTCATCCTGCAGACGCTCGAGGGTCACCTGCGTGCCATTCTTGGTGAGTGGTGTCTTCTTATGCTGCTGATGGCTTAAAAAGTGTTTGCCTTCTAAATGTAGTAAAACACAACTACTTCTGTTAAATCAGGAAACATGACAAATGCGTTCCATGTTTTTTAAATACCGCAAGCACCAAACATGATGCTGGCATGAGTTCTTACAGTGCACTGCTCATGAAGTAGTTAAAAATTAATGTTGGTCATGTGGTTCTTTAACTCCTCAGAGCTCACTGAACTGCATGTTTTAGATTTATCCTGATTTATTTACACCTAGTTTAAATTGATTAAACCATTATCTTCTATTAATGTAGAAGTGTGTCAATAACCCATCAGTGTAAATCAGGTCTGTTAATGCAGAAAAAGTCTGAAACATTCAGATCTTTGGACAGGGATTGATAAAAAAATGTTTTCTGATTAGTGCCTCTGCTGACATTAAACACAGATCAGTGTCCAGATGTACTCTTACTTCAGTCAAAAAAAAGCTTTGTTTAAGAGTAATTTGATTTTCATATTCCTTTTCCTTTGTGCAAGATATTAAAAAACAGAGCAAGGAAATCTCAGCCAGCGAAGCTCAAGGTTAATCAACATCAGTGTTGAGTTAACACGACCGTTGATCCGTCGGGATGAAAAACTGTAGCGTCACCGTGGTTTTACAGCAACAAGGGCTTTAGCGTGCCTTCAAAAAACCAATAATACCCCACACTGTCTGCCACTGCTCCCAAAATCTACTGAACTAAAACTATTTGCTGTTTTACTCAAGAAAAACTCCTAAATAATCTCTGTACAGAAACAGTGACAAGTTCTCTCAACCCAAACGTTCATCAGATGGACAGAAAGAACTCGTATTCTGGGGTCAGACGAGTTTTTGTTTTCATGTAAACTACCTGGGCAGTTGCTGCTTGACTGCACTGCTGTGAATGAAGTCATGAGTCCCTCCAGAAGCTGACTGTGAAAGTGACGACGCTAATTACTCCCTTTATCTTTCAGGAACCCTCACTGTTGAACAGATTTACCAGGACAGAGACAAATTTGCCACTTTAGTGCGAGAGGTGGCAGCTCCTGATGTTGGTCGTATGGGAATCGAGATCCTTAGCTTTACCATTAAAGTACACTCTATATTGATTGTTTTATTTTTCTAATCCTACTTGTTGAGTGTTTTCATAGATCACTGTTCTGTACATCTGTTTGTTCCCCCCTGACAGGATGTTTATGATAAAGTGGAGTACCTGAGCTCACTGGGTAAAACTCAGACTGCTGCAGTCCAGAGGGATGCAGACATCGGTGTGGCCGAGGCAGAGAGGGATGCTGGCATCAGGGTAAGAAGAGCTACAAGCTTTTATCTAATAATAAGGAGTCCAGAGGTCACAATAATCCGTCTCCATGGTTTCTGCTCTCTGCAGGAAGCTGAGTGTAAGAAGGAAATGATGGATGTCAAGTTTGTCGCAGACACAAAAATGGCCTACTCAAAACGAGAGCTAGAGATGCAGAAAGCCTCCTTCAACCAGGAAGTGAACACAAAGGTATCCAATTTGGTACATTTGATTCTATGTGACATTTAAAAAGTACAGCTGTATTTTAAAAAAGAGAATGTGACAAATGTAGAAAGCAGAGTCTCAGCTGGCGTACGAGCTGCAGGCGGCCAAAGAGCAGCAGAAGATCCGTCTGGAGGAAATCGAGATAGAGGTGGTGCAGAGGAAGAAGCAGATCATGATCGAAGAGAAGGAGATTGACCGTACGGAGAAGGAGCTCATCGCCACAGTGAAACGACCCGCTGAGGCCGAGGCCTACAGAATGCAGATGGTGGCTGAGGGACAGAAGTGAGTACATCTCTGTTTACTCATTTAAAGATCCTGAACCAATCATTGTGTCCCACAGGATCACATCTGTAGCACTGTCAGCTAATGGTGGAACAATTTTTTTGTTTAGCAGATTAGCTTTTTCACTAACTTTGGAAAACTTTTAACAGACCAGTTAGCTTCCTCCTAAGTTAAGTTTTGTCAACTGCTAACAGCTAACTAACAAGCTAACATCAACAGGTTTGTGTCTGTCCCACCAGCCTTGAGCTGGAAGGAGATGAAGACGTGTGACTCAGGCAGTTCTCTTAGCAGTTGGTGATTAGCTGCTAGTATTAGCTTCTGCTAATTTTTACTTGTTTAGCATTTTCTTCTGCAATTTTTTCTTTTTTACATGTTTAGCGTTAGCAAAGCTAACGTTTTGATTAGCTGTACCCACCACTGTGTGGCAACAATAAAAACAAAACAGAGAAAAGAGGAACTCAAGTAAAACTTCAAAACACGTTACTGAAATATGTTCCTAACTGATTGAATAAGTTCATTTAATTTATTTACATTCATCATTTCACAGAAATGTCATTCATAAACATTAATCCTAAATACACCGACTTTTATTTGCTAAACCTACGCCACTGTGCCTCATTCCAGGACTAAGAAAGTGCTGACAGCGCAGGCAGAAGCTGAGAAGATCCGCTGTATTGGTGAAGCTGAGGCTGCCTCCATTGAAGCAGTGGGAAAAGCCGAGGCTGAGAAGATGAGGCTGAAGGCTGAAGCCTACCAGCAGTACGGAGAGGCAGCCAAGACCGCCCTGGTCCTGGAGGCTCTACCCAAGGTCTGTGCTCACATGTACTCAGGCTGTCAGGGAAAAAAGAGGATATTTGTGTTTATTTGTCAGTTATTGGCTTCTCTTTTCTTCTTTATTGAGCTGTTTTCCTGTTATTATAACCAGTTCAGAATAGTATAAAATAATGCAGACAGTGTTAAGGGTAGAGTTGTCTTTCTGTTAAAGCTGCTTTTATTACAGGGATTTCAGCGAGGGTTTCACTGACTGACCAATGAGCAGAGAGTATGCTACACTGCAGTTAGCTACCACTTTCAACATTATTTTAATTGTCAAACTTTCCAATTTTACATGACACTTCATGAAGTGATTACTTAAAAAAAAGGCAGCTGTATGGGGAATTTGTTGGCACCAGAGTGAAGTTGTCCAGTAAGTTTTTCCTCATAAAATCTTACCTTGGCGTGTGTTTGTTTTTCAATAATATTAGCATCGCAAGATTTGTTTAGTTTCCACGTATGTAATGCACATCATTCTTCTCTTTTTTTTCTGCGAACCACCAATAAACTTTAGAAGAAGCAATCAAATTTCTTGAAGACAATCGACCTAAGAGCGCAATTCGCTACACTGCCGTCGCTATCACGTCCCGTGTGTTGAGTTTCCCCCTGGTTGCGATGACAGCTGGTAATCGCTGTCGTTTGTTGTTTTGTCATTTCATATATATCATTTCATATATATCTTGTAACTGTAATATTATTGGCTCAGTTGGTAGAGCTGATGCCTCTCAGCAAGAAGGTCTGGGGACCTTTCTGGGTAGAGTTTGCATGTTCTCTCCGTGCATGCGTTGGTTCTCTTCGGGCACTCCAGCTTCCCACAGACCGAAAACATGACTGTTGGTAATTCTAAATTGTCCCTAGGTGTGAGTGAGACAGTGAATGGTTGGTTGTCTCTATATGTCCCTGTGATGGACTTTGTGGCCTGTCCAGGGTGTACCTCACACTGGGATGGATGGATGGAAGAAAGAAAGAAAGAAAGAGAGAAAGAAAGAAAGAAAGAAAGAAAGGGAATGAAATGGAATGAATATTATTACATTTACTTCAAAAGTTAAGTTAAAAAAATGACACTTTATATCTAGTTACCCCAAACTGAAGTATAAGAGGTCGCAGCCCAAAGTCTTGTTGGTATTAAAAGAAATTAAATTTACCTGAAGAATTTGTGTAAATAATTTGTTGTAGTTTGGAGAGATTTAAAGATGGTTCTGTGTTCGTACCCTAATGATCACTCACTGTGTGTGTTTCAGATCGCCAGTAAAGTTGCCGCTCCGCTGTCTAAGACCAACGAGATCGTCATCCTGAGCGGCGAAGGCAGCCGTGTGACCGGAGAGGTGACCCGTCTGCTGGCCGAACTCCCCGTCTCTGTCAACGCCCTGACCGGCGTGGATCTGACCAAGGTCCGGGTAACGTTGGTGGAAGTTCCTCTGTTTTGTGAATTTTAATCACTTGTGTTTATTTCCAGTTCTTTTAGTTTCAGATTAAAGAGGATGATAGTTAAATGTTTCTGTCTTTTTGTTTTACGACCCTGCAGATCCCTCTGCTGCAGAAGCTGACCAGCCCACAGTGCCAAGCAGCCATATGATGGAAGAAACAATCAGACCCGACACTCGGTTCTGCCTCAAAGCATGAAGAGATTTTCCAAACGGAGAGCTTTTTGTGAAACTGTCTTTTAACCAGAAACACTTGATATCAACCTTGAGATTGTTGTTTTGTTTGTCTATTTTTAAAAAAAATACGTTTTTAATTTTCTAAAGGAAAAAGAAACCGTTCTCTTTATGTTCAGTTGGTCCTCGCTGTGCTGCACTAGTTGACCAAGATTCGGTCCTGCGGGTCTTAGAAGAAACCGTGTCGTACCCCTCCCTGAGTTTGGATCATTTTCTGTCGGGCGTTCTGACATTTATTCACATCAAACTTCCAGCTTCTTGTCCAAGAACCCAATTAGCAAATTAGCTTACAGGAAACTGAGCATTTCTTTGTGTTTGGCTGAAAACTGTGTTCCTAAAAGTAGTTAGAGACATTTATAGCTTCATATATTTTGTTATATCCTAATCAGTATGAGCTAAAGCTCTCAGTATATTCTTAATGCTGTATGATAGTGGTGACCTCGCAGTAGACCGTCCTGTTGCCTATCGTCTTGTTCTAACGTTCAGTGCCTGATGAAGAGTCCAAATCTTTGTTCAGTTGGATTTCTGTCTGAATATATATCTGTGTTCTGGCTGGATGATGTTTAAATGGTTCTTTATTCATCACTTGTGCTTTCCGTGCTGGTTTTATAGCAGCGCTGCTGTTTATTCTTCTCTTCTGTCACGTGTTTACCGTTAAGTAAACACGAAGCCATGTATAGCCTTAAAGGAGACCATGGAGCTCTGCCAGAGCTGCCGAACCTTTCTGTATTACCTCAAACAGAAAATGTTAGACTGTCAGGGTCTGAAATCATTTTGTTCATTCCTGCATCCTGTTAGTCCACGGTCTGTTCCTGTCTGACGGGACGTGTCCCGCGTTTTTTGAAACTTTTTTTTGTATTCTAACATCAGAAGGAGTTAACATCTGAAGTCATCTAAGGTGCTGCACGTCTGACTTCTCCCGGTTTGTGTCCCCGGAGCAGAAGTTCAGAGTTTGGTTGGACAACAAGCACGTTGGTGAGTCTGTGCTCAGTTGGTTTTCAGTTTGATGGATGGGATGTGAAGCAGGTGCGCAGCATGGAGATAAATCAGTCGCGAAAGTAGTCACACAAAACAAAAATACAAGATTCACAGTTTTTTAAATGTGCATAAGTAGGAATATTCTGCACAGATTGTTAAATACCTGCTGAGGACGGAACTTTTAAGATTTGTTTGTTTACCACTGATTCTCAAATGTAATGTTGCGTTCAAGGCCTGCTGAAAAGCTGGGACATCTGATCACAGCACCTCCAGCTTCATTTCTGACTTGGCTTCAGTAACTTATAACCAGTAGATTAAAACACACACTTACATTGATGTTACTGCAGTGGAAAATGTGTACATTTAAAAAAACTGTTTATGCATTTATGTGACTAATTTCTCTCCGTAGATCAGGAGCTGTCGACGTGAAGCAAACAGTTTTATAAAGGGATTTTATTAAACGGGTTAAAACCTAAACTGGTTGTAATTTTCCACAGTTTGTTATATTTTATCCTAACCAGTCTGGTTTTAAAGTCATACATACTGATTCTTATCAGTCACTTTTTTAATAGTTTTGTTTAGAAGAAACTTTGAAGATTTGAGCAGATTTTTAACCAGATTAAATAATAAAAATCATATTATTCAGTCAGTTTACTGTGAACCTTTGGCCTTTTTTTTATCATTTTGTTACACGTCAGACTTTTAAACCACTCTCAGAATCTGTGACCATAAATGTTTTGTTACATTTTACCAGTGAATTCTTGTTGTGTTGTTTTCTGTGAAATAAAACCCAAATCTTTTTGATGTTTTTTTCGCTCCGTTCACCTTCATAAAATGCTTTTATTTGCAGCTGCTTTACCTTAAATGTTTTTATTGCGACTGATTCTGTTGGCAGAAAATATTCATTTAAATTTGTAGCAGGATGTTGGATAACTGTCATACTTCCGATTGTTTTCTCACTTTATTGCAGGAAAACGCTTAAATATATAACTTAAAAAATGTTACCTTTAAATATGCACCAGAATGACTGAGCTGCAGAAACCTTCTTGTTCTTCTTCGAGGTATTTTACAATCAGTAAAACCAGTGAAAACTGAGTTTACAGTTTGTGTTTTCATGAAACAAAACTGTTGTCAGATTTTTATATTTTGTATTGCTCCTGTGCTTTAGGACCATCTACGTTCTCAGTGCCTTTGTTTAAAACAAAATGAGATCATTCAAACGTCACTCTGAAGATTTCTGATTAATATTAGGATTCTTATTTCTTTGGGACAAAAAGCCTCATGTATGATCTTAAAAGATGTAGTTAAATATTTAACGGATATAAATATAACTTTAAAGCTTTTATGTGAAAAATTTAACTTGTTTTAATTTGTTTTTGGCCATTATAGTTGTGCCAAAAAGTACAAAGCCTGTATTTGCATCATTCTAAAACATCAAAACATGTTTGTCTGACAGTAAATCTGTTCTGCCGGTATTACAGAAGTGATCCAGCATGGCAAAAGGAGCATGTGTTCATGTTATTGTGTACCGTGTGTCACCCTCTAATAAACGCTATATCACCTCTATCTTGTCACGTCTCTGATTAAACTGTTCCGAGTCGAGAAAAAGTGATTGTGAAAAGTATTTCAGCTGACCTCCATTTAATTTGTGTTGGTAAGAAGCATTAAATTAAAGCCCGACTAAAATAATTTTAATCATCTCTGCATGAATTTGCTATTATTCATCCTGCAAGAAACACACCTACCAGCAGAGGTCGCTGCTGTAACATTATTAAGTTCCATTTATTATAATGACCCTTTAGGTTTTGCAAAAACCATATTTACTGAAGTGGGGGAAATTTGTTTTATTTATTTTTTATATCTGTGAGTTCTTTTGTGAAACCACAGTAGCTGTTAAACAACCCACAAGAGCACAGGGAGAACATGTAAACTCCAAAACCTTCAGCTGGGTCAGGAGACGAGCTGAAGAAACCCAGGAAAATAATGTCTCCATAATAATTATACATTTCAAAAGTGGTTTCTACAAAACACACACACATATATATATATATAGTTACAAAAACAAGGTCCTGAAAAAATTGTTTAAACTTTTAATTGAAAAACAAGATGAGCCTCACAGTTCACCAGTTTATTTGAAACATTTTATCTGTAACAGTTCAGTTAAAAATTGTAACAGGTTTTTTAGTCACGAGTTGCTTTATATCAACTGTTTTTACCATTTCTCTCCTAAAAAGTGTAGCATTGTCATTTGTCATAGTTTCTTTCTCCACACTAGTTTGAATGTAAAGTGGCAGAGTTTGCAGGGTTTTTTTCTTTTAAAACCAAAAAGGAAAAAAACAACCTATTATTAACCTGTTGAAACCATATGATTCTGCACATTCTTATTTCTTATTGTAGCATTTATATTGTGTGCTTTCAGTCTAAATTAAAAGCATTTTCCTAATCTTTAGCTAAATTTATGTAATAAATGTTTTAAAAAACTACATTTTTTATATTTTTAATAATTTGATAAATATAAAACTCATACTGAGTTAGAAAAAAAATAAATTCTTTTTGTTTAAACAGAACTTAAAGCTAAATTTACCCAAACATTATTGTATATTTGACCTGTAACACCTAAATCACACAAAATGTGAAACCAGGTATTTTATTCTTTTTGTTTTTACTTATAATCAATTTGCTTGTATTAAAATCATTTCCTCAGTGCTGCTTTTTGTTCAGGTGAGTCGCTCAGAAATGCAGTTAAAGCGTCTTTCTCTTTTGTCCTGAGCTTAAAAAAAAAAAAAACTAAATAAAAAACAAACTTATCTGTTGAAGTTGCAGAAGGAGCAGCTGCAGATAAAGCAGCTGGACTCAGAACTGAACACCCAGATAGAGCCGCCTCCCGTCTTTATCTGAAGCAGCAGGACGAGCCCTCACACCCCAAAACTGATCCCACACCCTGACCTGGGGAGGGGAAGCTGGTCGCCACGACAACCGCCACAGCTTCTCACCCCCACAAAACTGGGAACATGTTGCTCGTCTGCACGTAATCAGCGAGGTAAATTACTGGATTCTGTCAGAACTGGACTGAGAGATTTCTGGAAATAATTATGAGTTTTAGAAAAACTGAGAAAACATCATCGTAACCAAAGATGAGGCTTTATTGTCTTGTTTATTTAAACTTTTTTTTTTCAGCCTGAAGTCTGAACGTTTTACTAAACAAAAATGGAGCAGGAAAGCTGACAAAACTACCAGACTTTATTTCTCCTGCATAAAAACAACCCTGCGTAAAATGAGTGCAAATGCAGAAGAGACACACAGTTTATGTCAGAGTGAGACCTCTTGTTCGTTCACAAGCTTTGTTTGCTAATGATATTTTCAATCTGCTGAACCTGTTCAG
>JARVJO010000082.1:13970590-13986739 GCA_031762555.1 Cynodonichthys magdalenae
ACACACACACACACACACACACTACCTACTTTATTAGTTTAATAAGTTTCATAACAATGACAATTTGACTTGAAAAAGTGTTTCTTCTACAAAATACTTTTTTTTACTCTTACTTGAGTACAACTTCTGGGTACTCTACCCACCGCTGGGGATGTGTGGTTACCGTGGTGACCCTAATGATCCACTGGGAGCAGCTTTAACTATCTTTTTTCCTCCTCATAATAATTACATTATGTCAGCTTAGATTAATATAAAAAGAAGTCAGAACTTAATAATGTGTTTAAATAGAAAAAAACTGATTTCTGTTTGGGAGTTTTGGGCAGAAATGTTCTGGTTAAAGGAGTGAAACCAGGAAATCTCAAACATCAAGACTAAACTCAGGAAAACGGAGAAACTTTCATTTTATTTAGTTCCAGTAATGGTCAGAATAAAGTTTTCTAAAACACACACACTTCTTTCGAAACAGCAGTAAATGGGTTCAGTGTGTTGTTTTCAGCTGGATGGGTGTGGACCACCAGCCCACTCAGGCAACCAGGTTGAGAGCAGATAAGAAAAAAAAAAATAGTAGTCTGTGGTCCAGCCCAGATGTCATCACGGTATGCTAATGAGCAGCGTGGGGGGGTCTTTAAGTGTCGGGGTTCGACAGTCGGAGCAGTCGTAAACCAACATGGTGCAACGAGAACATCCAGAGGTGAGGAGGTCCAACCTTACAGAACGCTTCATTATTTTACAAATGATTCTTAATCTGAATAATTTATCTCCGTTTCTCCTCACAGGTTCTGAAGCCGGCAGGAAGCAGCCGCTCTCCGCTGTGTCTTGTGCCCTGGACAGGATATCATCTTATACTGTAAGTTTTTTAAAGAGACACTACAGTATAGATGATGTACTATCCAGGGGGTCATTCCACCTCCGGCGCCATCGGATCGAACCCCGACCAGAGGCCCAAGCGAGCTGCTGAGGTGGGCCGTGAAACCGTTACCATTACTGAGTTTTAGTAATGGTAAGGGTTCTACGGCCTTCGCTCGATCTCATCCAAACCACGAAGGACGAAGTAAAATAAAAAAACAAACAAACTGCTGAGTTGTTTTATTTAAAAATAAAGAAATAAAGTTCATGAATCCTCCCTGAAACGAGCATCTTGTTCTTTTTATAAAAACAGTGGGTTTGGGTTTGAGGGACGTCACAGTTTTCTCTGCGGAGGATCTGGCTCGTTTAATCACTCGGTAGAAGCTGTTAGAGAGAGACAGCTAAAGGGGGCAAAGAGAAGCAAAGAGAACCCCCCCCTTACTCTTTTTATTTTAGGCCACTGGCTGGTTATTCATAAAGGAGACCAGATAGAGTAACTGTTGATTTAAGCCACGGGCAGCAGGAGGGAATCTAATCACGATTATCTGTCCCCTTTTTAGCATCAGGTTAGTGCTTCACTTCGCCATCCATTAGGGAGACAATACAGCCCCCCGGGGCAGAGCTGGGCTTTATGAGAGCCAAAAGAGCAGAGGGACGGTGGTGGTGGGGGATAGCCTCTAGGATGGATGGCCACACATCAAAGGGAGTGGATGAAAACAGGGCTGGACGGTACATCAGGGACGTCTGAGGGAACATGACGGTGCAGTTTATCTACAACGTCTGTTAAAAAAAAAAAACTTCTGAGAGCCAAAGATAAAACCTGGGCCTTTTCCTCACTCAGCCGTGAACACGCCGTCAAACTCATGTCAAAATATCCACTTAGTTAGTGGTCCGCATGAAGTCTGTGACCACCACTTGTTATATAATATCTGCATGGAGACAATTAAATAATGTCTGCATAAAAAGAGATGATGTCATTATCTAAGAGCACAATGTCCGTCTCTTATAGAGGACTCTGAGGTTTTGCAGACCCAGCAGAACTCATCACCGTCGTCTCGGAGTTCCTCCATCTTCTCTCACTTCCTCAGCTTGGCGGAGAGCTTGAGCCTCACCTCTCTCAGGTAGAGCCGGCAGAGGTCCTCACCTGCCTCTCTGGCGATCTGAGCCACCATCTGGCCTCCTGAGCCGATCACCATCCTCTGAAGAGACGAAGAAGAAAACATGATGAGGAACCGCAGAGCTCTGTCTCAACAAATACAGGTTTAAACTTCAAGCTCAGAACTGAAGAGAAGTCTTATTAAAAGATACAAACATGTGGCAACCTCAAACCTGCAGGCCAAATGTGGCCCACCACAGCATTTTATGTAGCCTGTGGGAGCTTTAAAGAAGTATTACTGTCTTTAAAATCAGCATTGACCATAAACTACATCTTCCATAATCCATGTTGAGTATTTTACACGTAAAATAATGACAATCCACCACTAGGTGGAGGTAAAAAGCAAGCAGCTGGTAAAATTTGTCGTGTAAAATCTCCATTTTGTTGCATTTTCACTGGCTACTTTTGCTGCATCCCAGTTCTACTGGGAAGTGGGAGAGTTCGGAATTCAAGTCAGCAGCTACTCACAACTGAATAAAACTCTCTTAGTTTTACTTTTAATAGTATTTCTGTAGTTTTTATTTCACATTTAGTCAGTCGTACCTGTAGTATTTTTCAGTGTTTATGAGAGGATGTGTTAAAATGCTGTTTCTATGCAGGAAATACCAGGTAGAGATCAGTTATTTTTTGTGAGAGAGACGACGAATGTGACGTTTCGTGTTTAGTTGAATTTAAACCTGAAATGTTGAAGTTAATTACAGCTGACCCACATGAGTATTATGGTGAAAATAAGTCTGACATCCCTGTCAGAAAGTGGCACCCATTAAAAAGAAACATTATCTTTCAGTGTGGGAACATATATTGGGACCAAGGAATTACGTCATCGATTCATCCATCTGTTTGAGACTGAGCGACATACATCTCGCACGTCCTTTTCAGTTTGACTGAAGAAGCTTAAAAAACTGTTTCTCTAAGTGACTCTTAAAACATTTCAGCACAAAGATGCAGCTACAAATATTCTGCCATCAAATATGCATGGTTCTGAAGGGCTCTTCAAATATGAATAAGTTCAGAAACTTGGAAACATGAGGGAAATGGCAAAAAGCCACCAGGAGAGGCTTCGAGTGTCAAGAATAACAGGAACAGTTCACCTGCTGAGCCAAGACCCCTTTAATATGACGCTGTCAGTAACCTGTGCTTCATGCAGTGAGCGTGAGGAAAGAAACGATTAGGATTTATAAAACGTGACGTGGAACCTGACTGAGTCAACAGCAAAAACAAAATGAACTGAGAGGATTTAGTAAATTGCTCATCCCAAAATTGCATGTTCCTATAAGTTCAGCCCATTTATCATTTATCATCAATACATGTTCTCAAACAATGAGATCTGTTCTCTGCATTTGAGCATCACACTAAGCCCGGGGAGAAGTTGGGGGTTATAATGTCTTGCTGAAGGACACTACAACATGTGGGCAAAGTGAACTTGTGATTTTCTGGTCCCAGGTCAGCTGCCCCCCCAACAGCCGAAGCGTTACAACAAAGAAATAATCTGTCAAACACATTTCCTTACTTTATATGACAAACTAATAACAGAAAAGAGTTATAATCAGAGGTTTATAGTAACCAAGTATGTTTACTTCATTACAGTACTTAAGTCATTTCTTTTAGGATTTGTAATTGTATCAAGTATTTTTTTAAATCATTACTTTTACTTTTATTTTGTTACATTTAAAACCTAAAAATGATACTTTTACTTGTTTACTTTAAAATTTAACTCCTAATTACTCGTTACAAAATTACATCTTTTCAAACTCATCATGAAAGGAGTTGTTTATGCACTATAAAAAATGACGTGTGGATTTTACTCAACCAAGTCAAGTCAACTAGTTCTATTAAACTTAATAGAGTAAATGTGAGGTAATATCATATTTACTTAAAATAAAACGTATATTACTCAGTTTACTCAACTTGGTTTAGTGGAACCAGTTTGGTTCAGTAAAGTCAACAGTTTATTTCTTAGAATGTGTGTAAAAATACTTACTTACTTTTACTTTCCTGATTTTTGTGAACAATTTTATGACTTTTACTTCAGTACTTTTCTCATCAGTGAAATTTATTTTTACCAAAGCCATTTTCTGTTAAGGTATTTTTACTTTTACTTAGTTTTTTTTTTCAAGTACTTTAAAGACCTTTGGTTATAATCAACTACATTTAGAGTATGCTGTTAATGCTAATACACTGTACATCACTAGAAGGTAGTTTAAACTTTAAAAAAACAAACAAACAAAAAAAATATGTAGAAGTACTTACCATGTGACTTTCTTTACTGATATGAAGTTTCACAGAAATATCCAGCTCCCCATTTTCTCCATCCTGCCAGAGTTCGATAGACTGAAGGAAAAAAAAAAGTCTTATGGAGTAAAAAAAACAATAAAGTAGATCAAATGAACAGATCAGAGTTTGATACAAGTCTGTTTGTGTGCAGAAGGCATCAGAGTGTGTGGACCACTACGGACCACGACAGCACACATGCCCCTGAAGGCCGTGAACCAGGTTTACATGCTCCACATGATGAGCAGAGTGACATGTGAAGCAGAGTGTCGTCAGTCTGATGTCACATGACTGTTGGGCGGGATGCATTATTCACCTGTGTCACAGAATAGGGCACCTCCTGAGGCAGATACTCCAGAAGCTTCTCTCTGATGATGTTGGTGCAAACGTCCTCTGGACTCTGGTCTGTGAGGACCTCACTGTGGTACTGCCACGGTCCTGGCTTAGCTGCAACCACAAAGTAGCTCTAAAACAACAAAAAACAAAATAAAAACAGGTGACACAGATTAAAATCAAGTGTTCAGCTGCTTCTCTACATTTGCAACTGTTCACCTTCAGTGTCTCCACGTCCTCCTTGTCCACAGAGGACAGCATGAAGACGTCCTTAAAGTGAGACCAGCCCTGCTGGCTCCTCAGTTTCTTCAGCTTCTCTTTGCTCAGCACAGAGTCTGACTCCCCGCTGTCCTCAGCTGCTGGAGGGTCCTCATCCATGGACAGCTCTGAGTCCCACTCTGGTCTTTTTTCAGCCCATGGAGGCTTGATCACCCGTCTGACTCGTATTCTGCGTCCGTTCACCACCCCACACGTCAGCTGAGCTGTGACGTCCAGCAGCCTGTCCTTGGACTTCACCAGGTCCACCTTAAAGACAGACAAACATCGGTGGAGATGTTTGTAAACTCCTGAGTGCAAATTGAATTTGTCGGTAGGCGATGATGTAAACTGAATTTATGTTTGAACTGATGGACTGATTTTAACGGAACACTCAGAAAGCCATCATTAGACGTCTCCTTCCTGTCCCCACAAACCCAGCCGGTCGAGGCAGATGGCCACATGTCCTGAGCCTGGTTCTGATGAAGGTTTCTGCCTGTTAAAAGGGAGTTTTTTCTTTCCACTATCGCCAATGTGCTGCTCAGGATGGGAGACTGTGATGAAGTGAAAAACACAATCGGATGGTTTCCTTAGATTGATTGTTTTTCTGTACAGAGACCTGAGACCATGTTTGTTGTGACTTGGTGCTGTATAAATAAACTGAATTAAACTAAAAAGATCTACATCTACAAGTCACTCTGATTCAAGATGGCTGCAACAGATATCAACTTTAGCTAACACACACAATGCCTTAAAGTAGACATATCATGCTTTTAAATCCTTCCTTCAGTTGGAGTCTTTATAAAGTGGAACTACAATGCTTTGGTCTGAATTCCTCCTTATTTAAACTTTACCAGTCCCTCTTTCACCTCTTTTTTGATGTGTGTCTCAAAGCAGCTGGTTTTGTTACTGTTCCTTTAAGATGCTTCAAGCCCCGCCCCCTCCGGCTTCCAGACTGGTCCACTTCGGTTTGAGAGAGGGGGTTAGCATTTTGTAGCAATGCAGAAATGTTTACAATTTAACTAAAGGATGTCAACAACAGAAGACTTGTGAGTAATTAGATTTTATATATAAACCTAAAATCAGACGGATGCCAATTAATCGGTACCCTTCCACAATAATAAAAAAAAGCCCAACTGATATGACAAAGGTCTGTAATTTTGAATTGTTTTCTTGGCTCTTCTTCTACCATCCTCACTCTTCATCTGATCAACCTGGGGTTGCATTTCCTCTTGCGTTCACATCCTGGGAGGTTGACTTCAGTCCCACAAAGCTTTTATTTTTTAAATTATCTTGTCAGCTGTGGTCAGAAAAACACAAAGCTTCCTGGAGACGATCTTTTAGAGTTTAACTTTAACATGGATATCAGTAACCTCAGCTCTCGTCTCGGTTTTCTCTGCTCTATGGTTAGCGTGGCGCACACAATGATATGAAAAGACACACTGGCTGATGAAAAGTTTAAGGGCTCCTGTGTTTCCAGCTAAGGTCAAACTTTCTGAAAGATGACTAAAATAAAAAGAATAATCATTTCTTTAAGGGTTGTGATAAATCTGCCCTACTTATACTACTGTCAGCCGACGAACTGTTTATTTAAGGCACCAGAAGTGTCAAACACACCTCTGTTACAGCATCATGCACAAGGTTTTAAAGAGAAAATACAAAACCAGGACCATGAGAGTCATTATCTCTGGTCTTGGTGGTGCGGAAGCAGCCAACTCAACTGATTATAGAGCAACAATGTGTTTTCTTCAGGTAAATAATACCTTATTAAGGACGAGGATTGCTGGAATGTGTGATTGCTCCGCCAGACACTTCAACACCTCAAAGTCGAGCCTGCTGCGCGTCCATCTGTCCGACACATCCACCATGACCACAACTGGAAATGGACACAGCTTCAGGTGAAACGCTTTGATTAAATCATCAAAATTCACAAAAAAGCAGCAGCTCAGGCTTTGCTGATTAACTGCTCAGAGTAAAATACATCATACTCAGGTCAGCTTCTTTGACAGTGTTCCAGGGATCCACAAGCAAAGATTTCTCCAGCTGGTGTCTGCAAAGACAGAGGATCCAGTCATGAATTCAGTGGACGTCTGCACAGCATGGAGACTGAGTAAAACTAATTTACTAAACAGTAAACCCACCTTTTGACCTTTGCTGGAGTGGTGAAACCGGGGGTGTCCAGTAAAATCTGCACAATAAACACAAAAATGATAGGAATAGGTTTTAAGCTTTAGGTTCAATTCTGCACTTATAAATGTATTTTTAAATAAAACTCTTACAATCTGAGTGTTGTTCTCCGTTAGGACAGCCAGCGCACGAGAACGTGTTGTATGAACTTTTTTGGACACAGCAAACACCTTCCAGAAAAGATACCCGAGTTGTTAGAACCATCTCCTCTGCATTATGCAAGTAGGGGTCTCTACAGCACAGGGGGAGTTTCTTGATGAGGGCGGGGTTCGTCCCAGCTGTGATTGGCAGAGTTATTGGTGAGGGTGGAGTTTGTCTTGGCAGAGTTCGGAATATAGGCGGAGGTTCTTGGGTGTGGGCGGAGTTTGGCAAAACCGTGATTGGATGGATTGATTTACCTTAAGGGTCAAGTTAAAATATGTAGAAATGATAACAGTAACAATATTGTGAACATGTGAATAAAATTTATTGACTTCAAATTTGGTGTGACTAGTGCCTTCCCGTCTCGAGTTATGACTAAAATGAATATTTAAAGTTATTGGTGCTTTCTGTCTGAGTTACATTTCCCCACAGCTGCCCAGCATTCAACCATTCAAATCATTATGACTTCTTCAAACCTCACCCAAAATAGTAAATCTGACCAATCACGTCTTTAACAAACTCCTCCCATGCACCAAGAAACTCCCACTTGGTGACTGCAGAGACCCCCTTCTCACAATGAGGTAAATAGAAGACAAACAGACCTTTCTGCCAAGGATCTGATTGGACAACGTGGACTTTCCAACATTTGGAGCCCCGATTATAGCCACTTTTAAAACCTTTGAATCTGGAGGCTGGTCCGGATGTCTCAGTAACAAAGATAACTGCTCACCTGCAAATAAATGAATTAGGACAGATAATAAATATGAGGAACATTACAGTTCACTGTGTGGGAGGATGACATGCACTTTTGGAGCCGGGCCTGCATGGTCAGAGTGGTAAATCTTTGAGGCAGCGGTCTGCTTACTGCTGTCAGAGGGAACCGAGGCTGGAAGGTGATGAATGCTGCCGTCTGCTTCCGCCTTGCCTTTGATCAGTCTGCTGAGAAACGCTTCCGATGTAATAAAACAAGCAGGAGTGAAGCAGAGGCCGTTCCTCCTGCCTCGGCTGCAGGCAGCACTTCCTGTCGAGACATCAACATCTCCATCACTTCAATGCCAGCAGCTTGGCAGGAGGACTTATATTAAACTTACTCTCAGGTTTAGAATAACACATTTAGATGATCCTTGTCAAAAACCTATTTCCAAATATGAATCCAAAAGATAATCTTATCTAAGTTAGTAGATCTGAGGGACGTTTGTTCTGAGCAGTGATACACTGATAATTTAAACACCCATAAAATAAAGTGATAAATAAATCACTTTGTATCGACACAAGCTGCATAATCTGTTTCTCCAAGTGTATAAAGCAAATCTGAGTTTTAATAAGCGCTAAATTATTTGCATGGTGGTGCAGTTGGTAGAGCTGTTGGCTGTCAGCGAGGTTGCAAGGTTGAATCCCAGCCAAGGGACCTTTCTGGGTAGAGTTTGCATGTTCTCTCCATGCATGCGTGGGTTTGATCCCAGTACTCTGGTTTCCTCCTACAAGCATGTTTGGTTAATTGGTGACTCTAAATTGTCCCTTGGTGATGGTGTGGATAGTTGTTTGTCTCCATGTGTCTCTATGGTGGACTTGCAACTTGTCCAGGGTGTACCCGACAGTGACAGCTGGACGTGGACACCAGCAACCCAGAGAGGGAGAAATGGGTAAAGGATTTACTTATTTAAAAGAACTTTAACATGGGTTAATTTATGTCTGTTTTATAACAGGAGCAAAAGTTTAAAAGAGAACTAGTTTATATAATTTCATACCATCTTATATACAATATTTGCACCTTGCAAACATTTTATCTGTAAAAATTCCTAAATTCTGTATTTTGTTTTGACTTCACAGAAATTAAAAAACAAAGATCTGCTTGATTTAGTACACAATTACTAAAAGAGATTCTCTTTGCAGTGATAATCAAAATCAGAAACACTTTATTGATGCCAGAGGGAAACTACACTTGTTACTGCTGCAACCATTCAAGTAAAAACTGATCAAAGGTAAACACTCCAGGTTAAAGTAAAATAAAATATATAATCACTCTAAGGAAAAGAGCCTTATGAAATATGTACAGTAAGATTAGTAACATGTATAAAAATATAAACCTTATGCAATATAAACTGCATGAAACATGGACAGAATATAAATAATGAATAAATATATTATGCAATACACACAGAATAAAAAAAAGTGATTTGAGGTTCCTGGGTGTGCATGAGGATGATGATCGCTCATTAAAAAAAACAAAAATAAAAAAACACATGTTAAGATGGCACAGATGTAGCTTTACATCCTGATATTACTAAAGCAGAACCAGCTGACTGAGAGTTTCATTTTCCATACTTTCTAATTAAGCCAGGTTTTCATAATGACAACAAACATTTCGTACCGAAAACTAATTCAATTAAAGGCTAATCAAAATTAAAAACAAATCATTTTTGTGGGCACTGACCCGCCGTGAGAAAGCATGACGCAGTCTCCTGCCGAGCAGACACGACGACCCGCCTGGAGAGGACCGACAAATCTCTAAACAAAACCCCGCACACCCTGAGGGCCATTAAAGCTCCGATGCTTTATTTTAGCGAATAAAATACTAAATACTGTCCGAGGTGAGTCACTTGTTTATCTTCACGTTACTTAAAGGGCGACGCCATATTGCTTTTAACCAAATAGACGAGAAACTTCCGGTTTCAAGAGCGTCTGTCTGAAATCTACACCGCCCCCTGTCGACGGACATGGTAACTGCATGTGTTTCTTATTTTGACTGGAAAACATTTTATAAACCTTGCTTATATGGCTTATATACAGTATTATGAATGAATGAATGAAATAATTTATTTTCTGACCCTTCTATATGTTATTTCAAAATGATTAAATAATGGGCAGAGCGCCAAGAAAACAAAATGTCTAAGAAACAAAATAACATAAATAATATTAAAGTGGAAACTTGATTATCTCCAGGGAAGGCATTTTTTGTAAATGCCACACTCAAAGTGCTATATTAAAAGCAACATAATACTTTAATATACTTGGCCTTCTTCTCTTTTCCCTTTATTTACTTCTTTTGTTCAACTACTTCGTGGACATATTCACTGGAAACAATGCATTGTTTTCCACTTTTCTGCTAATGACAGTCAAATTTATATCCCACTAATACAGGAAAAGCAAAACCTCATGCATCAACTCCCAGAATGCATTGTATTAACCAAAGAATCTTAATATTTTACATTCTAATAAACAAAAGACTGATATTGTTGTTTAAGCCCAGTGATGCTTCTAAAATCAAGGCTGATCTGGGTCCTTTAGCACAATATCTGACTCAGACAGAAAAGATGGAGTCCTGCAGCTGTTTAGTTGAAAAAAAAAACAACAACAAAAAACGTTGCAATCATTACATTTCTGCTGTGGCCCCCAGACTTGTCTCTTTTATTTTCAAGGGCTGTCATGACAGATAGAAGCCATGTTTTCATCTTCCACCTCCTTGTTCTCTGTTTTGCTCCCGGCCTACATCTTAGACACCTTCTCTTTAGTCTGTATGGATCTGAGGTCCTATCCAGGCGTTACTTGACCTTTGAAAAGCTGAGTGAGCTTTCCGCTCTTCTTGTAAACAACCTTCATATTGATCAGAACACATGCTAAGTGCTGCAATTACCTGATCTTACATCTTCAATACAATGTTGAAAAAACATCTGTTTTCATTTGGCTCCAAGAACAAAGAAAGAAACTCAAAAAAATGCGTTATAAAAAAAGTTATATCTTTTCCAGGCACAGTTCTATTATCTAACAATCAAGTATTACCTTCAGTTGTTATGAAAATGCTGTCTAAATGCCTTGAAATTGGCACTGTCTCTTTCAGAACTTCCTTCCATTTCTGACACTCCCACTTCAGCACATCTTCACAACGCTGCATTGGGGAAGGGGCGCTCTGTGGGGCAGAGCTTGGCTGGGGACTGAGCCCCAGGGAGGAGCTTTGTACAAATTATTATTAAGACTTGGAGTTAAAGCTGAAAGATTTAAGGAAAACGTGACGCATGATTTTATTGTCTAATAATTTGATGACAAAATCATATCATAAACCCACATTTCCCACTAATCTTAACCAGGTGTGGGCATCCAAAAACACTTTTCTAATATTGATGTCGTGTTCACTGATATTGAAATTACAAACTTTGGATAAACTGTATTGTGACTGCAATCATTACACTAATTTTTTGCTCAGTGTCTGTAGAATCCACTAAGGTACAGCCATTTCTACATAGGCTAAGTTTGAACAGCTGTGGCGGCCATCTTGAATCAAGCTGACTCCAAAATGTAACCAGTTCTGGATGCAAACCCAGAGATTATTTTCTGAGAATTATATTGAAATCCATCCATTGGTTTGTGAAATATTTTGCTAACAGACAAACATGGTTGATTCTAATTTTTTGAACAAAAAAAAAAACTCCTGCGATGTGTTGTCCTCTAAGTATGTGTGGAGGACAATGCTCAGCTACTACCACACTAAATTTTAGCTCACTCTATTTCAAATTGGTTGAGTTGTAGTTATTTTTATGTTTTCTAAGGTCAGTCGACTGTGGCAGCCATATTGAATTGGGGTGAGTTCAAAACATAATCAGTTGTAGATGTACATCCAGTTATTCATTTTTGAGAATTTCATTGAAGTTTGTTCAACGGTTCATGAGATATTTTGCTAACAGACGCAGACATTGGCATGGACTAAAGCAACATTGTCCACCTTCAATAAAAACTCGTACTCATACGTAATAAAAAGTAAAAGGTACTTAAATATTTCTGATAAGGAAACAAACAATGTTGTGCAACATTTTGCAGCAAATCTTCTGCAACTCTCTGAGGAGCCCCGGGGCCCCCCGGCTGGGGAGCCACCTGTCAACAGCAGGCAGGACATTCAGAGACTCAAACAGCCAACAGCTACTCCAAAACAGCTCATCGCAAAACAAAACCACATCTGCCGACACCATTTAAACGGATGACAAGCGCTCACGGGATCTTTGGGCGCGGATGATATTCTCTTGATTATTTTGGGAGGGATGTGGCGCCTGTAAGCACAAATGAGATCGGGCTCCACAGACGTTCTCCCTCCGGTCCCCCCTGAGTATCCAGAACAGAGCTTATCCCCGGGGGTGCCCGGAGCGCAGTTGTGACAATGTTGCTGAGGATATATTGAGCATCGGTGCTTAAAGCAATCTGCCAACATGAGGGAAAAACACTGAAAGCTGTCAGACTCGCTCCCTGCAACCCTTCAATACCAATTCACAATGACAACCTGCTGTAATGACTTTATAACAGCCAGGTCTGTGAGGGTAATCACTGGAGTAAAAGGACACAGTTTGCATATTGATTGATTACTGTAACATGTTGTTCCCAATGTGGGCTCAGAACCAGGCGGAGCAGATGTCCCCCCCGTTAGTCCATCAAACATGCCGGCTGTTTGTTAAGTCCTGAAGGACTTGCTTTGCTTGGAATGAACACCTCCGCTGTGGGGGGAACGATGAAGGATATCAGGTAACTCACAATCTGTCATCATCTGGCTCTAAAAGCTGCAGCAGTGATGCAGGAGCAACAAAAAGATGGAGCTTTTAGCAGACACTTACAGCTGAATTCAACCAGAAACCAAAAAGGATATTTGAGGATCAGTAATGTTTGAACTTTTCCTACATCTGCCTCTCTCTCCCACTCTGCCTCACTTAGATTCATTCACGGCCCTCTCCCCTCCTCTGGGCTTTCCTCACATGGCCACTTCACGTGGGAGTGGATCAGAGTCGTCTCTCTAACACCATTAACTTTGGTCTTCAGAGAGAGCTCTCCACCACGCCCCTACAAAAAACAAATATAAAAAGAAAAACCAGCCGGATGCCATTTTGTGAGAAAACACAACATGAATGCTGGACGCTGAATGATTCTGCTAAAACATATTTAAAAATTAAAGCTAAAACAAGAACAGAAGCTAAAATCAGCAAAGCATTAGCTGAAAACTAAAACCCTATAACTAAAAGCTCGAAGCAGCTAAATTGTAACTAAAAACTAAAATTGACAAGACAGATGTGCTAAATGAAACCTCGATCAAACTAAGTGTGCTAAAATTATAGCTAAAAACTTCAATGCAGCAAAATTGTAGCTAAAATCTAAATGTAACACTATAGCTGAAAGCTAAAATAATTAACATCAGCAAAAAATAGCAAAACAGTAGCTAAAATCTTAAATGAGCAAACTCATACCTTAGAAATTAGCAAAACTATAAACATAAAAGTTAAAATTAATACAGATAAAACCTGAATTTAGCTAAAATGCAACTAAAAGCTTAAATAAGCAAAAAAGTAGCTAAAAGCTAAAATGCATAAAAACTATTGATCAAAAACAAAATTACTTAAATCATAGCTAAAAGTTAAAATTGGCAAATCTATAGCTAAAATGTAAAACCAGGGAGGTTGTAGCTGAAAGGCAAAAATTACTAAAGCTAAACTAAATAGATAAACTTTGCAAAACTGTAGCTAAAAGCTAAATATAGTAAAACAGTGGCTAAACGCTAAATTTATCAAGGCGAAAAGTCTCACAAAAAGCTAAATCTAGCAAAACAGTAGTTAAAAACAAACAAAAAACAAAGCTAAACATTTAAATAGCAAACCCATGGACAAAAACCTAAAGAAGCAAAATTGTAGCTGAAATCTAAATTTAACAAAACTGTAGCTAAAAACTAAATGTAGCAAAATTTTAGCTAAAATATAAATGTAGCAAATTTGAACTAACAACTAAAATAATCAATATTGTAGCTAAAAGGCTAAACAGCAAGAGTAGCTAAAAGCTAAAATGAGCTAAACTAAAAGTAAAGGTTAAAAATAAAACTACAGCTAAACTTTAAATTTAGCATAAGTGTAGCTAAAAGCTTCAATGAGCAAAAAGCTATATTGAGTAAAAATTGTTGATCAAAATAAAATTAATTAATTAATTAATTAATTAATCCTGGCTAAAAGTTAAAATGAGCAAATCTATAGCTGAAGTGTAAAATCAGTGAAGCTGAAGATAAAAGTCAAACATTAAGAAAGCTAACTAAAAGCTAAACCTGCAAAACTGTAGCTTAAAGCTAAATGAAGTAAAACATTGGCAAAATGCTAAAATTAACACGGCAATAGCTAAAAGGTAAAAGTACCAAAATAATATAGAAATAAAAGTATACCAAAGTAGATTTCAGAGAACAATGTATTTAAAAAGCTGAGATTTTCTATTTTTCAATTGATAAAAATTTGTAACTGAAAATAAACAATTTAAAAAATAGTCAAAAATACTGAAAGTCATAGCAGAATTATGTTGATAAAGCTTTTTTAATTTAAGTATTAAATCTTAGTCCAAATAATGTACAAATAAACTGAACAGGAAACATAATGTGCTGAGTCAGCATTCATGCAAAGAGGACAAAGGTTTAATTCTAACGCAGCATATCATTTAATCCAAAGCTCTTTGCTCTTTAAATGCACTTCCCATTGAGATGGAAAACATGTTGATTCTTAATCAATCTGGTTTTCTGTAATTAAAACACGTCACATTAACGGGGTCAAACCTCCCTGAACACGCAGAAGAGTTCTGCAGCAGAACCAGGTGGAGTCTGACACCGACTCTCAGGTTCTGCTGCAGAACTCTTGTTGATTTACAGGGATTAGACATGCAATGACTGTCAGCTCCCTCGCTAATAAGGAGACCTCACCGCTCAGGAGGAATAACAAAGTATAAGCATGAGCCACGGGGGCATGTCAACGGGGAGTGGAGGTGGAGAGGAAAAAAAAAAACACAATCTGTCAGAGCATCCATCACTCCATCACTGCTGATTGCAGTGAAAAGCATGATGCTGCACAGCTGGCTGACTTTCTATAAAACAGCCACTCCTGAACTTTGTCATGCTGAGAACTCCAACAAAGACAGGCTATTTGTAAAAAGATCCCACTGATTAATGAATATATGGATGCATTCCCACATGTAAAGAATGAGAGCTATGGGATTTAACTGACTGTATGTGACGCCTCGAAGGTCCCCCTAGGTTTAGCAATCACCGTTCCATACGTCCTTGCTCAGGCTTTCTTTCCAAAAGGAGGTGATTTGGCTCCAGAACGACCCATATAGGTCACACTGATGCTCTGATTGTACAATCTCTTTCTCAGTGGGAGAGATAAAAGGGGGAGAGAGAGGGGGAAAAAACTTTTATTCATTCTAGACTTGCAATCGATGGGACTTGTCTGTGAAGTGGATCAATAATGCCTCCCTTTGAAATCATCAATCACGTCAGTGTTGAATTTAAAAAGCGTAATTAGGAACAGCGTTCCTAAACATCCTGTATTGACGTCTTCTTTGGTATGGAGAAAGACACCATTCTGCATCATTAACTTTGTATTATTGCCTGATGGGGCCCGCCGCTGCTACTTCCCCACCTGCTGAACTCGGAGCGCCGTGTGTGATTGGGCTTTCAAACCAAATTCTCGCCTCTTTCACTCAGCGACGGGGGGAGGCGAAGCTCGCAGGACGAAATTGGCTAAAGTATTGTTATAAGCCCAGTCTGTACTGGAACCCAGTATACAATGTGCCACAGCAGACGTGTTTGTGGGCCTGAACACGTGTCATTTTCTTTAGGAACATCTTATTTGATTACCTTTGTTCAGGCTGACCCGAACACGCGTCTTTCAGGCCTTCCTAGTCGTCAGTCGTCCGTCTGTGTCTCTCTGGTAATAAAACGGTATCAATACTGTGGAGAGGGGCAGGTGGGCGACTGTAATGGAGTAATTTATTTTAGTTGTCACAGAAATATAAGTGTTTGATTAAGGAACTATACACATCAGGCTGCACAAATGGAACCTTTCATCAAACCACAAAGCATGTGACACTATTGACCAGCGGTCCTCTATGGAACCCCTAAGGGCTCTTAATTAAATAAATAAATAAGACATTATGAAATAAATATCTATATGAATAAAGAA
>JARVJO010000082.1:13986839-14043891 GCA_031762555.1 Cynodonichthys magdalenae
AATAATGAGTTTAGAATTATTTATGCATTCAGTTATTTCACAATTACATTGTCACATTATACAATAATGTATTCTTTATTCATATAGATATTTATTTCATAATGTCTTATTTATTTATTTAATTAAGAGCCCTTAGGGGTTCCATAGTCCTCTCACCTGGCTTTATCCTCCACAACAAGGTTCATTAGACACAACAGGGGGTGAGGAACACAGAATGCACCAAAGCTCAAGGAGAATCAAATAAATAAAAAACCCAGTAGTGGGCTCTAAAATATTCTGAGAAGAATAGGAGGCTAATGAAGGAAAGTTGGTGATATTTTTTTTTAATTTAAAGTTAATTTACACCATTAAAACTCTAATACCAGCAAATCTATGGTAGAATGGTTGGAAATGGGAAGAATCAAGTATAACTCAGTCAATCTTACAAATACTGAGCTAACGTTTGGTGTGCTGATCTGCAACACATACTCCGAGCGCTAATGGATTGCAAAAAGATCTAAAGAGCTAAACTATTTGGAGTCAACTTCGTAAGTCTGTTAGCAAAATATCTCATGAACCATTGGATGGCTTTAATGAAACTTTCAGAACATAATCAACAGATGTAAATTTAGATCATTCTGTAGTTATAAATGTGTGAAGAGGCTCGGTCACAGGTCATACGGTATAAATGCTGAGGTTGCTATGGAAACGCAATTGGAATTGAACAAGTTCAACCAGTAAATTTACCCCGTTACACAAACCCAAGTTGCTCTAAACTGATTTGTGTTAAACTTTACTTTAGGATCATAGATGATGTGTTTATAAATTTTTGAAGCTATAAATCAGTTATTTTTTTTATCTTGTTTTGGTAGTTTTTGCATAGATAACCACGTAGACAGGAGTTCCAACTAACTGCTGGATTGTTTACAGTAAAGTAGGTAGTGACCAACTGAAAATAATCAAATATTTTTAATATCTCATGACTTGCTCAGTTCATCTATGTGAACAAGAGCAGAGAAGAATAATCAAATTCAAAATAAATGAAAGAATAAACTACAATGAAAGCAGTAATTATGTTTTATTGGTAAACGCATGAAAAATAAATCCAAATCATGTAAAATATAAAATTGTCACAAGTTATAAAATTGTGTTTTTAAAAATAAAAACTTAAAATTGCGCTTTGCTTGGAAAAAGTCTTACCCTACATTGACGTGCCAACATTTCCCATCATCCTGTTTCCTCTGCAATAATTCACAAAAAAAAGTTTAATTAGTTTATTACTATTATTTGTACTAAATTGTTTTCTTTTTTTACATTCTCTAATCACTTTTTTTAAATTGCTTTTTTGTTGTGAAATGTCTTTTTTGAAACCTTAATATAAAAAATAATATAAAATATATATTATGTGTTGTATTTTGTGGTTGTTACTTATGCAAACTAGACAGTGAGTAGCTAGATGAAATAGATAAATATCTAGATAGATAGAAAACAATCTGTTTAGTTGGATAGATTGATATTTGTATTAAGTGTTTGTATATACAGTTTTAGACCTGAAAGATCATTTTTTACTTGACTTTTTGTGTTAAACTTAAAAGATTAGTCTATCATGATGTTCCCTCACGAATATATTTTCATTTAAGTACAGAAAACACAAAAGGTATTACACTTATTAACACAAAACCTACACACAAAAGAAGAGAACAGTAATAAATGAAATGTTTTTATTTTTTTAACAACTTTTCTCTGTACAAATTCACTTTGACTTGGCTGTTCCTTTAAAACGCTCGTGCGTCCGGCGCAGCGCACAGGGCGCAGTTTGGAGCGGTCCGGGTCAGAGCGCATGCGCCGGAAGTTGGTGCCGCAGACAGCAGCAGTGATTCTGTCAGCGCAGAGAGCAGCCGGAGAAAATCTGTCCGTTTTTTTTAAACCATGGCCACGCACTGAAAACGATGCCTTCCCTCGAGTTGAACGGAGAGTAAGTACTCGCATCTCCGCGACTCGCCTGCATGCCCGAAGCCGCGTGACAGACCCTTAAAACCGGGGCGTAAATATTTAGGAGAGGCTGGGAAAAAAGGCAACAATGGGACTGTGTGTGTATGTTTCAGACTGTCTGGGTTAGCTTAGCCAGCAGCCTTTGGCAGTCAGCTGGCACTCTGTAACTGGCAACCTGCAGCTTTATAGCTTCGCACTGACCCCCTTTTATTCTCTATTTATCTGTTGTGGAAACCCCACGAACAGCTTCACTGTTCCTCATGGTGGAACACATTTTTAGTCGCCTTCATTTCTTTAAAAAGCTGGCGTTATAAGCAAACTGGGGTTAAGCTTTTTGTTTTTTATTTTGTATATTTTGCGACGTGACATCAACCTCTGGAAGCAGAGATCAATTTATTGCCCATGGTTCTCGGAAATTAGTTAATTGCATTATTGTTACGATTTACAGTTTTGTTCCACCTCTTATTTAAACAGAATGTTGAGGCTCCCCGGGGAGAAGCCAGCTGGAAGTGAAGTTTTGAGATTTCTGTCATGTTTATTTCTGTTTTCCTGCTGCTAGTATCTTTAGCACCCAGCTAGCTGAGTGTTGAATAGATGGAGAGATATCTGCGCTCCTCGCTTCCCCTCCTGCGTGTCTGCAAATAGCACCGACTCGGGAAAGTGTTTGCACCTGCAGAGGCAAGTGTTAAAGGTGATAACAAAAGGTTGACGTCACCGGGATCATCAACCTCGACCACTGAGGAGAGGGAGGAGAGCAGCTCTTGGTTTTTGCTATAATGGATCGTGTCTGGAAGGAGAGGGACTATCTCTGATCAAATTTGGGGGGTATCCTAAGGGCGCACTTAACTAATGGGATCCTATCGATGTTCCTCCTCCTCCTCTTCCTCCCCATCAGAGGCTGATCTTTACACGGCGGAATGTTAATGTTGCCACAGCCTGTTCGTGTTTGTCTTTGGCTGCTTGGGGTCTGGCTTTAATAGATTGATGTGATCTGTGTGTAGTGTCATGCTGCTGGACGGGTTGTGAGCAGAGAGAAACTCCCCCCAGCTGAGAGACTAAGCCATGGAAGTTTCCCTCTGCTCATCCTGGTCAGATGGTGTTTTATTTACTACCAAACGCAGAAGGTCTTTGAAGGATTGCATATCGCCCACCACCATTTCTGTGGCAGCCACTCCATCTGGATCAACATCAGAAGTTAATCAGATGTACAGGCAGTGTATACTTTCTGAAAGTTTCATTAAAGTAGTTCATGAGATATTTCGCTAACAGAGACATAATGGACGCCAAAAGTTAATGCTGAAGTTTTAAGCATAATGGATAGATCTTGACTGAATTACAGCCAGAGTTGACTTCATGAATTAAAAGCAAAGTTTTAAGTAGATCTGTCAGCACTCCAAGTATATGTTGAGGACTAGTCTCAGCTACTACCACACCAAATTTTAGGTCAATACCTATAAAACTGACTGAGTCATCACTATTTTTGTGTTTTCAAAGTATGGTTAGCTGTGGCAGCCATCTTGAATTGGGTTGGCTCCAAAAGCCAATCAGTTATCCATGTATGTTGAATGATTACTTTTTGAGCCTTTCATTAAAATTTATCCAGTGGTTCATGAGATATTTTGCTAACAGACAAACACACATAACAAAGGTGAGGCTTTTTAACTTATGGCAGCAGTGAGGAGGATGGGCTCAGTGATGGCCTGTGCTTACTCAAACAAGAGCCTGATATTATTTGCCCCAAAGTGCAGTTTTGCAGTGTAGCTTTCTCCCCCTACATTTTCCAAAGAGCAGATAATTAAATTTTTGTTGTTTGGTGGGGGGGTGGGGGGGCTCAGGCCGTGGACTCTCTCTGCAATTATCGTGCAGAAGGAACCTCCTTTGCGTTTGGGTGCTACGTTTCCCAGCACAATGAAGATTAATTAGGTCTTAGCAGCAAATTACTGTAAGGCCTCCTCTCATCTGTAAAACGCAGTTCACCACTAATGGCAGCAGCATGACAAATACGTAGAAGCGTTTGTGTAAAAATGTTTCAAATAGTTTTGTGGTCCTGATCTGTTAGAGTACACAACTACAGTGTTTGGTTTTGTTGTCATGAGCTCGAAAATGACGTTTTTGTGTGTTTGCTGTGCATTAAAAAAAAAAAAAAATCCTGGGCAATCAGTCTGAGTGTCAGGAGCACCTGCTTCATTTGTTCATGTCACACTGGTCAGCAATGCAGAAAATTACTGCGTTCCACTAAATGGAAAAACCACTTGAATGCATGTGTTAATTAGATCTCTGCGTGGCTTTGTGAAGTGTCTCTCCTCTGCCCGTGAGTCATGTGCTGACTCTTTGACCTGTCACCGCAAATCCGCAGCCTTTGCTGAGGGCAAACGGACAGAAGAGCAAGCTTGCTTTGTTTCTTTTTCCCAGCGAGCCACTGACAAATATATTTAAACGTATTGATCCGCACTGTGGTGAGGCGTTGCGTGACACCGTGGCTCCTGTAGCTCCTCAGTTCACAGATGGTTGTAGACGATCCAGGAATAAGAATACAGGTCTGTTTGGTCACAATCTCCACCTGCAGAATGTAATTTTCAGGATAAAAGTTCCCTTTTTTTTGTGAATGCTGAGTCAGCATTCATTCTTTTGTTTTCCTGTTCTACATACTTTGTGATAATTTACCCATTATTGAAGACATTCAGCTAATTCTGGAGATGGCTGCATTAACTTTTATATCTTTTTCACTGCTGCATTTACAAGTTTAATAGTTTTCAAAATCTTACATTTTATTTGCTTTTGCTATTATAAGCTTCTAGCTACTGTTTTGCTATATTTACCTTTTAAGCTAGCTTTTTGTTTTGATTTAACTGTTCTGCTAGTTTTAGCTACTAGCTAATGTTCTTCATTCAGTTTTAACTTCTTCAGCACATTTCAGCCGTCGTTCAGCTCTCAGCGCAGTTTTTCTAGTTTCATCAAACTTTCTTCTCGGAAACAGAAGATCAGTGAGCGATGATCCGGTTCATAAAACAATCCTAATTTCTGTGTCTGTTCCAGTGAGGCCCAAATGTTTTGTGCTTCAGAAGTCCCCCCCCCCCCCCCCCATATTACAACATAAGCTGTTTGATACCCAACATTAGGCTTGTTTCGGACAGCAGTAATAAGAGGATAACATCAAAGCACTTCTTTATTTCTCAGAGCCTTCAGAGCCAGGCTGAATAACAGATCAGAAGGTACAAAGAGTGAACCACAGAACTTCTGCAGCTTTTATGTTTTCATCTGTTGTTGGGATTCACAAGGGGCTCATTAAAATGAATTGATTAGTAACTGTCCTGATTCTGTGATTGTTGACTGTGATATCACTTGGCTAACCAACTTTAAAAAAAAAAAATTTATATATATTTTTTATGATGTGATGATTTTCTGAGCTGAAACGAGCCACTTGCCTGATGCTCATTTTTGGGTTATTCAAAGCCGGTGATTTGGTGTAGCGTTTTAGTGACGGTACTTGAATTGGAAATGTGGAACTGCATGCCCTCCCAGATGCAAAGCGTTTTGCCTCTCTCGTATTCCAGCAGGAGACCGTGCATGCTAAATCTCTTGCAGGTGTTGGTGCGCTTCATGCGCACTACAGGTTTTCATTTTCCCCACCTAGTCATTTCAGAAGTGCAGCTTTTTTTTTTGGGATATCATCCATTTGCTAAATGAGGCTGCCCTCTCTGCTCTCGGGCAGCAGAGCAGAGATTTTATCTGGTATTTGCCAGCCAGCTCCACCTTTCGATGCAGCTGTCAGCCCACACTCACCCACTCAGCCACCCACCTCTTGGAGGAACTCTCTTTGAGGCCACCCGATGACTTCTCAGCGTACGAGTGTGGGTTCAGACGTGGAGCAGATGTTTGCTCGTGTGGTTGTGTGAGTGGGCAAATCCAGGTCAGGCTTGGTGAAGATAACTGGAAGCACATGATGCATTTTAGATCAGGTGTTTAGAATATGATGGGAAACCTTTGGATACCTCAGAAGAAGGATGTGCCTGAGGGTGTGGGTCAGCTGATTTCTGGTATTTCCTTTGTTTCACGTCGGGTGTTTTATTGGAACTACTGTAGGCAACAGGCCTAGTTTTCAGATGGACTTTGTGTCTTTAGTAGTTTCCTGTTTCGTGTCCTTTTAATGACTTTATTATCTCCTGCGTGTTTCCAGCTGTTTAATGAATCTTTTAGATTATAACAATTGGACATTTACAACTCTGTGACCAATCACATCAAACTGAAGATGAAGTCAAATTTGGTCAAAATGACTTAAACACGTGTTCAAATTCCTGCTTTTTAAGCTACATTTTGATCCCCGGAGCATTCCGATTTCATGAGTGGTTCCAGAGATACAGCTTGATTTGTCTTCCTAATCAGGATAACTCATTGATATTTGGTCTGAATCCTTTTTTGAGTTCATTATAAAGAGGAAACCTCAAAAATTTTTGGTATTAAGATTTACCAGCTGGAAAAAAAAAGAGAAAATGGTCAAAATCATGTTCATGCAGCTACTGACAGCTCAAAAAATTGCTTCAGAAAAAATCTTTAAGTTTTATATTTAAGATATTTCATTTAAACCACTTATAGATAAGGTATTTATTTATTACATTTTGACAAAATGCAGTTGTTGCAAATGTTTTAACCAATGCCCGAGCTTCCTATTTCTCCACATACCACTTTGTGACTTAATCCTTAGTTCGATGAGATGGGGTCACATTTACTTTTGGAACCATTCTAATTGAAGATGTTGAAATAAAATTAGGTTTGATAGTAGCTGAGAGTCTTTAGCAGCGCATGCTCTTATGGAAAATTGCATGAGATTGTGCATAACATAATTTATAACACAACTATGCCTCTGTTCCCACTCAATATTAAACAATTTAGTCAAACTATACTATAACTATAAATATGTATTCCTTCAAGGACTTGTAGGCTTATAAATTAGGCCTTGATTTGTTGTTAGCTGGTTGAGTCATTTAGTGCAAGCAGTGCTGATCTTGCTAAGTAGTTTGCATTATCAACAAACCAATTATGTTACAAACATTTAAACCAAAGGAATTCCTGGAACCGTTATGTCTTCAGCTTAAGGGTAATCATGGAGGAATCTAAGCCTCCCGGTGACATTTTACAGCAGGATGAACCAAACCTGGTCTAAAACATGGTGTGTGTGTGAGAGACGAGGCTGATCAGAGACGATGCAGCTGACAGGGTTGTTTATCCTCCTTCAGCTCCCAGGAATGGCAGAGGAGCAGAGAAGACACCGTTATCTGTTTATGGCACAAGATAAGGTCATCTCAATCGGATCACTGACCATACTCTGACGCTCCCTGTTCGCAGGACCTGGCGAGCGGGGGAAAAAAAAAAAAAAAAGAGGTCCACATCAGTCTTAAGTAATCCCAATAGATGCCATTAGCATGTCAGCAGTTATTGCTGCAGTTTTCCAATGTGCACGCCAGCTGTACATATCAGGATGTCATTAGCTGCCAACAGAGCGGCTCAGAGTCTGACCCGGTCTGTGGGGTCAGAAAGAAAGCCACAACAAAGCACCAGTAATGCTGTGGGGGGATATCGAGCGAATGGGATACACAGAGTGAGCTTAAAGTGTCATAGTTGGAGCAGAAATGAGATCAAGCTATCAGAAGATTAAAAAGAGATGGAGAGAAGATTTAAAATGTCTGTTGGCTAATTGGACTTACTTTTTATATTTACTGCCTGCTGCCAAAAGCTAGAGGCGGATGATAATGTTGTTGCGTGTGTGTGTGTGTGTGTGTGTTACCAAAAAAATCTCATGAGCCACTGGGCACATTTTAATAAAATTTGCAGAAAGCAATCAATGGAGGCACATCAGCACTGATTAACCTTTGGTATCATTCTGATTTAAGATGGCTGCCATGGCTAACCTTCAAAACACAAAAAATGGCTAAAACTTTGTCGATTTCACAGATATTGGGCAAAAATCTGGTGTAGTAGTAGCTGGGGGTCATCCCTAGCCTGTTATCTGAGCTCTAACGATTGTGCAGGATTTTTGTTTGAAGTGTTGCCGTTAACAATTTGAGTTAACGTCTGAGAGAAAAATATATAAACAAACTGACAACTCGTTATTTTCAGAGTTAATCAAAAGCAAGATGGCTGCCACAGCCAATCATAGCAAACACACAAATAGCTCATCAGTGTCACAGTTATTGAGCTAAAATTTGGTGTGGTAGTAATATTGCAGTATGTTACTTTCAGGGTTTGACTTAAATACATTTTTAAAAACAAATTTTGTGTTCTTTGTGTAATAATCTGTTTTCAAAGGTGGTGGGTGATATCGATCCCCTCTAGAAATAAGACCATGAACAGGACACAGTAACCTGCAGGATGGTCAAAATGTTGAGCAGCGGTCTGTGTGGCGGTCGGGTCGGGTGAAGCAGCTGGAGTTCAGAGGTTCGGTGTCTGCGTGTCGGGGGGGCTCTGCCGAGGAGGGACGAAGGCCGAGTTCAGAGAGCGGCACAGCACAGCAGTCAGGGGAAGGCACTTTGCCGTGACCCTCCTCAGTTTATCATGGGTCGCACCACTTCTTCAGGCCTCAGTTTTTTTTTGTTTTTTTTTCTTCTTTTCTGTGCGTGCAGTGTACTGGAGAGCAAGCAGTGCTTAGAATGGGCTCCTTTATAACCTTCTAACCCTCCGGTGCTGTTTGCAGCCATTGTTGGCCGCTGTGAATGGTATCTTCGTGCCTTGAAAAGTAACCAGATGACATTCTTCCTGTTGTTCAAAAGGGCCCAGGGTTCTGTTGTGAAAAGCGGCTGAAAGGATAGGCTAGAACTGTGACCTTCAGAGACTAATCTCTGGCATGTCAGTCAGTGGCTGTTTGAAGCAAGCGCAGGCCTCGCTCCCTGATAGCAACGCACCAAATCAAACGAGGCCGAGATTCTTCTCAGGTTTTCAGCCCGCTACACTCGAAAGAACATTCAAGGTAGTTTTTATATTAAACTTCTCAAGGAACCCGAGGGTGTTGCATAGCAGCTGAGCTGAATCATTATTCCAGACAGGCAGTGTTTCTGACACCTACATTGTCCAAACAGTCTCTCCAGCCTGTGACTGAGCCCTCTGTGCACAGATCGGTGGCATCAGCGAGCCCCTCTGTGCTGCATGCTGAAATTCCGCCGCTGCTGTGAACGCAGCGGGGATGAAATGCACTTAGTGAGACAGTAAACATGGTTGCAGCTTAAGTTGTTTATGTCTCCTCCTCTCTGGTGGATTTGCTGTCTTCAGCTGGCTGCGTTTCCTGGAATGTGTGGAGATGCAGTTGCTGCTCTGCAGGGGGATGTTGGCTGTAATCACAGTACATAGTTCAGCTGTGTAGTTTGACTTAACTGAGCAACGAGCAGACAGAAGTCCCAGGATTTCCCAGCATCAGGCTTTTGGGCACTGAGGTTATCTCTGCAGGTGCATTTTTTTTTCTTTTTTTTTACATGTTTTCATAGGTGTACAACAACTGATTAACTTTTGGAGCCATTCAAGATGACCACTGGAGCTGAGCTATGACTGCTACTTCAACCACTGCCCAAAACGGCTATAACTTCATCCCCACTCTTCAGGCTTTTAGCTAGGATTTTGGTAGTGTGTCTACACTTTAAGCTGGTGAACAAATAGCACGTCCCACTAGGCCTGTTACGATAAGCGTTGTCACAATCTCTGTTCCAGGTCAGTTTGTAACATTTTTTTTTTGCATACATAATTTCATAAACTTAAATGATCTCCAAACAATATTATTGTTTATCGCAATAATTTCTAAGATAATTTATCGTCCAGCATGTTAAATCTCTAAGTGATCCTGATTTTAAATCTTTATTTTTTCACAAGTACACCAGAGATTGGCACGGTGCCCTGAGGTTGTTGTTACACAGAAACTGAAGACGGCGTTAAAACGGCGCCCTCTAGCTAAAAGCCTGCCTCACATCATAAGATGATCTTAGACTATCTTCACACTGCAGGTCTTAATCCTCAGTTCTGATTTTTTGCCAGTATCTGTTTTTTTTTTTTTTTTTTTTGCGTGGATGTTTACATAATATTTTAAATGTGACCTCCATAAGATTCCAGTGTGAACCCCTCACAGCACTGATGCGACCTCCATGTCCAGAAAATGACACGTTACGTTCAGCTCACTGTTTACGAAAGGTTGCTACGTTAGCACTAGAGGTGCAACAGTACATGTATCTGTATCGAACCGTTCAATACGCACTATGTATCGAACAATACAGATTTTTAAAATTTATTTTATCAACTTATCTGACGATGCTCTGTGTTGAAGGCTCAGAGGATCTGTGTTCGACTGCTCCACCTAGGCTGCACTGTCGAGTGCAGATCCAATGAGAAACTGTACTTTTGAGTTTAAACAAATGGTCATATTTAATTTAAATAAATTACAAGTTAAGAAGAGCATGGACATTTGTCTTTTTTGTATCTAAAAAACATCGAACCATGAGACTAAAGTATCGAACTGAATCGTGAATTTTCTGTATCGCTGCACCCCAAGTTAGCATGTCTATTTTAAAGTTGTTGTACAATCAGAGCCGATGAAATAAATATCTGAAATGCTTGTTTAGTTCACTGTTTACATTTTAATTTGCTTCTGACTGGATGCTCCAATGCAGTTTTTTTTTTTTGTAACAAAGCAACGTGCTAAAACTAAAGTATTGATCCAGTAAGTTTAGTATCGATACGGTCCGAGCGAGACCAACGTTACTATCTTATATTTCTGTGGATTCTCTGTCCTCCAGGACATGGAAAATTAAAAGAACAAAGACGAAGCAACTAGACTTTTGTTCTAAAGATGTGTGGAGCTACAAGATTTAAACTGCAGGGCTTGAGGTTAGTGTCATTTTTACAGTATTTGGATCAAGCTGCTGTTGGATGAAATGAAACATGAGCGTTCAGACTGAGGTCACATTGAAAAACATCAGATATGCTTCTGATTTAGTACTACATAATTAAAAGGTTTGGGTCAGATTTGCCTTCAGTGTGAACGTAGCTTTAGTCTAAAACTGATAACGGCAGCGGATGATATGCATTTCTTTATAGCCTCTAAGCCTCTTTTTATATGGTTTTTTCTTTTCTTAACCCTTAAACCTCAGCTATTGGGTTGCTGTTGTTGTTTTAATAATAGTAATAACATCCACAGCTAACTACACTTTGTCTACATACGGTAGTTGTTATATTTACCATTGTGACTTTGCCTCCACCAGATGCTTGTTGTCTACATTAAGAACTATTCATGCTTTCAAGGAAATTTGCTCCTCAGCAGAAACACTTTCTTAGTATTTAAGCGTCTTTGTGTCTTTCCAAACGGTCTCTGAGAGCAGGTCTGAAAACATTTGTTCTCCTTACCTCCCGTGCTGGAGCAGTACCACCTGTACAGGGTTAAGATTGGGGTCAGTTGTCTTGGAGGACTCTGTTGTTCAGAGGCCCCCTCTTTCAGGGGGCGTGCTGCGCTGCAGATTGACATGAAAAAGAAAAGCTGTCAGGTTTTTAGGGCCTCTTTTGTCAGACGTCTTTCAGCAGCGAATGATTGGCATATCTCTTGCCATTTCCTCCTTTTGTTTGCAGCCGTCGAGTTTGAGAGCAAATAATGACATTGACCATTATGTGTGGTGCACTTGCAGCCCATGTTCATGTGCGCGCATGAAAAAGGCAAGGTTGTTTACAAAGGAAGCATCGGATTAGAAAAAGGAAAATGTCAACTTTTATCATGCTGCCGCATGGCTGTTTTACATTAGTCAGAAATTGTCCCCTGAAGTAGCAAAACATCCGCAGAATGGGATTGAGATAGAGGAGGATCAAGCAAAGGAAAATGGGAGGGCCACGATATGAAAGGCGGGCTTTAAAGTGTCTGTGTATGAAGCGTCCTGAGGCAGGTCGTGTTGTTGTGTGACAGAGAGGCATTTGTCTCGCTGCGTATCTGACGTCTCGGGATCTCGTTGCCAGGGTTTGCTTGCTCTGCGTGTTGGCTTTCTGTAATTAATAGCCAGTAGCCTCCTCACCCCATCAAGGGACCAGGTGCAGCTTAGATCAGCTCAGGCTCTTGGATACAGCAGATACGCTTGCTCGCAAGTTCCTCTGTTCTCAGGATGGAGCTCGCAGATGTCACCGACTGCGTTGCAGCTCCTCCGAACTGTGTACATATAAACACGCCATCAACGGACCCAAAACAAAGAGATGAATTTTAATGATGCCGAGCTGATGGATCACTTGTTGGTAGAGGATGTGGTTCATTTAGTCCACTTTGCGTCAAGCACCATTGTACTCACGTCCTGTGCTGTTTAGCAGGGCTCGCTGCTCTGACAGATTGCCATCCCGATGGGGAGATTTACAGAGCCAGCACTGCCAGTGGCACTGACACCATCATTAGGCTTTGATCAGCTGCAGTCTGCGAGGGGAAGAAGAGAGAGTAATATTCTTGATCTAATTACTGGGAGACATTTCAGGCAGTGTAATGTGTGATTTAACCTCTTGTCAGAGGCTATAAAAGGAAGCTGGGTTAATCTTCCTGGCAACCTTTTTTTCCACTCGAGGGGACGGTGTCTTTAAATTTTCCCTTTCGCATGAACTTTGTGCAAAAGCAGAGTGGCAGAGGAATATGCTAACTCACTTCTACAGGGTTTATAATTTAAATCTCTTCAGGGAACAGTTCTCTGAGTTTTGAACGTTAGCAGCAGCTGGCTCACAGTACTTCTTGCGCTATGTGCGTTTTGAGAACTGCTGTCCTTTTAAGCTTTGGTAGTCTTTCACCAAATAGATTGTTTTGCAGCCCCCTTTGTTTCTCTCCATCCTGGTCCGTCTCTTTTTCTTTCTCGCCCTCGCCATCACCGCCGACACGCCGCAGCCAGACGAGTGCAGGGGACTTGATTGAACAAATAGATTGTAAGTGGAATCGAGGGGTTTGGGTTAATCAGTCAAACATAGTTAAACAATTCTTTAGACACGAAGGGATTAGTCTTGCTTCCGTTGAGCTCATCAGAGCTCATTCTCCCTGGCGCTGCCTGGGCTTTCAGGGCCAAGGGCCGTGGCCTCTCTGGCTCCATGGAGAACCACACACGCACCCCTTAACATGCTCCATCGGCTCTGAATGCCCCACCACTCTCCTTCCCCTTTGTTGCAGAGCACAATCAGAATGATGGATTAGCAAATTAAATGCGGACCTTTCTATTCATGGCTGTTCCCGCTCAAAGTCTCATTCGCTGGATCTATCACAGGCGAGCTCTAAAATGGATACTAGGTTCACTGTATGCCCTCTAATTCCTTCAAAAAGAGTCTTTTACCCTCAAACTGATTCTAGAGGAAAAAAACTACTGGCTCCTTCCCAACTTAAAGCTTCTCTGTATCTTGTTTTTACAGAATGACTTCCTGCTCCCTCCCTCTATACTTTTTTGATCAAACTGATAGGAAGTGGCCCTGATATGATGCTGATGTGTTGGCAAAGTGCACAGCTGCAGCCAGCCTGAGCCTGCTCTGCTCTAAATTAACTCCGTCGCTGTCTTATCCACATCGCTAAGTGCAGAAAATCAACCCTGTCGCCCTACAGATAAAAACTGTACTCGTTAAAATATAATTATGCCATTAGGAGCTTTAGTTTATGTAATAAATAGGGCTTAGTAACTAAAATATTGTGGACTAAAACACTTTGGACATCTGTGACATTTACTACTTAGCTCTGCGGCTGTTTCAGCGCCGAGACTTTGGTTGTTTTGGGCAAAGATTTTCTTTGCATCATAATGTTGGGGAAACAAAGCTTCCTATTCTTTACACCACCTCTGCCACACACGCGGCTATTAGTTTTCTAACATCAAGCAGGAGCTGAAAAGACTTTTATTATGTGTTTTTAAACAATCATTTAATTTCATGCTTTAGGTTGCAGTGTCTCAGGTGTGAAAAATGTTTTGGGTTTTATTATGTGGTTGGGAAAAAGGGCTTTGCAAAATGCTTAAAGGAATAATTCAGTTTTTTGTGGAAAGGTTTTGAACAAATATCTTACATGCAAACAGAGGAACCAACAAGTACTCATTTGAGTATTTGACGATGCAAATAAAACAAGTACTAATAAATAATAATGCAGTTCATAGAATTACTTTGAAGAGATCATAGACTCCCCCCCACACTTTCTCTTGTTGTTGGGACCTGAAGCCAGTAAGACCCAGTTTCTGGGAGCTGCCATGTTGTGTTTTTGGAACCAGAGTCTGTGCACTAGTGATGCAGGACTGTTTAGTCCAGACTTCACCATCATGGTGTTGCATAAATGTTTTTTTAAAAGCAAGAAATAATTACAGTTAAACTTATTGGAGAAGTTAATATTTTAAAGCAACAAGTTAGGAACTGCATGAAAAAACAAGAGTAAACGCCTGGAAAAATGATCAGAGATGTATGTTAATTATTTTCTTTTGCAAAGAGCGAAGTCTTGTTTGTTAACGTGAAGGGCCAGGACTTAAAACTTGTATGAGGACCCTCCTGTGGAGACGCTGTAATGACTCGGACTTCAATATCCTGTGTGGAGTCTAATAATTTATTATGTGTCTATAGTAACTCTTTTTTTTGTTTTTAGATGTTTTATTAAATTGATTGTTTTAAAAGTTCTAAGTCCTGTTTTGCTGAGCATAATTTGCAGTCTTTTTTACGTTGGTCACTTTGAAATCCCTACACGGCTACACGGTGTTTGTTGGTGGTCAGCAAACACTTTTATGGTGCTTTACCTCCACCAGCTGGTAAAGAATGTGGCTCAGGACAGCCGGCCATCCATTTTCTTTACCCGCTTTTCCATGCAGGGTCGCAGTCTTTGTTTGAGAATCAGAGGACACCATGAACGAGTTGCAAGTCCATCAGAGGGATCAGGACTGCCAACACAAGTAATTAAAAAAATAATAAGAAACCTGCTTTTACAAAGTTAACATGCTCAACTGAGAGGTGAATGTCGCTCTAATGCAAAATGATGTTTAATGGTTAAAGATTTTAGGAGTACACAGACATGGTACTGGATTAACTTGATTCGCGTTTTATTCTGACAGCTACTAGCTGAGCTGAGCCAAGACCAAAGTCGTTCACAGCCAGATTAAAACATAAAAAATGTAGTTGATCATTCAAACTATATTTTGAAAACCTGTTCACTTTGTGTTTCCAGCAGAAATACTGTGATGTTCCTGCAGGAAGTGTGCATCCAGGCTGCACTGGAAGTGTTTCAGTTACTGCCGAGCTTCCAAATAACCTCAGAAATCTCATGTTTGTGTTAACACTGTTGTCAAGGTTTATAAAATAAGGTTTGCATGAACCTTTATGACATTTTGGAGATTGGAGCTGTTTTAACGTGGCAGTGATCCACTTAGTCCTGCTCAGACTAGCTGCTAGCTCATCCTGTCAGAGTTTAACTGAGCTTTAAAACGATCTTCAACAGGTAAGAAATTATTGTTTAAAACCATCTGTTACTATTTGTTAAAATGCAGAATATTTCGCACTTGTTCTCTAAATGATCATTTGTAGCATTTTGAGTTTGTGGATCAACTTGAACTCGACTAGATTTACTAGTTTAATGGTTTTAACTTCAATCTCAAAATGAATTCTGTTTTTTTTCTGCTGTGATTTTGAATTTCCCATGTTGAAGTTCTCATATCCAGATTCTCCTTTTATTTATTATTTTTTTGTCTGTTTACCACCAAGTATAAAACATAGTCTTGCTATCTCTCGCTCCCTCTGCCCCCACAGTCCAGCCCCCAGAGCAATGTGTGTGTGGGGTGGGGGGTAGCTGCTCTGTAGAGACCCCAATTAGCAGGACTCGCAGGCCTGCTGAAGGTCACTCCCAGTGCTTTGGTGTGAGAAAAGAGGAGGGCTGGGCTCAGTCAGGAGCAGTTCTGACCGTGACGAAGCTGGACCTTGGAGTTCTCACACAACAACCACACGTTTCTTTGTTTTTTTTTATAACAGCCTGCATATTTGCTGTGTTTTCAGGCCTCGCACAGTGCTGGCAGAAAGTAGCCGAGGATTTTGTTAAAGGTCAAGTGTTCTCGGAGGGCTGCCATAGTATACTGTGACCATATCTGAGAAAGATCCATTTGTCATTAGCTCCAAAGTCCCCTACTTCATCAGCCCGTGTCTGGTGTCGGCTATCTCAGCCTGATTGATGGCTCGGTCCTTATTGCAGGGAACTGGGGTCGATGGCAAAAAATTTGCTGCTGGGTGCATTAATGCTGTGTTCAGTGTCATACACCTTTGAGCAAGCCTCATCAGTCTTGAATCATTGGACGGCCACAGGAGATCTGTGTGAGCGGCCGTGATGCAACAGAGAAACAGCCAGAGATCGAAAGGAAAAGTAGTTTTTATCATCTGGGTTAACTCTATTAGTTGTATAACTTTGTCTCAGTGGTGCATTCTGGGAGGAGATAATGAAGGCTTTAGAAGCTAAACTCTGAGAATTCAGGAGTTGCAGCAAATCTTGATACATCCTCTCATCCACAGCAGCCACTGCTCAATTCTGCCTGCAAATTACAGTTTGTCTAGTCCTGACTTAAAAAAAAACTTTTTATTCGTATTTGTATCAACACAAAAAAATTCTTCAACATTATCTTTGAAAAAGGTGTTTTACGAGTTTGTTTTATGGAAGTTCTGAATTATAAGTTTGTAAAAAAAAAAAATTAAAATTTAGGGGTGCACCGATTGCAGTTTTCTGGGCGATCATGTTAAAAAGTCGAACCTACCGATTCTGATTGTGTCTGATAACAAATCTTTTAATAACTGTCACTGTCAGGTGTTATAAGGTCACAAAACACCTTCAATGTTCAAATGTTATTGAAAAACATTGAAAAATACACTTGAAACAATACAAACTATTTTTAACTGGACATTAGGCTCACAGCAGAGCAAAAGAGGACAGTGGCTGATTTTCAGACCTTTGTGGAGGTAGATGAGAAGCCGAGCTTTTCTACCGATCTTATCTAAGTATCGGCCGATCTCCCAAAATAAAGAATTCAATGCTGATAAATTGGACCTAACTTTAACGTTTGGTTTAACGTAGGGCTGGGCGATGTGGCTGAAAAACTTAACACAATATAAGTGTTTCATATCGATCGATATAGATAATTATTGATTAGTTTTAGACAACATCAGTCTGACTCTTTTGGTAGCTTACCTTGTTTAGCTTAGCTTTTAACTGTATTGACAACCTCTACGGTTTTTAGATGCCTCATTTCAGTTTAACAGCATCTTAAATCAATAATTAATTTCATATTAACCCTTTGATGGTTGACCGGTCCAGCATGATAGTGCTCTATCTCTTGAATGTGCCGACAAGAATACATTTCAGTATAAAGCGCAAGCGATTATTTTTTTAGAGGACATTTGTTGTTTATTACCAGCTTGAAGCTTTTATCTTGAAGGTGAATCATATATTTCCTGGTGTTGTTTAGCTGAAAGGCCCTAGCTCATTTTATCTGAAAGTTATCAACTGTTGTCGGTTAATAACCAGTGAAATTATCAATATTATATCGGACGTGTTTTTTATTAAAATTGAACACGTGTGTATCGTGATATATATCATTACTGAATTATTGCCCAGCCCTAGTTAGATAAAATTGTACAACTTTACATCTGAGAATAAAGACAGTAAAAGGTGTTAATAGTGAATTTATTTATTTGATTGTAGACATTGAGAAGAGGCCAGAATAACTTTCAATGCAATAAAAAGTACCTTTTGTCCCACTTTTAAGTTTTGAAATAACTTGCAAGTGTTTTTAGTGTTTTTGTTGTGCAATTAGGCTGCGTCAAAAAATAAATAAATAAAATAAACCACACCCACTACTGGTCACCTGATGCACGAGTCCTCGTGCTCAAAGGTGGTGTTTCAGGTTTGTTGATTTTTCAACAAAACGCATCCATGCACAGATTTGAGTGAAGAGTAATGATGTCGCTGGAGATGCTAACATTCCCCTCATCCTTCGTAGCAGTTTTTTGGCAGAGAGCACCCACAAAAGTGCCAAAACTTACTTTTGTAAATAAACATCAAAGGTAATTGTAGCTAAAATGCTCCTATAAATGTTCAGCTATACAGAAGCACCTATAAGTTTAAAATAGGTGAGATAATCTTTAATGTTTTTTCTCTGATCAGCTTTACTTTTAATCTGTACGGCTGTTTTTGCATTCTCAGAATGGACACCTTAATGAAAGAGTAAATTTGACCACTTTGCAAAAGCACTGTGGCAATGAAGACACTCATTTAGGTGTTACTTTCTCCTTTTCTTCTTGCAAACTTCAAAGAAGTGCAACAGTTTGTGGTTGATATTGTTGCATTTTTAAATTCTCTACACAAATCAGATCTGTTAGCTGGCCAGTCTCTTCTTCCTCTCCCACGTTTGAGATTTTTATTTTTGTTGTTTGCTTATGTAGTCCCAATTGCAGCACATGTTGCTTTAAAATCTCTGCTGTCCTCTTCCACACTGATGCTGCCATCACAGAAGTGGAAACCAGCTTTGCCAAAAACATTGATACAACCTCGTATCGTCACAGAATCTGGCATTTGGACTTGTTTTTGTTGGTCCTTGTTACCTTTTTTTTTTTTTTAAATTGTTTATTTTAAAAACTGATTCAAACGACTACATTCATCCCTCCATGTTTACACCGTGTTCTGGTCCTGATGCCTCAGAGTCCATCGCAGCCTCCAGACATGGTTAACTGCAGAATTGCTTTTGCAAGTGAAATTTTAGGTGAAACTTGCAAATGTAGTCCACGTCCTGTCATAATCTCTGCTCAGTGGGGTTCTGTCAGATGCCTTCTATAGCTCTGTTGGTAGAGCGGAGGTTCAAAACAGTGGGAGTCCTTAGGTTGCTGGTTCAAATCTGACTCAAAGGAGATTGTTTTAAGTCTTTTATAGCTTAGTGTAGGTGTATAGTTATAGTCTTTTTATTTATTTTGCATTAAATGTATATTTGTCAGACTGGGGAACTCTGCACAAGAATAATATGTACCTGAACCTTGTGTGAAAGTACAAATGGCAAATAAAAACTCTGAATCTAAGGCTTCTTGATGCGTCACAGACACCTTTTACACACTGAAATTCCTCCTGATTCCTTGAATTGTTTGACTTTTTTTTACCGTGGAGGAACGGTGGGGCAGTGGTTTGAGCTATTGCATCACAGTGAGAAAGTGGCAGGACCACCACCAGGCTGGGACCTTTCTGGGTGGAGTTAGCATGTTCTTCTTGTGCACATGTGGGTTTTCTCCTGATCTGTCCAGGGTGTACCCCCCGCTGGAGATGGACACCAGCTCCCCGTGACCCAGAAAGAAGAAGTGGGTAAAGATAAAGAAAAATGGATGGAGGTTAATCTAGCCCTAAACTGCTCCATCACAACCATATTGTAATTTGTTTATAGCTTTGTCATCCAGAAATGGATATGTACTTTATAAACAAATTAAGTTTAATATCCAACATGCCTTGAAGGAACTCATACCGCCCATCATTTTAAAAATCATATCAAAATCCACTTTTTTACCCCTTAAATACATTTTGTTGTGCACTTTGAGTCTGTAGGAGTTCAGAAAAATTTAACTTCTTTATATTTTGTTTGGGTCATATTTTTCTCTTTTCCCTATTATATTTGAACAATAACGTCACTATTTGCTGCAGAACTGCTAAACAAGGTCATGGACTTGAGGCTAATCAGTTTCGTGAATCCACGGTTCTGCTGGTCGGTCGTCTTCATTCTCCTCAAGTTCCTCATTTGCATTTAAAGAGACAGCACCAGAACGAGTTGATCTGAGACACACCTTCAGAAAAGGGGTGAAAGAGGGGCTTGTGGAGCTACAATAAGGATGATTTCAGACCAAAGCATTGCAGTTTCACTTTAAACTGAATGATTTAAATGTGAAGGTCTGTTTTTGCCAACATTAAACTCTCTTCCTTTGATTGTTTTTTAGAGACTGCTCTTGTATATCAACCAGTACCTGTGTAGGAGTCCACACTCTGGTGCCATGACAACCCCAGTACACACCAGAGTTTTGTGTAGGCTCACATTAAGACAGCCGAACGGCCCTTTTGAGTCTGGGAGCGCCAGGTGTTCCCATGCAGACACAGAGGTGAGATGTTTGCTGAGCACAGTCTGTGTTTGTCCGGCTCGCCACGGAGTCACCACCTGGCTCTTTGACCCCCCACCCCGAGACGTCGTCTGCTGTGTGTGGGAGACGAGAGAGTCACCGCGAATGTCTGGTGTAAGGCCAGACATTTTTCCTTTTGGTCTCGCTGGAGTTCAGACCGCCATGGAAGTCTGTCTTAACTGAACTTATCAGTGCAGCTGAGATCCATTTGAAACCAACATTTACCAACAATTCTCTTCAATCCACTCCTGTTGACTTCAGTGGAATCTGAGTGGGAGCATTTTTTTTTTCTTGTTGTTGCAATAATGTTGTGTTTGTTTGTACCTTTAGCAAAATATCCACTGAATTATTAAATGAATTTTAAAGAAACTCTCAGAAAATAACCACTGTATCAACACCGACAGCTAATGAACTTTTGTAGTCGGTCTGATTCAAGATGGCCGCCACAGCGAAGTGATCCTAAAAAACGTATCTTGGTGAATTTTAAAGATATTGAACTGAAACAATCAACTTTTATGCCATCAAACCAATCTCACAAGACTGTTTAAAACTTTGCCATAAACTGTTACAGTCAACCTTGTCTGTCTGTTAGCAAAATATCTTATCAACCACTGATCAAGCTATAATGAAACTATCATAAAGCTACAAATGATTAACTTTTGGAGTCAACCCTGTTCAATCAATTATAGCCTTCAAAATAATGGATGTAACTCAGTCAGTTTGACAGATATTGAGCTAAAATGTGATGTGGTAGTAGCTGAGAGTCATTGAAAACATGTAATCTAAATGCTAACAGACCATGAATGCAACATTATGTGCAATTTCATTTAGCATTTTTTTTTAAGGTTTGACCAAAGTGGCTACAAAATAAAATCACATGTAACAAATCAGAGTTTGAGAAGAAGAGCTAGTTTGCTGAAACTCCTGGAGTGGTTCCTGTTTTATAAATGACTGAGTGGCTTTGAGTTATTAAAGCCTCTAAATTCTTACGCTGTTGACATTTTGTCACAAGTCATAAAACAACAAAATGGTTTTTCAGTGAAACTGCAGATTTGTTGGGGTTAGACTGGGTTTGAGTCTGCTCACGAGTTTTTATTTATGTATATGTGTTTGTATATGTGCAGGAAGGCCAGTTAGGATAATGGCTCGATGGATAAATCCCTCACAACAGGCCTGTGTAATTCTGGAAGCTGTGTGTGTGTGTGTGTGTGTGTGTGTGTGTGTGTGTTTTAAGCCCTTTTAGGATGATTTGTGAGAGTCTGTGCTTGCACAGTTCTGTCCATTGGTGCTGCCCCCCCAACGCACACGTACGCTTTAAATCAGCCCAGTGCTTGCAAACAGGCCAGGGCTGGTTAATGCTGGGTCAATAATATGGGTCTAAATAGGCCAAACACACAGCCTCAACTTTTGCCTCTGTTAAACACAGCTTACATGTCAATAAGAATGCTTTCAGGAAAAGAAACAAACAAACCTGGTCAGTTTTTTTTTCAGTATTTATTAAGGAGCTAGCATTTCTCAACCAAATTCATATTACTGCCTTTATGGCAGAGTTTTACTCAAAATCAAGGGTGTCAAACTCATTTTCTCTCAGGGCCACATGAGCGTTATGGTGGTCCTCAAAGGGACAGTTATAATTAACTTCAACGGTTCGTGTTTAACTTTGACTAAACATAACGTTCCTTGTCTCATTGCTATGGCTGAGCACCGCTAACAAACAGTAACTGAACTCTACGTGGTATTTCCTTCATAGAAACAATGTTTTAACACGTCCTCGTATAAACACTGAAAAGTACTTTGTGTACGACTGACTCAATGTGAAATAAATAATACTGAAATACTATTAAAAGTAAAAGTAAGTATTTTACTCACTGTTGAGTTGTGGTGAGTAGCTGCCATATTCAATTCTGAAATGTTCCACTTTCCCACAGGGAATTCCCACAGGAAGGGGCGTTCAAGTTTAAATTTATGATTGCAAGTTCCCACTTCCCAGTACAACTGGGCTGGAGCAATAGTAGCAGGCAAAAATGCAGCAAAATGGAGAAACTACATGGCGTATTTCACTGGCTGCCACTGGACCTCCACCTAGTGGTGGGATTCTGTCATTTTGCAGGTAAAACAGTTAGCACCCATTATGGGAGATGTAGTTTATGTTAAATGCTGGCTTTAAAGCAATACATTATTTTAAGACATTAAAGGGGACATATAATGCAAAATCCACATTTTTAGCCATTAAATGTATTTTGTTGTGGACTTTAAGTTGTAGGAGTGCAGAAAATCTGAATTTAGTCTCTCCCTGCTACGTAAATATCTTTATATTCTGTTGGGATCACCTTTTTTTTTTTTTCAACCCTTTCAGTTTTCTCTATGCAGTTTTCTGAACTATTACATCAAATTATTTGCAACAGAACTTCCAAATAAGGTCTGGACTAACCAACCACAATTTGGTGATCTTCAATCCTCCTCTGGTTCTGGGTCAGACTCTGGCTCCAACATGTAAGGTTGGATGGACAAGTCTTCCCTTGTTCACATCTTTTAATTCAAATGTTTCTGCACTGCTAGATAGACTTTACCCCCTCTATCAAACTAGAATAGACCGGTCCAGAGGCTGGAGGTGGGCGGGGTGTGAAGCGCCTTGTTTGGATTTAAAGGGACAGCCTCAAAATAAGTTGGTCAGAGGGGAATAGAAATAGGGGTGGGGCTTGTGGAGTTACAGTAAGGAAAAATTCAGACCAAGCATTGCAGTTCCACTTTATTTAGACCCAACTGAAGGATTTAAATGTGATAAAGAACAGTTGTTTCCAAAAGTTAGTCGGCGATGTATATTTAATAATTAGTTCTAGAGAGTTTCACAAAAGTCTGCCCTCTGGTTCATGAGATCGTTTGTAAACCCAGCAGGCAAATAGACAGAGGCAAAAACATTATCACCCTTGTACACATGACACATAGATGAACAGCTGCATTGATTATGATTTTGTTTACTGAGTTCTCAGAGCAGAAATGCAAGCCGTGGGAACACCTGGAAAACGAGAGAGGAGGAGGTGGCGGTGTATCAGCTCGGCTCCTGGCTCCGTACCAGGCATACATGCATACACAAACGCACATCTCACATGTGCGAGGGCAGCCTGGGATCCCAATCAGCAGCACTTAACAAAGCTTTCCTCTTTTCTCCCTTTAATCGGAGGCTCAATTTGTCGCTGGGGTGTCGGGTTCCTGATAAGCGCTCCGACTCGGAGAGGCGAGACGAGTTTGAGGAAGAACACAAAATGGATGCACCTGCTAACAAATGAAATCAAACCACTCCATCTTCATCCCCCCCTACCAGCTGGAACAATGCTAGCTCACTTTAGCTCCGAGCACATTGAGTTATTTTCCACTAAGCAGAAAAAGAAACCTGCCTCACTTCCAGTAAAATAGTAAGAGGGCGCTCGGATGTCTGCCACATAACTTTTGATAGACTGCATGGCTCAATTTCAGCTGTTAAAGGAGCTCAATGCTGAACATTCATCATTTTTCCTATGATTTACAATGCTTTTGACAGTTTTGTATAGTTTTTGATTACATCTTTAGCATATCTTCCCCTCGCGAATGTAAGTCACAGTCTTAGCAGCCGATCAGCTGCTTTCGCTCGGATTTCTTTATCCTATTAGTCAGCAATTTGTTACAGAACTTTCAGACGGAGCAATCAGCTTGAAAAACCAGCTGTCTGAGGTGATTTCTGTTGCTGCACATGCCATAACAAACACGTATAACTCTGGTTGTGAATCGTTTTTGCCTGTCTGTGCGTGTTCGTTTGTCTATACCACCGGCGAAATACCTCATGAACCACTGAACGTTTTTTAATAAAACTCTCAAAGTTCATCTACAACTGATTCATCTTTGGCGTTGAGCCAGTTCTAAGTGACTTGTACTGCTGGTCAACGTTAGCAACACAAATTTGAGAGATTTTTAAGCTAACATCTGATGTAGTAGCTGAGACTATCGCAGAGACAAGTTAGGAACGTTATTCACAACAGGTTTTTTTTCTGGATTCAAACAGAAACAGTTATATCCTTGTGTTTTCTATACAGAAGATCTTAGTTGAAAACTCGTATGAAAGGATGCAGGTAATATCCATTCCTTCGAGGAATGCTAGCCCTTCGATTTACTGTTCAGTAGGATCTGTTTATTGATATCCAACCATTCCAGTCCTGTACCAAGTCTTCAGTCTGATGTTTGACAGAGCTGCATGTGACTCGATACTTTGTTGTCTGCTGTGATGTGAGGATCTGTAAAGATAACACAGATGCTGTGGCACCATGGAGGAGATGAAAGGAGCAGTGTTGATCACATATGTATGAGCCTCTGGTTGCACGATCAGATGATCACCAGCAGGACAGATTACCATGAAAGTTCTGTCCAGCTGTCAGAACTTTGTTGATCCCTGAAAGGTTTGATTTGATGCCAAGACTTCCTCTGTAAACTTTTCTGTTCTGCACAGTTGTGGTGCGAATAAGCAAAATCTGAAGTTTTAACTTTGTAAACCTGCTGAAAGTGATTATTTTGACTTCAATATGTCATTGTGAAAATGTTTTCTTCAGTTACATCTTCACTAGTTCTCTAGAAAGCTGCTGTGATTGAGACATTTGCTTTTTTTCAGACTTAGTATCTTAACTTGATCATTACTACAAACGACTGAAAGGTGTATGTTTGTCTGTTAGCAAAATATCTCATGACCCACTCAGGAAATAATTATGAAATATAATAAATTCAAATAATTGACTTTGGGAGTCAACACAGTTCAGGATGACACTAATGGCTGTTTTGCACTGTAAGGACCTGGGTTCAGCGTGTTCATTAGCCCTCGTGGCCCAATTCCATACATGTCAACTTGTACGGATTGTCTGTAATTTACATGGATTTTCCATCATTTTGCAGGCATATGGATGTATAGAGCAATCTCAGATTTTTTCAAGTTTTACAGATTTTTACAAAATCTCAGTTTCAAATTCATTTAACATGTCAGAGCCTGCAGGACGTTTAAAAAAAAAAAACAAATAACACCAAGTAATCATCATCCAACCTGTTCTGTCACTAGAAATAAGACTAGAAATAAGTTCTCCTTCCCAGGCGCTGTCATCTATGTGGCCGAAAGCACATAAGCAGCAGATTTGAGGACAAGTAATGTCGGGTAATGTTTTTTACCCTTTCCGGAGTGTAGACTCCAATAAGAAGAAACCTCGTGCAATGATGTGTACCTTATAGGGAGGGGTTTCCCAGGAGCTCAGCGCGGTGTGTCTCAGGGGCTATGAAAGGTGTGTACGAAAACGAACGTTGAACAACCACGTGACTGCACGTCAACTGTTCAGCTTCAGTTGGAGTTCTTCTTTAGCTTTTATTGTTTTTGTGTACAGAGCCCTGAGACAGCACTTGTTGTGACTTGGCGCTATATAAATAAACTGAATTGAATTGAGTGTATGGAAGCCTTAAGGCCAAGCTTTAAATTGCAAAATTGCCATAACTGTCTATAACGCAGTTAGGGCTGGACTGAAAAATGTATCACGAGATAAGCACTTCATATCAGTCTATTAATAATTATTGATTAGTTTTTTGTTTTACTTATTTAAAATAAGGACCAGGAGAAAAAAGGCTGATTTTAAGCTGCTAAACTGGTGATGTGACCTTTCCTCGTTTATCAACAATTTCCTCTTGAGCTGTTGCCTCATTTTCTCCTTTCGCTCCATGTCCTTCTTTTTTATTTTGAAGCAGTTCTGAGGCAGAACACAAAACTGCTGCATGTTAGTCAACAGGTTGTTGCTAGCTTACCAAAGATTGAGTTAGTTGATGCCACCAACCTCGATTAGCTGGGCCATGAGAGGTCGAGCAACTAAAGCCTTTCCTCTGCCTACATCCCCCAGAATGCTTTGTGGTTCTGGATCGAAGTTCAGTGAAATTATCAACATTTTATCCTACATATTTTCTATTAATGTTGATCACATGTCTATCCCAGTATATATTGTCATTGTTTTATCGCCCAGTCCTAAACTTGCTCAACTCTACAGATATTGAGCTATAAAAAGTTTGAAAGACTGTGAAATCACAAGATTTGACCCACACCACACAAGCTCAGTACCTTCTTATTATAAGATGATCTTATTAGGAGTACCAGTAAATCTAACCCAATCTTTTGATTTGCTTCATGAGATCTTGGCTCTTCTTTCACTCCATGTCATTTTTTTTTCTCTCCCTCCAGTGGTTTGAGTCTGTCATGTCTGAGAGCAGACTGGCTTTTCTCCTCACTGAGGCATGCTCAGCTCCTGGCTGTGCTCTCGATGGATTTGCAGCAGATAAATAAATAACTAAGCTGGCACCCCTTGCTTTGGATCGCCTCTGTTTTGGCAGGCCGTCCACGCTGCTGCATTTCTTGTCAGGTGTAAACATGTCTGTCAAACGGCACAGTCAGGGGGCCCGACGTCTTGGCATTCACGACTCGGCGCTGCCTCGCAGCACTGCCAGCTCTCTGCGTCTGCCCGCCTGACCTTGGCTCGCCTCGACATGACTGAGCACTCTCAGCTCCTACCTTCCAGATCCGTGAGGCTCTTTGGAAAGCAGAGCCGGCTTAAGTGGCTGTTAGTGAAACTGACCGCAAGTTGAAGGGAGGACCTCCGCTGGATGTGCTTGCAGCGCTGACGTGGTAGACGGGTAATGACCATGACGTTGCTGCGGTTGAGCTAGCTGAGCCAGACCAGGGAAACTCACTGATTAATCATCTCATCTCACTACCACTCCTGTCATCCTGTTCACCCTGAGAAGCCATTTTTATCATCCGAGATGCTCTGAACTAATACAAGAGAGGAAGAACGAGGTCAGCTCGATAAGAAGAGCGTCTCATAACTTTCCGAGTGCTTTCTTTTAGCTTCACTGCGTGTGTTTTTTGGCTGTGAAACCAACTTTCCGTGTCTGACACGTATGCAGAGCTGCTGCCGATCCAGTTGTGGACTGTTCTAGGGGCACGCTGTCTCTTCCCGCTCCATATCCTCCACCTCACCTCTGGGAACTGTCACTTTTTCATCAGTCAGTTACGAAGCGTTCACTCTGCCTCCCGGTTCTTTCACACACCCCTCCCTGCTTCCAAAGAAGAGCAGCTTCAACTCGCTGTCGTCTTCTCTCCCACAGTACCGCAGCAGTTTCCTTGTTTGACAGTTTCATCCCTGACACTCTCTGTCTTGCAACTTGGAAGCCACAATTTTACTGACTCTCAATTAAGGTGCTAGTTGGGTTTAGCTTGGATGTCTTCTCCGTACTTCTTTTCCTGCCGCTGCTCAGTCATAACCCACTCTCACACTCACATCACTCGCTACCCTCTGTGTGTGCGTTTGCTTTTATTTTCGGTCATTTACCCCTTAGCAAAATATATTATCACCCACTTACTGAACGGATTTTAATGAAAGCTTTAGATTCTGCCACAGCCAAGTGATTTTAGCAAATACAAAAATGTGAGCTTGTGCTGGAAAAATAAGTCAGAATGAGCACAGGCTGCTAGTAAAAAAACGTGAAAATATAGCTTTTTGACATAAAAATTGGTCCATAAAGACACTATGTAGCATCTTGGTTACCAAAATGGCTTACAATGTTCCTAATCTAGCTTTAAATAAAAGTTTTCTAACAGCCATGTCTTTAAAAATAATATTTTTTAATTGTAATCTTAATCAATCCCTTAGAAATTGATCATTTTTCCCAAAAGGCTGCCATAGCGCTGGGAAATCCTTTTGTATAATGTTTGGCATCATTGTGAAATTTGGGGATTCCCCTTTTTTAAATATGGGGCTGTAGTTCCTGATGACATCATTCCAGACCAGTAATGGTGAATTTTCAGATCCCCTTGAACAAAACTATACTACTACTCACAAAAAGTTAGGTATATTTGGCTTCTTTTGGGAGAAATTTCAGGATTAACCTAAAATTAAGTGTAACCTATAGAGGGGAACGTAAAGTGCTTGTGATGTGCATATCTTTTAAATATAAAAAGTCAAAGAAAACATCTATATTTAGGAAACTTGGCATAGTACACAGGATTTTATCCATTTTGTCTCATAACTGGCATATTTTCCTTTGAATTTGGCTCAGCCAAAGTGAAACAGGAAGTGACATCAAAGGGGGACTCTTTAAGAAAGAAAACTCCCTGATCTTTGTTTTTTGAAACAGTATTTGAACAATGTCTCTTCTTCATTTCTATTTGATTGTGACTCAAAATAATCTAAAGATCCTTCTCTACAGTATATGTTGTTAGCTGTTGTAGCAACACTGTTCACATTCAGACACTCCTCTTTGACATCACTTCCTGTTACTTCACATGCAAATATCTCAATAAATGTTCTTCTCAGTGGTGTGATTTTTTTTCTCTCAATATCTTAGTAATGTTATCTTTCCAAAAATGCATTCAAATTTATTAGAAAAATTTGATGTCACAGGTACTTTAATGTGACCTCCTCTAAACTTTTGAATGCACTGGTCCAACTGTTTAGTGTTGCAGTACTTTTAGCACAACACGCTGTTCTCTAACAAGAAGCTTAAAGTCAAATTTCACAACAGGTCCTTGAATGGACCAATAATGCCGTTTTCATTTTGACATCATGAGACAAAGATGACGCGTGATGAACAGAACCTCGCCAAATATCCTTTACTTTATGAGCGTAGTATAGCTTGTTGGCAGGGCATAAATCACCAACATTCGGCAAACTACTTATCATTTTGAAGCTTTTGAGATTAAGAATTTGAAAATATAAAATCCTCAACATTGACAAATTTGTCATTCAGACTCATTTCCCCATCATGAGTCCCAAATGAGTACAGCTTGGTCAGTTTTACAGATGTTGAGATAAAATGTGGGGATTTAAGTAGCTGAGACTTATCACCTGAAATATCACTAGAAATGTTACTTTCAAGGTTTAACCTAAATGACTACAATTCCATTATTTTTCCACATAAGATGGTGTGAGTCTAAAACTCTGACAGGAAAGGCAGAGGGCGATATGCATTCCTCTAATTCTCTTCTAGAGATAACATCCTGAGCTGACGAGGCTGGAGCAAGCAAGCGAAACGCCTCTGGATATGCTGGAGTCATCAAGATGCATTATGTGAAACAGCAACAACAGAAATTCTTTTCTGCCTCTGTTTGTAAAGCCTAATGGCTTAATGAAGGTTATTTTTTTTTTGCAGTGTGCTTAAGAGCCAAGGCTTTCTTCCCCCCCTTCCTTTTCACAAAAAGCTTCGGCTTGTAAGAAGCTGCTCTCATCTTCCAGCTTCTTTTTTTCCCTTTTCTTCTTTACCTCCTATTCAGAGACTCGGCTCGCAAAGAAAAGTAATTTCATTCTCTCTGTCCCTGAGAGAATCAACACAGTAAAGTTACATTGAATGACTGCAGCAACATTTTTTTTTCTTGGCTCTATTTCAGACCCATAACCTGGGGGTAAACATGCAATTAAAATACCAGCAGCTTGCTTTCTCCTCCACTCTCCTCTCCTTCAGCCACAAGCACAAGTCATGTACAGCTTGTTGACTTGCTTCTGCTAATTGCCTTTTTCTCATAATTGGGCTAAAAAAAATGCAACCAAACACTCTTTCTCTCCTTTTCCTTTTATTGGCCTCGGCCGAAGGCAGAATGGTGACGAAGCATTTACCTGTGTCTTTGTGTTGGTTTGTCTGTAGTGTTAGCTAAATATCTTGTGGTCCTGTGGACATGTTTTAATGAAACTCCCGAGAAGTAATCTTTGGATGTAAATCTACAAATCAAATTTTTAAAGTCAACCTAGTTTAAGATGGGAGCGTACCTACGGTATGTACCCCAATACCTATGTTCTCCCAGGGTTAATAATGAAAGCCATGAATGATGCGACTAAGATAGACAGAGTTGGAATTTGAACCGGCAACCCAGTGGTTTCAGAAAGAACCCGTACCTCCTGTTGCCACTATCACCTCAATTTGTGCAATGATTGAGCTCAATCTTGGTGTAGTGAGTTAGTTGATGCCACCAACCTTGCTTAGCTGGGCCAGAAGAGGTCGAGCAGCTAAAGCCTTTCCTCTGCCTACATTCCCCAGAATGGCAGTTCCGTGCGGTTATGGATCCAAGTTCAGTAAAATGATCAACATTGTATCGGACGTATTTTCTGTTTGTTGATCACATCTGTCACGATCTATGTCATTGTTATTTTATCATCCAGGGCTAGCAGTAGTTGACCATCATGTCTAACACATTCTCTGAGCTCTACCCGTTGTTTTTCTTAGATTTTTGACATGAACTGTTGGAGTCCATGAATTTCAGGTTATTTTATTGATATTTAGCTCAAATTTGAGGTGGTAGTAGCTGAAAGTCATCTTCAACACGTGCTCTGAGCGCTAACTGATTGTTAGTCTTAATAGTGCATGAGATCACTTACAGGTCACGTACAGCTGTAACTCTGTTCCTTTTCATCTAAAGAGCTTCTTAGTTTACAAACTCTGGCTTTAAGCGGGATTCATACCTTCAAGGAATATTATTCTTTTATTTTTCATCATTGTTTTTCACCTCTTCCTGTTATGAGTTTTTTTGTGTATCGGTCGTCCTGTTGTCAGGTATTTTAATAGAAAGTTTCCAAATCAATGGAGGAGACATTGATCAAAAAAAAGAAATTCTGCAAAGAAATGAAAGCATCTGTTTCGATTGACTGAATAGCCTCCATCTCTCGTGTTCTTTCTTCTATTCTTTTCATATTTTTTGTACCGTCAGATTGCTTCCCTTTTTTTTTTTTTTTTCCTTCCCCGCCATGGAATGAATAGGAAATATAGGTCAGCTTTTATGGGAGCAATTTGACACATGACACAAGCCATGTGCATCACTTGCTCAAGTCCCTCTTTGTCTGCTCGCCTTTTTATTTGTCTGCACAGTTATTCACACACACTTTTATTACGGCTCTATAAGTAGCTGTCAGAGACTTGCAGAGTCACACTCCCCCTCCCCACTAATACTTTGAGAACCCCGTGGTGTTTGTCTGCGAGGGGTTGATAGTGTGAGATGCCTGGCTGGACTCCACTGAACCCAATGCTGCTTCTCAGGCCGGCTCAGTTCTACTGGGACTTTGAAGATCCAGCTCTGATTCTGTTCTCATCAGTTTTGACTTTACTAAGATATCTAGTTTGTCAGGGTAGTGGGGGTCACGGCTTTGCTCAGACCACAATGAAGCCTCTGCCTGATGGTCAGAGCACATTAAGGACAAGAAGAAACTGATACAAATTTCTCTGTGGCTGATTCCAATCTTTGCTTCAATTTAAATGTTGTCATCTTTACCTGTTTGCTGAGATTTTGTAGCCGCGATGACTATGTTCTGCAGTATAACGGTGGCGCTAAAGATACAACATACTCAAGACCTGGGGTCAAACCACAAGCAGACGAAGAAAAACAACTTGGACACTTGTTCTGAAGAAATGATTGTGTAGAATTACTTTTCTCAGTATTTGATGAATTTATCCCTCATGGGCCACAAGATTACAAAAAACTGCACCAATTTCTTGGTAAAACATCACTCGAACTTTTTCTCCTTTTTTGTTTTTTAAAAAGTCAGTTCAGTTGACAAATCAGCACATTGTCACCTTTGGCTGCAGTCAAACTTATGGACACATTTTCACTGAGGGTCATATTAGCTTTATAGTGGTCAGTTGTAGTTAACTTTGATGTTCAGTGTTTAACTTCGACTAAACACGAAACGTCACCTTCCTCGTCACATTGCTACGAATTAGCACCTCTAACAAGCAATAACTGAGCACTACCTGGTATTTCCTGCATAGAAACAGCGTTTTAACACGTCCTCTAAAAACACTGAAAATTACTTTGTGTACGACTGACTAAACATGAAATTAATAATTACAGAAATACTATTAAAAGTAAAAGTAAGAGAGTTTTGTTTACTGTTAAGTTGTGGTGAGTAGATGCTATCTTGAATTCTGAATTCTCCCACTTTCCAACAGGGAATTTCCACTGAAGGGGGATGCAACATGCAAGTGGGAAATTCCCACTTCCCAGTACAACAGGGCCTCAGCAAAAGTAGCCGACAAATATTAAGCAAAATGGAGATTTTACATAGCAAATTACACTGGATGCTGGCTACTTTTGCACCCTGTGCACCTCCACCTAGTGGTGGGAGGCTGTCATTCATTATGGGAGTTGTAGTTTATGGTCAATTGCTGGGTTGCAATCACGTGACCCGGATGAAGCACAAATGTCAGATGGGGGTCAGGAAGTGATTTGCTCTGGTTCAAAACACAGAGAAATGTATCACAGCGAGTACGCTAATGCCCTAAATGGGCTGGTGCAAATGAGATATCATGAAACAAATATGAGTATATTTAGGATCTGGTTCATATGTTTTAATAAAAAAGACTTGTCATATAATCTGGAGGATTTACCCACGTCGAGGCGATTGACATAAACTACTAATCTGGTGCTGATGAAAGTTTTCAAAAGCACCTCCTGCTTTTAGCCGTAGATTGTTGATCCACTTTTTTCGTCTTTTTTCTGTACGTTTTTTTTTTTTTAAATTAACTCCCTTGTGACACACTACATTCGAAAAACGAAAAAACGTATATTTCCCGATTAGAGCAGCTGCAACAACCGTACACACCACAGAATTTATAGACATTCTGATGTTGAATCAACAGAAGGAAACGGGGCTGCATTGTCTTCCTGCCCCCTGTCTGCATTTCATGACATCGATACTACGTCATCTGCAACCCAGCAATACTGGATTTTAAGCACTTGTTTTAAAGTGTCTGTGACATCAAATTTTTGTAATAAATATTAATTAATTTTTGGAAAGACAACATTAATAATATATCGCAGAACAATTTTCACACCGCTGAGGAGAACAGTTGTTGAGATATATTTGCGAGAGAATAACAGGAAGTGATGTAAAAAGGAATGTCTGAATGTAAACAGTGTTGCTAACACAAACTGTAGAAAAAAATCTAATATTTCATCAGATGTTTTTGAATCAATATCAGAGGAGGTGAAGAAGAGTCGGAGTTTAGATAATATTGTTTCAATAAACAAATATAACGTTTTCTTTCTTAAAGAGTTTCCCTTTGATGACACTTCCTGTTTCACTTTGACTGAGCCAGGTTTAAAAGTAAATATGCCAGTTATGTAACAAAACAGTTACAATTGTGTATAATGCCAAGTTTCTTAAATATTAAGATGCTTTTTTATTTTTTGTACGATATGCACATCACAAGCATTTTTTAAAGCTCTCGAGGTGAAACGTAAAATTCCGTGGCGGGCCACATTTGGCCTACAGGCCTTGAGTTTGACATGTGATATAGACTTGGAGTGAAACTATAAACACAAGGGCAAACACACCATGGAAAAGCATAAACAACTATGTTTTTAACTTTAGAACACTTTGCACACTTAAAAATATTATAAAGTCCTGCTTAAAAACAATTAAATTGTGGCTACAGAGAGGTAGTATAGCTGCCGCCTCCTCATTTTCCTACTTTGTAATTGGTTAAGTGTACATAGACATGACTGATGAATTTTTTTTTTCAAATTCACCAGTATCAGCTGATTATCTTTTTTTGGGGACTCTAGCAGCTGAGCCAATCACGTCCTGAGTATAAACAGCAGAGAGTTCTTGCTGGATCTGATCCCATCAGGTGTCGTCATTCAGCTTCAAATAGTCGGTGTGTTTAAAAAAGCCCTGATGGGGTTGTGCGCCTTTGTTAAAGGTGCCAGCGTTTTGTGTGTGTGATACTATATTTGAAGTCGCCATGGCAGTGCTGCTGATAGGCGAGTTTGTGGACGTCAGAATCCTGTCTGTCGGGTTTCATCTCCTCCTGCTCCTTGCTGTAAAGCAGCGTGTCAGATCGGGCATTACCATAGGCTGACCTTTGCCGCTGCGCTCCCCGCTGCACGGTTTTCTGACATTCAGGGGCGCTGTGGGAGAATCAAGGGGGGCGGGGGGGTTGGCCCGCTGGATGGTTTCCTGTGTGTTTATGTGTTCTTATAAAGGCTCTGACAGTATGTGCTGTTTTGTTTTCTTTCCACTTGTCATTCAGCTCTTTTGCCTTTGAAACCCTTTTGAAAGCTTCTGTCTGATTTTTAGTTTTGCTCCACCCTGATTCTGAACCTGGCTGTTGTTGGGAGACGTCGTCGTTATCTTTGTGTGAAATCTTGGCAACCTGATAAATGAGAGAGAGCTGGGAAATCTTGCCTGCTGACATCAAGGCTCTGTCTACCTAAAAATCCTTCCAAGGCCAGAGGGAAAAGAATAACATATCAGGCCAATTAAAGTTAATGCATGGTGACACGCTGAATCGAGGGCAGGGATTGCTGCCATATGGCGGTCCAGGCTGTAAATCAGAGAGCAGGGCAGAGGCAGGAGGATCGGGGCGGGGGGGGCTGGGTAACAGGGGAAAAAAAAGAGGTGACGCAGCATCATCGGTTAATACCGGCTCTAAAATTTTCAGATCTGTCAGAGGCCTCACCAGCTTCTCCCTGCCTCCCCCATGCCACTCTGCCCCTGCGGCGCCCCGAGGTGCGACGCCCTCAGGTATCTGTGTATCACTGGCAGCTTCATTAAGCCTTGTTTTTCTTCTCTCACTGGGAGGATTTAAATGAGCTGTCGTCCTGACCTTTTTGAGCTCCTGCTTTTTAAAGTGAGTTCAGCCCTCCCCGACACTCCAAACCCACCACCCGTCCGTCTGTCTTTCCACCTTTCTCTCCCACTTTGTCCCTCTTTCCCACTCTTGTCTTTTCTCCCCGCAGGGGGTAAGATACTTTTAAGCTGTCACCCCGCGGCAGGCAGGCATGCCAAGGTTGTTTTGTGGGTAATTGCCTCTCTCATAGAAGCTGTTTGTCTGTGCACACTTGCCGCCCTCGTCTGATGCCACGCAGCAAACGGGGGAGGGCACGGACTCTGTAGACTTAATTTGCTCCCTGACTGTTGTTCGGTGCTGATTAAGCAAGCATCTGTGGTGTTTTGATTACAGTAGCAGGCCAAGTGAAGCGTGGCTAACTATACTCTCTTACACCAAGTTAGTACACAAAGTGGACAGCATTTATAGGAGCTACAGCAGAGTTCGTTAATTACTTCTCTCGGTGTCCTCATCTGGCTCCAATGTTTAATGTAGCTCAGAGGACAGCTGTATTATTGTGAGACTCAGTTTGCTCTCAGAAAGGTTCTTTTCGGATGTGTAATAGTTCAAATGCTGAGTCAGCATTCACACTATTGCTTTCCTGTTTGACTTTTCCATACATCTGACTACTTCTGCATACTTTGTGTGTTTTCGCCAATCATTTATCAAAACGTTCAGCTCATTCAGGAGATGGGTGCTCTGATTTTTTTGTGTTTACAATTTTTATGTTTCACATTATTCTAACGTTTTCTTTCTGTATTTACCTCAAGTAAAGAGACTGAAATCTACTTTAGCGTACTTGTTCTATTTTTGTTTTATTCTGCTTTGGGTTTTAAGGCAGAGCTGTGGCCGGTGCCTCGGTCAGATTCAGAGGCTGCAGGTTTGAGTCCAGCAGGTTGTGAGAGCAAGCTGTGTAAAACAATCGCCACATCTTTCATGTGAGTTCGCTCCCTGTGGCGACCCCTGCAGAAGGGATCTGCCAAAAGAAAAAAAAATGCTAATTTTAGCTTTTACCTTTTTTGTTTCTTTTACATTTTAGCTAGTTTTTTGCTAGACTCGGGTTTTTGCTAGTCTTTTACTACAGTAGCTTTTAGCTATTGTTTTGCTAAGTTTAGCTTTTGCTAGTATTTTTTTACTTTTATACTTTTAGCTAAAGTTTTGGTTATTTTTTTCTTTTAACTTGCCTTTTTGCTTCATCATTAACTTTTAGCTAGTGTTTTTATACTTGAAGAGTTTGTGCTACTTTTCGGTTTTCGCTAGCATTTAGCTACTTTTAATTTTTATCTTATTTTGTTACTTTTACATTTCAGCTAGTTTTTTTGCTAGACTTACCTTTTCTTACATTCACTTAGGTGTTATTTTGCTATTTTCTTCTTTTGCTACTGTTTTTACATTTAAACTTTAAATGTATATTTTGCTGCTTTTATTTAGTGTGTTGTTACTTTCAGTTAGCATTTTGCTACTTTTAGCTTTTAACTAGCCCTTTTGCTACATCTTTAACGTTTAACTAATGTTTTCTACTTTTGGCAGAATTTGTGCTACTTTTAGATTTTACCTTGTTTTTGTTACTTTGAAATTTTAGCTATTTTTTGCTAGATTTAGCTTTTTGCTTATTCTTTTGTTGCATTAGCTTTTAGCTAATGTTTTTATGCATTTAGCTTTTGCTAGTATTTTTACTTTTAAACTTTTAGCTAATGTTTTGCTAATTTTAGCTTTTAACTAGTCTTTTTGCTTCATAATTTACTGTACTTTTAGCTGTTTGTGCTACTTCAGGTTTTAGTTACCATTTTGCTACTTTTAGCTTTTATTTTTTTGTTACTTTAGCATGTTACCTAGGGTTTTTTTGCTAGACTTCGCTTTTTGTTGTTTTACTACTTTAATTTTTGGCTATTTTGCTATTTTCAGGTTTTACAACAACTTTTTTACTTTTAAACTTTTAGCTAATGTTTTTCTGCTTTTAGCTTGCGTTTTGCTACTTTTACCTTTTAAATAGCCTTTGGTACAAATTTAACTTTTAGCTAGAGTTTTTTACATTTAGCAGAGTTTGTGCTTTATTGAACTTTTAGCTAGCATTTTGTTTCTTTTCACTTTTTGATAGTGTTTTTTTTTTCTTTTTGTTTTATAACAGTTTCGGCTTCTTCAGCATCTGTCAGCTGTTGTTCAGCTCTCAGCATTCGCTGCTTTTTCACAGAACATAAATTGCTGCAGCTTCCTGTGCTGTGGTCTGATGGAGGAGAGGAGGTAAAGTGCACACAGTGGGGTCCAACGTGGGGGCTACCACGTGCAGGGCGAGTTAGAGGAGAAGGTGGACCGGCTGACTCAAATTTAAACTGCCAGACCCCCAGGCCCAGTCTGCTGGTTTTACTTCAGCTGTTTGATGTTTAATTGAAGTTGTTATTGGCTTCAAATGTCACCTTACCTGATGCTCCAGGTGTGAATCAGTTCCTAATTGAAAGCTAACTATGTTTCCCACAGCTCTGTGCCTCTGGGGACCAGCTCCAGAGTTTTATTAGTCCAGACCCAGCCTCCGTATCACCATGCACCATGTGCTGCCTTGCAGTTATATCTGACCTCTCCCCCTCTCTCTCTGCAGTGTGAGGAGAAGTGTGTGTCCCATGTTGCATTAGTGTCTGTGTGAAATGCTGGCCTGTCTGCCAGGGCCAGGTGACCTCCCCCTCCAGCTTATCCCCCACACGCAGATGAACACTGGACTTCAGAAATGTAAGTACTGATCTCAGCACACACAAACCAAGCTGTTGTAATTCTACACTAAATCTCTGTGCCAAACCTGGCACGGCTCATCTCTAGAGCCCTGCATTTAAAAAAAAATATTAAAAAATGAGAATATTTTTGTGCTGTAAAACCACAAATCTGTCTTCAAGGAGAAATTAGGATGAACTGCGTCATTAATTTGCTGATGAACTAGCCCCCCCCCACCTCCTTCTCTCTTCACCCACGAAGCTCTGTCTGTCACAACAGCGTGGTCCTGTGTGCTTACCAGAACGCCACCATCACCGTCGCGTGTTAAACACAACCATCTCGCCTAATTTTCACCATCAGGAAGAGTCAGTTACTGTCAGACTCGCAGACAGATTGCGGCTGAGTGGTTTTGCCCCGCTGATCTTGTAATGCGAATGAATTTAAGATGCAATCTGCTGCCCTGGTTGAACAGCAGACTTGTCGGAGCTTGCCAGCTGAATTCAATGTGTTTAAATTTTACAACTCTGCTGACAAACTAGGCACTTAGAGCTACGAGGGCCAGCAGCACAAATGGAGAGTTAAGGTCAGCAAATGCCTGAAAAAGCTGACCAGCTGACTCGTGATGGAGATGAAAATGTGCTAAATGAATACAGGCCTTGTGTTCTTTAAGGGAATGCATATCACCAGCTGTCTTTTGTCCTTGAATTTTAAACTGAGATCACTTTGTTAAAGAATGATGGTAGTTTTTATGTAGTTTACCTCAATAACTGTAGAATTAACTGGGTTATTGCCATTTTCTTGTTAGCTAAGGCTGCTTATGAGTTGTCGCCAACATTTCTTGTCATTGTAATTAGTAGAAATAGTGCACAATGAGTCGTGCTGAAAGTATTTAGGAAAGATGCTCTTCTATAACCACACCAAATTTAAGCCTAATATTTGTCAAATAAAACAATTTACAGTGAACAGGGTTACTTTTTTAGAGCACGCGCAAATGGAGGAAAAACTGCAAATAATGGATGTGGTAAAAAAAAAAAAGACCTGTAGCTGCAGATTTTGAGAGCCTAAATCTTAAATATGCTTCTATTACATAAAATACAAGGTATGAATATAATTTAATTGAATAAAAACACAGTAAAATATATGTTCTCACCTAAATTAATAATTTTGACTGTGCAAGTATTTCTAGTTTCTGCAAAATTGCAGGGATTATTGCAAACAAGTAGGTTCCATGAAAAAACCCAGTCCTCTAACTGTGAAACACAACTTTGAGTGTAAACCAGTTTGTGTTTTGGAAAGTTTGTAAAGTGATGGCCACCATCTTTAACCTAATTGACTTTTGAACATATTCATTTACAGATGCATATCCAGTGATTTTACAAATAATTATGCTCGGTGTTAGTATTTTGCAATGCATTGTGGTTTGGATAGATTCATGCCTACCAGGGAGGGGAAATAAATCAATAATAGCTATGGCAGTAGACACGTGACCATCATCAATGGAAAATACGTGATAATTTCACTGAAGTCCGATCCAGAACCGCACGGCATTCTGGGGGATGTAGGCAGAGGAAAGGCTTTAACTGCTCCACCTTTCACAGCCCAGCTAAGTGAGATTGGTGGCATCAGCTAACTCTGTTGAGTAATATGAGCAGCAGTTTTTTGTTTTGCTTCAAAATAAAAAAAAGGACGTTAAGCGAAAGGAGAAAATGAGGCAACAGTTTGAGAAATAATTGCGAATGAAAGAGGAAAGGTCACCAGTTTGGCAGGACTAAATATTAGTTGCACTAACCCTAAAGCACTAACTCAAATATTTAGGTCCCCTAATTCTAAAGCACTAACACACTGAAAAATTTAGCAAAAGCTAATTCTAAAGCACTAATATAATTCAGTTGACACATGAAACATTATTCAGAGTCAACATGAGACAATATTTACTGTGTGCAGAATGTTGTCACTTAGTGCCCTTGGCGGGTCTAATGGGAGTCACCCGAAGGCCACATTTGGCCCGTGGGCCTTGAGTTTGACACATGTGACCTTGTAGGTACACACATATGAACAAAATGTATGACAACTAACAATAATGTGGATCAATAACATTTAAAGACCTCAGTTAGTGCACCAAAATTTAGCCCATAAATTAGCAAGTGCCTATCCACTAATGAATTTAAAAAATAGCAAAAGCCCTAAAGCACTAATCAGGAAATTAGTTCCCCAATTAGTGCTTTAGTGCTTTAGAGGAACTGTGCCCACCACTGCCACCTACACAGTATGTTGAGGACATTTCGCAACATAAACTACCAATAAAACAAATATATAAAAGAAATAGAAAAGCAGGTGTAAAGAACCAAAAGACTAGAGCTGAATGCCGACCATAAATACTTTTAATGGCTATGAATGTGTTTTGGGGTGTGGTACACGTGTGCATTAGTAACTGTAAAAAGGTAAATTATTTTCTGACTTTCAGTTAAATCCATCAAGTGGTTCAGGAGATATTTTGCATACAGACAAACTCTTACACAAACATTATTTTCTGCCTTTCAGTGTCAGGAGCTAAAAACTGTAAAATTACACATATCATCTGTTGTAGTATTTGTTCATTGTAGAAACGATAACTTATTCCTCTACTTTAATGTATATTTAGTCCAGCAGGTGCCTGATCGTACCTAAATCTTATATTGTCAGTTTCATCTTTTCCACTATAATCCGACTGAAACTGATTACAACTCATTATGTTAGCCAGCTTTGACCTAATCAGAAAAAGAAAAAAACAAGCCTACATCTTTCTTCCCCTCTCCGTCTCTGATTGGAAACCCAGTCCCAGCCTGACCCATTTCTACCCAAGTTTTTTTTATCAAATGCTCCCGCTCATCAAGCCTGTAATTTCAGAATCACAGTAATCAGCCAGCCCCCAGGAGATCAGCCAGCGTGAGGGAGTCTGCTGAGTGCTTGCGCCTGTTGCCTCACTCTGGCAGTCTTGTGACACGGTGCAGCCATCAGCCGCCACGTTTCCCCGGCTCCTTCTTCTTTGTGACACACCGAGACACATCTGAGGCCACAACCGGGGTTCATTTTGCTTTTCTGCCCGTCGCTGTAATCCATTTAGGGGATGGAGTGATTCCTAGAAGTGTAATTTCGGTCCATTTCTCCCCCTCTTATCCTGTCTCTCGTAATGCTTTTCCTTTTCATCTGTTCTTCAAACAGACGCTCCGTTACATCAAAAGCCACAGATCTGGATTTCGCTTCGAGTTGATCGTTTTTTATGTATCAAAGAGACTGTGGAAATTCTGCCCGCTCTCAGTGGCCCTCTGCCATCCCATAACTGCACCTGTAGATCACCTCCTGCGTGTTAGTGGTTTGTGCAGTTGTTGGGCTGCCAGAAATCAGGCTGTCTCCATCCTGTCTGTCCACAGGACTCGGTGTCTCTCCAGAGTCCCGCCTTGTCCCCAGCGTTAAGATCGTATGACAGCTGGGCTCCACCGGAGACGCCTCTCCGCTGAAACTCAAACGTTGGACGTTTGAATGCTTCATTCAGTGCGAGTGACGAGTTCCCACAGAAAAGACTCAAACGAGGGATAGAATGTGGACCCTCTGTTTGTTATTCTGCTTTATTCATCCCTCAGTCTAATTCAGGGGTCTGCTTCCTGCAGCTCTGGGGCCACTTCTGGTTTTTCAGTCCCTCTCCAGTGGCTCTTTGTAGTTTTGACCAATACTAACATGGAAATTAATATTTATATCCATAATTGCAATAGAAAAGATTTTTACCAGCTTTTCTGACAAATTTTATGCAATTATGTGGAAAAAACATGATAAAATGCTAATAACAACAAAAAAAATCAGTTTGCACTAGTAGTTATTTAGCCTGTTAGCCACTTCTTTAATCCCATCTTCCTTCTACAAAGAGTGAGTTTTATCAAAATTTTTTTACGTTTTTAATTTTTTTGAAGCAAATTGCAGAAAGTACAGGCATCATAAATTAGAAACAACTGAAAAGTAATAGTAATTGTAACAATTCAAGACAAAAAGCTTGTTTTGGAGAAAAACATATTAAATGATGAAGTAAATAAAAGTTTCTGCCGTGTACACAAGAACATCTGTAAGTTAAAATTAGTTGCAAAACAAACCTAACGACTGACAGATTTTTAAAGTGCCTGTGACATCAAATTTTTGTAATAAATATGAATGGATTGTTGGAAAGATAACATTGATGACATCTTGCAAAAAGAAATTCACTCCATTAAGACGAACAGTTGTTGAGATATTTGAGATATTTGCGAGAGAACAGGAAGTGATGTCAAAGGGGAATGTCTGATTGTGTTGTTAGCCATTGTAGCAATGCTCTGTTTGCACTGTAGAGAATCTGATGTTTCTTTAGATTATTTTGAGTCACTATCAGAGAGGTGAAAAAAAGTCAGAGTTTGAATAACAATGTTTCAATAAACAAATACCAGAGACTTTTCTTTTTTAAAGAGTTCCCCTTTGATGTCACTTCCTGTTTCACTTTGGTTGAGCTAAGTTCAGATGAAAATGCCCCAGTTATGTGACAAAATGGGTAAAATCCTTTGCATTATGACCATTTTTTTATTTGAAGAGGTTTTCTTTGACTTTTTGTATTTGAAGGATATGCACGTCACAGCCTCTTTAAAATACAAACTGCTGAGTCAGCATTTGCTGTTATTTTCCTTTTTTGTAGTTTCTTTAATACTTTTTGACAAACTCAAACTACTTCTGCATACGTTCAGCTGTTTTAACCTTTCAAATATCAAACCAATCAGCTTGTCCTAACATAAATCTACCAATAAATGCTACCAGTTTGTTACAGATCATTAATTTTATAATGTAAAAAAAGCAATTGTTTTTATATTTCGTATTTAATGTTCAGGTAGGTTTGGCAGTAATGTATAAGTTTTATTTAGCCAGAGGACAAAGAAGCATGGTGCTGAAAGCAGCAACTCTTGGTTTTAGTTTCCAGTGAGAAAAAGCAGGAAAGAAACTTCCTGTATTGTACAAAAACCAGGTGAGGAAAACGTCTGAATAGTGTCGTTTGATTCACTAAGTGCTGCAGATTATCAGCATCCTCTCCTGCGGGTGAATCTGTGAACAGGAGAGTCGTTTAAAGTTACGAGCTTTGCAGGCTGCCGTCGGAGACAAGGCCGGAGCATCTGCTCTATTTATCATCAGGGAGTGACTGTTAACTGATGACGGCTGTAAAATGTAAAGGTTGTTGGAGGAGTAGATCAAGTGAAGAAAACGGTTCATTTTCCACTCAGGGTGACTCAAGTACCTCCAAGTGGCTCTTCTTTCCTCTCTGAGTGCAGCTGGGCTTCATCTCAGGCTGATCATCTTCTTTTTCTCCCCACAGTAGCGCTCTTTTTTTGTTATTTTTCTTTAAATGTTATGTTATATTTCTCCGTCAGCAGCGTCTCACTCACAGGTTTTCTGTAGCAAGAGGAGGGGAGGGCTTCATGTGAAAACCACATGTCTAATTCGATGCCGAGCCTTCAGACCCAATTTCCTGCTCATGTGCGAAAACTGCAATTTACAGCAGCACGAGCTCCTGCTCCCTGCTGCTTAAACCTTGCTCAATAAAAACAGTGGTTTGAATAAAAGAAACCCCAATTAGCGCCTGCTGACTGTGCACTTGTGTTCCAATCAGCTCGCTAGCAGTGGGATAATTAGCATTTGGCCAGAGCGGCCTCTTTTTCCTGCCGTTTCTCTCAGCAGCGACCGTGCTTAGCTGGAGATCTGAGACGTGAGCCGCTCCTCGACACCAGCGGTCACCAACAGGCTTCACTCATATTCCTCATTAACCCTCCCTTGATGCTTTTAGCTCTTCAGCTAATCCAGATTTCAGGGTTAGGTTGAAATGTTAATGATCTACACCTGCTGACTGGAGGAAAATTAACAGCTGATTAGAGCTTTATAACAGATTCATTTCATCCAGTCAGCAATAATTTTTGTTAACAAATCAATAGCTGTGTCTCAATTCAGGGGTTGCATCATAAACGGCTGTGAAAAGAGACTCACTGCCCCGTTACTATGGTGATACATTATGCCACATGTCTTTTGTTGTTTATACACAGTTTAACTTCCCCCAAATTCATGAGTAGGTGCCTACGAATCGGGACAGCCTACGACCAACAAATGCATACTACGTTGGCTGCAACCCCTGAACAGAGACACAGTATTCTCTAAACTAATGGTTTGGTTTGTTTTCACCAACTTTGTGTCCTTTGCCTGAGTTTTACTAAATTTAAAATTCATCACACAAACGCAAGACAAAAAAAAAAAAATACATATTTAACTCCCTGAAATAAGATTGTTAAAACGGAAACAATCATGAACAGTGGGTTACAAAAGTATTCACCTCCTTTGGCATCGTTTTGGTTTTGTTGCATTACGACTTGGAATTTAAAAGAAATTGAGGTGAATTTCTATTTTTAATCAGTGCATCACTTTGAAAGTGCAAAATATTTATTCACTCTGATCAAAAAAGAAAAAAATACAAAAAATAATAACCTGAGTGTGTATAACTGGACTTGGCACAAAAAGTAAGGAAATGTGTGTTTGGTAGATTATTTATGTGGAGCACCTGTGGGTACCAGAAGCTCAAAACAATGATTAATAACAGCAAAGTAAGCTGTTTGACAGAGAAGTTTTGGCTATTTTTTCTTGTGCGCAACCCACATACTCTATAGCTCTAATGCTCATCCCACAAATGCATGTTCCTTACAAATGTGGCATTTAAAAGGAAAATTCACAGGCTTTCTAACAGTATAAGATTTATTGCCAGGAAGCATTGTTAAAACAAAAAAATAATCTAATAACGCATTTCCTTACTTTTTGTGTTAAGCTTATGAACTCCCTCAAAGTCAATACTTTTAGTTACATCCAGTCTCTTCAGATTTGGCTTCATAATCTCGGCCAATCCAACCTCTGGAATTTGTCCACTCTTAATTTCAAAATGTCTCTGGCTCCTTCAGGTTGGCTGGAAGCTGCTTGAGTCCAGCAGTCTCAAAATAAATCTTGAGATTCTCAGTTGGATGATTTGAGGTCTGGTCTTTGAGTGGATCATTCCTGCACACTTACCTGTTCCTCCTAAAGCAGGTGGAGTGTTCAGGGTCATGGTCCTGCTGGAAGGTGGACCTCCAACCCAATCTCAAACCTCTGGAACAGCCATACAGGGTTACCTCAAGAGGTTTGCTTCATCCATCTTCTCTTTAACTCTGACCTGTCCACTGCTGAGCTTCAGTTTTACTCTCATCTGACTCAACATCTTCTCCATGTTTGGAGAGTTTCCACTTTGCCTTTTGGAAAATTAGAAACATTGAAAGGTTTGGGACTTTTTGGACACCAACTGTACTTTTTCACAGCTTTTCCCCTGACTTGTGTGGAGAGCTTTTTGGTCTTCATGCTGGTTTTTTTGCTTGTTATTATGTAAAAGTGTTGAACTGGTGTTGGTTCTAGGGCGATCAGAGCATGTGTGTGTATACTGATGGGTTACATGTGGATCTGTTTTAACTAATGATGACTCTACCACCATCTTCTGCTGCTTATCTGTAGTCAGGTCGCATAGGCAGGAGAAACCCAGACATCTCTCTCCCCAACAATTTCATTTCAGCCACTTGTATCCAGGATCTCGTTCTTTCTGTCATGATCCACGCCTCATGACCACTGGTGAGGTTTGGAATATAAGCAAACCAGTAAATCTAGAGCTTTGCCTTTCAACTCCGCTCTTTCTACATCACGACCAACTGGAGCAACGCCCTCATTACTGAGGATGAGACACCAATCCATCGATAAACCTCTCCCACTCCATCCTACCATCATCGAGACCCCAAGATACTTACACTCCTCCTCTTGAGGCAGACCCCCCACCCCCCCAACCTTTAGGTATTTTAATCTGGAGTATTTGTGTCTGTATCACTCTCCATCTGCTCTGCCTGCTGTATTTATTAGTTCAACACTGGGTTATTAGGTGGTCTTTTTTTCTGCCCATCGTCCTGGTTTATTCCTGACGTTTTCTCTCCAGTGAAATGATATGGAGGTTTTTTTTTTGTGTGTGTGTAAATGATGGTGGTGCTGTCTTCCTTCCACACTTCCACTCCATCCTGCAGCAACAGATGATGTGTCATGAGGTTTTCACAACAGTAGCAGACCGCGGAGGCTGCGTCAGAATCCATGAATTTATGGTTACATTTTCCAATGAGATTGCCTCTGTATTTATGCAGTCTGTTCCTGTCACAGTGAGACATCATTTCCAACAAGATCATTAATCATTTCATGTGTTTGACAGGTGAGACCTCAGCGTGTGTGTGTGTGTGTGTCTGTTTGCTTAGCCTGGCATTTATTCAGCGACAGACATTGGGGCCTCAATGATGGCGGGTGTCAAGCTCCAGCTCCTTGGCCCAGACCCCTGCATTAATGAGGCTGCCGTCGGTGGCCTGAACACTTTGTTACTTCAGCTCCCCATGTGCCTCCCCATACCAGCCCCCTGCACATCACTGCCCATTGTTTTCTGTTCACAAATAAAGCAGGAATTAAACAGCCGCTTGGCACAACTCGTGGTGGTGCCGCAACCGCGCCCTCCGGTTCAGCTCTGAGGACCCATTCTGACTGCTCTGAGACTGATAGGCTACATAAAACCACAGAACTTTTAGAGTTTGTCTTCATTCAACAGCAGAACAAGGAAATCTGTTTTACCTGAACTGAGTCCAGTCAGTCTAAAGTTTAAGATCAGCCTCGTATCTGTCTTTTTGTCCAAAACCTCTGGTATAATTTGGTCGATCTCTAAACTGATTGTTCTTTTGTTATAAAACTGAGAACACTGCATTTATGGGGTGCCAAGTTTAAAATAAAAAGTTAATAAAATCCCACAAACACATTTTCCTTATTTAGCTCACTTTCTAAGTGTAAAATCCTTGTTTAAAAAAAATTATTTAGCTCACATATTGCTCATATTACTAAATTTTAAATCCTTAATCTAAATGTAAAAGTTAAATAACGATGTTAAAAATTTAAATGTCTGAATGTTGAAGTTTACATTTAAGTATATCCTGAGGTGGGTAGAGTACCCAAAATTGTACTCAAGTAAGAGTAGCACTACTTCAACAACAAGTAAAAGTGAAAAGTAACCATCCAAGAAATGACTCAAGTCAGAGTAAAAAAGTATTTGGTAAAAAAGCTACTCAAATATTGAGTAACTGATCCAGACATTTATTAATTAAAAATTACATCGTCAGACCAAAATATAAAGCTATGTGGAAGTTTTGGTATTTTAAAGAACAGAATGAAAATAATTCAGGTGTGTCTGTGTCTGATGAATTTTTGGTGAAAACAAGTTTGTTCTTCATTCAGTGAAGCTACTCACAGTGGGTAGAGTATCCAGAAATGTTACTCAAGTAAGAGTAGCGATACTTTATCCTAAAATTACTCAAGTAAAAGTATAATGTACAGCGTAGTAAAAATACTCCTAAAAGTAATTTTTTTTCCCTAAATGTTACTCAAGTAAATGTAACTAATTCCTACCCAACTCTGAGTATTTCAGAAAAGAACACAGCCTTTGCCATTGTTGCATGGCTTTTGTCATGATGTCAGCATCCTGAGAAAAAGCAAACTCTAATGCTGCTAACGCTGCTAATGCTGCTAACGCTAATAACGCTACTAATGCTGCTAACGCAACAGCACAACAAACTTGCAGTTGCGTCCGGTATCCAAGCTGCACTTCAAACTGCCGGACCACAGGTACCATCCATATTGTTTTCAATGAACACATTTTGATTTTAGATTTTAACTGCCATCTTCAGCAGCGTTAGCAACGTTAGCAATGTTAGCGGTTGCTTTTGTCGCAGGATGGTTACATAACAAAAGTCAAGCACAGACGGCAAAGGCTGCGTTCAATTTCAAAATACTTAAATGCAAACTTCAACGTTTAAGATTAAATTTTTACATTTAGATTTACACATTTAAATTTAGGATTTAATATTTACATATATAATTTAACATTTAAATTTAACATTTAGTAAAAATTAGCTAAATGTAAGTGAGCTAAATAATGTTAGTTGAATTTAGTAACATTTTTCAACATGTTCTTTTTCACACTTGGCAGCCCATATGCATTCCAATAAAATCAGCTCAGATTTAAAACAAACAAAATAATAATCTGGCACCTGAGGTGGAACATGGTGACACACGAGCCAACTCTCCCATGATCATTGCTGCACTTAAAATAAAAACAAAAAAAAACAACAGCTCATAAATAAAACACACCCTTCACACACGCACAAACAGGTAGTCATGTTCACGCTGTCACTTCAGCGTTGTTAAATTTAGCTGCAGTGCTTTAGCAGGTGTAACAAATGTCTGAGTCCTGGGAGGTGTTCCTGCAGATCAGAGACGCTGCTTTCTGTGTCTGATTACTTGTCTGCTGTCATGGAGCTCTGCCTCGCTGCCTCGTTCCGTTTCTCTTTTTATTTTTCCCCCATGGCAGCCACAGGGGACCATTACTCCCTCTCTTATTCTTTGTTTGGCTTGTGATTCACTTGCAACATTGCAGCCCACCCTCAGCACTTATTCTTGGCCTGCATGCGTCAATTAAGGCCAGTAAAAGCTTTTGACCTAAAAGCCACCAACAATTGCACTTAACCGAATTTTCTTTTGGACTGGGAATGTGTCAGCTGCAATAACTCAACTGTAAATGCAAGAGGAAATATCTTTTTTTGTCCACACTGGGTCTTTGTGAGATGAAAACGAAACTATTTCTGAATCATCTGAGCTGCTCACTTTTCTACTTGTGTTTTTTGGGGCCATGTGAACTTCTCACTGAATTCATTCTCTTCCTTTCTTTTTTCTTTCCACCTTACCAAACTCTGTCTCAATCTGTCCTGTCTCTGCCTCAGGGGACACCATACAAAGGATGAGATCCGCTCCGTTTCCAACCCCTGCGGAATTGGATGCATATGCTAAGAAGGTAGCCAACAACCCCCTCACCATCAAGATTTTTCCCAACAGCGTCAAGGTCCCCCAGCGAAACCACGTGCGCCGAACGGTCAACGGGCTGGATACATCAGGCCAGCGCTACAGTCCTTACCCCTCCTCTCAGGCCAGTGCCAAGACAGGACTCCTCGCAATCGTCAAGGTGCCCGCAGTCAAAGGCATCCTAAAAGATTTTGATGGTAGCCGGGCTCGCTTGCACTCTGAAGTCATTATGAACCCTCCTACCGGACCCTATCAAGTGGCTTCAACCAGCACTTTAAACCACCACCCACCTCTGCCCAGCCTGCCCCGGCCCCCGCAGAGCGTCCCCCTTCAACCACAGGACCTGCCTCAGACTTTACATCTACCCCTCCCTCAGCAGCAGAGCCTCAGACACCCACCCCCTTTGGCCCAGCATCCTCAGACCCCACCCAGATTCCAGACTTTGTCTCAGCACCCAGGTCTCAGCCACCCGCAGGGACCCCCCACTGTCCTGCTTCAGCAGCAGCACCTCCAGCAGCAGCAGCCGCCGCTCGGCCTGCAGGATGGCAGGAAGCTGCCGGATGGCGAAGCTCCGCCCAACGTTACCGTCTCTACCTCAACCATTCCACTCTCCATGGCCGCCGGGCTGCACCAGGGCTGGCAGCCCGACCTGAGCACCATCGTGCATCAGCTCAACCAGTTCTGCCAAGCTCGGGTCCAAGGCACGGGGGCCGCCTCCATGTGCGAGGGCCAGATCGCCAACCCCAGCCCCATCAGCCGCAACCTGCTCATCAGCGCGTGCTCCAGGGTGTCCATGCACAGTAACCCTGCCACTCCCGGCTATCCGCCACGCAACTGCATCATGGGCCCTCAAGAAAAAGCCACAGTCCCGATTGGGGCCCACCCCTCACTCAGTACGGCTGCTGTGAACCACTTGCCTTCTAACCACACGGATCCGAAGCAGCAACACCTGCAACAGCATCTTCCTCCACAACCGAATCAGCAGCTGCAGCACAGCACGCAGCAGCAGAAAATGCGCTCCTGGAGTCACCATCAGCTGGTTCATGCCCCCCACATTCAGAACGGTGGGACACATCTCTGCAAGCAGCCTTCCAGAGACCCATCCTTCAATTTCAAAGGCATGGGCTACCCTGCAGAGGTGTGTTTGGGTCAGCAGTACTCGCTGAAACCTCCTGTGGAGAGGCCCACCCCGTCCCCTCCTGTCAACAACAGCATGCCCGGTCCCATGGCCCACTACGCCAACGGCCACTACTTTCAGACCCACATTTGGAGCAGCAGCATCCTACCCACCCCCAACAGTGACAGCTCCGGGTCTCAGGAAGTAGCCATGTCATTCCAAGGGGCAGGCCCAGGAGGGTGCACCACGCTGGACTGTGGGCTCCCCGGGGCTCCTCATTACAGGCTCGGAACAAGCTCCTCCTCCTCGTCCTCTTGTGGCCAAACTAATCTGATGCAAACGGCGGATTACATGGGTGGGGACTTCCAGACGCCCTACTTCCGTGATCAGAATCTCGGGTTGATGGCTAAGATGCACAGGCCTCCTCTGAGCAGGGTAGGTCCAGAGTTCGGAGACGGCAGAACCGCTCTCATCCAGCACCCAGGGTACAGATAAGCTATGGCCTTGTCTACACAACTGTTATCATCGCCCTTTGTTTAGTCTTAAAAAAGGAAACTCCATGGATAACTTAAAGGACATCAAGTATTAAAGAGGCTAAAATAATATATTTAATGCAGAACAGTAGTTTGTTTTTTGTTTGTTTCATCTTGCAAGTGATCAATTACGATGACTGGTTTTGCAGATGAGTGCAAAGCGTGTGTGTGTGTGAGTGTGTGTGTGCTAATCCCTGCTTCTTCCTCGGTCATTCTTTCTATTTCTGTGCCTGGATCTCAACAGATCCTGTTATTTCTACCTTATCTGTAAGTAAAGTTTGTTTTGCATGTAAAACAAACCAAAAAAAAAAAAAGTTCCTCCCAGAAAAACATTGGCTTTTCTTTTGTAATTTCACATGATAATATCAGGAATTTTAGGCTATGACTGGTTTTAATCGACTTCATTTGTTGGTAAAACTTGGGTTAAATACAATCACTGTTCCCATCAGACAGGGGCTATAGAAGCTTACAGTATGCACATGTTTTATTCTGATTTAATGTACACCTTTGTTTGTATAATAGGACTATTGAAGAGTCATTCCTCTCAATTTGTAAACAGAGCATGTAATCCGGTTTGTATATTGTAACAAACCAACAGGAGTTGTGTTCTGCTTTTAATGCTGCAATGAATTCAGGTATAATAATAAAAAAATAATAATTTTTGCCATCGCCACATTTGGCAACAAGATTGTGAAATCGCTGAGGACCGAAAACGATGAAGATAAAAATGGAGTCTCCTTCCTTTTTAAAATGACAGACGAACAGAAAGATGAAGTTGTGCCACGATGATGATGATGATCTCTTGTGTCAAACACAAATGTTACTTGAATGTTGAGGGTTTTTTGTTGTTTTTTTTTTGCAGGTATAGAAAGAGATGGGTTGGCTTTGTGAAGGAAGAAATAAGTGTTTAGTGATGTGTCGAGTCTAAAGCCAAGCTGTAGTTGCTACTGATGTGAAGTCTGCGTGGGGAAAAAAAAAAAAAAAAAGACCAAATTGATCACTTGCAAGATCCCCTGGAGGTCTGAGTTAAAAGTGAAACAGCAAATGCATTGTTTATTTTCTTGTACACTGGCTTACCTACTAGACTACTGTAACTTTTAATGATTGTGTGTGAACGTCGCCTGCTGACGTGGGCACAGGTAAAAATGAGCGTGTGTGTGTGATGGTGTGTGTGTATAATAACACAACACCTTTGTTTTGTTCACCAAACTCCCTAACAACCCTTAAAAAGCCTTAAGTGTTTGGTCCTTGGACTTTCCTTTGACAATGAGCATGGTTTTAATAAACGAAAAAACCCAAATAGTGAAAAAGAGGATGGTAAGGAAAAACAGAAACAGCAATTCTTATTTTTTTATTTTTATTTTATTTGCCTTTTTTTGTTATTTTTAATGAAGTTTTGTTTCAGAGCGCAATTAGAGATTCCTTCTAGAGGGGGAAAGAAAATGAGTAATAATTTGTAATTATATATTTTTAGCTATGTGTAATTACTGAGCTGTAACTCTTTGATTTTGTTTTCCAGTTTTAAGAGCTTCAGTTTGCAGTTGTAACTATTTATGATACTTGATCTGCTTTGTTATTTAAATTTTATTTTCCTCTTTGTTTCCTGTACTGTTGCTGTGAAAAAAGGAAGAAGGCTCGCTGGCCTTTCTTTTTTGTGTCATTCTGTACGATGGAGAAGAGGCAAGAGTTGTGCTACTCTTTTTGTAATATTGTAATAATAAAATAAAGTTCTAATTTATGCTTTGAGTCGGCTCAGTGGGGTTTGTGTTTGGGGTGGCAAACCGGGCCCACCTGAGTCCTCTGCAGCTGATTGTTGCTCTTCTCTCTGCTGCCCTTTATCCCGGCCTGCCTCCGCCCCGTACAGCCGGAGGAAGCAGAGCAGACGACGCAAGCTGTGAAATCTGCAGGACTTTTTTTTTTTTTTTGCGGCTGCAGTAGCTTTAGCTTGTCTGGCTGTGATGAAAATGAGACTTGGATAAAGGGCACGCAGCAGGAGAGCAAGATCAGCACCTTTTGTGATCAGTATTACTCCCGGCGCACATTTCTGAGCCCTGCAGGAGGATGTGCATGCAGCTCCCATGCAGAAACAGCCCGTTTGGATAAAAAGGATTAAATCTGAATTTCAATGTTGCACTTGGGTTTGAGGCGACTCTCAGTCTGTTTAACACTATTATATCAATTAGATGCACAGAAATAACTGTTTTTCCTCATGTTTCTCTTCAAGATGACTGTGTTTGATAAACAGAACTGTTCATGGGTTGATTGTCTTCTCCCAGCTGAGCGGTCATGCTGAAAAACTTTCTTTAGACATTATACAGGTGTCTCATCTCTGTGGACTCAGATGTGTCCCTCCACCTACTGCTGTCCTTGAACAGCCCTCTCAGGCTCCTCCCTGTGGAGAAAAGTGGAAACGTTTACAAATCAGAGCGCCTCACTCTGCTGTCTGCACAGACGAGTGGCTGATGGATGCTCCTCTACCTCGGTTTTTTCTCCTGGGAGAGGTTTCGGAGTCGGACTGCAGGATCACGTCGCAGCGGCCCGGGTCCTCGTTGATTTTGGACAGGTTGGTGTTCCATTTGTCCCAGTTCTTTTCCTCGACTCTGAGGAGACAAAAAGAGCGCAGGTGAGCGTCGGCTTTTCAGAGGAGGACCCTGATGATCACACGGCTGCAGGACTAAAACCCCTGGCTCTGTTCTCCAACTCAGGTTTTGTCTGCCACAAGAAACCTCGACCTGCTTGTCAGATAAGACTCCTGTTGATGACGTTCCCAGAACCTCCTTATCACCAGAAAACCTGCACTTATTCAATCACGTGCAGATAAAGTTTATCAGCACATTAGGTGAGACCAGAAGAAAAACACCTACCAAAAACAAATATTACTACTTCACTATAATCTGCATGAGTACTGTAGAGTAGAGCACTGGGTGGCCTATAATTTTACAAGACACTCAACTAATACTATTCCAAAATCCTGTTTGTTTTAAAGGATGAAAAAGGAAATCTTAGGAGCGATAGATTAATTAGAGCAAATCAATGGTTGTTAAAAATTAAAATAGATTAGCCTTTTTTATAATCTATTAAGAAACAAATGTTAAGTTTTAATGAATACGCACATTTATAGCCAATAAGCTAATTTAAAATCTGCAGATGGGCCTTTAGATTAAATACAGATTAAACGAAACAAAATCAAAGGCCAAGCACTTTTTGAAGGAATGCGTTTAGTTTAAAGATGGCCGCCACAGTCTCCTCTCACAAGATGTTACTGCATAGTCTGTGTTGAAGATGACTCTCAGCTACTACCAGATTAACTTTAACTCCTAATTATGAGTTAATTGTAGCTAGTTTTATGTTTGCAAACGTAGGTTATCTGTAAACTGAGTTGAAACGTCAGTCACTTGTAGCTGTACATCTGACGATTACACTCTGAAAGTTTCATTCAGATCGGATATTTTGCTAACAGGCGAACATGGTTGACACTAGAAGTTGTGACGAAAGATTGAGGCAAAGATCTTAGTGTGTGGAGGTTTGGAGTAAATGTTTGTAACCTTTAATGATTCTGTGTATTCGCCTTTTAGATGTATTTTATAAGGAGTATACAGTCCTAACGGTTTAAATCTTTACAGTTTGCTGCCAAGCATCAAACTTTATTGTAAATTTTTAAGTGGTCACCAACAGTTCTTTAGACTCTGAAGGTCTTTCAAAGTATTTTTTTAAATTTAACTTTAGGTGTTTTTTCTTATTTCTGCCCAGGTTTCGGTTTCTGGGACATTGGTTTGGGCTTTAAAAGAAAGGAACAAATGAAGGACAAAATAAAATGTTTCAGGCCTAAAGAGAAAACTTCTTGCAGCAGATGAACACCTGAAAGTCATGGCTTTAGGAAACTAGAAAGTATCCTCCTAAAAGACATATAGTCATTTCATTATCTCTGAAAAGGTTTTTAGCTAGCTCTTTGGGAATAGTTAGAGATAAAAAAATATATAGGTATACAAACTGTATAGTAACTGGGCACATTTATTTTGTTGTAATTTTTTGAGGATTTGTAATTTTACAAAGTATTTTTTTACTCATAGCTTTTATTTTGTTGCATTCAAAACCTAAAAATGCTACTTTTAATTCTTTACTTTAAAATTTAATACCTAGTTACTGAGTTGAGTAAATGTAAAACAATGTACATATTTTTTAAATTTCTCAGTTTAATCAACTCAGTTTAGTGAAACCAGTTTGGTTAAGTAAATTCAACACTTTATTTTTTGGAGTGTGTGTAAATCTACTTTTACTTCCCCAATTATTGTAAGCAGTTTTATGACTTCAGTACTTTTCTTATCAATGAAATTAATTTATATACCCCTGTATACATACTCCACTGTAGATTTAACCAAAAAATAGGGAACAAATGATCTGTAACAAGCTGTAAGAGACCAGCTGTCAGACCATTACCAAACTAGTATATTTAGCTTAGTAGCTAAACGTCTGAATAAAAACTTTTATTTTTTTACAAAGTTCTTTGTTGTGTTTCAACACAACACACTAATTCCCTGAGTTAAGAGCCTTTTTATGCCTTAAATTATTTGTGGGTGGATTTAGGAGGATTAAAGAAATACACACTACTTCTTTATAGCCTTACTGAAAATAAGGGAAAATACAGGTAAAACTCAGAGGAATACTTTAGAAAGTCTGGAGAACCAGTAATAAAAATTACTTTAAAATACGATAAAAATATCCAGCTTCTTGGAAACACAATCTGAAGAAATGAAGGAAACGAGTGGTACTCAGGATCCCTCTAGTGGCACTTGGATAAAATTTTAATTTGAACTGTTTCCAAGTTAAATTTATGAGTTAGCTGTCACAAACTAAACGTGGACGTAAAGCTGAAATACAGGAAGAGCCATAAAGATGAGCAGCACAAGCTTATTATGACATTGGCTCTAACCAGAAACTACTTACAAAAAAAAGTTAAAGAAACGAGGACAATTTTAAGAATATGCAGCGGAAACTGGTGTTACTTTATCAACTCCAGCAAAGTCTGTTTAAGATCTGTTGGTAACAAAAGGTGCAAAACAGTGAAAACATTTGATTCAAGTTATTTAAATTTTCTAGAAGAGTTGGACAGTTTGTTATAGTTTAGGTCAAGTATAAATACTACTGTTTTGTAACATCTCATACTTTGAGTTAAGTGTTTTTTGAGGCAGTACTTGTTTATAAAAAATAGAAATCACTTATTTTTTGATAATTACATGTAATTTAGTTGTTAGATTGTAGTTTGGTTTGTTTGGTTTTAGTGAGATCTGAATAACTGACTTCTTAAACATGTATGTAATCATTTACCAAATTGGCTTTTCACCCTATCATAACCTGTTAAATCATATTTGATCACATCAACCTGTCCAGGGACTGCAGGTGGAAATTAGCCTTTTTTGCTATAACCTAGTACCATGCATCTCTCCTTTTAAAAGGTTAATGAAATGATGTACATTGTCTCTGTGTAAATAAATAGTTTTAAAAATATTTTATTTCTTCATTCAGTATAAAAATCTATTTTAAATCAACAAATTAATGATTCAATGCAGCAAAATAAACACATTTAAAAGGGAATAGATAATAATACTTGTTATTTTACATAAGGCAGTGTTTCCCCTGCCATTATCAGGTGATTATATGCAGAATGCTGGTGGTTTGTACAAATAAACAATTAAATCTTAATAGTATTTCAATTGGGGGTGGGGTCATAAAAAATTTTAGGTTCCCTAGGGGGCCATGACAAAGTAATTTTGTGGTTTATTTAACTTCCCCCACTCTGTCTGGGTGTTCAGCTTTGTGTTTCCATAACACCAGGAGGAGCTAAATAAACGAAATCCTGGTGATATCTGACTGAACTTAAAGAAACGAACCTGAAACACCAGCGGCTGTCAGTTCCGAGAGCCGTGTTCAGATTTCTCTTCACTCCGCAGCGAAGCCCCTTCTTCAGACAGCAGGGCAACCTTTTCTCCATGTCCAGGATGGTGACGGCCCTCTGAGAACAATCACAGCCCCCAGTTAAATCAACCGTCCCTTCAACCAACTTTAGCCCGACCACGGACCCCTCACCTGCAGCTTCCAGATGCTGGCACTCTCCTTTGTGATGTTTTCCACAGTGCGGTTCATGAGGGCGATGAGCATGTTGAGCAGCAGAATGTAGGTGAGGACGATGTACCCGATGAGCAGCACATAGAAGACCTCTCCATACTGGTAATCCTGGGCGAACTCCATGTCGCCCATGCCTATGGTGAACTTGAAGAGCTCCAGGATCGTGTAGGAGATGTTTCTGAAGGTGGGTTTGACGCAGTCCTCGTTAGGTGCAGTGGTGGCGAAAAAAGTTCTCGACGCCTTCAGTGTAGTATTTTTCACCACAGGAGGCTCTACGAGCAGCGTCACCACCGCTGTGACAGGACATAGAAACTAATTAAAATACAGCTCGTGTGTCAAACTAAAGACCCCTGGGCCAAATGTGGCACGTCACAATGTTTTATGCAAGAGCTACAAAGATGTATTAATGTCTCAGATAAGCTGCTTTAAAACCAGCTACAAACTACATCTCCCATAATGCATGTCGATTATTTTACCCACAAAATGATGGCATCCCACCACTAGGTGGCGGTCCACAGGGTTCACAAGTAGCCAGCAAAATTTGCCATGAAAAATCTTCATTTTGCTGCATTTTTGCCAGCTACTTTTGCTGTGACCCAGTTGTACTGGGAAGTGGGAATTTCCCAGTTAAAAGTAGTAAATTTAAATGGAAATGCCCATCCAGAATTCCTTGTCAGAAAGTGGGACAGTTTAGAATTCAAGATGGCAGCTACTGTCCACAACTCAACAACAGTGAGTAAAACTCTCTTACTTTTAATAATATTTCAGTATTATTTCACATTTAGTCAGTTGTACATGTAGAACTTTTTTAGTGTCTTGGCCAGGTCTCTCTTGTAAAAGAGATCTTTTGATCTCAATGTGATAAACCTGGTTAAATAAAGGC
>JARVJO010000082.1:14043991-14055872 GCA_031762555.1 Cynodonichthys magdalenae
GGCTATGCATACATATATATTTATATATATATATATATATATATTTATAAGCGGACGTGTTAAAACGCTGTTCCTATGCAGGAAATACCATGGAGAGCTCAGTTATTGTTTAACGGTGCTCAGCCATAGCAATGAGACGAGGAATATGACGTTGCATGTTTAGTGTAAGTTAAACACAAAACGTTTAAGGTAATTACAGCTGACCCTTTGAGGACCACCATGATGCTCATGTGGCCCTTGGTGGAAAGGAGTTTGACATCCCTGTTATACAGTTTGCCATAAATATTTAAGATAAAATTGGTGGTGTGCACTAAATATTATTACCTGCTGAGAATCCAAAGAGGAAGACGATGTAGACAAAAATAAATCGCAGGATGTCACTGAGAATCATCTGCAAAGACAGATAGCCTCAGATCATCGTTCACTGTGATTTCAACCACAGTGGAGGTCAAAGGTCAGTTACCTTCTGTATCATGACACTGTAGATGCCCATGTGTTCGTAACCCCTGGAGTAGTACAGCATGTTCACCCAGCTGAGAGCAAGACACACCACCAAGAAGTCGAGGTACTCCTGCCTCCCCGACAGGTACAGCCCTACTGAGACCAGGAACAGGAAGCCCTGCACAAAACTGTCAACAGCAGGGATGCCACAGGGCTCTGAGTCAGGTCAGTCTGAGAGTGATGACTGTATGATCAAATAAAAAAAAGACTTTGAATGCATCAAGCTCTCAAATGATACAATAAAGTAAAAAACAAATGAATAAATTTAGTAACTTTGGATGCCATGATAAAAAAACTTTATTTTAACCACACTACGTCCTGTTATCTTCTAACTGTGAATGCTGAGTCAGCATTAGCTTTGTTTTTATGTTGTTGATTGTTTTTGTATATTTTATGAATTAAAACACAAAGTTTATTCAGGAGATGGGCGCTATGACTTTTGAGTTTTGTAGCTTTTGAACTTTTAGCAAGTCTCTTGCTACTTTTAGCTTTTAGCTAGCTTTTTACATGTAACTAAGCTTTTGCTTATTTTAGATTATAGCTATTGTTCTGCTATATTTATCTTTTAGCTAGCAGTTTGCTACATTTAGTTTTTAGATAGCTTTAGATACTTTTAGTTAGCCTTTTCATGCTTTTCATTTTTAGCTAGCATTTTGCTACTTTTAGATTTTAGCTACTATTTTTACTTTTAGCTACACTTTTGCTTATTTTAAATTATACCTATTGCTCTGCTACTTTGCTACATTTAATTTTTAGGTAGCGATTAGATACATTTAGCTAGTCTTTTGCTATTTTTAGTTTACAGCTAGCATTTTTCAACTTTTAGCTTTTATCTAGAATTTTTTTTACAGAAAATGCCTTTTTTCTTGTTTATATTTAAGATATTTGTTTTATCAAAAAGCAAATACAAAATATATTTAATAGGTAGTAAGTAATTTTGTACCTTTTGTTTAGCAGCAGTGATGATGAAAAATATTTCAGCGTTTTTGAAGTCTTAGACATTCTGACAACAAATTAGACCATGCTTGAGCAAAATAAAATCTTTATACTTACAAGAGAATCTCATAGTATCCATCAACCAGCAGCGTTTTCATCTTTGGCCGTTTCCTCTTCATGTCTACAAACTGTATTAAGACACGTTTTAATGAATTCTATCATTACAGCAACATTTCCACAAGTGATGATATGAAGATCTGAGGTAACATTTGTCCACATACCCCAATAAAAAAGAAATATAAGTTTGCTAAAGTTGTCAGCATCTGGCCTGAAACATACAGGAAATCCTCAATGGAGTTTTCAATGACAAACGGTGGCTGTGGACACACAAAGGAGACATGAGGACAGGTCTGTCTCACATACAGATCTGTCAGTCAGTGTGTGGAAACCACCTTACCACCCTGTTCTTCTTATTATAAGATACAAGAGTGAAGATGATCAGGTACAGAAGGTAAACCAGGAAGTTGAGGAGGAACATTCGACCTGCAAACCTCTTCCACTTGTCCTCCAGCAGTCGGCTCAGCAGCTCCGTCTCCAGCATCTTGTGACGATTCTAAGAGAGAAGACGGGAAGTTTGAGTCAAAGACAGAAGCTCCAGCCTCTCCAACCAGACCCATGACGGCGGTGAAGCTCACAGGAATGTCACTGCCGTAGATCAGAATCTCCAAAACAGAGTTTTCCTCGTAAGAGTCGACCGAGGCCAGGTCATACAGGGAGCAGTGGACGGGTCCGTACACCCACTCTGTGAATTTACGAGACAGATGCTTGGTGTGACTCTCCTGGAATTCCCTTCTCAAGATGTACGAGAAGAGCTGTGGAAACAGATGAAAGAAAAACTGTTCAACTGATTCCTTAAAACCCCATCTCTCTTCTATAAACCTTGCAGACCCTTTTACAACAACCTGTGGTATTTCACCTCAGTCTTGCCGGTCTTTGCAGCCAGCTTGAGAGGAGTCAGTCCTTTGTGGTTCTCGATATCCTCCAGCTTCAGCTTGGGGTGCAGTCTGTTGGTGATCTTGAGGATCTGGTCGTATATGGCAGTTATAAATGTTGTGTTCTCCTTCGATTTTTTTGTCTTGTCGACCGCCACCATCACCAGGGCGTGCAGCACCGTGTTGCCCTGAGAGTCCACCAGCTTGGGGTCTGCCTGCTGGTACTCGTTCACCATCAGGTACTCCACGATGTCAGGCTGGTTTGTGCAGGCTGCCAGAGACAGGGGCATCTCGCCTGCAGACAAACGGGATTGCATCAGGGACAGTTCTGTCCACAACAGCTTAGAAACAAGCTTATTTAACAGATTTATGATGTAGTACTTGGTGGGGACATTTTGGTTGACTTTTGATAAACCAGCCCTGGATGACAGATGATCAGATTCAGGTGAGTTCTTTTGGAGGTAAGAACTGGTTCAGTAAAGGTACCTTGGTTCAGTTCAGTAGATTTGTTGTTTTTAATCCATTTTGGGCAGTGGTGGACATGGTTCTACTTATTAACTAACAGCTAATAGATGGTTCTCAAGTGATATAACGACAGGAAGCAGCAGGATCCATGTGAAGATTGTGAATGCTTGTGCTGCCTCAGTTTAGCTTGAAGTTTAAAGTTTAGTTTAAAACAACCGCAAGGAGGAAAACACTCACCTGTGCCTTTCTTTTAAACGGAACTTTAAACTGTAACCTAAACTGAGACAGCGCAGGCTTAAACAATCAATCTGCACTTCGTTCCTGCTTTTTCCTGTATGTTGACCAATAGGAGAGAAGCTGCCCCAAGAAGCTCCACCCACCTTTTTGCATTATGAGACAGAAATGCTTAAGGTAAAGTAAAAACAGGAGACAGACATGTAAAAGCAACACACAAAAATAAAAGGATTTGTGGGAAAAAACAGTAAAATAAAAAAAATGTAAGAGACAAAAGCATCCTCAATTAAAAAAGAATTATATTTTTAAAAGCAGAGAAATATAAATTATGTGGTAAAATATGTGACCCATCATATTGAAACAAGATTAGGTCTAAAATTGGTATGTGGAGAAAAACATTTGCTAAAAATTCATATATTTTTTATGTGTCATTTGAATGAACTGTCTGAAATATAATCCTAAAAAATTTTGAAGCATTTTTTGAGTAGTAGCAACAAAAAACCCAATTTTGAGGAAAAACACCCTAACATTTTTAGATTTTCTGTGAGCTAGCAATGTTTTTGTTTCTTTCCAGCTGGTTAATCTCAATATTCAAATACTATTTGAAGTTTCCATTTTATATTGACAATTCCTCATTAAAATTACATAAAATATGATTAGGTCATTTTGACCAAATTTGACTTAATCCTCATTTCAATATGACAGTTCACATATTTAATTTGTTGGAACTAAATGGAAAAAAATAAATATGATGATCAATTAAACTATAAAACATGAGGGAAAGTTCTCCATTTTAAATTAATTGGTGCATTTTAAGAGTGTGTATGTATGTATTTATTTCTAATTTTATTTTTAATTATGTCGGTTTCGGTCCTCTATACATGACCAGAGGAGTATAACAGTCTGCAGTTAGTTCTCAGAATTTGGGGAACTACAATAAAGGACAAAAGAGGAAGTGACAAATATAAATATATTTTTAGGAAACGGGAACAAATTCATAAGAGACCTGACTCAGGACCTACGAGAACTCCACCAGTTTTTTTCATCTAAGTAGAGAATGTCAAGTTTTCTGATAACTCTTCTGATAGAACCTTGTTTTTTGTGTCAAACTGTGTTTTCTTTGGTATATTTCCTGGATTCAACAAAAATAGATTATGTCGTCTGCTGGTAAAAGGCCAAAAGATTCTATTTAAATGTGTTTCTTTGCTTAGTTTTCTGTGATGTGCTGACACAACACTGATCGGTCTCTGGAGTAAGGAGACTTTTAATGAATAAATCAAAGACAGTTTTCCGTAGTAGTTTTTTTTTTTCTTGAGTCACAATATAGAAAAAAAGAATAGAACAAATTAAAGTTTGCTCCTCTGGAAACAGTCAGTCACACCGACAGAGAAAATGAAACAGAAAAAATATTTAATTTTTTTTTTAAATTTGGAAGTGCTTCAAAAGTAGAAGAAATATTAAGATTATGAGAAAGTTCGGCTTTAGTAGTCATAGCAACCATCACCTGAATAAACCAGATGTTTTGATACATTTTGGCTAAAACAGCACAAAAAATGCAGAAGTAGTTATGGTGACCACCTGAGCCAGTGTGAAGGTATGAGTAAACAAATCCAGGATCAGCTGACAGGATGGGTAAAAAACAATAAAAGATGCTGAGTGATGCTGTGCTCACTGTACAGAAATCTGTACACTCTGTCGAGGCAGATATTTACAAGTTCTCCAAAATGTCATTAACCGTCAGTCACTAAAGACTCCAGCATCAAGCTGCTGGCCTAAGAGATAGGTGAGAAGGAAACTTTGTACCTGAATCAACCAACAGAGAGCAGCAGAGTTCTGTTAAAGGTTGATCTATTATATTGAAATGAAGTCATCAACAGACTTGAAGAGGTCGTTTGAACCAGGTGTGATGGAGCAGAGAAACAAAACAAAACTTGAAGGACATTGACCCTCTGAGGACTGGAGTTTGATGAGACTAAAGAGTCCACCCTTGTCTTTGAAGAACAGTCAGTCCTCTCCAAAAACCCCAACACAAACTCACCGAAGTAGAAGTAAGGGCCATCGTGTGGCTGAAAGAACTTCCCGCAGGCTCTGGCGTGAACATCTGCTCCTTTACTGAGCAGCAGCTTCACATAGGATAAACTCCTTCTCTCAATGGCTATATGTAGAGCTGTCTGACCTGCCAGGAGAGACAGAAGGTCAGACTGGTTAACTGTCAATGCTGACTCAGCAATTTATTGTTCAGCTCATTCAAGACATTCTGACTTTTGTTCTTTTGCAACTTTTAGACATTTCAGTCTACAATGTGTTCACATTGAAATAATTTATTAAGATCTTTGCAATTCATTTAAAAACATTTGTTTAACTTGAAATTTGCTGATTTTTATCTTTGTACTTTTAGCTTTTTTTGGTGGGGGGGCAATGAGCCCCCCCACCAAAAAAGGAGGCCCCTGCTTATACAGTATGCGTTGTTTATCCATCCCCACTCACCATAAACCCTGCCCCATACTTTCAGCTTTTTGTTAGCATTTTGCTACGTTTAGTGTTTTTACTTTTAACTTACATTTTTAAGTTAAACCTTTTGCTAGCATTTTGCTACTTTAAATGGTGTTTTGCAACTTTTTTGTTTTTTGCTACTTCACCTTAATTCACTTGGTTTTCATGGTGCCTCTGGCCTAACTAAAATAATTTGCTATGTTTATGATTTAGCTAATGTTTAGCTTTTAACTAGAGTTTTGCTACATTTAGTAAGTGTTAGTGTGACTATACAACCCTGTACACACCAGAGCTTGTCTGATATCAGAAACTAAGCAAGGTCAGGCCTGGTTAGTACTTGGATAGGAGACCACCAGATATAGGAGTTGTGCCCACATTGGAACATTAGCAAGAGAAAACCTCTGAACTATGGAGGACCTAAACTGACATAATTAGAAATAAATGTATAAATGCACCAATTAAATTTAAAAAGGAAAACTTTACCTCATGTTTTATAATTTAATTGACATTCATATTTATTTTTCCAGCTTAGTTCCAATAAATTATATATTTTAGCACATAATTTACATTTTATTGTTTTTAAAATGATATATTTTTTGTTTTTCCTTTTACTTGTACATGCATTTGTGTCTATTAAATTATTATATGTCATTATCCTTTTAATAATTTTTCTCAAGTCTTCTTATTCCCATGTGTTGCTTTTACATTTCTCTGTCTCCTCTTTTTACACTACCTCATGCATTTCTGCCTCATTATGCAATAAAAGTGGGCGGAGCTTCTTGGGTCAGCTCCTCTCCTATTGGTCAACATACAGGAAGAAGCAGGAATCTTGCATATCTGTGCTTGTGCTACTTCAGTTTAGCTTAAAGTTTAAAGTTTAGTTAAAAATAAAGGCACAGGTAAGTGTTTTTCCTCCTTGCTATTGAGATAGAGAAATGTAAACAAGATTGAAAATAAAGACTTGTGAGAGAAATTATAAAAAATAATTAAATATAATCATTTCAGAGATACAAATGCATGTACAAGTAAAAACAACAATTTTTTTTTCAAACGGTAAAATGTAAATTATGTACTAAAATATATAATTTATTGGAATTAAGCTGGAAAAATAAATATGAAGATGAATTAAATTATAAAACATGAGGTAAAGTTCTTTTTTTAATTTAATTGTGCATTTTAAGTGTATTTATTTATTTTCTGGTCTATTTATGTATTTCTGCTTTTATTTCTAATTATGTCATTTTCAGTGCTCCATACTGACCATCATAGGATGATGAAGGATGATTAAGTAAGTTAGTGTTTTGCTACTTTTAATTAGCTTTTTTTTTTTTTTTACTTTTTTACTGCAATTTGCTGCTGTTAGCCTTTTTTCTCTTTTTAGCTTTCAGCTTCTTCAACAAATTTCTTCATCCTTTCATTTCAATTCAGTGAGGGACAATTACAAAATTTCATTCTACATTTTGGTTTGATTTGGAGATTTTAAAACACGTGAACAAAAACATTTTCACTCTTTTACTGAGAGGAATGTTGACCTTTATAGTAGCTGTTGGTAAAAGATGCGTTCACAAACTTCTGGATGTCTCCCAGCCTCTCTGAAATGTTGATGAGCACGTCTACGTTATCGTTCTTGCCGTCTCTGAGGTGCAGCAGAGCTTTCATCAGGGCAGTTTTGCCATAGGATTGATCTACGCGTGGAACAACATATTAGAGGTTAGCACACAGCTGGAGGTCCTGTCGCTCTGCATTCTGGCTGCTCACACACACTTACACAGAGAGTCTGACAGTTTCTTCATGTTCCGATGCAAGTAGTCATAAAGACCATCCAGTTTTCGGACGTCCCTACTGGCCGCAGCTTCAAATAATCGTTCGATGGTAAAAGTCGAGCCATCTCTGTGTTCCGTTGGCTGTTCACCTCGAATCCCTCTAGAAACAAAACGTGTTACATTTAACAGAATTAGTTCAGATTACTGAGGGTCAAGCAGCTTCATGGTCAGCTTTAATTAAACCACGAGTCCTGATGACACACAGCAACCCTGCTAGAGTTTAACAGAAGCAGAAATCAGTTTATCACCGCATGCTGAGGCTCACTTGTCAAATCCGAGATTGAATCGGATTTTGTATTTGGGTTCCTCTATCTCCTCCTGGTAGTCCGTGTCCATGGGAGCCTTGGGGGCCAAACCTCCCTCGTTTGCACCTCTTTGCCGGGACCTCTCCTTCTCTGTTCTGTCGTCGGCCTCCAGGTTGAAGCCTCCGAACATCTCCGACTTGTCCATCTTCTCCAACCTGGAGCATAGTGTGCACATTGTTCATCACAACCAAGTTTTATCTTTGGAAGAGCAGAAAACCCTGACTGAGAATTTTTACTGGACTATTCCAGAACATTCAACTGGTTCTCCTTAAACTCTTTCTTTTATTCTCCTCTTTGACACCATAAGGGAACACCTCATTTTGTTGCACTTGTTACAATGATGATAAAGATATTCTGATTCTACCATGGAGCCACTTCAGAAAAGTTTGTCAAGATCATGGTCCTGCTAGAACCTCCATTCTAGTCTCAAATATCTGGGAGACTCCTAAAAATAAAGGATGCCCTCTATATTTCCCTCCAATCGTCTCTTCTTTATTTCTGAGAAGTTTCCCACAGCATGACGCTGCCACCGCCGTGCTTCACTGGTGTTCTCAGCCTGATAAGAGGAGTTCGGTTTGGGTTTTCATGGCCTAAAAGTCTCATCACCTCACCCTCTTCTTTGGCAAATTACAAACAGTTCAGGATATAACAGTTTAGGATATATATTTTTTACAACCCTAACCTGATCTGTACTTCTACACAATTTTGTCTCTGACCTGTGTGGAGAGCAGATCTGTCAAATAACACTTTACCTTACTTAAGTAGAAATACTGATTATTTATACTTTTTTTTCAGCTGACTTTTTACTATATCATTCTGGCTTGTCATCATTCAAAAAAACAGACAAAAAAAAAAAACAAATTGTCCAAATATTGTACATTGTGGTTGGATGACATATAAAAATATACCACTTTGACACCCTATTGGTTTATACATGATTAATATTAACATTTTAATATAACATTCTATTCATGTTTATAGGTGGGGTTGTGAACTACAGACCCCTGAGCTGAAGCTTTTGTCCTCAATATTTTTTCCTTAACTTTTACTTTTATACTTTTAAAAACAGTACTTTTACTAGTACTTTTACATTTTTACTTGACGTATACTTCGAAACTCCAGTATCTATACGTCTATGTGAGTTCCTTGGTCTTCATGATGCCTCTTGCCTACACTCTCCAGTTTTATTGTTTTAGAACAAGTTTTCAAGTTTGAAGAACAAGTTTTTTTCTTCTTATGTCGTTTCATTAAGCTGGAGTATTTTGTGTTGGTCCAGTGCTTCTAATCAAAGTAAAAATCCTTTGAAATTTCAGACTGTCAGGCAGCAAAGCAGAAAGTGAACAATGTAAAACAATTTCAATGAGATTTGGTTTAAATGAAGTTACTAACTGGAGGGAACTGTGAAAAAGAGCAGCACAGATTATGGCCTCTCGGTGGTCTTTAAGGGGAACATTTCTTCAGACATGTGATGTTTTCTTCCTCCTATGACTAACAAAGCAGTTTATTTAGAAAAGCATTTCCATGGCAGCAAATCAAACAAATCCTTGAACACAAACGTTTTTCTAAAGAAACTAACTCAGCCCAGACAAGATGTAGAAAATTCACCCCAAACTGAATCAGAACGGGTGACTAATGTTCAAACCAGGCGTCTCTGGTGGCATTTTGTTCTGCTTTTCTGAAAAATGGGAAATAAGTCAAAATCATAGGATTCTAAAAACATCCCAAGAGGAACTTACAATTAAGGAGCGTAAAAAGAAACATTTAGTTTTTATTTTAAAACTCGTCTAGTATGCCAAACGGTTCAGCTGAAGATGGAACAAGAATTAAGGCCTGGTTTCACTACCACCATTGTTTGTGGTTTAAGTGTTTTGTGCAAGAACATGTTCTGCAGCCTGTCTGTACTTCCTGCTGTAATATTACTGAACGTATTGATTCATGGGGCGCAGTAATGTGAGCCTACAACAACCACAGGAGGATAATTCACATCTTCTCTGTGTTTTCATTAAAGCTCAAAAATAAAATGGAATAAAAACCAATTTAAATAATAATATTAATAAAAAAATAACACATTTATGAAAACATCAGATTTAATTTTACTGGACTCTAAACAAAACATTTAAGATTTAGGATTTAAGATGATCCATTAAAGTTGATCAGACTCACCAAAAATCAGCCTTCCCTCTATAGTTTTTCTTCTTCAAATATTAAAATCTGATTTCCAATTCCAAACCAAAACAACAGAATCTGAGCGTGTTGTTCTCACAAGATGCTCGCTTCACATGACGCCAAGTGGACAGAAGACAGCCAGACCCGGCTGAAGTGACCCGCCCTCCCTCTGCAGATAAGCTCCTACATAAGTGTGCATTAATGCGCTCCTGAGTGCTTGAAAGGATGCTGGACTGACCCTCCCTGCTCAGAGGAACACAGCAAACATACCACAGCAGGCAGATCATCTGACATGATGGCTGCAGCAAACAGCTGATTAACCTTGAGCTGCAAAAGTTATTCAAGTCCTCAACGGGGAAATAAATAAAATAACTAATTTGAAACTCACCCTCTCAGTGTTTGAAACTGGATAAGCTGTTGAATGAGAGGAAAATCTTTAGTTTTTCAGTCCATGAAGTTGCTGTAGAGCTTCCTGTGTTTCTTATTGCGCCTCTTTGCACTTTCATTTCAGTTTTATGTCCATCTGTGTGTGTTTCTGGTCCTGTGACTCTATGTGGTTATGCACAACTTCACGCGTGTTCTTATGTCAGTTTCTTCTTCGAGGAGCACTTCCTTTTTGTGCCTCACAGTTAAATAGTGCACACCGACATGAGTGGCTCCTCGGTGGTACCACAACGGTTCGAAACCATTACATCACTGAAGACAGAGGCTCAAACTCCTGTCTGCCTGCTGCAGCTTCACTGAAGGGTGGGTCTGATCGGTTATTGTAGCAGAACTGACCGTTAAAGTTGGCTCATTCCTGATAATGTCTTGTACTTGACAAAGTACATGCGTGTATAAAACCTCCAACAGAGAAAGATATGTAGTTGTTTTAACATTTTACTCCAGGGTGAACTCTGGATTTTTGATTTTTTTGCTTGAATTAAAATCAATCTTTGTCTTTCAGAGTCAGAACTTGATAAAAAGGATCTGGTCTTCAGATCTAGCTCCTGGTGTAAAAACACCAAACGATTGTGTGATAAACTAAGTCCTCCTCATGGTTTAACAGCTTGTCGACGGTCTCTTTGCAGCAATCACTCTGACCTGATTGTTTCAGTCTATTAATAATATGCAGATAAAATCTTTTTTTTATTTTTACAGCCTGGTTTCAGTTCTTTGAGGTTTATAGTTTGTTTCTGCTCAGCTCTATGATCTCATCAGGTTTAGATCTGAGTCATTGCATATATATATAAATATATATATATATATATATATTTATTTTTTAATTCATCCCATTGTAGATCAGCTACTGTGTTTGGAATCATTGTCTTGTTTTCACCTGGTGTTTGACTTTAGAATTACTTGGTCTACAGATCATAAGGTTGACTCAGTGACTACAGGTCCTGCGGCTGTAAAACAAGCCCAAACCATCAGCCCTCCTCCTATTGGGGTGACACACTGTGTCCGGTTTTCTCAAAAAAAAGTCACATTTGTTCATCTTTCAGACCCATCAGATTAACGTCCTTCTTGCTGAAGGGAATGGCGAGGGATGGTATTCCAATATTATCCCCTTTAAGTTCTAAACAGCACACATATCAGGCAGGTCTTTCTACAGAAGCAGCCTTACATGATGTTTTGCAAATAGAACACAGCCTGGCACGTGGGCAACATGCACTTGGCTGCTTCCTGGACCTACAGGGAGCATTTGAAAATGTAGTGTGTTCAGTTTCTCTGGAGTAGGGGACAAGGGAGCAAATACAGAATTTAATAATAAGAAACCCATACAAACCAATCAGCTGGGGCCAATTACAGACATTTATTGTCTCTGCAAAAGGCCACGATAAAGGAAGTGAGGTCACTTATACACTTTCTTCCAGGTCTGGCCACTTATAGCTGTAACATTGATGTTCTCTATGAAGCCAAACATGTTGCATAATGATTTGTGTTTTGTATAACAGAACTTGTAACTTGTAAAACAATTTGAAAT
>JARVJO010000082.1:14061171-14080585 GCA_031762555.1 Cynodonichthys magdalenae
CGCAGGACAAGGTGGAGGGTGGACTCCTTCTGGATGTTGTAGTCGGACAGGGTGCGGCCATCTTCAAGCTGTTTGCCAGCAAAGATCAGCCTCTGCTGATCTGGGGGAATGCCTTCCTTGTCCTGGATCTTGGCCTTGACATTTTCAATGGTGTCACTGGGCTCAACCTCAAGGGTGATGGTCTTACCAGTGAGGGTCTTGACAAAGATCTGCATTTTTTTCCTTTGTACCTGTATTGAAAGAGAAAATAAAAATAAAAATTAAAAATGTCATTAGTACATATAAACTTTAAAATATCGATTCATCAGCTTCAAATTAACCCATTTCAAATTATTTAGTACCCATTTTGGCCAAACAAGTATTATTTTACGAGTAAGAAAAGTCTGAATCATTCAGTAATCAACTGAAAGCAACTAAGCAGCCATTTCAGCTCGAGCGCCATTTTGAGATCACATTGACCTCCCTTTGTTCGTCAGTCGTTACCGGTTAATGGCCGACGGGAGATGTGTCGAGTCACTGCTGTATTCAACTGGTAGGCAATACAGCATTCCAATAATCGAAAAAGTACAAACTACCTAGTAAAAAGTCAAACATGGCTCACATAAAACGTAATTATTAGTCCACAAATGATGGGAGTCGACCTCGCTCGACAGTTCAGTTGATTAAATTATACAAATCATAAAACCCTATACGTGCCACAAAATCTTATTACTAAAACTCACGTTTAGTTGGGAATATTCAATTAACAGTTAATATAAACACTTACAAATTTACGGCGCTTCCAGTAACTTCTTACGATTTCAGTCTCTCAACGTTCGCTGAAAGGAATCTGCAATGCGTATAGCGACACTGTCTTATATACTGCTAAGATCGGTTAATATCCGTCCGCATAAAAACGTAGTTCCAAACACCCACACAAAAACAATCAATTTAATTTTAATCGATTGTAAAGGAATTGCATACTTCTAAATGCCACAATTGTACTTAAACTGTACGTGTGTTTTAAAAAACTGAGTAAATCGTGCTTCGTTTTGATGAAACCACTATAATGTCGGCGGCGGAGTGATAATTTCGCTACAATACGGTCTGGCTTTAGAATTTACCAGAACCCGCACAGCAACAGGAACCTTCTCCGGACTTCTGATTGGGTAACACGGTTGTTTGTTTGAACAGCGATTGGTTGCTGAGTTACAGGAAGTAACGCGTGAGGATGACTAAGTTCTTCTTTTCATATAAGGCGTCTGTATTATAGACTTCTTAAATGTTTTTTTTAATCCAGCCTTTAACTAAAAACGACTTGTAACTAACGAATCTCAACTATAATGATTGTTAAGGACTTATTTATCTGTTTTACAACATAAAACAGTGTTTTTATGTGTGTATGTAGACTGAATGACTTTGCACTTTTGGGCTGTCAAACGATCTTGTAGATCTTGCACAGCAAAACCATTAACAAATGAGAATGTCATTGATTCTAGGGTTTCCAGCTATTTTACTTTTTTTTTTACTTTACTTCTTGCCTAACATTTATTTTAGTGAATCAAAACTATAGATATTGTAATTAAATAATAAAATATGCTGACTGAACATACTTAAAGTTGTTATTTATAATCTTACATTTTAAAGCACATTCTCTTAACAGAACTGAATAGTTACCAGAGAAATTTTAACAATGACATTTTAAAATCTTATTTTAAAATTGACCACTGTATCACCACTGAAAATGTGTCTTTAAGTCAGACAAGTTTTTCCACTTCTCTTTATCTTGATGCACTAGACACTAGAAATCAGATATGTTTGATTGGTTTTGTATGATTTCAAATTCTGATCACTTGTGAAAATCTCATATAAATTCCTATACACTGGAGTAACTCGGTTATTTTTATTTGTTTTCATGACATTTTTCAACACGCTTCAATGTGATTACTCATCATAAGCTTCTGAAAAAGAAAGAAGAAACATGGTAAAAATAGAGATGAAACCAGTGCCCATTTTTAGCTCTGACTAAATTAAATCAAGGAGGAGAAGTGGTCTCTATTTTTGTCCCAGATATGACCCAGCCCTGAGAGTCCTAAGATATGTATCTGGGTCACAGTATTTCCCATCCAGCTCCCTGTTATATGAAACCAAACCCGTGATGCACCACGTCAACTCTGTTCAACACGGAGCCGGTTGATCCACATCTAAAGAATGTGTTTGTGCAAGTCTGCTGCTCTCTGCCCTGCTTTAGCTGAGGAAAAATAACTCAATATGTTTCAGGAAAGCAGCTTCTCAAGCAGAAAACGGCTCTTTGAGCTCTAACAGAGCTGATTATCGAAGCTGAAATGATCTATTCAGCAGCAAACAGAATGAGCAGAAACTTAATTGTTACTGCGTCACTTATCAGTGGTGGACTTTGACTGGGTTCATGATGACTGGTACTCTCTGGGCGAGACAACCAGATCCACGTCAACAGGTTTCATAACAAACACGTCACTCAAGTTTCCCCTCCACTTTCTAGAAAGGTACAGAGGCTCCCAGAAAACTTCGATCCAAACATTAATGTAATTTATACTGATGTTTTTATTTTATTTACAGAATGGAGCTTGTGAAACATTCGGGCGGCTGCCACTGTGGGGCTGTTCGATTTGAAGTCTGGAGCTCACCTGACCTCCATGTTTTTCACTGCAAGTGTGTACGACTTTATGACACAAACACCCAGATCTTAAGTGTATTTTCTAAATCCAAAATTGGATAAAAATGTATTTTTGCAAAGGTAAATGATGAATAAAACATGTTCGTTTGTCTCCCCATAGCTGTAGCATTTGCACCAAGAAACAAAACCATCATTTCATTGTCCCAAAAAGTCGCTTTACACTCCTACAGGTAAGAAACTCACCCTGAAAAGTATTGTTTTTTTTACAACTATGACAGATTAACTTTTCAAACCAATTCAAGATGGCTGTCACAGCAAACTGAACTTAAAAATACAAAAATACAGTAATTATAACAAAGTCAATTTTAATGATATTGACTTAAGAGCTGGTGTGGTAGGTGCAGTGACTTTGCACAAGATCTTTGTTTAAAATAACGGCAATAACTATTTCTGTCTGTTAGCAAAATATCCCATAAATCACTGAACAGTTTTAGGTAAAAACACTCACTGAACGCACGTCGACAGCTGAGTGACAGTCGGTCTAAAACAAAAAAATTGGCTAAAATATCACACATTTTACAAGTATTGAGCTAAAATTTGGTGCTGAGAGTCACTGACAAAACAAAAAGGTTAGCAAAACATTTCAAGAACCATTGGGGACTTTTTAATGAAACCTTCAGAAAGTGATGAGTTGTACACAATGAGGTATATTGACTAGAGGCGTCACTTCAGAGGACTGACTGTTGTGGTCTGAGCACGACGCCATATTGGAAGGGGCAGGCTGTCGATGTAAACCATTTATCATGGCTAGCTTTCTGCGTAGAATCACATATAAATATTAGTTATTCATTGGTTGGCTTCTACCTATTAAAAACATCATTCGTTGCAAACATGTGTACCTATATATATGTTGTGACAAGCATTTCTTTCAAATCAAAATACTTGCTTCAATAGAAAGCTGAGTTTCATGGGGGTGGGTTGGCGGTTTGAACTCTCGCTCCGTCCGTCAGTCGTGTTCCTGGGCAAGGCATTTCACCTGCCTTGCCTGGTGGTGGTGGTCAGAGGGCCCGGCAGTGCCCCCAGGACAGCTGTGGCTACAATGTAGCTTAACACTATCAGTATGTGAAGCGCTTGGAGTTGATAAAGTTCTATAAGTTTAGACCATTTTCAATTCATTGATGTGCTGATCTAAATTTAACACGTCACAGTGACCACATTCAGTTGTACCGGCTTGTCCTCACACTGTGGCCAAGAGAAAAGTCATGTGACAGCGCTTCTAGTCAATATACCTCTTTAGGTTTACACTTACAACAGATTCATATATGAAGTCAATCCAATTCAAGATGGCTGCCACAGCTAGTCAACATTAACCATCACAAAAATGTCTACAGCTCAGGCAATAATTCAGATACTGTGCTAAAATTTAGTGAGGTAGACGCTCCCTTACACATTGTTTGAACACGACATCTCAGTATATTGTGTGAGGTTGTTCCTAACAACATTGTCAATGTTAAAACTATGTTGAAACTCTGACGTGAAAGGAATCGGAATGCTAACCTGTTTCTTTTTTCCTTTGTCTCAACAGGGCCTGGACAACCTGACCACATACACCTTTAACACTCACGTGGCTAAACACACCTTCTGTAAAACCTGTGGAGTTCAGAGTTTCTACACTCCACGATCCAACCCCGATGGATACGGTACGACACCCCCCAAATCCCATCAAGTCACTGCTGATGAGACATTTACACCAATCTTATATGCTGTAAATTTGTTATGCATCACAGCTGAGTTGATTCCAATGAATCCTGATGTGTTTACACCAAACTCACTGAACCAGTTTGGTTTCTACTTTCCTGTTGTGAGGGTATTTGGCGTGTTGTGTTAAAACACAAAGCTGGAAACTACCTCTGTTATTACAGTGCTCACAGAACCAGGCTAAAATATGTGGAAGGCAATTTTTATTTTTTAGTTGATAAGATGCAAATCCACAACAGATCTTGTTTCTCTGATTGATTTTGATTGAATTTTTCTCCCTAGGCGTTGCTCCTCACTGTCTGGATCCAGGTTCTGTGCGCAGCGTGACAGTGGAGACGTTTTGCGGGGAAAAGTGGGAGGAAAGCATGAAATCTCACCGGAGCATCAAAGACATGTCTAAACCTGAGGAGGACGTCCAAAAATAACACCAACTGTGATAAAAAACTCTTCTTTAATGAGCATCTCTTTAGAAAAATACACAGTAACAATCTAAAATAGTGTTTTTACAGTGTTCTGACTGGAAACAATAAAGTCATAAAAAGAGAAGACATTACTCATTTTACTAAAGTAACTATATCTGTGTCAGCTTTGTTAAAGTGCCTGTGACATGCATATTCTTCAAATATAAAAAGTCAAAGAAAACATCTTTATATTTAAGAAACTTGGAAAATACATAATTGTATCTATTTTGTCACATAACTGGCATTTTTTTTCCCTAGGCTCAGTCAAAGTGAAACAGGAAGTGACATCAAAGGGGAACTCTAAGAAAGAAAACTCCTTGGTGTTTGTTTTATTGAAACAATATTATATCTTTATCTCTCTCTGATAGACTCAATATAATCTAAAGAAACATCAGATTCTTCTCTACAGTCTGTGTTGTCAGCAGTTGTAGCAACGCCCTGTTCACATGCAGACATTCCCTTTTGACATCACTTCCTGTTACTTCACATGCAAAAACAACTGTTCATCTCAGCAGCATACAAAAAAAAAATAATTATGCAATATGTTATTAATGCTATCTTTCCAAAAATGCATTCATATTAACTGCAATAATTTGATGCCACCGATACTTTAAAAGTGTGCTTATAAATATTCAGAGAGATTTATAAAGTTCGCTGAAAGTTCGTCAAATTGTAAACTTTTAATAAAACTTCAGGCTCATCAGTTCCTGTGGAATCCGTTGGAACGTGTTTATGAACATGTACCGGGAGAATGCGATGTAGAGGTACCGAAACCACAACAGCTGCGAGCGATGCAACATCATGGCATCCTGAGATAGGAAAAAAAAAAAGGAATTAAAGAGAAAACTTAGCATGACAGGAAAATTATAGAAAACTCGACTCCTTTCTTGGTCTCTTGGATTCCTATAAGCAGCGTTCTGTGAAAAACCTCGGTGGAATACCGGATAATTCCTTGAAATGCATCAACAAAGTGTTAAAATGAGCTTCTACAAGTAGACAATGACGTGTCTGCCAGTAAAACTGAACACACTGAGGCTTACTTTGGCTTGTTTGTAGCCCTGTGTGCCAATAACACAGCAGAGATGTGAGGGCAGGAGCCAGCTGAGAGGAAGCTCCAGGAAAGAGATGTATTTCCTGAAAAGGCCAACAGTCACCAGAGACAGCAGCACGCAACCTGAGGGTAAAAACACACGAGCAGTCATCAGAAACGAACAGTTAACTAAGCCGTTCCCACACACTCTGCTAAGGATTTTTTTTTTGATTAAGTACAAAAAAGTACTTTCTTTTCCCAACTGTTTAAAAAAAGTCCCCAATCATATTAAGACCTTTTTCAAAGAAAATGAAAGTAAAAATAAAAGACATGTTGAGGGTTGGACTCAGACTGTTTTTAATCAGACTTTAAAATTAACAAACATTTAAGTTGATGTTTGGAAAACCCTCATACAACCCCCAAATGTTTTAAAATGAAAAAAAACAAACAAAACACAGCAAACATAAACCCAGTACTTTGAAATGAGATAATGTTTGATGGCAGCAATACATCAAATGGCACCTATGCACCCCCATACCATCATAGAGGCTGGCTTTTGTACTGTGTGATGATAACAGGCAGGATGGTCCCTCTCCTCTTTAAATCAGAGGACACAGTGTCTGTGGTTTCCATAAGAAAAAAATCAGAGAAGGTGACGTTGCTGGATGGTGATCTTTGCATGATAGAGCTTTAACCAGCATTTGTGATTGGCATATTGAACTTGTTTACAGACAATGTTTTGTTCCTGAGTCCAGATTCTTGAAATATTCTCATGGTTTTATGAACTGTAGATGATGGGATGTTTAATGTCTTCCAATATTCTCACCTGGTTCCACTATTTTAAGACAGTTTTTCACAGACTGTTGAACCTCTGCTCATCTTTACTTCTGAGATTCAGTCTGACCTGTTATCAATTACCCTAATTAATTGCAAAATGTTCCTCCAGCTGTTTTTTTTGTACCACTTACGTTTACAGCATTTTGTTGCTTCTGTTCCATCGTTTTTAAAATGTGTTGCTGCCATCAAATTCAAAATAACTTCATTAAAAAGTTTAAATTTCTTGGTTTGAACATTTGATGTGTTAACTATGTTCTGTTGTGAATTAAATATGGGTTTATGAGATTTGCACATCATTACATTTTGTCTTTATTGACTCAATTTTTTCAGACTTCAGCTTGTATGAAGCACCTGATCAGTGGCCGATTAAACCTTTTTTGGACAGCAGAGGGCGCCAAAGATTAAAAGAATGACCAAAATGAAGCAATCTTTGCAGCAAAGATCTTTGTAAACACCAACAAGAACTTTTAGAACTTTTTATTTTTGTTTTGTTTATTAAAAAATTGCACAGTGACTGATAGATAGGGGCACCAGTGACCCCTGTGACCCTGAAAGGAAGTAGCAGGTTAAGATAATTGATGGATTTTAAAAAATCAGACTCATCTATAAAAAAAACCCAAAAACATGTTTTGTTTTTGTCAAACCTACCTTTGGGCACTTCTCCTGTGGAGGCCAGATGTCTGTGAAAGAAAAACAAAATCAGAATAACTAATGTATCACTTGGGTTTTACTGTTTAGTACATAAAATACAGCAACTTATCCGTTATCTACTGAGTGGAAGAACTGTTGTAGCTTTCCAAGCATTTCCCTTTACGTACTTGTTGTTGATGAAAACCAAAAGAGCCAAACCCTGAGAAGCAGAGCGGTGTGAAACGAGCACACAGCCCCTATGGGCTCCAGCCTTATGGGAATCACGAGATGTGATTTGTAGAGCTCACATAAACAAATGAGCCTCACAGACCAACAGGAAGCCAAACCAGGAAGAAAATTAAAGACCCAGAATTCCTTGAAGGAATACAAACCTCCTGCCACCTTTCATGTCACAGTTTTAAACTAAGATTATCTTGCTGGTCGAACCGTAAAAATAACTTCATGTGGAATCTCATGCAAAAACCACGAGATGTCACATTTATATCAGTGTTGGGAATGACTCTCAGCTACTACCACATCAAATTTCAGCTGAGTATCTGTAACTTTGACTGAGTTACAGCTGTTTATGTGTTGGCTAATGTCAATTAGCTCTGGCGGCCATCTAGAATTGGACTAATTCCAAAAGTTAGCTAACTGGAGACGTGCATCCAATGAGAAGTTTATGAAAGTCTCATATTACGTCCAATAGATTAGGATATTTTGCTTACGGACAAATACAAGAACTTTGCCGTCAACCACTGAGCATAAAAACAAAACAGCGAGCTGCCAAAGAGCTACTTGAGTATATATTAGGGATGTATACGTCACAGACATTTCTGTTAAACAAGAGCTCTGATTTAGGCCATCAGGGTGGACTCTCCAAACCGGAGCTGTCCCCCTCCCCCTCCCCCTCAGCACTTCAGGGACAGGATTTACGACTGCTTGCTGGGACCAGAGCCCAGTGCCTCTGAGGACTCTGTTTGGATGACCTCTCAGCTATGTAACAGAGCAGTTCTGAAAAACATGCTCCGTGTGTGGAAAAGCTGTTGTTGTGAGTCCAATTTTTCAGCATTTTCCTGGAAAGTGTTTTCCTGTTAAGGAGCAGGCCGGTCTCAGCGTTTCAACCACAGAATCCTCCCGAGGACAGCATCTCCAGGTTGTCAAATTATAAAATGAAACTGATGGAAAAAAACCTTGGAGTCCGGTCCCGTACCTGACAGCTTTATTAATGGCTACGTGATTGGCATGGCCGCTCACTCCTCTTCCATCGAACGTCAGCACCTGAAACAACAAAATATCTCATGACCTGGGTGAGAAGCAAGAACATTTAAAAAAAAATAGTTTTTTTCTCGGTGCATACTTGAACACCAGAGGAAAAAAAATGAGGTCAAAGGGAGAATAGACATCACATAATGGTGCTGCTGTGTTTTTACTGAATTTAATGTCCCAATCTTAATCATTTATAAGTAACTTCTGAACTTTGAATCAAAACTAAGATCAAAGGAATGCCTATCTCCTACTGAATTATTTTTCTTCTTTTAACCAGAAATTTAAACTAAGATTACCTTATGTTGAAATTGCTATTATAGCTGTTTTGGTCAAACCTTGAAAATTATACCCAATCTCATGCAAGGCAAACGATTTATTAACATTTGGAGGAAAAACCACATCAGAGTTTAGCTCATTAACACACTGAGTTATAGCCATTTTTGGCTAAGTTAATTAGATGAGGCGTCCATCTTGAATTACGTTGACTCCAAAGGTTAATCTCAATAAAACATGCCCAGTGGTGCAGGATAGATTTTGCTAACAGACAGACAAGGTTGATGCCAACGGCTAATGCCAAATTACTAAAAAATAAGGCAACAATCAAAGTATGTATTGGTGTCTAGGCTGAGCTGCTACCTCACCAAATTTATATGTTAATATCATAAATGTTTTAAATGAACAAAATTAGCTTAGAGGCAATACACGAGTCAAGACCGTACGAGTTCGTTTACGATGATTTCTGACAAGACTAATATTTAAAAACATGTCTATGGAAATGACAAAAGCCTTACAACACAACCGCTTAAAACTTTAAATTTTTATTTAAAACTGTACTCCTGTCTCGTTCCGCCTCTCGCTTAGCCCACCGTTACAAGCAACAACAAAAAAAAAATCTCCCGATCGGCCCACAATACATTTGATAAAGTGGGCTAAGAAGGATACACTGGATCCCCTTCAAATCGGGGTAAAGGAGGACGCATTTGTGGGCTGCAATTGAAGGAGCCTTCAAATTTGGGCAGCTTTCGATGCATTGCTGTGATGTAATCAGCCTTTAAATTCGACCTTCGAAGGATACAGCCCCTGAATTTAGACACAGCCAACATCTGTGTTAGCGTTAAAGTCATTTTTCTGTTGGCTAAGGCTGGTTAGCCTTGGCGGCCATCTTAAATTTATCAGGTGTAGATGTACAAAACATTCGAGAACTATTATTCTGAAGTTTAAGAAAAGAAACCTGAACTTGTCTTGTTTCGGTGCCATTTCCTGCCTTGATTTCTCTCAACAGATGTTTGTTGCTGTGAGACACAAGTCTCTGGCCTAGTTTTGGATTGGAAATATTTTTGGCAGCTGACAGGATGGGAGGAGATGATGTGTTTGTTTGCCGTCTTTAATAACAACTTTTGGTCGATGTTGGATTATTCCTCCAACATCTACCATAAATACTTTATTTTGTCTTGCTTCTGTGCTTTTCTTGCTGTTTTAGTCTTTGTTGAGATAGGCTCAGAGCAAAAAAAAAAAGAAAGTCGTCTGGTTCTAAATTTGTCACATTCCCATTAGCTAATCGTACGGAACTGCAGTGAAGATGATAAAAATCTGAGTGTAAACAGCAAAACTGGATTAAACCGTTCTGCTGCAGCAGAGGCCATTTCCTCTGGTGGTCAGGAGGCTAAAAATGCAGCATGGGCTGGATGTAAAGAGGGGATTATTACTCCGACCACAGTCAAACTGGGATGATGAACTGGAAGCCAGTATGGTCGACACAAAACAATGAAGTGATTTCTCCCACAGAACGGAAGCTGTGCGTTAATGACAAACAGGAAATGGCAGAAACCCAGAGTGGAACGTACCATGTTGATGGAGTGAGCTGACACGTACTTCACTACTGCAGAGGAGATTAATGAGACGCTCCACTCTGCTGTGGGATCATCTGGAAGGTTTCTGGGGGGCAAAGAAAAGGCTTAGTTTTAACGCATTAGTGCGTTTTTTTTTTTTAAAGATACAAGTTCCTCATCGTGTCTTGTTTGTTAACTCACCAAAACAAAATTATGTCAAAAGTGTGCAATAATGTTTTTCCCTGTATTTGTTTGTTTTCTATCTGTTAGCAAAATATGTCATGAAGCTATTGGTGGACTTTAAGGAAGCTATCAGAAAGTAATCACTGGGTGTTCATTTGCCCTTTTCAGTTCAAGATGGTCGCCACAGACAACTGAATTTTAAAAACACAAAATTTGACATGGTAGTAGCTGAGGGGTCATTCAAGCACAAAGTCTAAGTGTTGCATGAGATTTTTGTTTAATACTTTAGCATTAACGGCTTAAGTTGACTCTGTTTGTTATCAAGATATCTCATAATGAAACTTTCAAAAATAAACAATAACTTTGAAAGTTCAAGACGGCAGCTAATCAACATTGGCCAAGACAAAAATGGCTATACTTCAGTCAATTTATGTTGAGCTGAAATTTGATGTGGTAGTAGGTGAGAGTCATTCACAACATAGTCTGAGTGCAACTTTTTGCAAAATCGTATGAGATGCATTATTTAAAAGCTATAACGCCATCGTTTTTCATCAAAAGATGATTTTAGCCTAAAACTCTTTATAAAAGGCGTTCATTTCTTCAAGAAATGCTAGGTCTTTATTTCCTATAATTTCTCAGTGTAAATTCAAAGCAGTCATAAGAAAGTGAGCTTTTGTTTGGTGCAAATATGAATGGGCACTGGAGAGGTCAAAGGTCAAGAGGCCAGCAGTTTCTCCTACATGTGAGGCTACAGCCTGGAGGCGACACAACAAACATGAATTTCTCTGTTTTTGTTCCAGAGGTGCAAAACTGCTGTATTGATTTCTTTTTCCTCTCAACGCCAAAAAAAAACTCAACAGAACAGACAGAAAAGTAAAGAAGGGAGATGAGCTGAAAGCCAACCAAGACCGAGATCTGAATCTGACTGACAAAGTTCACCAAAAACCCCGAGGCTTGAATCAGAAGTGGAGAGAATCCAGTTATTACTTTTTACTTTCTTATTCCGGAAACCCCAAAGGACCCCTGTAAACCACTCTGAAGTGTTCAAAAACAAAAAAAAGCAGAATACTAGCTAAAAGCTAAAGGAAGCAAAGGGCTAGATACAAGCTAAAAGTAACAAAATGCTTCCAAAGGCTAAAAGTAGTAAAAGGCAAGCATAACAATGGAAATGAAATCTGAAACCCAAAAGTAGCAGAAGGCTAGGTAATAGCTAAAACTAGCAAAGGCTGGCTAAATAACTAAAACTAGCTGAACAATAGCTAAAAGTATCATAAAAGTGTCTAAAAGCTAAAAGTAACCGAAGTAATAAAAAGCAAGCTTTGAGCAAAAATAGCAAAAACCTAGCTAAAAGCTACAAAATGCTATTTAAAAGCAGAACACAACAAAGGGCTATAGTGAAAAGTCTGAAGTAGCAAATGGCTAGCAGAAACTTTAAAGTAGATTACCTAACAGCTTAACAGATAAACAAAGTTACAAATAAAAACAGGAAAACAAGAATGTGAATGCTGACTCAGCATTAACACAACTAAAAAGATAGCCGTAGAGATCATGACCATGTATAAATACAAATGAGTGCACAAAGTGTAGGTGCAGCATTGTGTCAGCAGCTGCCTCTACCTTTTGTTGCTAACAATGAGGCAGCGTGTTGGGGGTGGGGTGGGGTTGGGGGTGATGGATTAGAACAAATCTATTGGCTGCTGGTGATGTGAGGGTCAGGCTTTGAGATGATGAGGGGAGATTGGAGGAGGAAACAGGGTTCAGGCATAGTTTAAAACTGAGTGAATGCACAGCTCTGGCTCTGTGATGTCAGTGACCTACATAAAACACAGCCCAAGTCTGTGTGTGTGTCTGTTTGTGTGTGTAGTGCATGGGTGAAAATCTGAAACCACATTAATACAAATCAATAATCAATAAGCTGCATCACTTAACAAAAATGTCTGAATTTGTGGCCCTAATTTACAAGCTCTGTAAATGAAAGCTATTAGACATACAGTACAGATGATGTCACTCTTAGAGTATGTGATGTGAATGACTCAGCTACTATCACACCAACGTTTAGCACAGTATCTGTAAAACTGATGGCGTTATGGCCATTGTTGTGATTTATAATGCCAGTTGGCTGTGGCAGCCATGTTGAATTGGGTTGACTTCAAAAGTTGTAGAGGTACAGTATGTGTGAAGATTATTTTTGCAAGTTTTTTTTTTATTTCCAGTGATCTGTAGATATTTCGGTAACAGACACAAGTTTGGATTTCTATCCTTATAAGGACCATGTTTTAGCTTCCATTCATTTTCGCAGTCTAACCCTGAACCCTTATCTTAAACCCAATCACACCACTACTCCTAATCACTAACCCAAAACTGGCATTCCACAGTATTAAGACCAGGCTTTGGTTCCCAAAAGGACTACTGGTCCTGACAAGGTAGGTGTTTATACCAGGGAAGGTCTTAAAACAGGTAAGATAAACCAGGTACACACACAAGAGCACACCCAGAGGCAATCCATCTTTGCTTTTCTGCAGCAAGCTAACTAGAACTATATACAAAATTAGCAAAAGTACATGAATCATTTCATGAAATACTTTAAAATATCCAAGTTTAAAGTATTTTTTTCCACAAGTTATTTCTTATTTACACTTTGCCTCACATCTCAGCACTGACCTGCATGAAAAAGGCAGAAAAGAAAAACGAAAAATGAACGAGACACCTGACCTTTCTCAGGCAGGATGTAGGCTGAGTGTTAGCTTCGCCATGGCAACAGAGCAAAACGTCCTAAAGTAACCTCCCCAGATCCTCTTTGAAGCTTTGCATGCGGATGTCTAATTGCTTGCAGGCATCTGTATGCATTTGTTGAACTTTGGCCCAGTAAAAGGATTGTGTGTGCGTATATGTGTGTGTGTCGGAAAGGACTTGTTTAGTCTGGTCACATGGACCGCAGGCCTGTGAAACTGCCAGACTTCTGTCCACAGGGTCAGATAATGTGTCCTGCTGGGAGCGGCCGAGATGCCGCTACGAGCTGACAGCACGCCCACAATGAGCCACTGTAACGAGGCAGCTGCAGCTGGGGTTGCTATGGCAACTGACACATGTTGCGTCATTATTTACAGCCACTTGTGGCTGCAGGTTTTTTTCTTTAAAACCATAGTTCACACAGGCTGAAGTAAGTAATGGGATAACAAGCTTGGGAGTAAATGGTGTTGTTTTTGAAAGGAAGTTGTCTAGAAAAACAGGAGCGTACTAATGGAACAAAACACCACTCGGTTACTGGGTTGAAGGATAAAATAGGAAAACCAACAATCTGGATATTCGAGGGCTGGTGTGTGCTGCTGACAAATGTAGAGCACAAACACCAGAACATATCCACACAGTATAACTCAGTTATTGCTAGATTTTTTTAATGACTAATTAATGTATAATTAAATAACATATGGATCACTGTGTTTACGTGCAGAACCAAACCAAAAAGCTTGTGAGAAGATTTTTGTGAGAATCAGAAGCAGCAAACAGTAAAAGTCAGACAGGTCTGAAGTTGAGCGAAGCTTCGGTTCAGTCTGAAAAGATAGAGCGGTGTGCAGTGAGCAGCTATAATCAAGTCCAGCGGGCAGACAGAGGTCAGGCTTGAGCACGAAGAGAAGCAGCAGAGCGTGCTCAGATTGAATTTGAACACAGAGGGCCCCACCAGGCGCTGGGGGCCCCTGACACTGTGAACACAGCTGTCCTACGGGGTGAGCATTAAACTCCTATTTTAAAAAGAGAAGTCACGTTTTATTCCTGTCACCTTGGGAAAGGACTGGTTTGTTGGCATAAACTGTAACAACACTGCCCTGATCTTCAACACGATGAAGAGCAGAAACTAATGATGGCGTTAATGCTGACTTTTTATAGTTCAGCTCCGTCTGCTGTTTGCATAACAAACAGTTATCAGGTCGGCCGCCAACTTCAAGGTAAATATTTTGATGTAAAACCTTTCAGGTTTTCCCTTCTTTCACAGAGTCAAATTCAAAAAGGTCAACTCTTCAGGCCAGCGGCTCATTTTCACCTCAGCATTACTTGTTGGGACTCTGCCTTTGGCTAAAAATATCTTCTGTGTGTGTTAGATTAGACTTATCATAGGTAAGATGATACATGTTTAGACTAATATCCCAAACCTTTTGCGCACATTTTTTTAGATTCTCTTCACAAATAACAGCGTGAGTAATAAAATATATGGGATTTACGATGAAATAAAATTGTGGAAATAGTGATCTGAGTTTCTTTTTATTAAATGTCTACCCATCTATCTATCCACCCATCTCTATAACCAGAAAACAGGACATCATGCAATTGTCATCGTCTGTGTTAGCCTGTTAGCAAAATATTTCATGAACCACTGAATGGATTTTCACGAAACTCTCTGTGAACACTGGATCTATTTCTACAACTACATAACTAATGAAGTTTTGCAGCACTACAAACTGCAGCCTGTGATGGGTAGATCTATCTACCAATAGATGGGTAGATGGATGGATGGATGGATGGATGAAGTATGGATAGATGGATGGATGGATAGATAGTCTGTTCCATAATTAAATAGAAATGTGTCTTTAACATGACAAAAATAATATATAATAATTTAAAAACATTCCCTAAATGCATTCACACATAACTAGCAAATGAGGTGCAGTCTATTTTGTGTTATTTAAAACATTTACTGCAGAGAGAATAATGAATTACTTATAAATGTTTTTCCGTGCCAGTATCGAACTCCGTGGCGAGTAAAAAGTGATTTCAATAGAGTTCAAAATCTGTTTTAGTCATAAGTGAACCACACATGTAGGATTTACAGCAGGACAGCTTGACTTTTTTTCCCTTGCTACTAAAATACAACAACAAAAAAGCAAATTATAAAAAAATGAAATTGCCACAAGAAGTTAACTACTTCAAATTAGACTGAATGCTGTCATTTTTTCTGTCATTGCTGGTAATAAAAACGGGGGTGTACTTGAACAGGATCGGTTGGTTCTAATGCCAGAGTGTGGCCGTCCATGTTCAGGCACCAAACGAGAAAAACAGTTCAGACTGACCTACATTAGCAGTGTGTGTTGCCACAAAGTATCCCACAGTTCTTGGCAGTTGCCATCAGCAGACATGGACATGGGGAGGAAGAGGAGGGGTAAAATGTAGGGGTGTGGGTGTGTGTGTGTGTGTGTGTGTGTGTGTGTGTGTGTGTGTGTGGGGGGGGGGGGTGGGTGCTTCTCAAAGTGCTGATTAAGGTGTGTGTTTCAGGCAAACAACAGAAAACAAAGAAAGGGAAAGTGGGCTTCACTCCAGTTCAGCAGAAGTGCAGACAGATCTGAGAGCAAAGTTCAGCTGTATTCTGTGTGCACAAGACGATAAAAGTGTGGAGTCTGCGCACGTGTGTTTAAGTTCACATGCACACACACACACATGCAACAGTGTCTGGGGCAGACAGTCTGGGCACGCTGCCAGCTTATTACTGCGAGGTCCAGGTTAGTGTCAGAGTTCACGCAGCTCTCCTGGTGAGCCAACATGTAGAGACTCACACCCAGGAAGCTCCCCGCTTCTTCAAAACACAAGACATTTTCAGATGACGGAAGAAACGTTTGATCCACTGAAGGGAGAGGGGAAAAAAACCAAACTTTTTTTTACCTCTTCCATCTGTTCTCGTATGCCTTCTATTTGCAAGTTAAAGCATGAATGTAATAAGATTTTCTTCCCACTTGTGGACATGATACCTGTTTTAATGTGTCATTCCTAATTTGCCTAAAACAACTTCAAGGTGTGTCTGCAGCCAGTTTGGATCACCTGTTGAACAAAGAAACGTTGGCAACAACAAATACTACAACTACACAACATTTTAAATGTAATTTTTTTGTTAAGTCACTGTAGGTTAACTGGAGAAAGATGGACAAATAATTATTCATATAAAATGATTTTAAGACTTTTATCACCTATAACACACATGATTTACTTCCTTTACGATTCAGAGAAAATACACGTGGCTAGGATAGATCAGGTCTGGTTTGGGGGTGAAATGAAAGGATGTGATTTGTAATGAGGTCTTTGTTTTTTTTGACAGACACTGGGCTCTGAGAAGAAACCAAAGGACTGAGCTAAAGAAAACAAACATTTTAGCTTTAAGGGCTTTTAGCTTTAAGCAAGAAAGGTATGTTGTTTTTGTGGTTGTTGGTTTGTTCTTGGTTTATATTTGATAGTGTTTTTCTAGTTTTGTTTTACCTTGTGGTAGATTTCCCAGCATCTCCTTGAGTCATCAACTATTCTTGCCCACATTTAACCTCTCACACCTGCTCCTCATGTTCACGAGTCTCAGTAATAATAATAATAATAATAATGCATTTTTAGCACCTTTTAAGACACCCAATGATACTTCACAACATTAAAACCAATACGGAGTTACAATTAAAATAAAGCATATTAAAATAAAAAACTAATAGAGGTGGCTAAGAAATTAGAGTGAGAAGTGAACCTGAACAGATGAGTCCTGAGTTGTGATTTGAAGGTTGAAAGAGATTCAATATTATGGACGTCTGGGTGTCAGTGTCCTTCCCCCCACCCTCCTAAAACTCTTACTTCTCTTCCACTCATCAGTCTGTCATATGATTTGTTTAGTGTAAATGTTTGAATTCTTCCCGCCAATTGCTTCACCAAAAAGCTGATCAAAAGCTGTTTTTTTATTTGGTGCATCTGGTTCTGTCTGCATCTTTGGGTCATTTTTACATACTTCTCAAGACGTTGCTGATGTGGTCCTGAGACGTTTTCTTTTCCTGCATGGATATTTTATATTCAGAAAGAAGCAAAGAGAAACACCAACACAACAGCAGCACGGCTTGGCGTAGTGGATGTTCATTTTTAGTTGATGATACAGCTGAAGGAGGAAGATCTGGTATTTCTGTTGATCTCCAAGAGGAAGTGCTAATTTGGACATTTGGAAACCATGAGGTTTTTTTCTTATTATTTTTGTAAGATTTATTTTACTATATTTCAAAGTTAGACGGGAAGAATTGTAAAGACGGCTGAGCCTTAGCCAGCTGCTGCTCAGCTGAAGTGAAATGAGAGCAGTGGAGTTCACCTGCTTTCCTGCATAGACACGCCCACAAAGTTCTTACTTATCAATCAACACTTGGTGCATACTCCTGGGAGAAGAACATTCTGCCAGGGGCACAGAACGAGTTCTGTCAATGCCCGCTACATCAGCAGAGCGTAATCTTTGTCACACAGCTACTACAAAGAGTGACTTGTAAAGTAGAACACAGCCTTTACGTGCTGCATATCGGACATGTGGGTTGTAAAAAAAAAAAAGACAAAAGCAAAAAGCCAACAGAAGAAAAATCAAAGACACTAGTGTGTTTTAAAAGTTACAGACTATTGCACATATGTTACAAACAGATGCTTACTTGTGGTTGATTATGGTGACTCTGGAGGATGGGATTCCCAACACGGCACAGCTGCTCAGAAGTTCTTGTCTTCTCTGAGCTCCTTGGTTGTAGTAGTTTCCTGCACAATAGTTAAAGAAAAGATATAGCTACAACCAATTACACTGAAATGAAAACACATGCGTCTTCTCTGAAAATTTTACTCCAATTTTAATGATAAAAATCATTAAGTAATGTTTATCAGTAGTATTTGGTTGCATCTAGTTTAAATGTATCATTACTGACATGTTATTTATGACCCCCACGCGGATGTTACCCCTATGCAGTGCCTAGTTATATAATATTTTGCAGTTTTTGCTTTCTAAGGGTTTCATTTCTACTTTAATGTGATCATAAAGTAGCAACATATTTTGTTAACAGGGAAGGGGGGCTTTTTAATCCATAGCTTTTAAGATTACATTATTTTATTTTGTTCATGCATATGTTGAATATTATTTACATAAGTCTTGCTTATATGGTAGAATTTTGATTAAACGGAAGGGATTCATCTTTTTTGTACACTACTTGAAGCTAAAACTAACATGAGACAGAATCCAGCACGTGCACGACGACATTTTTCCATAGTTTTACACACTGTGCCGTTGTTGTGTACAACGACAGAAATGTCCTGTCACCATACCTTCCGATAAACACAGCAAATGCACTGTGGCGTTGGTTTCAACCAGCCGTATTATGGTTGGCGCGAAGAACATACATTCATCATCCGGGTGCGCAGTCACAACCAGAGCCCTGACGTATGTCTCTCCGTCTGATGAAATATTCATCACATGTTTTAGCAACATCACCGAACTGCGCCAGTGTTGGTAATAAATCCATTTTATCCAAGCCAAATAGGCTAAAACTACGAAGATAACTAAGTAAAGGGACATTATTTTGACCGTCACCGTAACCATTCCGTGTAAGGACAAGAGTCGGACGTGTTAACGGTTCCGGGTGCTCAAAAGTAAGTTTTGCTTCTTATATAAAAATAAAAAACACCCAACATTCTTAATTTTAAAATTTTTGCCCATATTATTTACTAAAAAATGTTTTTGTCACTTGATTAGTCACTTTACCCCGCATTCACTTAAACCTAATCTACTTTTCAAGAAAATGATTAATGTAAAAAAGAAAATGATTGATGTAAAAAACGTATGTATGATTAAGTAAAAAACGTCTTAAATTTTATAATTAGAAACACGATTAAAACGGGTAAAAAATTAAGTAAAACGAATGTATCTCGTTAATTTAAAAAGTGAACATTATTAGCGTTGAGGGAAAGGTTTAGACGTTACGCTGCATTTTCCTGGCCGATATATAAAAACAATATTACCTTTAAAAATAAAAAA
>JARVJO010000082.1:14087369-14098062 GCA_031762555.1 Cynodonichthys magdalenae
AGATGATGGTGCAAAGAAGGATTTTACATAAAATCAAGAACATTGTGGACAACCCTGACCATCCTCTTCATCAGACTTGGAAAAACAGAGTGACTTCAGTCGGAGGCTTCTTCAGTTTTGTTGTAATACAGACGCTACAGAAGATCTTTCCTGCTCACATCTACAATAACTGTATAGTTAAATCAGTTACAACAACACCTGATTTCCCTCTGGGGTCAATAAAATATTTTTGAATTGAATTGAATTTTAAAATGTTCCCTGAAATTGGATGTGCCTGCTCAGGTGTTTTTGGTTGTCACGTTGTGATAATCTTTAGGTTTATGTGTTACTTGAAATGTTTTATCGTTGATCAGAAGGTTTTAATCGGTGTGCAATAACAAGATTTTTACTTTGTCAAGTGTTTCCAGAGATTGTTGATGTGTAAACAGGTTATTGCAGTGTTGGTTTAAAACAAGCAGACAAACAAACAAACCAACTGAGAAGTTTATTTTGGGTCCTGGCTTTTATTAGATCAAGTACAGCTTTAAGATTACAACTAATTACCAGGTGGGGTTCAAGGTTGTTTGTGTGTGTGTGTGTGCATGTGTGTGTGTGGGTGTGTGTGTGTGGGTGTGTGTGTGTGTGTGTGTGTGTCCATTAAACAACACACAGTGACTTCAGTTTGACATCGCTCAGGGCTAAAACATGTATGATATGATCCTTAATGGCAAAAAAAAAGGCTCTCAAAAAACAAAGTTAGTTTGACTAAAACTGAAATATGTTTGCATTAAATGAGCACAATGTGTTTGTTTGTTAAAGGACAGATTCTTATTGGTTGATAGTTGAACAAAATGTTTCTTTTGTCAAATTTAATCACGTCAGTCTTTTTCGATTTGATTCCATTCATTCAACAAGACTGACACAAGGAACACAAAGTACAGCTTCATATGATAAAATGAGTGTTTGCTTCACTGGAGCACAAAAGTCTGAGAATACCTAATAAAACATTTATCAAGGAAGATGAATTTGACCAACTTAATAAAAATAAATAAAACTTGGCTCCAGTAAAATGAATGTTGATCCAGCTCAGATCTAATGGCTTTCATCAATAAAAAATGGCAAGTAATTATAATAATAATATAATAAACATTTTGTGTGTACTTTTTGTTTGGTAATTTTCTACCTTTTTTTTTCTATAGTTTGCAGACCTGAGCAAGCCATAAACCAAATATCCCTCTTTCTTAACATTTCTGACTCTAATCTGATTGATTTGTAACAGTTTTTTTGTGCTCCCCTCGTTTTCAGGATTTCTCCATCCCAGACTACCGTGCACACATGCAGGATCCACAGGGTCGAAGAAGACCTTCCTTACTGTCAGAGTTCCACCCTGGAACTGAAAGGTATGGTTTTATTTTATTGGTATTAGTTTGTTGTTGTAGAGGAGTTTATCCTCTTGCATTCATTAGCTACTGATACATTTCCTGTCTGTTTTTAATTTTTCCTTCAGGCCTCCAGAGAGACGTCATGGTTACGAACAGCAGTTTCACTCCTTGGCAGCTCAGGCAGAGCACGACGCCATGGAGGTTAAACGCCCCCGCATGGAGACTGTAGCTGAAGGCCACATCAGCCGCACCTCTTCCTCTGCTGGGGGTATGGTCCTGCCCATGCCTCACTCTGTACAGGACAGTTTAAGAGCCACTATGGAGGGCAAAAAGGTGGGATTCACATTGTTTGCACGAAATGTTAATGCCTTTACATCAACCTAAACTCAACCATTGGGGTGTTAGTGTGTTTATCAGCTTTGAAGTAAAAAAAATATGTGACCACTTGAAAACTTGTATTTATGTCCAGATTCATGCCTTCGTTTTTTCAAGCCTAATATTTCACCTCTTCTTTTTACTTCAGGAGTCTCAGTTTACTGTCAAAGGGGAGTCCTCGTCTTCAGGAGGCCCTTCACTATCCATGGGGGACGACCAGGACGCCTCGCCTTCCAAACTCTCCAAGGAGGAGCTGATCCAGAGTATGGACCGAGTGGACCGGGAGATCGCTAAAGTAGAGCAGCAGATTTCAAAGCTAAAGAAGAAGCAGGTGAGAACTAATTACTACCACTAACTATGCCAAGCCTGTATGTGGTGCAGAAACCACGCTGTCAAAATACATAAAAACTGAGCTCTACGTGGTATTTCAAGCGTAGAAATAGTGTTTTATCACATCCTTTTATAAACACTGAAAAGTACTACATGTTCGACTGACTAAATGTAAAATAAATACAGAAATACTAATAAAATTAAAAGAATTTTACTCATTGTTGAGTTGTAGTGAGTAGCTGCTATTTGAATTCTGAATTGAGGTAGTCAGAGTTCTCCCACTTTTTAACAGCAAATTCCCACTGTAGGGCTGTTTCAGTTTAAATTTATGACTTGTAAATGGGAATTTTCCACTTCCCAGCACAACTGGACTGCAGCAAAAATAGCTGGTGAAAATGCAAAATGTAGATTTTACATTTTCTCTGGCTACTTTTGAACCCTGTATACCCCAAACTAGTTGTGTGATGCTGTAACCAACATGCATTGTGGGAGATTAAAGGGGCAATATCATGTAAAATCAACTTCTTTGAGTTTTATATCATGTTATAATGTTATTCTCTCATCAAAACATGTCCAGAGTCTTGCTTTGACTCATTCATGCATGTTTGAGTGTCCTGAGGCAGCCAGGCAGGAGAGCAAAAACCATCGGTTGGGTCTAGAACTGCCTATTGGTAACATCTCCTCCTCTGTGGCTGTGACTCAGAACAGAGCTTCCTCATCACAGAGCACCCCCCCGCCCCGCCCCGCCCCGCCCCGCCCCGCCCCGCTACTCCTGCAGTTTTATCGGCAGCAACAACTAGCAAACACCCGGTGAAAACCGTGTCTGATGAGCTCCTAATACTACTTCTCAGTCCAGTCAATTTAGATTAATGTTAATGTTAATCTAAATAATATTAAATAAACAATATAGAATCTGTATAAATGTTTATTCCTTTTTAAAATTTGAAATAAAGAAGTGAAGCAGTGATAGAGGTCAGCCAGGCTCGGGTTGGATGCATTAAAAAAAACAAAACAGGAAGTTTGGGTTTCCTTTGAGATATGTGGTGACTCGTTCGTTTGTTTGTTGTGATAGGATTTGGACTTTGTAACAAATCTTTTTAAAGCGTTTTGACTTGACTCTGTTGCTGATGATTGCGTAAATGCTCAATATTTTTCATTACAGATTTAATCTGTTTGCAAAAATTGTCAAATTACAAGACTTTTTAACCTGCAGTAAATAATGAAAATTAATTTCTGAGTATAATTTACAGTCAGTTCAAGTTTGTGAATTGATCCGATATGTGGTGGCTGCTGTTTGTGCACATCAGGCATCTATAGAACTTGTATAGACCTGTATAATTTGGTTATAAAGATGTACATTTTATTGCCCTTGCAATGTGTCAGATAGGTTTTTTTTAGCTGTTATGCCAGTAACCTGTCATATAAAAAGTAACAAAATAAACACAATTCTGCATTTTTTTTAATTACATGTTTTGCTGATAAACAGATAAAATCCTTTTTAAAGGGGCTTATTACAATTCTGATAAGACCTAATATTAAGCTTTATTTTTTAAGACAGTTTTTGTAAACAGTTCATAGTTCTGCTTCAAACTTTCTGGGGAAAAAGTAATTTCTTAATGATTTCCTTATCATATATATTAGGGGTGAGTAAAAATATTAATTCATCAATGCATTGCAATATATATTTTCGATTCAGAAAATCCTCTAATTTAATTAGATTTCCTGGCTAGTTTGTCATGTTTTTATGTTTGCACTCCATGTTTTAAACAAGGATTATTGTGCTACTGCTTTATTTTCAGATATTTTATTTCTCAAAAATGTTAAAGTATAACATTTCTGTTTATATGGGCAAGAAAATAGTCATGTAAAAATTATTCACAGGGACTCTAATGAATTATTTGTCTTCTTATCATTATAAAGTTAAAATCAAAGCATTGAAAGAAATATTGAATCAAAATCTAATTGAATTGTGAGGTTGTTAACAATACTATACCCCAATATTATTAATAATAAAAAACTACATTGTAGATTTCCAGGTCCCTTTTTCTTTTTTTATGAAATGATTTGATGTTTTTTAATTTTGAGAACGCTGCTGTCCTTTTTTGAACTCGGCCTCACTGGATTGTAATGTTTGAACTGATACAGATTCTATCTTCCTTCATTCTTCCAGAATTTATTTCAGAGATTTGTTTGTTTGCAGTATTTCAGGAACTCACAGCTTTATTTCTGCACATCAGTAGTTTGTATTTAGTGGATTCACCTTGCGTGCAAAGCTCCAGCTAACCGTCATCTGATATGTTAGTTTGCCTTCATCTGTGCCCCTGTGGCCCCTGTGGCAGAAACATTCAGGGTATAGTCAGATAAAACCAGCACGGCCCTCAGAGATCCTGGGACTGGGGTCAAAACAGATCTGTGTTTATTATCGGTTTTACAAAGTAAAACCAAATACAGAAAAAATCTGAAAATGTTTGTTTTATTTCTTGTCAGAATTTTTGTAATATGTTGATGTCATCTTTAGCAACAACTGGAGGAGGAAGCGGCAAAGCCAGTGGAGCCAGAGAAGCCTGTGACCCCTCCCCCAGTGGAGCACAAGCACCGCAGCATAGTTCAGATAATCTACGATGAAAACAGGGTAAGTTGTTTACAGCACAACCACAATTTATCTTTTTTTTTTTTATTCTTTGCGGAAATGCTGAAGCCGATTCGTCTGTCGAACAGCATCAAAAAAAGAGAACGCTCGTTTCCCCGTGAACAGATAACCATGACGACCAGTCGAGCAGCAAACGTCTACTTAAATGAAGCTCTTCCTTTCTGTTAACGGATTCATTTGGAGTTTAGTTTCACCCCGCTGTTCCTGCTTCTTTACCCCGGCTGAGTTCACGTCAGACCGAAGCAAGCTGAAGAGTTTCTCCTGTAGCTGTCTGCCTCATTTGTATCTGCGTGCACTGAAATGCACCTCGCACCCTCCTCTCACTGCTGAGGGGTGGGGAGGTGGGGTCACTGGAGTTCATCGCTGTCAGACACTGTTGTGGTAAGAGAGAGTGCTGAGACACACACTCCTTCCCAGTCAACCATTAACCCTTAAGAATGTAAAGCTGCTCGGGCTTCAGTCTGGCAGCTGTGCCTGTTTGTCTCCGTCTCTTGATGAGGGTCTGTGAAATTACACAGCGACTCATTATGTTCCTAATGATCTCGTCTGAGCTCAAAGTCTCTGCTGATCCAGGAAAAAGTCTCCTGCCAGACCCAGTAATTATTTCTTTTTATTTTTTTGTATCCCGTGTTGCTCTTTTTTGCGACCGTTCTCTTTATGAAAGGTTAAAGCTAATAATCTAAGAGCAAATTAAAAACATTGAAGGTTTTTATAAAGCACCAATTTAAATTATTTTTTAGTTTGTTGTCATCACCCACCGCTGAAGCAAAAGTTGAGTGTTTTGTTCGCAAAATATCTCATGAACCACTGGACATATTTTAATGAAAGTCATTTTTGCTGATACTGACCTGAAATGTAATGTAGTAGCTGAGAGTCATTCGGTTCTTAACAACATTAGGCAAGATCTTTGCCATTACCCACTGAAATCAACTGTTTCGGTTGGCAAAATCTGCTATAAAACACAAAATGTATTGGTCGGCGCGGTGTTCCAAATGTTGTTTAAGCTATTTAAACTGGGATGCCGATGTACGTAAAATACAAATAACAGAATAATGAGCCAATATCCCACCCAGCTCAGTCCTCGTCCCCTCTTTTTGTAAGACCATCTTAGTTTGAAACACTAACTTAAATACCTTACATTCCCTCAAGGAATACTAGATCTTTAATTAAAAATTATTTTGATGTTATTTTTTGCAAATGTGGAGTTAATCTGTCCAACATTTCTCTTTAGAAAAAAGCTGAGGAGGCCCATAAGATCCTTGAAGGTCTTGGTCCAAAGGTGGAGCTGGTATGTTGATGATTAAATACCATTTTTTTAAGTTTTCAAAAGGGATAAAATAATTCACCTGGTGGTGCTGTTTATTTATATTTTTCTTCCAGCCGTTGTACAACCAGCCATCAGACACAAAGGTGTACCATGACAACATCAAAACGTAAGTGTCAGTATTTGTTGCCTAAATCTTTTTATGATCATCTTAATGTTGTGCAAACATGAGGATCCTCTCGACAGAGGAAAGTAACTCTGACCTCAGTCCTCATACACCCGACTCATAATCTGATCACCTGACTGAGTTACCTTATTGACACCAAGGAGGGTGATTGAGAAGGGAAGTATGTCTGTGTGTGCATGTTTTTGTTACCTGGTGGGGACAATTTTTGACCATTTTCCCGGTACACACAGCCTTGTGAGGACCCACTATTCCTAATGGGACACAAGCACGGTCCCGATCGGGGTAAATACCATTGGTGGGCCTGGGGTTTGGACTAAGGTGGGAATTAAGTTTAGGTTAGGTTTAGGGTAAGGGGTCAGGGTTAAGCTATAGAAATCAAAATGAATTGAAGTCAATGCAAAGTCTCCATGAGGATAGAAGAACAAACGTGTGTGTGCGTGTATTAGTTGTGTTTAGAAGAGTTTGTGTTGAAGGCCATGTCGTCTGGGACATCCTCCTCCCTATCAGTGTGTACCACGAGAGCAGCCCATCTGGCTGGGCCTTTTATCAGGACCGAGAGCGTTTCTGTGTGAACCTGCTGAACAGGCCATGCTCTCAGGGTCAGTGCTCTCACTATTTTCTCCCCACAGCCACCGTTATGTATAAACAGAAGAGTTCCCAGTATTCTGTCCCTGTCACACTGCAAATAAACAGCTTTTAGATGAGACGTTGGGATTAAAATGAACTCATTTCGCCGTAATTGTGCTTTGCTAAACACAAACATCTTTAGTTAAACAGCAGCTGAACTTTTATTTTGAATATATTAAAAAGAGTTTGCTGTACTTCTATTGTCTTCTTTCAGGAATCAAGTCATGAGGAAGAAGCTAATTTTGTTTTTTAAGAGGAGAAACCATGCACGCAAACAAAGGGTAAGCGTCCCAGCTGTTATTAAAGCAAATTAGATGATGTAGTGGTTGGACCAGTTTTAAATATTTGTCACATGCTGACAAAGAGAAAACAGTTCTTGTCTTTCCCACAGTCAATAAAACCATCTTCACACGTGACTGCGTGTACTCTCATGACCTCTGCTCTCTGGGTTAAATTAAAATTTTTGTAGAAACACCGAATGTTTAAAATATAGGAAAATTAATTGCATTCTGTTCATTTATAAAATGTGTATTTATTTGGAATTAAAGTACGAACAGTTTGTGTAGTTTCTCAGTTTTCCAGGACGCAGAAATGCCTAAAAGTTTTTCATGATTATTGGACATGCTTACCACCCATAGGTGGTGAGCCCATGAGAAGGGGGACCCACGTCTCCTCTTCGGGCTGTGCCCGGCGGGCTCCATGGGTGAAAGCCCGGCCACCAGGCGCTTGCCAACCCCTCTCTGGAGCCAGGCCTGCCACCAGGCCTGCCACCAGGCCTGGCTCCAGAGTGGGGCCCTAGTGACCCGCGTCCGGGGGAAGGAACACTGAATCCGTTGTTTTTGCTCATCATTAGGGGTCTTTGGGTTACACTTTGTCTGATCCCTCACCTAGGACCTGTTTGCCTTGGGTGACCCTACCGGGGGCATGAATCCCCTGACAACATAGCTCCTAGGATCCTTGGGACACTCAAACCTCTCCACCACGATAAGGTGGCAGCCCAGGGAGAGTTTAAGCTAACCGCTAATGCTAATAAGAAAAAGGCTGTAATTCAGCCCTTTTAAGTCTTATAAAGTTGAAAACTGGTATAGTAGACAAATTCTGAATGCTAAATAAAAATTCAAGAAGGCCACCAGAGCTAACGTGAAACTGCAATAACTGCCATTTAAGGCGTCTTAGGATGAAATTTGGTGTGGTAGCTAAGAACAATCTCCATCACTTCTGAAGCCAAATCAAAACTCCAAGATTGCCGCCATAGCTCAAAGGAAGAATTTACCATAACTCTGCCATTTTTAGTCATATTGAAGTGTAATTTGGTGTGGTGGTGGTCAATGACTGATCTTCAAATAGAACCATTCTAGTTTTTACCTTTTCTTTACTCAACCTCAAAGAAAATGCGTCTGTAGTAGTTGAAGTTATAACAGGACTGTCTTTAGTAACAGCTTTGAAATGTTTGGATTGAATTTCAATGACAAACTCAATGCTACTTGTGTTAGCTTTAGGTCAGCAGCCTTTGATTAGTAGGATTATTTGACTTATGTTACCGTGCATTCTTCATTTTGCAAGAAAGTATACAAATCAGGCTTTAGTTATTTAAAATAAACCATAGTTTTAACTCCGTGTCAGCACTTTTTGATAAATATTATAAGCTTACCAAATGCCTGTTTGTGTATTTTCACAGATCAGTCAATCAATAATCGTTTTATAGTTGCATCACTACCCTCTGAACTGTAAGTGATTCATGAGGTGCCTAATGATTCCCACACCTGTACTGTATTTGGAAGCACTATGAGGTTTAATGTTCAGTTCAGGGATAACTTCATGTGTAAATGTAGGAACGTTTGGGGATCAGATGACTCGCTCTTTAAGCTCAGCCACCCTGTAGGGGCTCATTTCCAACCAACTAAATAAAATTCAGACCATCAGGTGGTTTGATTTGATGTTGAAGATCGTGGAAGTTATAAAACTATACGACCGCTCTATTTCCAGAACAGGAGGCGCCTCGGTTTCCCCTGTTTGTTTGGCTGTATTGTGCGAGGCAGCAACAAGTTTTGTATGCAGTAGAAAAATAAATATTGTCCGATCAAACAACATTTCCGAGAAACAACCAGCCAAGCTTCTGGCGGCCTTATCAGTTATTCAAATATTGCAGGATCACCTAATGTTTAAACTCCCAACTGTGTATTTGTGTTGCTGTGGGTCAGCGGGTTTAACTTTTCTGTGACTGCTCTCTGTCAGAGTCAGACAGACCTTTTAGGCCCTGAACAATGGAGCAGTGAACATGGCCTTGTGCCAACAGGAAGGTGAATTGTTTGTCGCCTGCAGCAGAGAGTTAAAATGAGGTTGTTTTGTCCTCGTTACCATGTTTCTGTAACACCACTGGACATTCTAACGCTTGCACCTCTGGGATTTTACTGCTTCTTTTGGTGTGGCTTGGATCTTTTATGTTGGGCAACCAATATCTTTACTTGATTAAGGAGTGGACCTTTTTGAAAGCACACCAGTTGCATCAGAACAGATTGAACGTAGGTCAGAAAACAGAGTCCGACACAAACACAGTTACTGAGCAGGATGTTCTGTCTCCTGCTCCAACCCAGTCATTGTTTTTACTATTTGTTCACATTTAAAGATAAATTGCTAAATTACCTAATGAATTAGCATTTTTTTGTAAAAATGCAGCATGAATGCTCAATGCTAAAATATTTTTGCAGAAAATTAGGCAGTAAGAAGCTGAAACTATCACAAAAAGGTGACTGTAGCTGAAAAAAGCTAAAATTAGCTGAAAAGAAACTAAAAAAAGAATCGCATAATTTAAAATTAGCAGAATACCTGAAAGAGCAGAAAGATTGTTGAAAAGTAAAATTAGCACAAAGGAATAAAAAAGCAGAACAAAAGGTGAAAAGTGCAGGAAAATTGTAACTATTTTAAAGGATTTTGGGATGTTGAAAATTAATTTGTTCATTTCCAATGAGAACAAAAATGGCAGAAAAAGCTAAACATCTCAAAAATGACAAATTGCTGAAATACCAAAAGTCGTAGCCAGAAGGAGCTGAAAGTTTTGATACATTTTTGAATTGGCACAAAAACCATCTCAATGATAAGAGAAATAAACCAAGCACAGAGCTCATCTTTTTACCTTCAGAGAGATGTCATGATGTCATTGTTGCTTATGGGGATGATTAGATTTCTTTTAGATTTTTTTATTTGTCTTATTCTGCTAACTTTAATTTAATTTATAACAGAAAAATAAAATTGTTCAGCAATGTTCATTTGATTTACTCTGATAATTTGAACCAACTGTGTTCATTAAACACGCTTGATGCAACTTACATTGTTTTATCAACAGGAACAGAAGATCTGTCAGCGCTACGACCAGCTGATGGAGGCCTGGGAGAAGAAGGTGGAGCGCATGGAGAACAACCCCAGACGCAAAGCCAAGGATAGCAGAACACGAGAGTACTATGAGAGGCAGTTCCCAGAGATCCGTAAACAGAGAGAGCAGCAGGAGCGCTTCCAGAGGTAACAGGAACCGGAACCAGATAACAATGTTTTAGTTCTTATCAGTTTCAGGTTTCTGGTCAGGTTTACATATTTATACTCATTATTACTTTCTAGTTTTTGAGCCAAAAACAACAAATAAAAATAAAATTAATTTATCAGAAATATTACTTGTCTCAATCTTTGCACATTTAATGGAGACATTTTGGTCTTTGGAAAAGAAAACAAGTTGTACTGTTATTTTCTGAACACTTTTGTTTTTTTACATGAAACAACCATTAAAATGTCCATCCGTCCGTTTTCTTCCGCTTATCGGGGGTCGGGTCTCGGGGGCAGCAGCCTAAGCAGAGAGACCCAGACTTCCCTCTCCCCAGCCACTTGGGTCAGCTCATCTGGGGGAATCC
>JARVJO010000082.1:14099619-14115109 GCA_031762555.1 Cynodonichthys magdalenae
CACGACCAGGACGAAAACCACACTGCTCTTCCTGAATCCGAGATTCGACTATCCGACGGACCCTCCTCTCCAGGACCACTGAATAGACCATTAAAACGTTTTATTTTAAAACCCTTTGACTTCCAGGTTTGAGATACACCTTAAATCTACCCTATTTGACAGGATTTTTACTTTAATCAAGCAACACAGCTGCTAGAATATTGTAAAAAAAATATATAGTTTTTTGAACAGTATTGACTTTTAAAACAATGTTAAATTGATTTAGACTACCTGCTCATGCTAGCATTTTTTCAGTGATAATGATAACTTATGGCCAACACTGAGACATGAAAAAGGTTTTAGGATGTCGGTCACCTTAAAGCAGCAGACTGGATGGTGTGTGAGGCTCCGTTTCTCTGGGTGCTTTTGGAAAATATGAGAACAAAATGATGGCTCAGTGTTTGGATGGAGATTTTGGGTTTTCATTGAAATATTTAAGATGTCAGCACTGTTTATGCAGACTGTTCTGTGGAGGAGGAAGCAAGTAATAATAGTTCAGAGAGAATGTCCCGCTCATTTTGGCCACAAGGTTTTAAGAGTTTTGAAAGTTTTAGAGAGAAACTGGGAATAAAGACAAACGCTGAGTTTAACAGAAGTGATTTCTTCATAAAGCTTTAATGCAACATTTAATAAAAACATGTCGTTTTATTTTTGGTTAATCAGCCTGTTGTTTTCTACAGGGTTGGACAAAGAGGGACAGGACTTTCTGCAACAATTGCAAGAAGTGAACATGAGATTTCAGAAATCATTGATGGTCTTTCTGAGCAGGAGGTAGGTGCTTATCGCTGTAAATTTAAAAGGTGCCATCTTTTTATTTTAACCTATCAAACCACCTTCACACTGAGTGATAATCCCATTATGATCTAAATCAGGGGTGCCCAAACCGTTCCCCAGACGGGCCAAAATTAAAATTTATCCAAGGGCTGCGGGCCAAATGCAATACTATTACATGAAATAAAAATACTTTATAAGTAAAGTAATTTTTTAAATGATTAAGCAAGCAGCCAGTGCGGTGGCTCACGGTTTTTATTTTAGCCCTTGCATTTGGAGAAAGTTTGACGTACACTCAGGCAGCAAAGCCTCATGGGACATTTCTGAAATTGATAAAATATGAGTGTTTGTAGTTTTATAAAATGTGCAACATGTGTGTCTAGATCTAATCTAAATGTTTCTTGTAGTTATTTGTATTTCCTGTTTAATCTGAATGTAATTCAAAGATAAATTAAGCACCATGAATGGACCAATGGATGAAGTGACTAGGTGGAAATGCGGTGCTTCTACACAGGATGACAGGAGATTAAAATTTAGTAACCATGGCAACTGCCAAAATTGGCCCAGGTCAAACAGGTCAATTATATTTGGAACCAGACTTTATGAAAACTGTAATGCATTTAATTATCAAATATGAAATATAAATTACAGTTTCCAAATAGATTCAGTTGATTTTGTGTGCCTGTATAAATATAAGTCATGGTTTTTAATTTACGTTAATAAAAAACATTGTCTGCAGAAAGCTTTTTGTGTGACACGAACAAAAACTGTCGAAAAGGAGAAACTAAGCTACAGTTTCAGAAGTTTTGATCTTACAAAAATGTTTGACTACCGAGTTCGATTATTAATCCCCAGGATAATTTATTATAAAAGAACTAAAACGGTCTGTTTAACTCAACATAATGGAGCAGTACATCTGAACTTTCAAACCTAAACTAATTGAGAAACTCCATTACAGTTCAAATAAACACTTAACTGACACTAACCTCAAAGGGAGAATTTATATTTAAGCGAATAGATTTGTTTTTGTACCTTAAATATTTCTGTAAATCAAGCAGTGACTTATCAAACAGTTCTCCTTTGAACCAACTTTAACCACTTTCAGCATGTTTTCCAGAACAACGAGAAACAGATGAGACAGCTGTCCGTCATCCCTCCCATGATGTACGACTCGGAGCAGAGGCGAGTGAAGTTCATCAACATGAACGGCCTGATGGACGACCCCATGAAGGTCTACAAAGCACGGCAGTTTATGAACGTTTGGACCGAGCATGAGAAGGAGATCTTTAAAGAGAAGTGAGTTGTTTATGTCCTGTGTGTTTGTAGGGCAGAGATGTTTTTTAAAGCTGCCTTGTTCAGAGGAAAATATATTTTATTTCTGCTTTTTTGCTTTTCAGGTTCATACAACACCCCAAAAACTTTGGCTTGATTGCTTCTTATCTTGAAAGAAAGGTAAACTGTGGCTTGTCCTGACATATGTGATGACTCTTTTTGTTGTTTCGGCGATGAGTTAATCCAGACTCGGAACAGGTTATTATATTATATTCAGTAGTGTTTATTTAAGCTTTAATAAAACATTTTAGAGCACCTTATTCTGATCTGATATGCCGGAGTTGCTTATTAAAGAAGTAATAAATGAGAAAACTGAGAATCCGTAATATCACTTGTAAATTAAATGTATAAATAAAGCTCTTGATGTATTAGCAAATGCTTATTTGTTTTAATTTATTTTTTCAGTGTGTTTCTGATTGCGTCCTCTTCTACTACTTGACCAAAAAGAACCAGAACTACAAGACGTTGGTCAGGCGAAGAAGAAAAGGAAGGAGCCAGGTAAACCTAAGACCTGTGTACATACAGTGTGTTTGTTTGCAGCTTGTTCCTTGTTTATTTAACAGTATTGGGTGCTCTCGCTGTAATTCTCTTTGAAATTAGAAGAATGAACCCTCTAATGAGTAAAATGTTCAGACAACAAATGATAAACTCAGTTGGAGTTTGGCTTTAGAAGAACAGCACTCTGCTGGTGTTTTCCTTGAAAGCTGAGATGTGACCAGACTTCTTAGAAGAACAATAATATGCGTGGAGTTTGTAACACGAACCGTCTGCTCGCTGTGAGTTGATATTGTTGCGAAAGCTGAGTTTGTCGAATGTTTCTTTGTGTCCTGTCTCACATGTACAGTCTGCTAACACAAACGACACGGTTGTGCATTGTTGTTGTGGCTTCTGTGCATTTGCTAATTCTCCTAAACTTGCTCTACGAAGGACAGCGTATGTACACTCCAGCCGTCATTTACACATCCAACTTGAACCAAATATTTTATATTTGTGTAAATCTGGGCCTAAAAATTTTAACATGCATATAGAGTGCAAATTGTAAACCACTTTCCCACATTATAAACAAATACCCACAATACTTGGGTACTTCCTCCTACTTTGTATTGAAAAAATACTTCAACAAGTTTGTAAGGATTTATGGGAAATGATGAGGCCTTCATGAGACAATCATCAGTATTTGTATTAGATTTCTGAGTAACTGGTTTCAAATGAGAGCAGAGATTAAGACTAGATCATCCAATTTAGTAAATATTATATGGTTATATTTTTGAAGATGTACAGTGATTGGTGTTCAGTGACCTTAATGCTAGTTGTGTGTTTACCTGTTAAAACAACTTCTTTATGTTAACATTTTACAATTGCTTGAGTTGTATAATAAATCCAAACCTGCATGACTGATTTGGTCACTAGATACAAAAACTTACAGAGGTAGAGCAGGTTGTCAGAAACTTATAATCGCTGTGCAATGTCATGATTAGACTGCAGTAAATGGTAGAGTTTTCTATTTTCGGCTACAGTGTGTTCACACTCTGCAGTAAAATATGTGGTTTATCAGATGAATCTGTACTGTCCTGGATGCTGGTCTTGATCTGATAAGGTCTGAGACGCTAGACTTTCAGCTTTCATTTGAATGTATCCAAATTAAAATTGGATGAAGGGTTTAGGAGTTCAGCTCCTTAACATGTTCCCACCCTGCTTTTAAAGGGACTAAAAGTAATTGGACTCAAAGGCTATTTCCTGGACAGGTGTGGACAGTTCCTTTGTTATGTCATTCTCAATGAAGCAGATAAAAGACCTGGAGTTGATCTGAGGTCTGGTGCTTGCATTTTTGCTGTGAAGAACACAAGCGGTCAAAGGAGCTCTCCATGCAGGGGAAACAAGCCATCCTTAAGCTGCAAAAACAGAAAAAAACCATCTTGTTACAATATTAGGAGGGACAGTTTGGTACATCCTGAGAAAGAAAGCAAGCACTGGTGAACTCATCAATGCAAAAAGACCTGGACACCCACTGAAGATAACAGTGTTGGATGATCGCAGAATAATTTCCATGGTGAAGGGAAACCCCATCACAACAGTCGACTAAGTGAACAACACTCTCCAGGAGGGAGGTGTATTAATATCCAAATCTACCATAAAGAGAAGACTGCATGAAAGTAAATACAGAGGGTTCACTGCACGGTGCAAGACACTCATAAGCCTCAAGAATAAAAAGGCTAGACTGGACTTCATCTAAAAAGCATTGGGTCACTAGTGTTTATTGATGATGTGACACAGGACAGAAGCAGACGGATGAATTCTGAGGTATTGAAAGACAGACTAAAGCTGCTGCAGTGAAGGCCTGGCAGAGCATTAAAAAAGGAAGAAACCGTGTCTGATGTCCATGAGTTCAAGACTTCAGGCTGTCATTGCTCAGAAAGGGTTTTCAACAAAGTATTAGAAATAAACATTTTATTTGCAATTCTTTCATTTGTCCAATTACTTTTGAACCCCTGAAAAGAAGGAATTGTGTTTTAAAAAAATGCTTTATTCCCTCAAATTTCTACGCAGTCATTTTATACAACTGACTAAATTAAAGCTGAGAGTCTGAACTTCAACTGAAACCGAAATGTTTTGTTTAAAATTCATTGTGAAAATGTATGCATTTATAAATCAATAAAAAAACATCACCATTGGCTAACGTGCTGTACACTGATGGAAGAACAAAGTGAAACACAAAACTAGGTTTATAGCTGAGGCACGTGACCCAATCTCACTGGCTCTGCACGGTGTTGAGGCGCCTGGTCATGCATCTCCCAATTTTTGCAACTTGGTGCGCTCTGTGTGTCATTCAGATAGTTTGTCTGTCAAGCATTTATTCTCCATTTTACAAAATTTCCACAAGTTATTACATGTACTGCCACATGTCCTTTCAGAGAATACTGCACTGACATAAGCATCAAGTATATACGCCTACAACTCTTGCTCAGGTTGTCCCGCCGTCAGCGGAACCCTGCACGACACTCTGAAGCTTGACTATAACTGGGCCTTAAAGACTGGCATAGAAACAATAACGTTGATTAAAACGTTAAACATTAGATTGTACACAAATTTGATTTTGAGATTTAACCAAAATGGTTATAGCTCAATTATTTGTCAACCATGATGATGTCAGTTTAAACCCTGTGATGATATGCATGCAGAGTGGATTACTTTCCTCTTAAAATAACTCGTCTCTAAAATTTCATATTGGCTCATGTGAACATTATTTCATGAACCGTTACACTGCCCTTAGTTTTGCATTACATATAATTTTACATTGAATTTGTGTTGTTTTGAACAAAATAGAGTATTTTTGTATTCTCAAAGTTTTAGTCATGACACACCAGAGTACGATGGTTTTTAAATTGATGTTTAAAGAAATGCGCATCGGTGTTTAGTGGATTTCCCAGCGTTTGGTGTTCCTTAACCACTGATGTTTGAGTGAGCAGGGTGAGTCATTGGAGTGGGAAGGAAAAGGACTGAGTGAGCAACAGTGAGAGAGCTGGAATGTAGGGCAAGTGAGTGAAACTGAGTGGAAAAAAAAAAAAAAAAAAACCCTGAGTGAGACAGAGTCAGCGCTGGCAGCCTCTCTGCTGATTGTGTGCTCATTTTTATTTATTTATTTATTTCTTCAGACAGAAAGAGGGAGAGAGAAAAATCCACCCGTTTAAAAATCAGCGTTGGTACAGCCCGGCCATCTGACAGGCCCAAAAACTCACTGTGCTGTTGTGAGTGCCAATCAAAGAGGAGTGCTCAGCGGGGATTACCTTGTGTGACCCTGCATAGATTAGTGCGTGCATGTGAGACGGACAATTCTTTGGGCGGCTTAAGTGGCCTGATGACACGCTTTCCTGGAATATGTGCGGCGGCCGTGCTGCGGCCCAGCAGCCCTTCTAAGGAGCTCTGGTGTGGCGCTGTCCTGCCCCCCTACTGCTACCGTTACCAGCACTATGGAGGCACTGGAGGCTAAACTCACAAGTTAGCTTTGACTCGCAGCAAAGGAAAGGGGGTTTTATGACCAGCAAATGAGTGTGCAGGTATGTCACTAACTTTGAGAGCACAGTTTATTTTTACTTTTTATTTAAAAACCACACTCCTCTGGGTTTAGTTTGCGTCTTTGCCCTCTGTTGCTCAGCTACTTGGCTTCTTTGCCTGCATGTTCATTTGAGGCAGTCAAATGAAGCTATTTTAAGGTTTGTTTTCTAGGACATGTGCAGGCAGAGTTTTTTTTAACACTGAAGTGAAGCCTTTGCAGTCTTATGCTTGTGTTTATGTTGTTGGCTGGGTGTTACTCGCAAGTGTGAAATAAGAAAATATGGAAATAAACCTTTATGTTACACTTTTAAAAATATGCCTCAGAGTTTTGTTTAAAACTTAATGGCAATGCTTCGGATCTAAATACAAGTTTGCTGAATTTATGACATAAAAGACAACACCGACAACGAGTTTGTAAATGCTGCTGTAGAAGCCAGTACAGGCCACGCCCCCTAATGACTTATTCATAAAAGCATGTGTCAGGCTTTTGTAGCTTAAATTAAGTTCTGACTTCAAGTTTTCTGTAATAAATCAAGATCCTCAGCCTGTCAGTGTTTGTTTTATTAATAAGCTGTGGTAGTGTTTGCTTATTTACAGTCAGTCATGATGTTTAGGCTGCTTGCATAATATGAATCCCCCCTAGCTGCTAAAGCAGGCTGACTCATCAAGGGGTGGACTCTACTGTTGTAAGTGCTTTGGGACAGCAGGGGACCAGTTCTTAGTCCTTCCAATCAATTGGAGTAGTTGGATTCTTTTGTTTTTAATACTGCTGGTACCGTGTCAGTTCTCAATCCTTAAAACTATAGCCTCTTTCACAAGTCAGGACTGAGGCCCTGTTTACATGTAAACAATCTCTGGAAACGTTTCTAATGTTGATTGAATCCTCTGCAGACACTCCAGTCTTGAGCATGAAAACAGTTTCATCCAAAATAGTGGATAAATAATTGTTAGGACTGCTGTTGAGGTTGAGTTGCTGTTTGCTTTGCTCTAAAGAGTGAGCTGCACTAATAGCACCCCAACATCTGTCATTGGTACTATTGTTCAACTACTTGCACAAGTGCAGAAAAAGTATTGACTGCAGCCATCTGTAGTGCACATGTTGGATTTCACACTAATGCTGGTTGTTTCCAAAAACGTCTGTTTCAGTGTCAGAGTAAACAACCGCTCTTGTCGTGTACAAAAACAGCTGAAACGCAGCAGAAATGCTACAGTTTTACTCTAAAACGTTGTTGTATAAACAATGTCTTCTGGCTGTTTCAATGTGATTAATGCATACATGTAAAAGTGTACAGATTGTTTGTAAATTACACCTATTTCACCTATTCAGTTCAAACTGAGCATCAGAATGGTGAAGAAAGGTGATTTAAATCACTTTGAACATGGCATGGTTGTTGGTGCCAGACGGGCTGGTCTCAGTATTTTAGAAACTGCTGATCTACTGGGATTTTCACACATAACTATCGCTAGGGTTTACAGAGAATCGTCTGAAAAAGAGAAAATATCCAGTGAGCAGCAGTTCTGTAGGTGCAAATGCCTTGTTGATGCCAGAGGTCAGAGGAGAATGGCCAGACTGGTTGGAGCTGATAGAACAGCAACAGTAACTCAAATAACCACTCGTTACAACCAAGGTCTGCAGAAGAGAATCTCTGAACGCACAACACGTCCAACCTTGAGGCGGATGGGCTAGAGCAGAAGAAGACCACACCAGGTGCCTCTACTGTCAGCTAAGAACAGGAAGCTGAGGCTACAATTCACACAGGCTCAAAAAAATTGGACAATAGAAGATTGGAAAAATGTTGCCTGGTCTGATGAGTCTCAATTTTTGCTGCAACATTCGGATGGTCAGAATTTGGCATCAACAACATGAAAGCATGGATCCATCCTGCCTTGTATCAACGGTTCAGGCTGGTGGTGGTCTTACAATGGTGTGGGGGATATTTTCCTGTCACACTTTGGGCCCATTAGTACCAATTGAGCATTGTGTCAACACCACAGCCTACCTTAGTATTGTTGCTGACCATGTCCATACCTTTATGACCACAGTGTACCATCTTCTGATGGCTGCTTCCAGCAGGATAATGTTCTATGTCATAAAGCATGAATCCCAGACTGGTTTCATGAACACAACAATGAGTTCACTGTACTCGAATGTCCTCCACAGTCACCAGATCTCAATCCAATAGAGCCTTTGGGATGTGGTGGAATGGGAGATTCTCATCATAGATGTGCAGCCAACAAATCTGCGGCAACTGCGTGATGCTATCATGTCAATATGGACCAGACTCTCTGAGGAATGTTTCCAGTATTAAGGCAGTTCTGAAGGCAAAAGGGGATCCAACCCGGTACTAGCAAGGTGTACCATATAAAGTGGCCGGTGAGTGTATTTTTGAACAAGTTCTATGTTTTCTGAGGACCCTAAGGACCTTAAGTCCAACTATGGTGCTACAGACCTAATAACCTACATGTTTGCTTTTGCAACACCAGTAACCGTGATTTCTCAACACTTGGCCAATAGTCAGCGCAGCCACGCCACTTATGTTCTGATACTTGAAAACAACAGCAACGACACCTACGAGGACTCTTAACTGGGGCTGTGTGATGTGGGTGTTTGGTTTAATTATTAAAGCAGAGTTTCAAAATTAGTTTTTGGTGCCAAGATTCAGTCTGCTTTGTGTTTCACACGTTTAAAGAATAGCATGCAGACAAAAGGAACGTAGTTACAGGGCATACAGGGATCTGCTTATGGACTTAAATTTTCTTCCTTATGTGTTATATGCACACATTGACAATACTTATACATTTCTGAAAATAATGTGCTACAAAGTGTATGCCATGAGTCTCAGGTCAAAGTTGAAATAGGCTTTAAGGAAGCTGACGAGACACGAGGCATACATTGTTAATAATTGGTAAACATTTGGAAAAAACTTTGAGGAAAAAGCATACATACTAGGAGCATTCCACCACTGCTTTAGACCCAGCTAAGAGTTTAATCCCTGTCATTTTTAGTCTAAGGGTTTAGTTTACCCTTTGCCTTTAAGGAATCCCTTAGGAAACAGAGAAATTCAAAGGGTTAATCGCGAGCCTCTTTCTCATTTGCTGACGGTTTTCACTGATTTATAGTTTCCCTGTGCAGAGCTCTCAGCTACCATAGTAACAGCAGTTTTTTATCATGCTCAGCCAGTTCTGACAGTAAATTGTTCTACTTAGTCATCAGCTGCACATGACCTTTTGTGTAACTTTTTAAAATTAAAATTCTTATTTTTATGAATTTGCTTTTTGAGTATTTGCATGATTATGCAATTAAAAACAAAATCTTGCTAGAATAGAAGTGACACTTGGTCATAATGAATTCATTTATTTCCTGTTCCTGCAGTAGAAATACTTGTAGTTAGAATTTTTTTTTCCTGGTATCTTAAATTCTGTGGTAGGAAATGAAAGATTGACTCGTGGTTCTGTCATTTCCTAACTCAAACAGAACTTGTGAATCAGCGAAAGAGGGCAGAAATTAAAACTCTTTAAAATATTCAAGACCGGTCAGGCTAGAAGTTGGTTTTAAAAACAGAGAGGAACCACAAAGGGCTTCATTGACTTTCGGAGAACATCTCTGTGGAGGCTCTTTACGCCTTGTGGGAGAAGATGTAGGAATGCAGCGGCTCTTTGGATCTGACGCACTCCAAAGCAAACATGAGCGCTCCCTGCCCCAGCCAGAACAGCATCCCACTGAAGGACATGTATGGTGGAGAACAACTCCACAGAAACTGACTGTTCTCCTTTAACCAAATAAACAAATTACAAAGAAATTAAATGAAATATGTACAAGGCTTAAGACTTTATTTGCGGACTGATACGGACAGGAGAGGGATATTCGCTCTCTCTTTTTTTTTTTTTAGCATTTAGTACTTTAAATGTGGTCCAACAGAATTATTCTGACAAAAATGTTTTTTTTAAACGGATACATTGAAGCTCTGCAAAGTTGTGTTCCACAGTTTGTACTCAGTCTTTCATGGATTTTTTCATAGAACCCAACTAATAGTAGTTTGCGGTAATCCCCGTAATTTTGTGGAAACCTGAAACGCATTAATATACAGTACATGTTTTTCTCTCATGCTTTTTGTGGGTTTTCGAGCTAAATTATTAAGAACAATACAATTTACTAAGTTTGTAACATAAACATTAATGTGAATTCAGTTCCATATAAAAAAAAAAAAAAAAGTACAGTACGTGGAACATGCCCTGTGCCCACGCTCCACCCAGAGATTACTGTGTGGTACCGCATGGCATGTAGCTGCTAACTGTTTAGCTCTTGTGTGTTTTTGTTTGGCTCTTACTGCAAATGCGCTGCAGGCCTTTTCTGGACTGCATCCAATATTCACATTTTTACACGATTCCCAGGTATTCTTAAGAACATGAACAACTGGGCTGCACAATATTGCATCATTGGTAAGCACTTGGAGTTTATGCTGGGGATCACTCTCAGCCACTACCACCCAAAATGTTACCTCATGAGCTATAAAGTTATCGCTTTAGCTATTTTTATACCGGCTAAGTTGATTTGTGTTGACTCCCAGCTTTATTCAGTCGCAGTCGAACATTCAGTGATTACGTTCTGAAAGTTTCTTTAAAATCCATTCATTGGTTCATGAACATACACACAAACAATATTGCTCTTTTCACCTTTGATGACGAGCAATAAAAGTTCATTTTTATCCTTTTTCTTGTGTTGGCTGCATTGAGTTAAATGAATCAGAAAACTGTTCTTAAAGTCTTACAGGTGCAGCTGAAGCCTCTGTTATCTGATGATAGTTTGCTTTGCTTGCATAATGTTTTGTTCCAACAGGATAGTTATTTTAGTGGTACTTTTTTGTATAACAAACAGTCATGATAGTAGAGGTGGTAAATTAGAAATAAAACCTTCTAATTCTTATAAATAGGCTGAAACGTAAAATAAATGATTCTTCAACTCATTTCTGTGAGCCACATTCTACAGACTGAACTACAGAGCGAGACAAACTCTTCATGTTGTTGTAGACATGCAGCCACATCCCGTTTTTTATGTGTTTGTGTCATAGTTTATTCCCCTATCTGTCTTGTCTTCTCCTCGTTTCATCTTCTCCTGCCTTTAACCATTGAGTAAAGCACATTCCTGGGCCCCATCTGGTACCAGCATGGGATGTTTGGCTTGGCGAAGCGGGGCTTGTTCCAGCGCAGCGCTTTCATGAAACAGTCGGGAGGAAGCTTTCTGTGGTGGACCACGCCAGCACTGATGAGTGCTCCTCAGTCTCTCTTTCTGTTTACTTCTTAAAATTCATTAAAAAATATACTTATCTCTTAAATTGCTCTAGAGGAAGTGATTTTACTGTGACTGAGAAATGTATACATTTAATCCTACTTAAAGCCAGCTAATAGTATTTATTGTAAGGTTATCCGTGGGTGTCATTACTAACTTTTAAAAAAAACATATTTTTTAGCATTTTTCTGAACAGTAAATAAATCATATTGACAGACAAAACGCTGAAATGTTCAAATCAGACTCATAAAAGACATAATAGTAGCTAGTAGTGGTGTCTAAAAGCTGCAGATCTATATCTGGGTGAATGAAAAGCCATCAGTTCTTTAGATGTAGTTCAGCAAAAACAGAAAAATAGGTAAAGAAGTTACGTCACTTGTTGTTTTGGATGTATGCTAACTTAAAGCTACCAAAATGTAACCTGCTCACTTATCTTTTATTTCCTTTTTTTTGGTTTTCTCATGTTTTTTCCCCCCTTTGTGTTTCCTCTTAAGCAAACAACACGACTCTTACAAGAAGACAAGTCAGAAGACAAAAACGAAGAGGACAAATCAGAGAGGTCTGAGAAAAACGAGGACGAAGAAAAGAAGGAGGAGGACGAGAAAGATGAAAAGGAGGACTCGAGGTGAGTTTTGTTTGCATTTTGGCCTGATGTCACCCTGCAGGTTAAGCTCCCTGCTCTCTGTGGTCAGGGTGTAATCTGATCACTGTCCTTTTATCAGAGCTTGAACTGTTGATCCAGAAAATAAACATTGTTAAAAGACAACTTTACCTGTGTTTAAATTAGGGCTGCAACGATTAGTCAACATAATCGATTATAAATTTTGTTAGTTTACCATCAGAAAACTGTTTGTTGGAAGAGCAGCTATCAGTTATGTTAATGTAGCTAATTATACTAATATTCCGTCCTGTCTCGTCTTAACACATTTTTGATGGCGTTGAAGACTTATAACTTTTTAACTGTCACATCAAGCATGTTTTCAATCAGGATGGATTTCTTTTAAGCACCTGAATTTTAACCAAAGTTTATGTTTTAGTTTATTTAGGACTTGCAGCAGGGCGGGTTACCAGCCCCTCATTGTGAGGAGAGGCTGATATTTTCAGTTATTTGTACATTAGCTATTTGTTCAAAGACTACTTGCAGTTTAACAAGTTTTACATAATTTATTTTTTATAATGTTTACATTAACGTTGAAATACATCTGAGTAAGCTATTAAGTTTCAGGTTAAAACTCGTGTTTGATGGGTTATTGTAATTAGCTGGGAACTTATGTTATGGTACAGACACTGTGACAACAGGTGTGAGCAGGTGAGATGTGTACTGGAGCTGGAACAGGAGGTGCGCCCACAGGAAGCTTAGATGGACGTCGTGACAAAAATACTCCTTGACTAATTGGACAAATAATCACAGATTAGTCGACTAACAAAATAGTCATTAGTTGCAGCCCTAGTTTAAATCAACTTCGCTCCAAATATGCTTGTTTCCTAGATTCCCACAGTACTGTATTTGGCCAATATTGTCTGATGATGATGATGGTGAATTTAGCCAGTTGCATAATTTGCTAGATAGCTCTGTTGTCTAATTATTAGTCACTAGACTCAAAGTCTAATTGGTTAAATTAAAGCAGTAGTTTTCAGTTGGCAACCTATAAGTCATATTTTGCCTGCCAAATATCAAATTATTAATAAATTACACACAGTTTGAGCCTATAAAACCTCAATGTTAAATGCAATGGGTTTGCAAATTTGGGTGCACCTAACTTTTGTGCTGATGCACCTAAGGAAAAAAGTTAGGTGCACTGGTGTAAAAAGTTAGAGCCCTGTCATAAAAAAAACATTTTCTCTTTATTTAATAATCATGTACAATAAATAACATGTAAAATTACAAAAAGAACATTTTTATTCAAAAAGAAGTTGTAAAACCTTTTGAATCTCCAACAAATGTCATTTTTTGTGGCAGCAGAAATAAATGAAACGGCTCAGAATTAGGAAAAGCATGGCTAATTAAAGGTTGACTCCAGAACTGCCTGCTTAGAAAACTCCTGGCCTCTGATCCTTGTTGATGACTCCTGGGTTACAGGATCAGAGATGGCTTTTACAAGTAGTACTGATTACTTGTGAAGATTTCTTTGTTATTTTCTAAAATATTTTAACAAATAAGTTTGAATTACAAAAGCTTTTTTTGAAGAAATTGCTGAAATTTATGCGTTGACTTCTAAAAAGATTTAAAAAAAGCAAACATGTTCCCTAAGTGACATCAATATTGTCGCTTAGCAAGTCAACAATTTGCAACTTATGTCTGTCCAGATTGAGCACAAGTCATCGCTAATATGCTTTTCTTGTTTTGAGTAAGTTGGAAAAAAAAAAGCAGAAAACAAGGACAGCCTCTTACTGCTGCATCATCGGGGAATAGATATTTGCTGTAGAAGCAGCTAAAAGCTGTGTTTTCCCCTCTGTCCAAAACCACAGGGAGATTGGCAAGGAGAAAGACAAGTGTGACGGCGGGGAGGACGAGGACGGGAAGGAGCAAAACACGCCACGTGGCAGGAAGACTGCCAACAGCCAGGGCCGCCGTAATCGAAGAGTCATCACGCGCTCCATGGCCAATGAGACTGCGTCCGTTTCAGCTGAGGACACGCCCCCTCCCGCCACAGAGCCCGCCCTGCCAGACACGCCACAGTTCCCTAAATCTGAGCATGCCCAGAAGGCCATGAAGGAACCTGCAAAACCTCTGACTCCAGTAGCTTCGGTTGATGCTAATAAAGGTAAATCTGCTCAGATTGCTGTAAAATGTTTAATACATCCTTTTTGTTCACCCGCACAAAGATTTTTATTCTTCTGTTAGGAGCTGACAGAAGTAACTGAGAAATATAGCTGAGGCAAGATATAGAGAAATACAGAAAACATTTCACTGATTGTTACTTACACTTCTATCCAGACATTTTATAAAGTTTTATGAATATTTCATTAAACAAGGCTGCACAGTGCATCATACCCTGCTTGGCCAAAATAAAAAGTCAACACCAAAACACAACAACAGTAGCAAGCTACCAACAACAACAAGCTAACAAAAAGCTAGCATTAGCTTACCGTTCTCTGTCGTCCTGCCCTCTTGCCTTAAGCGTCATACTGCTGGAAGCTCCAGTTCAATATTCGGTACTTTTCCTTCAGGTTTGGTGTAGTCAGTTATTGTTTTGTCACAAATAAAACAAAATAAGATTGCACGTGTTTAATATTATGATCCCGCCCACATCGAGGCGGCTCTCTGCTCAATGCTAACACAACCAGGGCCAACTGGAGCGGGGACAGGCTGAGGCGGGCTTTACTATGCAGAAACGCCTTCACACACACACACACACCTTGCAGCTTATGGCTACGTTCGCACTGCAGGCAAATGCGACCCATATCTGATTTTTTTATGACAGTCTGAACGCAACAAGTCCGATTTTTTTTTTTTTCAAATCCTACCCAGGCTGTTTCATTATGTGGTACTAAATCGGGTACATATGTGATGTTTTTCAAAGCGACTGCAGTGTGAACGCTCATGTCACATTCCATCCAACTTTTTCATCAGTGAGGTGCGGGAGAAGGATCGATAAGACACTAACCTCAAGACACGCTGTTTAAATCTGTAGCTCCATGTGTTTACAGCTCCAAAACAGAAGTCCAGCTGCTTCATCTGTTTACGTTTAACTTTCCATGTAGATAGTAACGTCCAGCCTCGGTTGCGGAGCGTATCAATCCCAAAGTTACTCGGTCGATACTTTATTTCCAGCTCGTTGCTTCGTTCCAAAAATAAAATGCTTCACCAGAGCATCCCGGTCAGAGGCAGGTTCAGATATAAACACACTGAACTAAGCATGTCAGATAATTATTTAATCGGCTCTGATTAAACAACAACTTCAGATTTGACCTGCTAAAAGTAGCGGGCCACATCAGTGCTGTGGAGCGTTCACACTGGAGTCTGATGCAGGTCGCATTTAAAATGTAATGTGAACGTTCACACCA
>JARVJO010000082.1:14127181-14154554 GCA_031762555.1 Cynodonichthys magdalenae
TTTCGCCTCCCAAAACAGAAACACAAAGCTAAAAAGTGGGAAATCAATATCGGATGTTAATATCGGCCCAGTTTTACGTATCGGATCGATACCGATATTCTAAAAAATGACTAACATTGGCCGATACTGATATTAATGCCGATATATCGTGCATCCCTAAAAGTAGTTTAGGCAAATAGCCAACTTAAATAAACTAGTTCGTGGTTTTCCCATTTTTTTGAAGCCGATATTCCGATAGTTTGATGTGATTTTAAGAGTAATCTTAGCCCAGTCAGCCATTTTCTTACTGATATATCCATAAAAAGTATAATCTTCAAAAGCTCTGGGCACATACCTTCCTCATTGTTAATCCAGTGGGTCTGGGTGTCGTTCTTAATCCACACTATCTAAGATTTTATTAGAGTAGTTTTAAACTAGTGCGTACGATTTGGAACTTTAAGACCCCCATCTGATTTGCAAAGTTCCACAGTTTTAAGTCACGCTGTATCTCAGGGGTATTCAGTAAAAACTCACTGAGGTCCAGTTACTGAAATTCCCTCGCAGTAAACGGTCAGAACGAAAGTCCAACTTTTGTTTTTTACAGTCTTGTCTACCTGTAGTTTTACATTTTCACTGTTGAAAAACTGCACTTTATAGTAAGCTACTAGCTATTAGCACATCATCTGCTAATATTTCTGGTTGCTGTCGAAGCAACCAGAAAACATCTTTTCTTTTTGTTTTCCATCAAATAATGTCTCAGCAACAGCATTTAAGCACCGCCTCACGACCGTCTCGCCTTGAGTGAACCTTCAATGCTGGGCAATAAAATTATCCGCGATGAGTTGGGTAGATGCGTCATACTATACATACGATTATTTTGCATGCGCTCTGCTCAGAAGAGCTGTGCTTCATTTCGTAGTGGCGTTTCTCATTGCCGCTTTTAATTAATGCGACTGTTTCGCATATGAGGCAAACAGGTTTTGAACTGCCTGTCAGAAGCACATATATTTCTCTGTCCATTCGTCTTTAAAACAGCAGTTTTCAGTAAAAACTTTTCTTATTTTGGATCAAGCTGTGCTATCATCTCCATCTCTCCTGCTCTGCTGTGGTGAGCTCGCTGCACAGGCTAAACAAAAGACTTGATTGGCTCAGTTTAGTTCAGCTATTGCTGTAATAACTGGAGTAGAGGTAACCCCCAAAGCACCGCCCGCCTCTCTGCATGTCTAACATTTCTATTGCCAGAAAAAATGCTCCATGAAAGTTATCCATTTTCATGAACGTACCATATCGGGCATCACTCAGTCCTAAATCGGTCCTAGTTATGCCATCTGGGAATGCCTGCTCTAGGTTGTTTTTTTGTTCTTTTCCTAGATATATTTTGAAATCATCATCTCCAGGCTTGCGCTTATAGCTCAAACATCAAATTGTCAAAACAATCTGCTAGCGCACTTTGAATTTCTCATATAATTTTGAACATTTCCTCCTTAAGAGGTAAAAAACTGTCCGCTTTCAGTTCCTCATCCGTACCTGGAGTTTTACTTCGAGTGGACGAGACCTTAAGGATTTGTTCCCTGTTGAATTTTAAAGAAACAAAGATAATGGAAACAGTTTTACTAAGAGATCATTATTTTGTATTGAATAAAAATAAACTATTTTTAAAATTAGCACATTACTGTTCAAATGTATTGATGTAAAAAAAAGTTATTATAAGAAACGAAGAAATGTGAATATTGGACTTTGGGAAAGTGTGAATTTTTTTAATGCACAATAAATACGGTAGGCACCATGTATTTGATCACATGTTATAAAAAAGGTGACGTTTGTCAGAGTTTTTTTATCGTTCTGTATTTGTTCTGCTTCCTGTCTGCAAAGTTAAGTACTGGAAAAAAGATAATATATCAGCCCTTTCAAGGACATTTGATAGGATGTTCTTGTATCATATAAGTGTATGTGTAGTTGACATGGTAATAAGAATAATACATGCATCTTAATTTTTAGTGTACATTGGGTTTTAAATTTTGCAGTGTCTGCTCATTTATAATTGTTGGCAAAAACAAAAGTGTAAAATTATAAGTTTTAAGTCTGCACAATGTTGTCGTTGATATAAAATTATCTCCTAGGGTAGAACTAAATGAGACAATGGTCACTCAACCAGTGCTTTCAGCTGGAACACTGATGGGGATTTGTGTTTTGCTCAGTGATAATTTGTTAAGCTGCCAGCATCCTTCCTCCAAGCGGAGCTGGCAGGGATAGGAGGACAGATTTTCAAAAAGAGACACCCTGATGTCAAAGGTAAATGGCCGTCCTCCAAGCTCACAGAGAAGTTTCTAAAGTTTAGGAAGCTCGTCAGCGCAGATCAATGCACCAAAAATAAGAACGAGGGAGCAGTGGAAAACCATAACAGTAGAAAATTTTATAGTCCTGCTATGACTATTTCAGTTTAAGTTTCTGGAAGCTTTTACTCGATCCTCGTTAAACCGCCTTAAACTAAGTATCTTTGATGTGTTTTTTTGTTTTTGCCAGGGCTCGTTGAGCACGGCCGAAACTGGACGGCCATCGCCAAAATGGTGGGCACCAAAAGCGAGGCGCAGTGCAAGAACTTTTATTTCAATTACAAGAGACGTCACAACTTGGACAACCTGCTCCAGCAGCATAAGAAGGTAAAACGCTGCTTATTTCTTGTAATCGCTGCAACACTAAAGTACAAATGGAAAACAATTGTGCACACAAGTGTGTTTGTGTTTCCCAGGTTACTCGACGGGCTCTTGCTGATAGGTCTCAAGGGGAAGGCCAAGCCACGGCATCACCTGACGATGACGAGGAAAACGCAGATGACAGTGAAGGTCAGAGCGGTGACTGATGAGAAGAGTGTGTTCTTTAACATACGTTCCCAAGAACTTTATTTTGAACTTTTCTTCCTGTTTTTATTTTCTGAACAAGGGCATCGTGGGTAGAAGCTTCACATCTGCACACGGTTGCTTTGACTTAATTTGTCCTTGTTTATAAAGTGCGCAGCTTTGGTCCTGTATTACAAAAATACTAGGTGAAGAAATAGACAATCATCTTTTACAGCTGCAGTGCTCAGTCCATGCCGCTTTATGTAGAGTGAGACTTTTATAGATCAGAAACTTGAACTTTGTCTATTGTTGCATTTGGTTTGAATCATTTATTGCAGCTAGAGATACTTTAAAAATGCAAACCATCTGTCTCGTCACCATGGCAACAGCTGCAACTGCAGAGCACACAGGTATATTGAACATTTATCTGTGAAAAATATATATATATATTTTTATATATCAGTCAATGTTTTCTCACTTAATGAATGTTTTGTTTCTGTCTTCTGGGAAAAAAAATAATCGTTAAACTTTTAAACCCTGTTCTTGTTTACTTAAAGCTTAGCCACACAAACCAAACATTATTGCATTAATCATTGTTTAGTAGAGAAAATACTGCTATAAATAGTATCCACAGGGGACCTGAATTAAATAGAACTATGAAAGTTCTCCATGTTGGTTATACAGCATTTATCCTAGCATTGGTATTGGCTCGTAGTTTGTTTAAAAAATGTACGTGACAGATTTTTTTATGAAAATGGATGCAGAGTTGTAACAATAAGCGTGCTAGATCTGTATTTTGTTTGGATTTCTCCTTACAACAGCAAACATCCAAAGCTACAGACCTGAATGTCCGGGTCCAAAAACCATGCCGAGAAAAAATTATGTATGAAGATTTTTGTAAAAAAAAAAAAAAATTATCCAAATCTGTCCGTCTTCATTTTGAAAGTATACTCCAGTAGAATAAATGCTAACTGTGGGTTCAGCTGCTAAAGTGGGTACTATGTAGGCGGAGCTGGGAAATGAAATAATGTTGAAATAGTTTTACAATCTGTGCACATAAAAATAGAATATGTAAAAAAACAATTTAAAAAATTGGTATGGCTCACTGGTTGCTTGGTTGTAACAACTGAAATATTTGCACATTTTCTTGCAATTTTGAGTCACCAACTGTAGATGAAGATATTAGCATTATGTCGGCTAATGGTTGCATTTTCACTCATCTGGTTGTTTAATGGTAATTAACCACGGGCTCTAATTTTAGTTGTTATTGTAACAAACTTGAAACTGATCAATCAGAAGACGTTCCAGCTAAATACACATAATATTCTCTTAAAGTTGTCTGGTGATGATTATCGTTTTATTATTTAAGACTTGGTCTTAAAAGTCTTTACTGTTGTGAACCTTGGTTTTATTTGACATGCATTAATTCGTCTTCCTCAATGACACGGTTGGTAGAGCTGCCGCCTCTCAGCGAAAAGGTTGAAGGATCGAATCCCGTCCTGCTGCCTCTCTCTGGGTGGAGTTTACGTTTGTTCTCCGTTACGTTCTTCCTGTGCATGCGTACACTCTGGTATCCGTCCACAGACCAAAAGCATGAATGTGTGGTTATTTAGTAACTCTAAATGTGGTCTGGTTGTTTTTTACGTTATCGAATAAAGACACAAGTGTGTTTGTGCGTATATAAATATAAATAATTTATGTGTTTATTTAATATTGGTAAATATTGGTTACCAGCCATAACAGCAATATTAATACTGGGTTTTGACATCGGTTGAAATTTTCATATCGGTGCATCCCTATGGAGAATTCATCTTCTATTTTTTTTCCTCAGGTGGAGACCACAGCTCTGACACAGAGAGCGCCCCCTCTCCCTCACAGGCCGACCCCTCTAAGTCAACAGACTCAAAGAGACCAGACAGCATCTCGACTGATGCTCAGTGCACAGACCAGGACATAGGTCACGCCAGTAATTTGAATACTGCCGAGCCTTCGTACGAGGACCTTCGCGTCAAGGAGGAAAAAAGCCCCGAGAGCGAGGCTGGGTCTCAGGAGGAAAAAGTCAGAGTCGCTTCTTTCCCTGCTCCGGTGCATCCCAAAACTGAACCTCAGGATGTGGACATGAAAACGGGGGAGGTTCAAGTCAAAGTGGAGCCTGAGATCAAGGAGAAGGTAGAAAAGGGAGATCAAGGTGACAGGCAGGGTGAGCTCCACTCAGACAATGACTCAAGCGCCACCTGCAGTGCTGATGAGGACGTAGAGGCAGAACCTGAGAGACAGAGGTGAGTCTGTAATCCTCATATTTAATTTGCGTGTACAACATGGTGCTGTACAAGAGCAGGATCATGGTTTGGAGTGTTATTAAGACATTTTGCTCAACTCTGCAGACTACACCCCATGGAAAAACTCTCGTTGCTCAGCTCTCCAGGCTCTGTGCTCGTGTCCTCACCCAAACAAACCCATCTCAGCATCCAACAAATGGAGCAGCGAGCAGCTTCCATCCCCCCCATGGTGAGCAACTTCGTGTTGATTTATTTTGACCAGCACAGATGAAAGCCTCACACTGTAGCGTGTAAGGTCTGGATCAGTTCTCTGATAATAGAATATATTATGTCTTTAATCTTCCTTAAACCTTTTAATTCATAAGCAGGATTTTATTGGTATTTAGTTCACATATCCTCCAGAAGTCATTTTATTTATTGTTTTTATTTCTTCCTCACTATTTATGTAGGTGCCTGGTTCTTATGGACCTGGCGGAGTGTCCATCACTGGTCTGACGATGTTTCAGCACCAGATAAAAGCAGTTCACGACTCGGCACACCAGGAAGAGAAGCAGAGGCAGGATCAGGGAGACCTGGAACGTAGACCTCACTTCAACACTCGCAGCCCGACCATACTGGACAGAGATGGTGAGGAGAACCAAAACCGCCCTCATCCTGTCTTTAAAACTGCTTCTTTAAGTTCATAACTCCTCTTTAGTTTCTCAGTAGGTAATGTGTTTGTGAGGTCTTATTTGTTCATAAATCAACATGTTTGGTGAGGATTATTTTTTTGGTCCTCATAATGTGTGTCTGGTTAAAGATGGTGGTTTTCTATTTGTTGTTGTCTGACTTGAGGATATTTGAGGACGCTGATATAGTTTATCCTCGACATGCTCAGAAAGGAAGCAGCAACGTCGCGGTTTGATTTTTTTTTTAAAGCTTTTAGCACCTTTAAGTCAAAGTGCTGTGCAGAGTAGGACAGTCGGTAAGTTGCTGAGCTTTAACACCGGTGTAACACGAACGTTTTAACAGGTGTGTGTCCAGGTGGTGTTTGCTCAGGTCCAGTCGTTCTGGGTCAGCACCGGGCTTCTGCTTTAGGAGTCATTTATTTTCCTTTTTGTCCTCATGCCTGTGTACGGCAGGTAAGCCCAATACCCTCCATGCTTTATGACACGGTGCTGGCTCTGGATCAGGAGGCTCGGTCCAGTCAGCCAGGCTCTCCCTGCAGACACACAACCCTCCTGCAAGCTGTGAGCAGCTTTTTTTTTTTCCAACTTGACCCTTTTGCCCCCACTCCGTACTAAAATGTGAGAAAATGTCGAGGTGTATTTAAAACCATTATTTCACTAAATGACACGATACATTTGAATAATTCAAATGGTGTTGGAGATTATAACATTTTTGTCAATAGTTGTATAGAGCTGAGTTATCCACCAACATCGGTGAGTCTTATGATTGTTTTTAGGAAAAGCCCAAGAATAATCAGAATTATATAAAGTTAATAAGGAAGATTATTTGACACCGACTTTCTAAAAAAACATTTAATAGAATTTCAGTTCTATATCTTAATGATTTTAACTGGTAAAGGAACAAACAGAAAATATTAAGTTGGGAATATTTAGTAGTTAAAATAGTTTTAAAACTGAGGCTTAAAATCAGGAGTAAAAATAGAAAATTAGAAATGATGAATCAGTTTTTACACATTTTAAACAAGTTTGTGTCCGGAGGAGGATCACAACAATAAGTCTTTTTCTGTCTTCATGGTTGCAGTAAATTATTTGTTTTTTTATTTCCCTTGGTGATTTGTTGTTTCTGAGGCAGAATCTAGTTGTTCACAAGTTTCTTTTTTTTTGATTTGTCATAGCGAGGTTTTGTTTGTTCGTCTGTCCCTTTTACGAGCCAGCAGGATGATGACATTCGTACCCGCTGGAGGAACTCGCTCAGCCATTTGCATTTTTGATGGTGCAGCGTGCAGAGCGAGGTGCTCTCCCTGCAGGGAGGTTACTCTCAGTGTGCGTCAGTGTTTATTTGTGGTCTGCTCTGATCCATTTTGTCTGCTCAGCTTTCCCAGGGTACATTAAATGCAGACAGACCAGTGTTAGCTCTGAAAGGAGGCCGCCAACTACGAGCCAGTTTTTTTTTTTTTGAATGTTCAGATGCAGATTTAATGAAAAATGTAACTTTTCTTGTCAATGTTTTTGGAGTTTAGGCTCCAGTTTTAGATATTTGCTGTTTAATGCTAGTTATGTAATTATGTTTGTATGTTTCTTTTTCCTTTTCCCATTAGTCCTCCAACCTGTCTCCAGCCAGCTGATTCAGGGTTTAAATGACGGAGTCCGCGTGACGTTCAACCGACCCACTCGACCTCCTAACATTCCCTCGCCTCCTCCACTCATTCCAACCACCAAGCCCACAGACAAGCCCTCCTTCATCCACGGAGGCTCTATCTCCCAAGTAAGGCTTCCAGGTCATGATCTGAAGCTCTTCTAAAGGACTCTGCCCTCCTCTGTTTACTGATACTAATGTGGACAAATCTAATTTCTTAATTATTTTCATGTGTGCTGTTAAAATGAGCAACACTGGGTTTGTTTTCATCAACATCACACGCTGGCTAACCTAGTTTTTTTTGTGTACCGTTTAAAGTATTTGTTGAAGCTATCCTCCATAAAACGCTGATTTGTGCATAAAGAGTGATTTTGTTTAGTTATTACTTGACACAGTTCTAGTGTTAACATACAACAAGTGATCAGTATCACTTGACACCATCGTTTTTGTTTGCGCACAACCTCAGTGGCCTGAACCTGAACTGAGTTCTTTGTCCTGATTTTTCTTCAGGGAACTCCTGGCACATATTTGCCCTCCTATGCTGTCTACGGGCCAGAGGGGACTAAGAGCTCCGTGGGCTCCATCTCTCTGGGTCTGCCTCGGCAGATGGATTCCAACAAGCCTGGTAGGATGACAGATTGTCCCATGACTAATCTGTTTATTTTGCTCTTTTTTTTTTCTCTCTTCTAAAATAACATTCACAAACACGTGTGACCGAAGAACAAATGGTAGACCAGTTAACAAACCTCTGAAGACCACAAGACTCTTTCCTCATCAAAAAATAGATATTTCAAAACGATTTGATTACTTTTTTTAAAATTTTGTAGTAGACTTTGAAGAATAATTAAGAAGAACTAATATGTTCTTTTATTTGTAAAGGAAGGCAGAAGATGGCACTTTGAATCACTCTTAAATCTTAAATCAAATATATATCAACTATGATAAAATCGGTCTTTTCTCTGTGTTTAGGGAAGTAACAGGATAGAAGTAATTTATTTTAGCCAGGCAAAGCTCATTGAGATCACAGATCTCTTTTGCTCCTGGAAAAGTCCTGCAGAGCTTGAAGACCTGCTGAGGAGCGGGGAAACATGTAAAATATGCAAGATAGTGACCCTTGAGGAGCAGAATTGGGCACCACTGCTCTACTTTTTTTTTTCTTTCATGTCGAAAAGCATTTCTAAATTTTTTTTTTTTAGCTCTGTCATTTTCTAAATGATTGTGTGAAATTAATAATCAGAAAAACTGTCAACAATTAATATTTTCTACTTTGCATTTATTGCATTTAGTGCCATGTTATGACGTTTTTTACGTGGAATAAACTCTCACTAACAAGAATCTGAGCCTGTGGTGTATTGTGTTACTAAAGATCTACTGCAAAACATGCAAGTGCAATTGTCATCAATTAATCATTATTTGCGAAATGCCACAATTAATTGTGATTAATTTTTTTTGCCAATGTCGCTCAACTCTAGTTCCCAGCGTATGTTTCTTGGCTCTGATTATACATTTATTAGGTGTGTAACAATACATCGATCCACATCGATATATTGATTAAATGATTAATGATTTAATTGCATCAAGGAAAAACCAATATATAGATCCATATCATCATCATGGTGTGAGATGGGCATAAATCACATATAAGATGCAGACTTTGTGAATTTAATTGAACTAATTAACTGTGAAATCGAGAAACATTGTATCGTCATCCAAACAAATCAGTATAATGTTTTGGGATAAAGCTGGTGATTTACACTGCTAATCTCTCCTGAATTTATAGATTCAGATTGAACTCTAAGTAGGGGAATCTTTAGAGCTTCTTTCTTTAACACCAGCCACAGATGACCAAAGTCCTTTCTTCTCTTTTTAACCTTTAAGGGACTCCAGTTTCAACCATACAAGATGGCAGAGACAACCCCTCAAAGGTTGGTGAGGGCCACCCTTTAAGAGGATCAATTACTCTGGTAATTAGTAGATGATTGTTTAGTTGATTTCTTATTTTAGTCAGTGGCTACGTAACATAACTGCATACAGTTTTTGTTGTTTAAGTTAAATCTTTGTGCTCTGCCATTAAATAGGGCACTCCAGCTCTTCCACAGCCTAGCATTGCCGCCGACCTTTTCAAAAACACAATAACCAAGGTGGCAGAAGATCTGAGCAACCTGGATAAGGTCAGGGGGGAACAGCAGGCCAAGGGTCACGTCATCTACGAAGGCAAGAGCGGTCACATCCTCTCCTACGATCGTAAGTACCTTGCATCTTTTATTTAGAATAATATTGGCTTTTCTTTATCAAGAATTCACACTTAAACTTTTTATTCTCAAAAAGCGATGAAGAACTCGAGGGAAACCACTCGAAGCCCCCGAACATGCCATGATCTAAAACGCACTCATGATTTGATGGAGGGACCCCTGGGGAGAGGACACCCTGGCAGAGAGGGGGCTCCGTTTGAGGGTACCCTTTATATTTCTGTTTTAGTGTGCATGTCCTGGTTGTGCTTTTTGTTTCAGATTGGAATGACGCCATTTTTTTCCTCTTATTTCCCCAGGATTGATAAGTAGAGCTTTACCAAGAGAGAGCCACCACGGGGATTCTAAGGAACGAACCTTAATCACTGGATCTATTATGCACGGTAGCTAATTATAAAGATTGTCACATTTTAATGTTTAATTAGTAGCGTCAGATAAAAAAAAGAGACTGAAATACTTTTCAACATTATTCAGGGACACCAAGAACGGCCGCTGAAAATTACGAGGAAGCCATAAAATATGGGAAACGGATAAAAACGGAAAGCCCACCGATTCGTTCATTTGATGGGGCAATTGGCAAAGGCAAGCCCTACGAAGGAGTCAGTACCATCAAAGAAATGGGTCGTTCTGTTCACGAAATCCCCAGTGAGTGTCAGGATCTGCGCAAAACTCCCGACCTGCCCGACAGGAGAGTGATTGAGGGATCCATGCCGCAGGTTTGACTGTACACTTTTAAAGAGAACCCCGAATACTTGTACCATTAGACTCTACTTGATAAACATCTAACTCAACTGTATAATGTGTAATACTGTAGGCTGTTTGGTTTTTATAAATTAAAAACATATACATTGTCACACAGATGACGCCATATTATTTAGGCTGCAAAGCATACTGGGTAAATGATGACAATTACTAGGTCCTACTGTGGTATGAGGCTTTTTTTTCCTCTGGTGCAAGCTCTGTCCACACTGAAGGTTAATTTTGGACAATATTGGATGATCAGCCCTTTTAAATGAAACCAAATATATATGCTCATGTTAGTTCTCAAGCTAGCATTATTAGCATATGAACCCAATCGGTTCCGGAAACATGATCCGTACCGTCAGCTTATTTGCACATGTGCTAAAAGAAATGCTTCCAGATCACCGATTAACGTGCTTGATTTATGAAAAAATACTGGAAATAATTATTTCCATACCTAATTATTAAGGTGTGCTAAATATACTTAAAACGGTTTTAATATGACATACTGTATATAATATAAATTCTGATGATAATAAAATATACATTTACAAAGTACATATTTATTTGTAATGATTAAAATATTAATTGCTATAAACTGACCTATTTTCCTAAACAATGTTATAATTCCCTTAATAAATAATAACAGTAGAAAATTGTTTATTAGACTAAATGATTGGACTATAATGTAACTACACTGTCAATGTGCTCTATAATGGTGGACCCATCAAGGACAACAATATATTTTTTTAATTATGATCATCAGATATTGTCCAAAATTAACTTTCAGAGTGGATAGAGCTTGGTCACAGCCTCCCACTTGCACAGAGCACTTAGTAAACATCATTACAGCGTAAATAATATTGCACTTTCTGTGTGACAATATATTTTAAAAATATATTAAAACTAAACAGCTTACATTATCATTGTTTTTTCATTTTAATAATGTCTAATATTACTAGTGGGGCTTCCTATTAAACTAAAACTGAAAATCTAAAATTCTGAAGCAGATCTTTAGTTTGACGAGTCCGTTGTTTGAAACCTCTTCTTCCCGTTAACAGATTCACTCCCTGGGCCAACCCACTATCAAACACAATGTCAAGTCTCTCATCACCAGTCCCAGTAAGCTTCCCCACAGCATGCCCCAACTCGAAGCAATGGAACGAGCCAAATACGAGGAGAGCAAGGCGGTCCGCCACACTTCTGTGGTTAGCTCCACCGCCTCCGTCCTGCGCTCCACACACCAGGAGGCTAACAAAGCCCAGCACAGCCCGGGCATGTACGAGGACGCCAACGCTCGCAGGACCCCAGTGAACTACAGCAATCCTGTTTCCAGAGGTTCCCCCATGATGGGACGTCCTTCAGATGGTACATTCCTGTTCGTTTTACTCACAAACCAAACTTTTTAAGAACCTCATTCATTTCATGTTTTTAAGTTTTTATTTTCAAATTCTCCCTCTTAAAATCTTCAAACGATTGAAAATTTGTTGAAATTTAAGGATTTATCAACAAGTTAGCAATAAGCTAGTTTTATTTACAAGATTGTCAGTTGAAAAAAATCATTTTTTTCATGGTCTGGGGTTTCTTGGGGAATGCTTAATCTTCACTGTAACACCAAATATTATATGATGAGATTTCACGGCATTACTTTAGCAAACTCGGAGGGAAAAATCAATTTCAAAGAAAATTATGTGGTTTATAAGACAAAGGATTATTTCTGAAGACATATCTGTCAGAAAACTGTCACCAAAAGTGGATTAGGAAGATGAAAGGCTATTTTACTTCCCAGGATCACTAGAGGATGTCTTTATGGACTCACTTCAATGATCTCAAATATGACAAAAGTCAGTGTTCTTACTTTCTTTGTATAGCAGCCTCATTTCAACAAATTCTGTGAGCATGGGTCACATTTATTTTGCTTGATGAATCTTTTTAGACCCATAAATCCATCTTGGGTGATTTAGATTGCAAGTGAAGAGATTTACAGCGTTGACACCGAACAGTAAATGTGTACCTTAAAGCATTTTGCAATAGTATGATAGCTAAATACACACTCAGCCAGGGAGGAAAAACTCAAGTCAGTGAGGAAAAACGGTGACAGCAGCTCCTCCGAGGTTCCCACAAATTGTCCAATTAGCTCTAAAAACATCCTGAACAAATAAACTAAAGAAACTCACCACACTGTGTTCTGATAGTTTCCTCTGATAAAAGTAAAAATAAACTCAACAAAACAGACATTCTGATAAAAAAAAATCCTAACTTTTAGTTAAAAGACAAAACAAATAAAAAAAGCCATGTCTTCCCAAAGTTAGCTGTTTTAATGGTCTTTAGTCAGCCAGCAGCTGAAACAGATATATTTTTTATTTTTATTACCCTGAGACATCCAAATATTAACTCTACTGCTTGTCCCATCAGTTCATTAAGAGCTCCTACACTGAGGAGCGGGACAGATCGTGTTCACACTAACAAACATGCATCAGGTTTCAACAACAACCACTGCCTGACTGCCCAGGGCACATAAACTGCAAATTCAGGCAGGTCGATTTGTCCCGATCCCTGCCCGAATGGGCATGTAAACTATTTAATTTTTTAATATTATATGGCCACTTAATGGATCAATCATCATTTCTCCCTCCAGCTGTACGTCACTCATATTGAAGTGTAAAACAACCGTAGTTGTTTTTTCTTTTAACACCACAGTCGATGTTTGTTTTTTTTCTTGTTAACTGTGGAGATGAAAATAAGATGTGGACTTTCTCTTGGTCAAAAGTCCATCTTGCTGATTTAACGGTCGGCTCCTGCTCTGAGAGCGCACCAGATCGTTTTCAGCAGCATCCTGAAGCTCATCAGTATGGCAGGCCCTTTTACCATAAAATCAGCTTCACCACACTTAACATTTCATATAGTCAGATTTATTATTAAGCCGTATGGAGGCTTCAATTATACATATCTTTATATGACATCACTATTCAAGATATCTTACATGTATTTTAGATATGAGATAGGCTATTTAAGATTCAACTAAGGCAAATTAAATTGCACTTTTTATTTATTTACTGTGATTTAACTAGACAAATCCCATTGAGATAGCAGATCTCTTTTGTCTGTCCTGTAATTTTTATTTTTAAAAAGCTGTACCCTCTTTGAATAACTACGGTACTAGTAATGTTCGATGTCGATCATCGTTCTGTTCTATTTTATTAAATTTTAACATTTTTGTTTCCAGCAGGTAAGAAAAATACAAAAACTTGATACCCTATATAAAATAGGTTCTGGTTGAGTAAAAACATTGTCAGTGTGCATTGAGACCATTCACACCTGTTTTTAACACTATCTGAATGTAATCCCATATCTAGGTTGGATTTTAGTGTCAGGTGTGATAAAGGTGTTGGGTGGATTATAAAATTTTCATTTCAGGTTGTAGTTTGTTGCAGTAGTTTTCTGTGATGGACTTAAGAGCATTAAACTGTTGCATTAACTAAGTGTAATTCGTTTGTGTTCCTTTTTTTTTTTTTGAAGGTGCCATGAGCTCCTCAAAATCTGCTGCACATGACAGAAAGAGTTCCATGACCCCGACTCACAGCGTCCCAGCCAAGTCGCCCATGTCAGGAGGTGACCCTGTAGCGTCTCACAGCCCCTTTGACCCCCACCACCGCACTGTGGTTGCCGGAGAAGTGTACCGACCCCACTTGCATCCACATCTGGAATCTCAGATGGCCTTCCACAGAGTGCTGGATCCTGGTACGGTGATAAACATAGAGGAAAACCCAGGTCCTCTAATTCATAGACATTGCATGTCCAGGATCTTTTCCAGCTACTGACGTCTGCAGTTATAGTTGGTATCTGTGAGCCTTCTGGTCATGTGGTTTTTTTTTTGTTACAGCGTTCATGTTTCCCAGGCAGCCATCCCCAACAGGCTACCATAACACCTACCAGTTGTACACCATGGAGAACACGCGGCAGACCATCCTGAACGATTACATCACTTCCCAGCAGATGCAAGTCATCCCTCGGGCTGACCTGGCCAGAGGGCTGTCGCCACGGGAACAGCCTGTTGCCAACCTCTTTGCACCCGGAGCTCGAGGTATGGCCCTCACCTTGCAGACTGTTTCCTATCTGCTACGACCTGCAGCGGAGGAGTTGTGGGCCGTAGGGGCTGTAGTATGCAGTGTGTGCTTGTGAAGTAGTGGCTTACCTTTTCCAGACGCCCAGAAGCAAATGACCTTTACAAATTTTGCTGATTTGCTTTTTTACACCGGGGCTGCAACACATTCGGCTACTACTCAATTTTTTGATTGGGTATAGTCATCCAAATCTTGATTTGCTGAGTGGTTTTGCATTTTACAGCTTGACCACTCTTCCACTTTGTTTGCAGCCCTGTTGCTTACTGAACAATCTGTATTTGGAAGTCCTATTTGATGAAGGTGATGGGTTACAGCTAAGTGTTCATACATTAAGAAATTGATGGATCGGTTCATGTTATTCACCGTTGGCCCTTTGCTTCTGTCTGTAAAAGGGATTTTTGATCTAGCCCAGATGCCTCCAACTATCCTGTTGCCTCATCCTGGGGGAACAGGTACTCCCATTATGGAACGGCCTACCGCCTACCTCCCTGGACCTCAGCCCCCTTTCCCTTCTAGAGCTTTCAACCCAGCTTCCATATCGCCAGGTGAGGATCCCTCCCTCCCTCCCTTCCTCCCCCTGTTCCTACACCTTCTCTTCCTTTGTCTTTCTTGCCACGATCTCCGTGTTTCCTCACACTCGGTAAGAGTGCAGCGCTGCACTGGTCCGATGTGTCACAGATAAGTGTTACCAAAGTCATACCAGGAACAGTTACATAAACAGCTGTTCAGGTGTTGCATGACTGTCCGTGTACGTTTTAATCATTCGTTTTTCATTTTTACCAGCGGGTATTGAAAACTGAAAAAAGGACAGTTATTTGTTTATAATTTCCTACTCCAAAAACTGGAAAATGAAATTAAAAAAATAAAGGCTGCAGTTAGTTAGCTAGCATCTATTTATTTACAAGCAGCTTCCTGTTCTTAAAGAGTTAGTTAACTAACTCCAACTTAAATGAACCATGGCCAACATTTCTAACACTGTGGCTTGTGCAGTGAGGATACAGACCAACTGACTGATGAGCTAATTGACTAAGCCTATTTTAGAAATAGTATAAATACCACTAAAAGTACTGAAACAGTCCAAAGCTAGACATCTGTGTTGATTAACTTAAAGCCTTTTTTTTTTCACTTTAAAACATTTAGCAAAATAAAATATCGTAACTTTTCTCTTATTCATTTTTTTTTTTTGAAAAACGTGTTTCACTAAGGGGACAAAAATAAATAAAAAATCAGTGATAAGTGTTTTTAATCAGCTGGGTCTGAGCTTCATGTTGTCTACTTTTGATCATCACACACCAAAACTAAAGGGAAGGCAAGCTAACTCGTCTTTAAAATGCCCGACATTTTGCTCACTTGCTGAAACAATCATTAACGAATATTTCTTTGTCTTTCGCTCTCAATTGTTCATGGGATAAAACAAAACTAATTACCCAGGTCCAGTGACAGAAGCAGAAAAAAAAAAAAAAAAGAAGACGTTCAGCAGGAGCAGTCTAAAGATTTATTTTTGCTGATAGGAAGTGAAAATGTTGAACGAATGTTTTTAGTTATTTATTTTTGCTGACACAGGTCGATAGTGTAACTCATTCCCGTGCGGGAGTCACTAAGCCTCTGTGCGTGTCCTGATAGGTTCTGCTGGGTTCTGGGGTCTGAAACCCTGATGCAACTCAGACACAACACACAGCTGGTGTAAAACCAAACGAGTAGTGCGTTTCTGAGTTTTGCGTGCATGTTGTCTCCTGTTCCGCTCAGGCCATCCAGCCCATCACGCTGCAGAGAGAGAACGAGAGAGGGAGCAGCAGGAGAAGGAACGGGAAAAGGAAAGGGAACAGCAGCAGAGGGAGAGAGAACGCGAGCGGGAGCGGGAAATGCGAGAGCGGGAGCGAGAGCGAACCAATGAATACATACGTGGAGGTAAGTCTTCTTGCTGCCGTTCAGAACTACATCAGTTTTTAAAACCGTACTTCAAACTTTTCTTGTTTAATATAGGGAGTCATGCTCTTGAACTTCATTTTGAAACTATGCTTCTGTTTTCGTCATTGTTGTTTAAGGTGCTCTAGAGCAGCCAGGCCGGCCAGGTTATCAGACCTCCCCATCGCCCTCGCTTCGGACTCAGGACGTGGTAGTTCCACATCGGCCGAGCGTCTTCCCGGGAAAGAGTGTCATCACTTCTCTAATGTAAGCTTAAAACTGCTCTTTCTTACAACTAACCAGTTATCCTGATGAGGAAAACAGCATTTACAGGAAAATTACTACCATTTTATGTTTGTATAATACAGGAAATTTAACCCCCAAAATTATCCAACAAACACGGTCACAAGTGTGTGTCCCCAAATAATGTTTCCCCACCAGAGGGCACACTGCAAGGGCTGAAAAATCCTGAAATCTGTCTGAAATTAATAGTAGCAGTGCACATAAGGAATTAGATTTTTTTATGCTTTTTTAATTTAAAAAATGAGGGTCGTATTATACATGAAAAAATAATCATTGAAAATTGTTGGCAGTTATTTCACTATATCCTATTCGAGATACAATGGTGATCAGATTTATAAATAAACAGTTTTAAAAGCCTGATTGTTTTATATAATGAGACTGTAAAACAGTTCTCAGTAGTTACAGTTTTGTTGGTAGATCTGATGCATTTAAAAAGCACCTTGATGTATTTCAGTGTCTTGCATCTTGAAATTACTGTGCATCAGTAGCTTGATGGTAACGATGTTGATGCAGACTGCGTATAACGTTACAGTGCATCTTAGGGTGTATTCACACCTGAAATAGTGGTAGACTTTAAACGGACCAGACTTCGTTTCCCCCATTGGTCTGGACCTTTTATGCAGGTATGAATACACTCGTGAACCCTGGCGCGGATCAAACTGGACCAAGACCCATTTTTAAAGTGGTCTGGGTCCGCTTCCAAATGAACTCTGGTGCGATTTGCTTCTGGTGGGAATACAGACCGGCCTCGAACCGAACCAACTACAGGAAACATGCACCTTTTTTTGGACTTCACAAGCCACCGTTACTAAGTCTTTCAGTGTTGCTAACGCTACCACTGCGCTACAAATAATGAGCCGTTGTGGGTCAGGGCACACGGAGCATCTCATCTCCTTTGGGTTGTGGCATGATTTTGCCAACGTTGTCCCAAAATTATATCATCATGAAACCAGAGTTGAATGCGTTGCTCTTAAAATTCTAAATGGTGTTACGGTTTTAAAAACCGCACCATCTTTTAATCCGTACCAAACAGTGGACCGAAGGACTTTCCTGGTGTGAATACAAAACTGGATATTTTCATTCTTCTGCTTCATAAATAGTGAGTGGAAACACCAGGGTCTTTGGCCCTAGTCCAGACATTTAATCTAGAATAACTGACTGAACATACCTGGAATGTCAAATAGCCTTAATTAGCATAAGCAAACACACAAGTTAATGGTAAATTCACTAATCTTCACATCATGAGATTAGCTTTCTTCATTTTCATCAGTGCAATAAGAGTAACCTCTGCTTTTCATCAGTCTTTCACAAGTTTGCCTTCATTCCAAACTTTCTGCTGCTCGATTTGGGCTGCATATTTCTGTTTTACTTGTCAGGAACATTTATCGTAGTCATCACAATCCTAGAGCGCCCTCTCATGGCTGCAGACGGTAATGTTTACTCCTTGGTTCATGTCAGTCAGTATGAAATGGAAAAGGAAAATAACATATTAGCTAACACTATAAGTCGCAGGACCAGCCAAACCATTAAAAAAAGTGACTTATAGTCCTGAAAATACATTAGTTACATTAACATTAAGCTGCACTAAGGGATAACTCTTTATATTGAGGTCTATTCGTTAAATGAAAAAAATCACTAGCTTTACAATATTTGAGGAAAACTCGTTGATGTCTTCATCTCTCCATTTCCTCCCAGGCCTCATCCCCCTGCAGCATCATCGGCTTCACAAAACAGCGCCCGCTACGGCACAGCAGCTGATGCTCTGGCTGCTTTGGTGGACGCTGCAGTCGTCGCTCCTCAGATAGAGCTCCCAAAGATGAAGGAGAACAAGCACGAGAGGGACGACGAAATGTCTTCATCAGCCGCGGTGAGGCGAGCACCAGTCCTGCCCGAGCACCAGCAGGAGGCAGACAGGCGCTGTGTCATGTCTCTGCCAGGTGGTAAGCCTCACCCAGGTTACACAGAGGGTCTAGGCGTCGGGCTGAAGGACAACGTCCCTCCACCAAAGTCCCGCATCGTGGAGGAGCTTCGGACTCACGGAAAGACAACCCTCACAGCCGCTAACTTCATCGATGTCATCATCACACGCCAGATAGCTCCAGAAAAAGACTCCCGGGAACGAGGTTCTCAGAGCTCCGACTCTTCGAGCAGCTGTAAGGGTTTTGGAGAAAAATAAATTATTATTCAAGCTTTCCACATATTTTAACTTTGAAACCACAAACCTTTGTTTGTTTTTAACTGTATTTGGTAGATTTACAGCATCATGAAGAGCAAGTAACACGCCAGACAGGTCAGGAATACACTGTCTGGTGTGTTCCTTGGTTTGATCACTAATATTCTGAGGCCTTTGCAGAATAGCTGTCTACTGGGATTAAATTTCACACAGGTGGATTCTACAGGTTGAGTCAAAAGAAACAGGACACCATTTTATTTTGATCCAGTATGGCGGCTTTTGAGATGGCGACCGTGTTCTGGACATAGCCTGAAATATAAGCCTCCTCACCCATTACTTGCTGGAGTATTCAGATATGAAAAGAGGTGTCCTGTGTCTTTTGACTCACCCTGTACTTACTAATTAGGTCACTTCTGAAGACAATCATTTGCTCTGAACTTCAGTTTGGGTTTCTGAGTAAAGGGGGTTAAATAGAAATGCACCTTTTAGATTTTTATTTGTAAATTCCAGTAAAATACCTTTAAATTTGTGGGTGTAAGTCTCAAAATGTGGAAAAGTTTAAGTGGTATGAGAATACTTTATGTTGAAACATCACCAGTTAGCTGTGGAGGAACAAGTGGTCTTTTTGCATTGTAAGACCCAGCCCAGTCTGCCTGGCCTTATTCTACCCCGGTCCCGGTTGCGTTATCTTTGAGCAGAGAGCCGCCTCGATAAGGGCGATGATCATCATATTAAAAATGTGCAAATGTTTCAATTTATTTGCAACACAAAACAACAGACTTCATCAAATGTGAAGGAAAAATACTAAAAGGCTGTATGGGACCATCCAGCAGTATGATGCCAAAACCAGAGGGCAATACAACAGAGGATTGTAGCTAATGGTAGCTAATGCTAGCTTGTTGCTTGGTAGCTTGCTACAGTTGTTGAGTAGTTAAACTTGTGTGAAATAACATTACAGTTGCTGTTAATGATTCGAGTAAAATTAATTTCAGCTGTGTGATACCACTCCCAGCCAGCGAACCAATCAATGATTAGTAGCTGATACCAAATAGTGCTGAGCAGTCCTGCACAAATTGAACCACAGGTCTTCAGGTTCCATGAATCGGTCTGGAATTGGGCCATAGGGCAGGGCTATTCAACTGGCACCAAAGTCCAGACTGCCAATTGATTCATTAATTACTAAAGGTTTTCTTAGCTGGACATAGACGTGTATCTACAGAAACGTCAGAATCTTGGCTAGAAGCTGGTAAAGAAACATTTCTATGAACATCCAAGACAGTTAAAACTACAAGCAGTTGAAGATAAAACTTATGTAAGTAACAATAATGTTGGTTTATTAGTGTTAAATAGGAGGTGTAATGTGTTATTTTTGTTTTTGATATTGGTTTAATTGCACTACTTTTATTACAAACTAAGTAAAAGGCAACACACCAAGTATTTATAAAATGACCAATTGCAGGATTTTCAGCCCCTGAGCTGTTTGCACGCAGTGATTGTGGCCCTGGAGCAATTTAGTTGACTAGCCCTGCCATAGGGGCTAATGCAAACACGCAGAACCTGGGTTCAAAAAGGCCAAAATATGAGAAATTTGTTTTTTCCATACCAGAAACCCATCATCACGCCTTGTTTAGTTCTGTGTGAATGTAAACCCTCCTTTTACTTATTGTCTTGCAGTGTCGTCTAATCGATACGATAACACTGCTGGAGGAGCCATAGAGGTGATAAGCCCTGCCAGTTCTCCTGTCCAGCCTCAGCAGGACAAACCAGAGGACGGGCAACAAGCAGCAGGTATGAAGACGGAGAACTGAAAAATAATACTCTTAATGCTGATTTGTTACAGTAGCGAGGTACATGCAGAAGTGAAGGGTTAATTTAGCTACAAGTGAACAAGTTGAGAGTGCATACCATGATGACCCACTGACACTTGAGGCCATCAGCCAGCGTTTCCCTCCACCAGCTCAGTCACCAGACGACACTGAAAGTTATTCTTATCACCTGATGTAGACCAGATACTTTTGGCTCTCATCACTTCTAAGTTCACCTTGAGTATTTTAATGAAACCAAGCTGTCCTCGGTCAACCCTACAGTTGGCATGCGGCCGTTTGAGATGAGTCGTTACCAGCCGCCGGGGGAGCCGCCCCCACCGCCTTCCTCCCAGGCAGACAGCTACTCACAGGTCCCCAAAACTCACAGAGTCATGACCTTGGCGGACCACATTTCGGTGAGAAATACTGTTCAACATTTTACAGCAGAAGAAGTAATGCAGCATCAGTCAGAATCATCAGGTGTTCCGGTCTGTCATTAACCTTTGTTGGGGGTTTGTCTTTAAATGCAGCATATAATAACCCAGGACTTTGCCCGAAATCAAGACCCCCCAGTCTCCTCAGCACCTTGCTCATTCCAGAGCACCCTGCCACCAATGTCTTCGTCAGGTCGAGTCAAAGCACCCAGCCGTTACAGTCCCGAGAACCAGGTCCAGAACCCGCACCATCAGAGACCCTCCAGCAGGGTTTCTCCAGAAAATGCCCCTGACAAGCCCAGAGTCCGGTAAACAAGCAGAATCCTTACAGAATCTTAATTTTAAACCTGCCGCTCATCTAAAATCTGTGCCTCATTTGTTCCTCGCAGACCTGGTAAGTCTCCAGAGCGAGGGGGCAGGCAGATGGAGAACTACGAGCCCATCTCTCCTCCACAAGGCTATCAGGGCATGGACAAACAAGAACTAGGGGGGGCTCCATCCCAGAGACGAGAGGCCGACAACTCTGAGATGAGGTAGGGCGTCTTCACTGTTGACAGTCTGGCAAACTTGTACCTCTTAACTCTGTATTCAGAATCAGTTTTGAAGCATTTATTAAACCGTGTTGGTTAACATTTAACAGCCAAATCCTTTGATCCTGATTGAATCGACTGTGCAGCAGTTCCTTGTTTAGATTCTTGCAGTTGGATTGTTGTCTGCATCGGTTTCATATCCTGTTAAAAGTTCTGTGGTCCTGATAAGGTTTCCTCTGTCTCTGTCCTTTGTTTGGTTCAAGGAGTGACTCGCGATCCCCGGGGAGCGTCAGCTACCTGCCTTCCTTCTTTACCAAGTTGGAGAACACCTCACCGATGGTTCAATCCAAGAAGCAGGAAATCTTTCGTAAGTTGAACTCCACATCTGGTGTTGGTGATTCTGATGTTGGTAAGTGGGTCTTCTCTTATCCTTTTGAGTTTCATTCATGAATTCTCACTAATTTTTCTCACTCAATAAGCATGTAATAACACTGGAACAGCATGGCCTCTTAACTCATCAAATACTTGATTTCTTGTCGTATTTTTGTTTTGTTTTTCAAAAGTCAATAATTAATTTTGCAGGAAATGCGCAGCCTGGGACTGAAATTTTCAACTTGCCTGCCGTTACCACCTCCAGTAAGTAGAAGTGACTCCAGGTCAGACATTTTAGTTTCATTCAAGATTAGATTTCCTTCCTCATTGTCCGTTTGTCTGGTTGTGATTTGTAGGCAGCATCAACACAAGGAATCAGTCCTTCAGTGACCCAACGAGTAACCTGGGCTTGGAGGACATCATCCGCAAAGCTTTAATGGGCAACTTGGAGGACAGAAATGAGGAGCACCAGGGCGGAGGGACTGTTGCCATGAACAACACATCAGGCACAGGCAGTGATACCCGGCAGGAGGCCACCTCATCTCCTAATATGGGTTCGTAGTTTCTACAATGTGTAAATGCAGAATTTTCAGTAAAACTGTAAGATGTGGATTTTTCTTAATAATCTAAAATGTTTTTCTCATTTGATGTTCACAATAAAGGAGACTCATGTTTGACTGTAGTTGAAACAACATCCAGAAATTACGACACTTAACACCAAGCACAAAGTTAATGATAAACAAATATTCATGAGCAACGTGTTTGGTCCGAACCTAGCATTAGATTTCAGCTAATTCATCTACATGAAAACGTGTCAGAATTAGGACCAGAGTTTGTTAAAAAGCTTGCAACTATACAATGTGAAACAAAAAAATGATAAAACTACATTTTGTCTGTCAAGTTAAAAGCTGTCTACCCAAACTTCCTAATAAAACAAATCATCAGCCAATCAAATATAAGAGTTATATTACAGACGTATTACACAAGATTTTATTTACCAAATATGAAATAAAGCGTGATTTTTAAATTTGTGATGAGCACTTTTATTTTATGAAATAATTTTTTACTATTTTAAAAAGACTTTTGAAAACAGACAGTTGACACTTTTTAAGAAGACAAAATGTGGTTACGTCATTTAAAAATTTAAATAACATTGGAAATCGGGGTGAAAATTAAATGGAATTTGGTAAAAGTTAGAACAGAATTCACCTTAACAAAAACAAAAAGCTGAGACCGCCAACTTAGATGTTCTGAACAAGGATTCACACAAAGTGCCTGTTTGAATCTGCAGGAAAACAAAAACAGGTCAGAGCAACCAGCCGGAAATCCAAGTCCCCTAACCTGGGTCAGGTCTACGCTGGAGGGGACCGTCCTTCATCCGTGTCCTCTGTCCACTCTGAGGGCGATTATCACAGACCAACTCAACCCCAGTGGAGCTGGGACGACCGACCCTCGTCCACAGGTGAGTTGTCAAACTTGATTTGAAGTTTATCATTTTTCTTTTTGCAGGACTGTACAGTGAACAAAAAATTTTCACGTAGCACTGGTGAGACACACGACAGGCAAAGCCATGGCACGTTCCTATACTACGTAGTGGTGTCTGTTGTGATAACCAGTGTTACCTTATCAATGGCATTTGGCAATTCTTAAAGCTGATTAAAGCTGATTAAATGTAAAAACGGCCTGCCATACATGTGGTCTTCCATAGGACTTCTAATTACATGACAACCTCTCCAAAGGCATGTCGTTGGTCCGAATAAAAGTAAAAATGACATTGAGCACTTCGAGACCGAGCCAGACCATCGGAAGTGGGGGCGGGGTTTCCATTTGCCACTCATATTCCACTTAGAACATAATCAGACTTATATTTGTTGAAAAACCCCGGCTTAGCCTGTCAGCTTTAGCGCTGGCGTTATATTGCTATATATATATATATATATATATATATATATACACTTATTAGCTCTGTACTAACGCGAACGCTAACAAGCTAAACTGAGATCCTCCATCCACATTTTCAGTTGCTGGCTGAGTCGTTTCTACATTCTCCTCTATCATATGTAGGTGGAGGACCTCAGTGACGAGAGGAGAATAGACCTGAGCTAATACATATATATGGTGATAGCGTCAGCGCTAACGCGAAAGCTAACAAGCTAAACTGAGATCCTCCATCCACATTTTCAGTTGCCGGCTGAGTGATTTCTACATTCTCCTCTCTGTCAATGCGCTCTGGTTTCATTTAAAAGAGCTGATCATCAGATGTTGTCCAAGATTAACCTTCAGGGTGGATAAAACCCGCTCGCAGCCTCGCCGATGACTTCGACGTCGTTATTTACCCAGTATGCTTTGCGTGTAAATAAAATGGCTCCGTCCGTGTAATATATTTTAAATTTTAGTTTAAAACTTATAAAAACTGAACAGCCTACAGTATTTTTACAGTCTTTATTTTAGTTAAAATAAATGTTTATCAAATAAAGTCTGTTACAACCAATTGTGGATCACATAGATCACTCTTAAAGGAATATTCTAAGTACCTAAAAATAATTAGAGGTGTGGTACCTGCATGGTACTTTAGCAAAAAGCAAAGATTGTGTTGATGAAAGGAAACAGGAAAAAAATTAGAGTCCTGAAAAATGTAATCTTTTCAATTTTAGCTGTCATGAAGGCTCTGTATATACCATATTTATTTTGTTTTACAAAACCAGTAACCCCTGTAGCACCTAAAAAGTTCGACATTCAGCCCGGTTTCTTTTTCTTTTCTAAGGTCCCATACAGTTTCCCTACAACCCGCTGACCATGCGCATGATGAGCTCCGCTCCACCCACCTCCATAGCCTCGCCATCTATACAGAGCCAGCAGCAGCAGCAGCCGCCGCCTCCACCTGTAGCTCCTGTGGCCCAGCAGCGAGTGTGGCAGTCCCTGCTGTCAGAACAATACGAGACCCTGTCCGACAGCGACGACTGAGCTCCGCTACCTACAGCCGCCAGGTCCCAGGAGAGAGGCCCACGCTGAGGCTGGCCTGTCCACACCCCCTCTGCTACAACTAATCTCACTCTTTGGCAAAGTGTAACAAGTGGATGAGGGTGGTGTTTTCTTTTTATTTTTTTGGTGCTACTGTGTGCCCCCCTCCCTCGACAGGCACGGCTCTCCAGAATGAGACTTTATTTTTGCTTCGGAGGCTCTCGCCCCAGCCTGTCGGAGAACTTTACGTCATCTGACCGGATGACATCGGCTACAGTCAAGCTGAAGAACTGAACCTGTAAAGACGAAAACAAACAACATAAGAAGCTATTTCTGAATTTTATGTCTGATTTCTGTAAAGATTGAACTTGTCTTTAGGAAAATCATTGTATGTAAATAGAGTAACCTTTTTGCAGTGTTTTTCTTAACTTGATTATTTCTTATTTTAAGGTCGCTTTTAAATCTATCCACTTCAAATGAGAAGAGCGGAGGTGTAATCTTTAATATTGCAGGTTCCCCACCCCCCACCCTGTGCAGCCCCAAACCCACCCCCCCACTCAAACATTTGTTTTTCTTTGTTTCTTTATTCACACCACACTTGGAGAGACCGAACCTGTGGTTTGTACTTGACCCTTAGCAGATCTCAAATGATGCCACGCTGCCCGTCATCCACCAAGCCCTACCAGGGCCTGAACGTTGTGGACACCGAGAGGGCAAAAAAAAAAAAACTGAAACAAAAATCGATGTCTGGTGATGCACAGATTGTAACTAACGGATGGTAGAGACAACTTCTCACCCTATTTGTCGTCGCAGCAAGTTGAGAACACTGGTGTCATTGCAGAAAGGTGAAAAGTCTGAAATAAGCTTTCCAGAAAACGATATCGTTATGACTACTTCTGGACCCCGCCTGATTAATGAAAGTGAGCCAATGAAATGATTTTATTTTTTTCTATTTTTCATTTAGGAGTGTCACATCTCAGTAGTTTCACTTTCCAAAATGTCCAGAATAACTAGTTCGGGACATTTTGTTTTGATTTTTCGTTTTTAATTTTTCTTAGGAGGGATGCTTTTGCCTTGTGATTTGAGAGAGAAGGCAGCTTTAACACATTTTCTCAGAGATATATGTTGTTTGTATCTGTAGTCCCTTGCTTTTTGTTTACTGTCCTGACAAAAAAAAACAAAAAAACTCTGTTTTCTTTTCTTCCCATGACCCAATAAGATGAAACTAACCAAACCTAAAGAATGGTCTGCACCATTGTTGCACTTTTGATTGTTTTTTGTGGCTTTTCGACAAGAGAAAGCATCTTACCTGCTGTGTAACTTATTCAACCTCCAGCCCAGGACTATACGAAGGTGTGTTTTACTTTTCCCACATCTCACAAAAAGACAAAGAAAAAAAAAAATACTATCTCCCTGGTACATTATATTTTTAGCATCAACATGCATCAGAGTTACCGTTTTAAGTGCATGGTACCATTAAATGTTTAGAACTTTGCTGTCATGGTGATTCAAAGCCTTGATCACATAATCTCTGCTTTCATTGTCAGCATATAGCTTTTAATAGGTCAGAATCATAAACTGCAGCAGCTTTGCTCTCAAAATCGTCTTTTCTTTCTGACATACGTGACAAAAATACCATACTCCAACTTTCACACTGCTCAGTTAACAGGTTATTTTTGCTCTAAAGGTGATATTTCCTTTCTACGTTTAATTTTGATAAGCATATTTTTGTCCTAGCACACGCTCGGATTTAGGTTTTGTTCGTCCCGTTTTGACGGGATGTTGTGTTTACAGACGTAACGAAAAAAAAAAAAAACTTTTACAAACTTGAATCTTTAAGGAATCCGACATGAAGCAGAAAAAATAAATAAAATTGGAGCATTTTTCAGCTCTTCACTAAACAAAATGTTGACTTTTATTTTTAAAATTGAGACTTGAAACCCCTTGTATCCTATGATGTTGAAATGCAATGTTTGTATCGCACAATGTCTCTTAGTAGGCTATTACGAGAGTTCAGACCAATCAAATAAAGTGGATCAGTTGTCCACCTCTGAAAAGTTCTAAGTGTAAAGGTGTTCTATTATTCACTCATTGCATCATTTTCTTTTCTTTTATTTTTTTGACTGCACACTGTCCTGATGAGAAATGTCATAATTTGCATATAATAAATAGTATGTAATATAATTTGGCAGTCTGATTATTATAATGTAATAAATAGACTAACGGCCTAAGATACTGTGCACTATACTCGTCTGGCATCAGATATTTTTTTCATGCACATTCTCACATAAGAGGTCTTTAGTAGTGATGGTAGTATGAAACAAAAGCTTCAAAACATGGATCGAACCCCGAACTAAAATTACATCGGACCACTGCT
>JARVJO010000082.1:14175681-14199352 GCA_031762555.1 Cynodonichthys magdalenae
AAAAATATCGAACCGTGAGACAAAAGTATCGAATCGAACCGAATCGTGAATTTTCTGTATCGTTGCACCCCTAATATTTATATATATATATATGTGTATATAAATAAAACAACTTATATATATAACAACCTATAACAACTTAAGCTCACATTCAGATGACGTTTTTTAAGAGGTCTTCCATATTTCAGCAGGACAAACTGCATCCATGACAACAACATGACTTCAGAGACTGCTGAGGGTGCTGAACTGGGCTGGCTGCAGGTCAAACCTTTCAATAATAGAAAGCATTTGAAACAAAAATTTCAGCAAAGAAGTGCCGAGAACAGCTAGAATCCTACATCAGACAGGAAAGAGACAGTCCTCTTTCCGAACATCCATCAGTTCCTCCTCAGCTCCTGAACTTTTACAGACTGATGTTAGAAGAGGAGATTCTTCAGTGAGAATTATGAACCTGTTCTGTACTTTTTCTACATGCGTTTCTAACATCAATTTCAAAAATACATTACTTATACCAAAAAAAATTTTTTATTTTATTTTAATATGTTATGATTACAATGTTCTGTTAAACATACAATACACGTTTTTATGAAATTTGCAATCATTTTGTTCTGTTTTCATTTCTATATAACACATTGTGTTATATTGAAAAATAGGAGCAGCAGAGATATGTGTCCCCAACTGTTTTTTGGGTGATAAACATAGCATAGTAACAATATTTATTATGCTAGTTTCATCCATTTTAAGGGTAGTAACTTAACACTTGTAACAACTAAGGCAAACAGATTGTTTTTAGTAGTCATGTTTAAATATATTTAATCCTGAAAATCCTTTCCTTGATGTTTCAGGGCCCACAGTGCGGTCCCGACCTTAACCTTGGGAACCACTATAGACTGTAGGAAATATAAAATGTGTGGGAGAAAGATGAGCTGGAAATGTTTTAGAAATTTCAAACAGCTGAAAGGTTGTGTCACATCATCTAAGTTGACCATGGTCAAAATCTTTAAACAATATAAAGCTTTTATTGTGATAGAGTAAAATCCACAAATACCAGCTCAGTTGTGTAAAGTCTAACTGTGTGTGACCTAAACTAAAGTCACTTTGAAGGATGATTTGTCTGAACATGTTTGGATTTGTAGTGTTTGTTCTCTTTGGTATGAATTTTGTGAAGTGTGGAAGTAGAAAAATGAAAATAATGATATAAAGAAGCCAATTAGCATAAATGTGTCAATAGCAGGATAACAAAAAGATGATGTTTACCCTCTGAGCACCAGAAGTTATGTTTTTAGCACACAATGTCTGTGAACAGTTAAAGTTTTCTGCCGCAGCTCAGTCTCATGATTTTAAATCTGCAGTGGGAGAATTATTCAGACTGAAGCGAACACACTTCCAGAAGTCCTTCGCAGGTTCTGCTGTGAAACATTTTCTCTTTTACATGTAATGGAAACAATGACTTCACTGCTGTGAATAATGGAGGCGAACTCAACATGTTCAGCTGATGATCTGTCATTTTTTTTAATCTTTATTTTCTATAGTGATTGATGCTGAAACTGAGACGATTATCTCTGAACTTCATTAATTATTGTTATATAAAATAACTTAGTTCAACAAGTTCAATTTAACTAAACCTAGCACAAAAAGTAAGGAAATGTGTGTTTAGTAGATTATTTCTTTGTTTTAACAATATTTCTTGACAATAAATCATATATTGTTGGAAAGTCTGTTAATTCCTCTTTCATTTGTAAGGAACATGCATATGTGAGATGAGCAGTAGAGCTGAGTATGTGGGATGTGCACATAAAAATTTAGCCAAACTTATAATTTGTTTTGAGCTTATGGTACCCCCAGGTGTTGCCAATCAGCTGTTAGCTATAAGATTTATTACCAAGAAGCATTGTTACAACAAAATAATCTGCCAAACCCTGATTTACTTACTTTTTCTGAACAGTATAGTTATATTTAAGATGTAATTTCAATTAAAGCACTGCACGATAATTAAAATACATTTTACTGCTGGGTTGCTGATGACGTAGTGCCGGCATGCCTAAATGCAGACGGGGGGCAGGAAGTAAATGCAGCCCCGTTTCCTTCTGTTGATTCAGCTTCAAAATGCCTTTTTGATTAAGACAATATGGATCATATCCTAAATGTACACATTTGTTTTCACGATATCTCTTCTGCACCAGCCCATTCAGGGCAATAGTGTACTCGCTGTGATCCATTTCGTTGTGTTTTTAAACCAGAGCAAATCACTTCCTGCCCCCCCATCGGGATCATGTAACTGCAACCCAGCAATACATGGTGTTTAAATATTTCTATGTTCCATCCTGACACTGTACGCTTCACACAATCTACCACAAATCTACTTTTTATGTGTAATTAAAAACATTCTGTAACGTGTCCTGCAGTGGTGTCAGTGTTTTATTTCAACTGAACATCTGGATCTGGAAGCAGCTGTTTTCAGTGAAGAATCAGATGTTAGTTCAGAGCCCTGCCAGCTGCTTCAGACCCAACTCTGACTCTTTAAAAAAAAGAGAATTAATTCAAACATCATTAATAGGATTTTTCAGGTGTTTTGGTGTGGGGGTTCTGTGGGAAGGTGATGAAGAATTAATATCTGGACTTAATATTTTTTGAAAGCTCTTTAATGACTTCAGTTTGGAGTTTAATTCTAACAGGACTGATGAGCTAATGGCTAGTTAGAATGAGCTCAAGACCAAAAAGGATTGCTGCCGTCTTTAAATAACTCTGGTCACCAGAGTGTTATAACAAAAGTTTGTGAATGTTTAAATGCTGTTCTTTTTAATTCTTCACACAGAATCCTGTCGATGTTTTAAGCACAAATAGCAGCAGCAGTTAGCTGTAGCATTTCTGGTAAAACTTGAATATTTTTGTTTAAAGCCAAACAGGATGTAAAACTTTAAAAAATAGTAATTACATGAACTGCTATGAAATTTTAAGAACAAGGTTTATTTAGACAAAATCTGCTTTGGATGTGGATTTATCTACAACAGGTAAGATATTGACTGTTCGAGATCCACACTTGTAATCGTCTGAAACATCTTTTTAAAATAATGATGAAGCTGACGTCTGTTTACAGCAGGAGCCTGAGAGGGAAACAAGGTTTCACTTCTTCTGACAGCAGAGATGCTGATGAAAATGGAAACGTTCCTCAGAGCTCCGTCAGCTCCAGTTCATTCCAGGGCGCCGGCAGCTCAGAGGGAGAAAGTAGCCAGAGAGTTTTGGGTTTTTTTTCAATCAGAATTATGAGGCCAGAGGCTTGAGGGGAGCATTGAGTGGGTCTGTGGTTCGGTTATCTCAAGGGGATTCAAACATCTGGCCTTCCTCTTCTACTTAAAAACATCTGCAGAACACTTTTATCTGAGACTGAATTGTGGCTTCAGAGGCCTCACATACACAAACTGATCATGTCATCACATGTAAAGTGCGTGTTGTCAGGTTGGGTGTGCAGCTTGCAGTGGAAACTCTTTATATTAACACAGAAAACGTCACATAAAGCTATTTTCTGTGTGAGGAGAGAACAAGAGGCATGCTACGGTTTGTTTGTTTTTTTTATCCAGAGGTCAAAAATAGACGTGAAAATTCAGACTTTATCAGCCGTTTGGTCTGTAGTGTGCAGCTTTTACCCCAAACTAATGTCAAACTGTCCTTTTGTGTCACGGCAATGGAGCGTAATGGAAATGACAGGCGCAGCACGAGTAGCCCCCACAACTGCAGCCTTAAAATAAAAAAAAATTTAATAAAAAAAAAAACAGACAGCTCTCTAACACGACACGAGTCCAGAACAACAACACCACCTGCAGACAAACACTTCCCGCCTAATAACCCCACTGCTGTTCCTGGGTTCATGGAAACATCAGGCTGCTCCATGCCATGGAACCGCGCCACCCGGTTCTGTTTCCACCCAGGAGCTCCGAGTCACCAGATCCTGTGGCAGGAACTGATCCAGATGTGGCCAATCACATGGTCTCATTTCCAGAAGGTGGCACGTTGCTGAGAATGTGGGAAAACTAATAAAAATCTAGAATGTAGTATTTGTTAAAAGCATGTTAAAGCTATATTTAGTTTAAAATAGTTTATATTCTGGTTATTTATAGCACCAATTTACAATAAAATTATTCCCAGGGCTTTTTACAGCTGTAACAGCTTCAGTACATTATGAAATTACTTGTTTGGGATTGGATTTATTGTTTCTAAAAGGAGAAACAAAAAAGAACAAAAGGTTGGAAGTTAATGAAATAAAAATAAAAACAGGATTTAATTGTGTACAGGTGAAAATATGTGTTGAACAGTTTACAGGAAACAGTCGACACAGAAGGGCTGAAGCTACAGACTGGTATTGAATGGTTCTGATCTTTGGGCCTGGAGGCGGGCCAACTTTAAACCCAGACTGGATGCTTTAGTGAAAATCACTGCTGGGTTCAGGACCGCTGCTAAATCGGGCCTCTGGGCGAATCCACTGCTGAAAACACAGGTTGAACGACTCGTCTGAACCTGAGCTCAACAACAAACAACCGAGACAATAAAAGTTAACTTTTGGTTGTTTCTGATATTTTGGATAAAAAAAAAAATCAGCTTGTTCTCAGAGAGGATGAGGAGTTTTGCACATTTACTCATCTAAAAATTGTTTTTATCCTGATTTTGGAGCAATTCATTGGAGGACATTGCAGGACTTATTCATCCAAAAACAAGTTTATAAATACTAGATTATATTCTCAATCTACTCAAATTAACAGAACTAATCTGTCAGGAGTAAGACCATTGTTTCATTTAAACCGAAATCTGCTCAAATTGTCGCATCTGTGTGACAAAAATTACGTCATTTTGTTCTCAGCTTTGAATTTCCCATCCCTTCTTGTCACAACCCACTTCAACATGAGAACTAAACTGTGATTGGTCAGACGTTTGTGGGCGTGTTTGTTTCGCTTCTGTTGAACCACTAAGCAAACATTTCTAAAGATGGTCAAACAGCCAAAAACTCATTGATGGAGTTGTTTCGTATGGTGGAATCTTTCTGCCAAAAACTGTATTGGAGGTTTTTTTTTTCTTTTCTTTGTAGTGTAGACTCCAGCAGGAAGAAACCCCGTGCAGTGACATGTACCATAGTGGGAGGGGTCTCCCAGGAGCTCGGCGTGGTGTGGAGGTGTGTGGGAAAAACAAACTGAAACCAACCGGGTTGTTCAATCGGTTGTCCGGATCGAGCAAACTGAGCGACTTCTTGAAATAAGGAAAATTTCCAGGCTAACAAGATTAATAATCGAAAACAATCTGTTCTTGCTTAGTTTATCAGTTTAAAACAAAACCAAAAATACAATTAATAGATCCAGTCAAAAAGTAAGACTCAGTTAGATGGACAAGTTTTGTAGTGGGAAAAAAACTTTCTCACTCACTTTTGGCTTGAGGTCCCAAAATGGCGGCCCCCGGCCTGGATCTGGACTGAAACGAGTCTAAATTGGACCCAAAGTTGTTGTTAAAATTTAACAGTTTTTTTTTCCTGAACCCTTTTTTTCCCTGTCATTATTTTAAACATTACAATCATTTCTGCAACCTGGTCAGACGTTTGGTCATTTGTAATTTTAAGTGTAAAAAACTAGATTTAAAAGTTTTGCAGTGATGCGTTTTTTTATAATAACCAGTTTATTATCAATTTATTGTCTATTTCATGTATTTAGATTTACACAATTACTTTAAAAGAAAAATTATTTAGGTGGACCTTGATGAGTTTTAAAGAAAAATTGTTTTCAACAACAACCCAACATTTTGCACAAAGCAGCCACTGAAACAATTTTTCAACTGAAATATTGTGTATCGGTCAAGAAAACTATTGTTTTTTAAACCAGAACTTTCAGCAGATTTTTAAAATATGTTCACTGATCCATGACAACTTTTTCAACTCGTATTATTCATTTGAAATGTTCTGTTTGTGTTGAATTCAGCAAAGATTTGCCACAAACTGCCTGGTCAGAAACTTATTTTCTGACTCTGTTTCATTTTCACTTTTATGTTGAATATTTGCCTGCCGATCTGCTCACCTTTGAACAAACTGCAGCAGATAGGAGATAAAACACACAGGCTGCTGAGTGACTGAAGGAATTTCCATGACTCAGGTGTTTCACACTGTTGTTGCTGCGGCTCATTTACCACCAAAATGCACAAACCCCCCTCAAACCAAAGTTCTAAAACAACCATTTTGAAGTCTATAAGTGCAGGTTTTAATCATGTTAAGAAAAAGTTTGATCTGAATATGATTCTAATTTTAGATATTGTTTTTTTTTACAGTTAATAAGCTTCCGAGCAGAACAGCTGGACCAACACATCTGTTTGATGGATCAACTCTTACAGACTCTTAATTAGTTGTAGCCTGATCAGAGTGAAGACAGACTGTCTCTTTTTTTTTTTTAACACCAAGGTGCCACTCACCTCAGTGGGATCTTCACAGCCAGGTATCTGTCGATGGCGATGGCCAGCAGGCTGAAGATGGAGCTCTGCGTCAGGACCAGGACGAAACAGGCGAGGAAGAGGCATCCATAAAAGTCCAGGGGCAAGCCGATGCTGATGATGATGGCAAAGGGGATGGCGAGGCAGCCCACCAGGATGTCCGCCACGGCCAGGGACACTAGGAAGTAGAAGGTGGCGTTCTTCAGGGTGCTGTTGATCGCCACAGCCCAGCACACCAGCACGTTGCCGGAGATGGAGAGGATCGCGATGACTACTTCGATCACGATGTAGTAGTACACCTTCATGTCAGCAAAGTCTGGACTCCAACCTGCAGGTTACATGGGTCACACTCATCCGCGACACTTTCTAGTCCCAGAGGAGTAAACAACAACAAGAAGTCTCTGCGCTGTAGTCCAGGAATCCTCCACAAGTGGCTGCGCGATCTGCCATCTGTTGGAAAGTCAGCGCATCAGTTTTGGAAAGAGTTGGAGGGGGGCATTACATTTTTTTTAAATCTGTATTTTTTCATTTGTCTCCTTGATGATAACAGGAGTGGGACTCACCTTAACGAGTCTGCGCATCTCCTCAGGATGATTTCAATCTTGCAGCGACCGGAGCGCGAAGCGTCTGAGCGGCATCTGCTCCCATCCACAGGCTGAAGCACAACTTCCCTCAGAGAGCAGGGAGGGGAGGGGGTTACTCTGAAGCCACGCCCCGACATGCACACACACACACACACACACATACGCCCGCGTGCGTTAGAAGTGCAGCGGAACAGTGGAATCCCGAGCGCGCGTCACCGTGCGTAATTACGTGCCAATTAATAGAGATAATTGGCACGGTTAATCAGGTTCATGGTTAAAGGCTGCTCTGAGGGCAGCAGAACTTTTAAATACACAAACTGTGGAAAAAAAAACTCAACCCCGAACCCTGATTCCTTCACCTCAATCAGAACTTGACGGGACAAAAAGGAAACACTGAAAACTGAAACTAACTGATTATTCTGTGTTCAAATCAAATCCTATTCTTCATTATTAAAACAGAGACACTCTTCATTGAGCCATTTGTAATAGTCCCTTTGAATGTACTAAATTTTTAAAAAATTGTTTCTTAGTTGTGTTTTGTGAAGAGTTGATATCTTACCTGCTGCAGATAGCTTCAGCTTGGAGGATCAGAGTTTAAGCTCTGATGCTTAAAATGGTCTTCCAGAAGCTGTTTTTAACTTTAGCAATGTTATGTTTTATAATTAGCGGCAGCAACAGCATGTGAGCTTCCCGCTGCCAAAACCTAAAGAGAGATGTGACAAATATTTTAAATCCTTACATCGAATAATAAGAACAGAGTTGCTGACAGTTAAGAGACATTCCTAGTTTTATTATTTTTTTACTCTTGATAAATATTTACTTTTTCCTACTTAACCATGGAGACAATCGGTCCTTTTTTGTTTTTTTCGCAGAAAACAGGCAGAGGAGTACAGCAGCATGATGATGTAACTCATTCGAAATCGAACGGCTGTATGAAACAACTGGCTCATAAAGATCCAGATTCCCTCAAAGGGCCATCCGTCCCATCTCTACTAAGTTTTACTGCCAGTCTCTGCTGGCCTGAGATCGCTGTGTTCTGAATGAAACTGCTAATCCAGTGGAGTTTGTCAAAATGAGCAGCAGACATATGAACAAGCGGTGCAACAATACATGTATCTATTGAATCATTCAATACAGAGCTTTAGGTTCAATACACACTATGTATCGAACATTACAGATTTTTCATTTTTATTTTATCAACTATCTTCTGAAGATGCTCTGTGTTGAAGGCTCAGTGGATCTGTGTTCGACTACTCCACCTAGGGTGCACTGTCGAGCGCAGATCCACTGAGAAACCTGCTGTTTCAGCAACATTGAATTTAAAAACTGTACTTTTGAGGTTAAACAAATGTTCATAATTAATTTCAATAAATCACAAGTGGGCATGGACATTTCTCCTTTTTGTATAGAAAAAACATCGAACCAAACCAAATCGTGAATTTTCCATATTGTTGCACCCCTAATACGAACATACGAACTGTGTCCATCTCCCAACAGACTGAACTCACCTCCGTCACAGCAGCTCCTGTCCTCAGTTATATGTGAGTAAAAAACTAACTCACTGCCGAGTTAAATATGATGTGTGAAATTATGATTTATCCCAAGTCTTCCTACTATGAACACTCTGCGAGACAAAGACATCCAAAATGATGTCTCTTGTCTTCTGGACACCAGCCTTAAATTTGTTGCTGACTTAAAACAACTTCAAGCTGCAAAAACTCACAGAAGCGCTTAAATAAACAAAGTGTTACGCTGCAGATGGCTTCACACCACACAGATACTAACATAATTTTAAATAGCAGCAGCGGCAGCCGGCTGTAGCATTTCCAGTGTAGCTTTGATCAGTTCTGGCAGGAAAATCCTAATCTGCTCCAATAAATGTGAAAGTTTACATAAAAAAGCTGTTGCATATCCTGTTCAGAGATGTTGAAATTTATTTGAAGGCAGCAGCAATCTGATTTGAAGGCGGGTTTATTTGGATAAGCCAGAGTCACGACCACTTCCAAAGAAATGTAACCATCAGAAAATGACTTCACTTCATTTTCTGCAAATATTCACATCACCATCAGTTTTGTAAGATATAATTATTTCTGCAGGAAGTGGGCCAGGCTTCATCAGAAGTGCTACAGTTAGCTGCTGCTGCCATTACTTACTGTGACTAGCGACATTTGCATGAACTGCTGTAAAATAATCAAGATAAAATTAGTTTGAAAACAGCAGCAAGTCACTGATGACTGATGTATTCACTAGACATAACCTCACTGAGTTAAATCTGTTCTGTTTATTCAGTGACCCATCTGCAACAGGTAAGATATTTATTAACCTTTACACAGAACCCTACTTCCAAATGACTGAATTGTCCCTTTAAGTTTTACTGGATGGGAACCCACAGAAAAGTGTTACAGTAAAACAAAAAGGTGTGTTGTGGAAAGCTGTACCTCAGTGTTTCACTGAAAGCTTTTCCAGTCCTGGCACTGAGCTTTAATGGCACAGTGGGAACGCTATTCAGCACTGATGGAGCAGAAATGTGTCTAAAATACACACACACACACACAAACACACACAGGGCTGAGCCATTCCAACACAAACCAACTCCACGTTCAAACACCAGAAATAAACAGCAACGGTGGTTTAAAGAAAATCTCCACATTCTTTATTAAGTAAAACTCAAAAATTCTGACATCCGTCAACAGATTTCTGTCCACATTCTCAACACTCAGTAAATAAATAAATACAACTTTTTTTATTCCCCAAAATAATCAGGTGTCTGCAAACTGGAGCGTGTCCAAACATTAGCACACAGAAACCACCTCCTCCTCCTCCTCCTCGGTGACTCAACATGTCGAACTCAAACGCTCTGCAGCTTCAGAGAAACTTGATGGGATGTGGAGAAACAGCCCAGCGTGAGCGTAAAGATCAACCCGGTTCAAGAAGAATATTTCTGGGAAACTGTTATTCACTTTTACATCCTCAGGTTTAAGTGCCTCGACTCAACAGACGGCGACGGCTTCTTCCCTCAAAGACGATCCAGATGTTGAGGCTTCAGCTGAATGTAAACATCTTCTGCTCTCAAACACAACTCCAGCTTGTTCAGGAAGTTCTGGAAATTTACAAAACTCTCTTCAAACGGCTTTATTCTTGCTGATTGAGAGGAAACGTCACGTCTTTATCATGCATAGATGGTCCGAGTTGCATTTTGGCAGAAGATTTTGGCACTTTTTTTTTTTAAAGGTTCAAACATTTTCAGGTCTCATGAATGATAGTAATTTTTTGTCAAAGTGTTAACAGCAGGTGAGAAAAAAAGGTTTTGTCAAAAATTGGACCAATTAAGTATCTCTCCATTTTGCTGTTCACTGCACAGGAACCTAGAATCAGTTTTTGGATAAGATGCTCTGCGACTGTTTTTCACCTTGACTTCTGACTTTAACGTTTCGTTAGACTCCTCCATCTTTCCTTGAGCGTTAGATAAAGAAGCCGTCAACATGGCAGCTTTCAGTCAGCGTGGAAAGAAGATTTAGTGCAGATAGATGAGGCTGAAGAGAGCTGCAGTGCTTCTGGTTCTCAGGTCCAGATTGGTCCCTTGTCAGGTCTCAAAGTACTTGTAGATCTGAGACACGTACTGCATCACGCTCTGCCAGTCCGGCCGGTCCGTCTTCATCAGCTCCTCCATGTCCTGTTAGGAACAGAAAAGGTTAGATGGTAAGAATCTGGTATTATTTGTAGATGAAACCACCTGGGAATTCTTCCTGTTTCGAAACTATTTACCAAGTAGTTTCTAAATGCTGGTTAAAGCTCTATCGTGCAAATAAGAAGCAGCATGTGAACACCGTCTAGAAACTCTGACGTCTTATTTGAGCCAAAACTGCTCCGTGGTCAGACAAAATGAAATTTTAAATTCATTTTTGGAAACAATAAACAGCACATCCTCGGTACTAGAGAGGAGAGGAACCATCCAATTAGTACTCAGTTCAGAAGCCTGCCTCTCTGATGATATGAGGGTGCATGCTGATGACATTGCAGGTGTTAGAATGTGCTCCCAAGCGTCACATGGGTTTATTGATTTTACATTCTGTTTTTATTTACAATTCACATGATGTCCAAGCATTCTCTTTTTTTTTATTTACAACACAATAAGGACAAACATTCTCAACAATTAGACAACAGTTCAAAACAAAAACAAAACATAAAAACGAAACACCAAGACAAGCCAAAATACCTCTGGTCTTATGACGGGTTAAATTATGAGTAGTGTGGGGAGTAGCGGTAATCTGTAAATATATTCTATTATACACAAAAATAAATAAACAAATAATAACAAAGAAAAGAAACAATGAATCAGCTGGGTGAAGGGACAAGTAAATAAAGATGTTAAAAAAACAAGGAGAATCCAAAAAACATGCATATGTATAAATGAAATGCAAAAAGACAAAAAATGTTAGTAATAATATATAAATATAATGAATATATATCGTATTAAAGTCCACAACATAGATTTGAAATGCAAAAATAAATAACCTGGACTCATCTGTAGCATCAATTTATTATTGGGACATCAGGGATATTTGTATTTGATTAATTTATTGCAGATATTATTAAATGCTGATATATTGTTGTGTTCTTGAGCAGTTATTCTTTACAATGCAATATACTGAGATATGGAGTAAAGGCAATGCGTGAATTGAATAGATTTTTTTTTTATTTAAATTCTGTACTGTTTTGGTGATAGAGAAATGAGTAGTGGGTTTACATATTTCTTATGGAGGAGTATTTCTGTAGTGTGTCCCAGAAAAAAAAAGTAAAGACACTGGGATTGTGCAATCTAGACTAGTGGACAGTGTTTGAGTGATTTTAATCCAAAAAGAGTGAATGAGCACACAGACTCAGTGGCATGTAAATAATCATTAGTGCTACCCAGTCACTGTGGGCAGATGTCACGTTTTCTGGTTTTGTTCAAAGCGAGAGTACAGAAATGTGTCATAAAACTTTAGATGTACCATCAATGAAATGACCTTTGGTTTGGTTTCATGTTTCATGAATACATACACCTTTATCCAATTACTTGAGTTGATTTTAAAGCACAACACGTTTAACACTGACTTCAGCTGCTTTAGAGTCTGTGTGAAATGGAATTACTCCATTTATTTGAAACGTCTGTACAATACAGCCGACAGGCCGACATTAAAGTGCAGTTTGCCTAATGTAAATAGAGCTATCTACAGCACACACACCATCATAAAGCACCGTCATGATGAGTGTTTGTTTACAGGAAGCATCATTGTTCAATCAGTTGAAACGTGTGACGTGCAAATACAGCTAACACAGCTTTAATAAGCAGCTGAATGAGAACAAACTACAAACTGGCACGCTGCAGGATGTGGGCTTTTTTGAGGAAATTTAATTTTTCTAATATATATTACAATATTCTTGATGCACGCTGAGCCTGTGCGCCCACAAGCATCCTGTCATCAAACCATCAATACTTCTCAGTAGCCGTGTTTCCATTCAATTTTAATGCGCATTTTGAGTAAACTTTTAAAACATCGCGAAAAAAAAAAAAGGAAATGCAAATCGGACGTGTTTCTATCAACTGGCTTGGAGCGAATCAACCAGGCTACGCAAAGCGTAATTACGTCAGACGATGATTTTACGTACGGCATAGCAAACAGGAAGTAAACATGCAGGAATACAGACCGTGGGACAATGGAGAGTATCAGGAACGTGTTGCTACTATCGGGAAAGTTGTAATTATTTTGTCATATCAACTAGTATTGGTGATGTTACATGCTGTCTGAGACGTAGAAAAATAAATGCAATTCTCTTCATGTTACGGGATTATCCGGGAAGACGCCAACAGCGGGAGGAGGGTCCAGCTGCAGCCGCTACAGTTACTGGACAGCGAGAACAGCTGATCGAGGTAAATGTTCGCTTCATCAGAACTTATTCTGCAAATGTGTTTCCATCTCCCCTTTGAGCATTAACTTCTTTTGGGAAAACCCCAAAACCACATCAAGCGAGCTATAAACTTTTTTTTCAAAATTGAGGAAGTTCGCAAATTTTGCCGCTTCCATCCACCTTTTCTAATGCGATAATTCAAAATGCGCATAAATGAACGTTGATGGAAACACGGCTACAGCGAGAAATCTCCTGTTATTTGCAGGTTAAACTAGTTTCACTTCATTTCACCAAACCCTCTGAGTGTGTCTCTTTTACAGTAATCCATGTCGGTGTTGACTAACACTAACAGATGAGAGTCAGAGTTCAAACAAACTAAAACTTCTCGTAGAGTCCAACATGATCTGCTTCCCTTGGCAGGTGCAGACCTGATTTTTGATGTGAAGAGACAAGAATCACACCTGCAGGGCATATTTGTATCGATTTGCATATTTGAATTGAGGTGTGTCAAAGAGAGGTCTCTGGTATCTTTCATTTGCGCTCAGTTCCAGATTGATCAGGATGAATGTGCACCAACTGTTTCATACATCTGGATTTGTTCATGATGTTTACTCAGTTTAAGCCTACACCATGTTTCAGTAGGAAGTCCATACAAGGCTACTGGTGTCTCGTCTTCTACAGGACTATTATTTCTCACTAACTGAGCTAAGTCAACACTGTCTGACAGATGTCTACTAATATTTGGCTTTTATTAAATGACAGCGGTAGGGGCTCTCATCAAACAAACACGTTTTCTGTTTTGTTTGTGTGAACCTTTTTACAGATAAAACATATGTAAAAGCTCAAACTTTGTTGTCTTTAATTGCTGTGGGTGTCTATTTATTTATCAGCATCAACATAAATGTCTTAAAACTGACCAACTCAGTTATTCAAACCAGGTTAACGTGCAGATTAATCTTACTCCCCTCCCACTGGAGACTTGTTTGGCTCTTTGTCTGTCCGGCTCACAGGAGAGATGTTTTGGTCACATTGCATGACAGAGTGAACTGGAGGGGAAAAGGCTGGGTATCAGGCTTAATGCTTAAGGCCCAGTTCACAGTTTCTGTAATGTTGATTGTAAAAACGGTACACATTAATAAATAATACTATAATCATAACTGAGGTTTAGATGAGATTGCAAAAAATAAACCTGTTGTAGTTTCCTGTAGTTTTTGTTTCAACAAGACGTGAACGCCCACAGACACTTTGGTTTCAAGCATGAGAACGGTTGCATTCAAAATGACAAATACATGAATGTTTGTTGTGAAAGTTCATCCAAGTGTTTTTTTTTATGTTTTTGGAAATGTTCTCACAGTCTTATCTGATGATTCACCCCTCACTGCACACAGGATGCATTTGTTTCTAACTATTTTATCTCCATCTTCTGCTCTTTATCCATAGTCGAGTTGTAGAAGTAACAGGTCCAGGAGAGAAATCCAGATATAAATACAAATAACCTTTTCCAAATGATGGTTTATGAAGCATTCAGAAGATGCATAACCTAACAGCTAAAGACAAAAGATTAAATTAGAAAGTTTCATCATTAGCGTCATTTTATATGCCTTACTCTTTCAACAACGTTTTCATTTAATATTTCTTAAAGATACATTTTATCCCAATCCAGCAAATCATATAAACAAAGAAAACTCTCACTAAAAACCCAATTATTTGACTTTAAAATAACAAAAACAGAAAAAGATAATTAAAGTACTCTATGTTACTCTGTTGACACCACAATCAAAGTTTACCGAAAAAATCTTTGCTTTAAAGTTGGCCAGCTGTCAAGAGAAAAATGCACTAAATCCAAACAAATCCAGAAACCATAAAACTATTTCAATTGGGGGCTGGATGAAATGTTAATAGGGGCCAGATATGGCCTGCAGGCCTTGTGTTTGACACATGAACTTTGAATTGGGTGACAATCAGTTTTTTAGATCAGCTAGAGCATTGTCCTGTAATCTGTAAAAGTACATTGGTTTCAGCATCAGACCTCTCAGAGATCTGTCGAACTTTGTTTTCCTAACGCTGGTCAGAAATAGTTTCTTTGCAGAGATAATATTGTGTCAAGCAGGAGAAAAAAAACTGTTGTGGTTTTATTTTTCCTCCCTCTTTGTTTGTTGAACTGCAGACCTCTTTCCTGAACACTCACAAAGTTTGGTAACAGCTGGTGGATTATGCTGAAAAAAAATGTTTTTCATCCTCAGTCCCTCAAATTATCTGTCAAATTTTCATGATTTATTTCCAGCACTGCTGATGAAACAAACACTTCAGGATGTTTTAGAGAGGAAGTCAAACCTATGAAAGAAACCAAACGCATTTTCTTAAAGGAAACTCTTCACAGGAAATAAAGAAAAGAAAAACTGCCAAAACATAATTCTTAAAGTGTAACAGAAATAAATCTGTTTATGTGATTAAACAGAAATGTGTGTCCACTCTCCTCATCTGTGTCAGACAGAAACCAGGAACTAAAAATCACCTCACTATCACCAACCACCAAAGGGTTTTACCAGTGTCTGTCTGTTAGCAAAATATCTCATGAACCATTAACCACTTTTGGAATGGGGAGGAGTTTGTTAGACATGATTGGTCTGTTTGACTTTTGTGGGGGGAAGTTTGTTAAAGATGTGATTAGTCAGATTTACTATTTCAGGTGGGGTTTGAAGAAGCCAAAACTATTTGGTTGGATGGATGCAGCTGGAGGGACGTGTAACTTAGTGCAAATGGCCAAAATGAACCAATAACTTCAAAAAATGAATATTAATTTTAGTCATAACTCCAGACAGGTAGGCGCATGCTACACAAAATTTTAAGTTACTAAATTATATTTACATGTTCACGATAATTTTACTCTTACTTCATCCTTTAACTTGCCACACAAGTCAAGTCAAATTGTATGTATCATGGTTTGGCTAAACGCCGCCCACACCTATATCCCAAAATTTGCAAGTCACGGTTAGGACCACCTCCACCCACACAGCCAATAAAATTACCTGGTTTTGCCGAACTTTGCCCACATTGAAGAACTCCGCCTATCACAATTAGGACAAGCCCCAATCACAAAGTTAAAAAACTCCCCCTATGTACTAGGGATGCACCGATATAAAAATTTCAGCCGATATTAATATCCGATATAATTATTGCTGTTATGACCGATAACCGATATTTACCAATATTACACAAACACACAAGTTATATTATACATACACACACAAACACACTTGGGTATTTTTGATACCATAAATATACGGCCAGATCTCTGACATGGCTCCCTACTGCAGTTATTCCTAGCTACGCAGAGTCAATATCACTATCATGATCAAACAGATGCTGCTCAACCAACCATCTCCCCTCCCAAAACAGAAACACAAAGCTAAAAAGTGGGAAATCAATATCGGCCCAGTTTTACATATCGGACCAATATGATATTCTAAAAAATGACCAATAACGGCCAATACTGATATTAATGCCTAAATATCGTGCTTCCCTACTATGTACTGCAGAGACCCCTACTTGGAAGCATGCGCTTCTTTGCATAAATAAACACACCTACAAAGTCCTGACCAATCAGACAACACAAACTGCATTGGTCTTCAAGACCAAGAGTTCCGACTGGAGGCAATGAACAAAATGGGGTGTCAGCTGGAGAAAACAGACAGAAGCTACGCAATTTTTGTCATGCAAGACTTCACAGAGTGAACCACAGGATTATATGATTCGTGGAGATGCTTCACTTCTGTCGATCCCTGTCTTCATATAAGACCACAGTCTGCAGAGTTTGGAGCTACTTTCTGGGATGTCATGTGACCCGTCTTTCTGATTTTTATTATCAAAGGGAGGTTAAAAATGTCAGCTTTCAGTAATTTTATTTGTTTTGTGTTTTTAAGTCACGAACATGGGAACAACTCGGTGGAATCCAATCCAACAACCACAAAGCCGTAATGGGGAATAATAAGAGATGAAAATGTGAACTCTGGTCTGAGTCAAACATTTAGGTTGAACTCACTTTACTGCTGCGGTCAAGCTTCCAGATTTAGAGTAATGTGATGATAAATAGATTCTTGTACTTTTAAAGTCACATCTGAGATAATTTAGAGTTTTAAAATGTAGCCCTATTCATCTGCTTCTAATATATTCCTTTAAATCCTAAAACTGTCAGAGAAGTTATCGTTGCACAGATGAAACTTTCATTTACAAACATTGGTTTTTCTCTACAAACTGGAAAACTGAATTAGCTGCTGGACCAAGATTGCTCCAGTAAATGCTTAAGGTTTACATGTTTGGAGAGAATGTGCTTGATGCTAAACTCTTACTGACAGTGACGTGTGATCGAGATCAAAATTTAGGTTTTATGATAGTTTTATAATATTCAAGGCATCTGGATGATGAAATGATGCAACTGAGAGTAAAAACAACCAGACCCACCAATTTCTGGTGTCTGGTTTGTGGTAACTAATATCAGAAAATTAAATAAACATGAAACGTAGCTATGGATAAACTGCTGTTAAACATTAGCATGTGACTGCTTAAACATTTGCATGTTAGCATAAATACAGTATGTCATAATGAAGATGCAATAATCTTGTTATACTTTAGTTTGAGCAAATAAAACATTAAATATGAGCCCATGAATCTATAACTCTACAAAAGTTCCACTTTGGGTTCAGCTAATATAGCTTAAAAATCACTTCTTGTCAAACCTTAATGCTACATTCCAGTTACCTTGGAAGTCAGAAGTTGCACCTGGTAGCAATGTAAGATCATAAAAACAGTATTTTAGTTGTAACTAATTTAAAATAAAAACAGCAGAATTTCACAAACAGGCTAACCACTATTAGCAAATAAAAATTATCTGGTATATCTCTTCACTCTGTAGCAACGTTTTCTACAAAATATAGTAAAGTACTAGATGTGTATTTTTAGATACAAACTGACAGAAATGAACCATCAAATACTTTGATGAATGAGACTGCCATACTGCACTTTAAGTTTCAGTTTCTGATTTGAAACTCAGAAGTTCTGACTTTAGAGCAAACAGACATAACTACATCCATGTCGTGTGCTTCAACAGATGGACGTGAAATTTTTAAACTTAAAATGTGAAACAGTTGAAACGGTTATGTGGACGGGACTTTTATTTAAAACTTTACTCCTTTCTCTTGTTTTGTTCACCATTACAAGAAAAATAAATAAATCTCAGAGTGCATCCTGGGATAGGCTGGGCTGAGAGGTATCCACCCAACCCATCCCTCAAATTGGAGAAAAAGGAGGACACATCTGGAGGAGTCTTTGAATATGAATAATATACACTATATTTCCAAAAGTATTTGCTCACCTGCCTTGACTCACACATGAGCGTAATTGACATCCCATTCCTAATCCATAGGGTTCAATATGATGTTGGTCCACCCTTTGTAGCTAGAACAGCTTCGATTCCTCTGGGAAGGTTTAGGAGTGTGTTTTGGGGGATTTTTGCACACTGCAGAAGCAGCACCGATCTGTCCATTAATCTCAAACTCCATTCTTTCCTCACTCGTGAACCCCCAAGATACTTGAACTCCTCCACTTGAAGCAGAACCTCAACCCCAATCCAGAGAGAGCAATCCACCCTTTTCAGACTGAGGACCATGGACTCGGATTTGGAGACTCTGATCCTCACCCCAGCTGCTTCACACTTGGCTGCAAACCGCTCCAGTGAGAGCTGAAGATCACAACACGATGATATCTGAATTTAGTTTTGTAAATTCTAGGGAGAAATCTAATATTTTGCCACCTGCACAGGAGCTTCCCTTTGACAGCAAACATCAAAGGTTATGATCTGAAAGTCCAGGTTTATAAACCAAGCTGATTAAAAATAATTATTAAAAACTAGTCCAAACCTGAATATGTATTCTCGTGTATTAAGCTATAAGCAAGGGGTAGCCAGTGTTAATACAAAGAGGGGAGAGGTGGATACAAAGTGACAGGAAGTGGTATGTCTTGGATCATAGCTTTATTAACTACAAAAAATGTTTTGCTGCCCTTTTTGTTTATTTTTGATGCAACAGCGATCACAGCAGCACTGAAAAGCAGAGATTGTCTTGTAAATCCCGAAAGCCAATTTTTATTTTTGCATACTTCTATTCTCACAGCTGAAGACTTCTACCATATTAATTATGTTCTTGAGGAAATTGCAAACAGCAAAACCAGGCTAAAGAAGAGTTTAAATCTCATCAAGCACCAGTATTGAATGTTAGGTGATTCCTGACAGTGGAATTAAATTGAAAGGACTTGACTGATGAGGAGCAACTGTTTGACTGTTAGGAAAGTGACAGAAAATCAATAAGGCAACTGTAATCTCAAAGTCCATCAATGGTTCACATTAACAGAACTGTATTTGTTCACTTTATAATAAAGCATGGTTGATTTAAAGATATTTTTTCCAACTTATTAAAACAATTGAATTACAATAAAAAAAATTGCTCACTGACAAAAAAAAAGTATAAACACCCAATAGCAATGGTCCAATTTGGATCTAATTGGTTCTACATTCAGATCAGTGATGGATTTGTCAATGATTTGATTGATGGGGGTCACACTGTGGGTTGGCATAAAGCTGGGCTGAACTGTCCACAATGTGGGATGTGCCGATGTTACAGTGACCTGATGTTGGAAGCAATGGGTACGTGAAAGTTTCTACGTCATAAAGGTTCTGATCACCCAAGTCAGACCGCATGATGATCATCAAATTAAGCATCAAGCACAATGTAAAGTTAAAGGCCAAACTGAGATGGTGTGGACATGCCCAGAGGAGGGACAGTGGGTATATTGGTAGAAAAATGGGGAAACAAAAGAAGAAGGTGCCTGAAACCTAGACAGAGTTTTTACAACACACTGTCATACTGCATTGTGTCATCATGACTGACATCAATAGAGCTCCAGGTTCACTATCCTGTAGAACTGGCTGCATTTGGAGCAGTTCTGTAACCAGGAAGCATGGACTAACGATGGATTTTATTGTATTATCAGTTTGGTGTTACCACAGATTACCATCATGTGCGAAAACGGTCGCATCTAAGGCATGTGTGGCAATTTCAAGGCCCGCGGGTCAGATGTGGCCTGCCACAACCTTTTATGTGGTCCGTGAAAGCTTCAAAGGTGTATTAACGTCTTTAAAAGAAACATATGCAGCTTTAAAGCCAGCATTGACCATAAACTACATCTCCCATAATGCATGTCAATTATTTTACTGGTGAAATGACAACATCCCATTAGGTGTTGGAGGTGAATAGGGTTAAAAAGTAGCCGGCAAAATTGGCTGTGTCAAATATCAATTTAGCTGCATTTTCAACAGCTACTTTTGCTATGCTCCTCAGCAGGGTTCTGGAGGGTACATGGGAGTTCGCCCAACCAGTCTTCATGTGTTTTGTGGACTTGGAAAAGGTGTTCAACCGTGTCCCTCGGGGAGTCCTGTGGGGGGTAATCCGGGAGTATGGGGTACCAAGCCCTTTGATACGGGCTGTCAGGTTCCTGTACGCCCGGTGTCAGAGTTTGGTCCGCATTGTCGGCAGTAAGTCTGACTTGTTTCTGGTGAGAGTTGGACTCTGCCAAGGTTACCCTTTGTCACGATTCTGTTCATAACCTTTATGGACAGAATTTCTAGGCACAGCCAAGGTGCTGAGGGGATCCCTTTTGGTGACCTTAGGATCGCATCTCTGCTTTTTGCTGACGATGTGGTCTTATTGGCTTCATCTCACTCACAGCCGAGTGTAAAGTGGCCGGGATGAGGATCATTGCCTCCAAATCCGAGACCATGGTCTTGAGCCGGAAAAGGGTAGTGTGCCTCCTCAGAGCAGTTAAAGTACCTCGGGGTCTTGTTCACGAATGAGGGAGGAATGGAGCGGGAGATGGATAGGCAGATCAGTGCTGCATCTGCAGTGATGCGGGCGTTGTACCGGTCCGTCGTGGTGAAGCGAGAGATGAGCCAGAAGGCGAAGCTCTCTATTTACCGGTTGGTCTACGTTCCTACTCTCATCTATGGTCACGAGCTTTGGGTAGTGACCAAAAGAACAAGATACATTGACCGAAATGGGTTTCCTCTGCAGGGTATCTGGGCTCTCCCTTAGAGATAGGGTGAGAAGCTCGGTCATCCGGGAGGGACTCAGAGTAGAGCCGCTGCTCCTCCACGTCGAGAGGAGCCAGTTGAGGTGGCTCGGGCATCTGGTTAGGATGCCTCCTGGACGCCTCCCTGGTGAGGTGTTCCGGGCAGGTCCCACTGGGAGGAGACCCAGAGGAAGAACCAGGACACACTGAAGGGACTATGTTTCTCAGCTGGGAACCTCTTGGGATTCCCCCAGACGAGCTGCCCAAGTGGCTGGGGAGAGGGAAGTCTGGGTTTCTCTGCTTAGGCAGCTGCCCCCGCAACCCGACCCCGGATAAGCGGAAGAAAACAAAAAGAACGAACGGATGGACTTTTGCTGTGACACAGTTGTACTGGGAAGTGGGAATTTCCCACTTACAAGTCTTAAATTTAAACTGAAACACCCTCTCCAGTGTGAATTTCTTATAAGTGGGAGAGTTCAGAATTCAAGATTGCAGTTACTCACCACAACTTACCAGCGAATAAAACTCTCTTACTTTTACTTTTAATATTATTTCTATATTATTTATTTTACATTTAGTCAGTCGTACACAGAGTACTTTTCTGTGTTTATAAGATGAAGTGTTTAAGTGCTTTTGACAAGCAAATCAAAATACAAAAAGCCAAAGAAAACATCTTTACATTTAATAAACTTGACATACATTCAGTGTGTGAATGTGTGTGTGAATGGGTGAGTGACTGTAAGTGTTAAGCGCTTTGGGGTCCGGAGGGACTTGATAAAGCGCTATATAAGTTAAAAGAAAAAAAAAATACTACATGATTTTACCCATTTTGTCACATAACGGACATATTTTCTTTCGATCTTAGCTCAGCCAAAATGAAACAGGGAGTGACATCATAGGGGAACTCATTAAGAAAAGGAGTTCCTTGTTTTGATTGAAACAATATTCTTTGAACTTTGACTCTTCTTCACCTATTTGACAGTGACTCAAAATAATCTACAGAAACATCAGGTTCTTCTGTACAGTTTGTGTTGTGGGTCATAGTAGTAAAGCTCTGTTTACAAGCAGACATTCTCCTTTGACATAACTTCCTGTTACTAATTAGGAAAATGTTTCAACAACTTTATTGCAGCAATGTGAATTTTTGAAACGTTATCTTTCTAAAAATGCAGTCATAATTTAGCAAAAATTTGATGTTTGTTCTTATACAGGAAATACCAAGTAGAGCTCAGTTTTTGTTTGTTAGCGGTGCTCAGCCGTAGCAATGAGGCGAGGAACATGACATTTCATGTTTAGCCAAAGTTAAACATGAAACGTTTAAGGTAATTACAGCTGGCCCATGTGGCCCTCAGAGAAAATGAGTCTGGAACCTCTGGTCTAGGGAATAAAACCAATCCGGTTATTGTTGTAGAGAGATACTGGTCTTTTTCCTGGCATCATGGTGTGGAATCCATAGGACCAGACTTCAGATCGTCTCTGGGTAATGGTTCTGGAGATTCTGACTACACAGCGTTACATCAGTGACATTCAGTGTTCATGTGTCTTCCCCTTCCTGAGACAGCACTGTCTTTAAAACAAGACAACATCCATTCACACACAGCCTGTATGTCTACAGACATGTTGGTATTATCCTGCAACCAGCCAGGTCCATCAGTCTTTCCCTGATCCAACATGAACAGGGCCATATCAGACATCAACTCTGACCCAATGTTGGTCTGCTGGACCTTGAGAGACAGTGATGACAGCTGTGATTACTTGCTATAAGAGAGATGAATCCACACACCTTACAGGGAAGGCACCAGCAGTATGTCTACACTGCCAACTCTGTTCTCTCTGATCTGTAATCATTCTGATACGCTCACACGTAGTTCTGGGTGTTTACGTTTTTATGTCGCTGAGTGCATTTTACCAGAGGTAATTTCCTAATTACCACAGAATAACTTCCTTTTTTATGTTGTTTAGCAACACCATTGTAATTTGTTGCATTGTTTCTAGATAATATGTTACTATTTAATTAAAATATGCAATGGAAAACCAATTATATATAACTGTTCTTATTAAAAGCTTGAAAAGGAAAAACTGCAATAATAGGGACTCAAGTGAATGGTGTTAGTATTTGTATAACAACAGAGTTCAGATCTGTGAATGGGTTTATCTCTTCCTGCAATTTACTGGAACTGTCCAAGCCTACTGTCTTTCTTCACTGGAAGTAAACATGAAAGTAACTTTGTTTTCTTTTCTGAGTAAACAAACACGAATGAATTCCCTCGACGCTCCCACAGTCTAAATATTGTGCCATCAGCTGGCCGTTAGTCAGACGTTTGAGGAGTTGTGAAGACCTCCAGAAGTTATGTGAACTCATCAAAACCAGACGACTGTACAGCTGAACTGTTCCAGAGCGCAGCAGGAAACTGTAACTGATGAAAAACTTTGTTTTAAACTGGAAAAATTAGGTCCAGAGGCAACGAAAGCTTTGTATTGTGACATTTATGTTGTACCGTTTTTAGTTTGTCTAATTGAAGAGTTTCTGAGTATATATATATATGTGTGTGTGTGTGTGTGTGTGTGCGTGCGGGCTGGTATTCCCTACAATGTGGGACAGTGTTTTTGGCATACACACC
>JARVJO010000082.1:14199452-14219779 GCA_031762555.1 Cynodonichthys magdalenae
AGAGAACAGAGTGTATGAGAGAGAGAGAGAGAGAGAGAGAGAGAGAGAGAGAGAGAGAGAGAGAGAGAGAGAGAGAGAGAGACATGAATGCTAAAACAGCAGCAGAGGACAACAACAGCTCTCTGGGAGCCGGCTCAGAAAAGCAAACACAGCATCAAGCGACAGGAAGTGTCTCGCCCAGCACAAAAGGCAGAGCTGTCGCTTTCAGGGGCCTCAGAGAAAGAGAGTACGAGAGAGAAGCAGGGGCCCGTACAGAACCAGAGCTGAGCACAGGGAAAAAAGGATAGAACCTTTAGTTGGACTGTGTCCTGCTTTAATCCGCCACTGAGCAGGAAGCAGATTTATACAACCTGCTGTAAGAAAAACCTGTAAATTATAGAAAAACTTAACTAAAACACATTATTAAATCCTGATGTTCAAATTAAAACTGAACTGTGAAACATGATTGTATGAACATTTTATATAATTAAGAGAGAAAAGTTTCTCTTGAAATAAATCAACTGCAGTCAAGTCTGTTTTCTAATGAATTTTCATTTTGTTCTGTAGATAATAAAATTTACTTTTTTTTTGGCAGTTTTTCCATTAAAAATGCTGGCTCTAAATTACTACGTTTTTCTCAAAACGTTTTTCAGTGTTAAATGTCTCGCCAGCTTTGCTTTTATGCTGATTCATGATTCCCACTGTTGTTTTTTTCATAAATATAACACTAGTTGCACAGCCCAAAAGTCAGAATTACTAGCAATTATGTTGAGTGTGATTGTTACAGAATATTGGCATACATTTTGCAATAATTAATTATTTACAAAAGATTTAGTGGTTCTTTGCAAATAACAGAAGTATCAGACTATAGCAACCTGAATCACTTCCTACAGGAATTTCAGAATATTTCTGGCAGAATAACCATGTAAAACAAAACGGATAGTCAAAACTGAGGTCATTTTAAAAGATACAACACCCAAAATATTAATTGTTCTGACAGCATGAACAATTAGGTTCTGAAGAAAAGCCTGAATCACACTTTTCTACACTTGATGCATTAAATGTTGAGAGTTCTGGGCTGGAGGCAGACCAGCTCCAGTACAAAATCATGCTGTTGTAAGGGATCCAGTTTGTGGTTTCACATCGTCTTGCTGAAATAAGCAAAGCCTTCCCTGAAAAAAGATGCTGACTGGATAGAAGAACCCATTGTTCTTAAACTTGTATATATTTTTCTGCATTGATGGTGCTTTTTTAAGATGGTTCTGTTGCACATGTGATTGACACTAATACACCCCCATACCAACAGAGAGGCAAGATTTCTAACTGTGCTGATTACTGGATGGTTCCTCTCCCCTTTAGTACAGAGGACATTGTGCCTGTTGTTACCAAAAAGAATTTTAAAATTTTGATTCATCTCAGGGGAGGAAGGTTGCCACAGGATCGAATTTGGGCCCACAGATCTTTCTGGGTAGAGTTTGCATGTTCTCTCCATGCATGCATGTGTTTTCTCCAGGTACTCCAGTTTCCTCCCACAGACTAAAAACATGACTGTTAAGCTAATTGGTAATTGTCTGTCTTGTTTGTCTCCATGTGTTCTTGTGAAAGACTGAGACCTGTCCAGGGTGTACCCTGCCCCTCGTACAGTGACTGCTGGATGGGCACCAGTGACCCCACCATGACCCTGAAAGGAAGAAGTGAATAAAAGATAATGAATGGATGATTCATCTGAATCAAAATCCACTTTAAACAAGTTTTGTTTTGGTAAGAAGCCACCGCATGTGTTCAATATATTATTTTTTGTATGATACAGCTTTAACAGTATTTGTGGGTGGCATGTTGAGCTGTACTTGCAGACATGATTTGTTCCTGATCTCATGCAGTGATGTCCAGAACAGAACCAGACCTGTTTTTATGCAGTAAGACATACAATCAGAAGTCCATAATTTTCACAAAAAAAATCTGTAGTTTTCACACAGAGATTGTGGGGTAGAGATAACCGCATCTGTGGCTGCAGAGGAGCAGGGAAAGGAGGATGAGGAGGTGGCAAACTTTTTTCTATGCAGCCTGCTGGTTCTGAATTAAGTAAATTTGAAGCAAAGTTTTTGATAAACTAAGCTTGCCATATACGTTTGTATTCATTACTAATGGGGGAAAATCTGTGTAATTTAAGGATAAACTGTACAACTTGACACAAATGGTAATGCCTGATGTTCATGAACACCCAATATGGACTTCAGCCTTCCTCTCTGAGCTCAGATTTCTCCAGATTCTTGAAATTTGTTGCTGATATTCTAAACTAAAAATGATGACAACTGTTGTACTATGTGTAGACACAGTTTTTTCAGACTGTTGAATCTCATCTTTTCTTCTGAGAGCAGTTCTCGATTATATTATTTAATTTTACAGTCTTTTGTTGCCAGTGTCCCAATATTTTTGAGATGTGTTGCAAATTAAAAATGGCTTTTTCTTAAAATGGTACAATTATTTCAACAATTTGACATATTTAATATGTTCCACAGTGAATAAAATGAGTTTTGAAAATTGTTAGTCTGTTATAAATTACATTTAAAGAAATTATCAAATTTAAATGAATACAAGACCTTTGTTTTTTCATACAATTAGAGGTTATGTCAGCACAATCTTCTTTAGAGAAGAGAAAACTGCTGCTGCTCTTCTGACAAGTTTAGCACTGCTGCCACGTTTTAGTGACACTCGACACGCTGATGTCATCATGTCGTTACTGCAACACTGAGCACTTAGTCACAGGTCAAGAGTTAAAAACCTCCACAAAAGACGAGGCAACAGGATGATGGCAGGGACCAGCAAAAACAAGATTGTGTCTCAAAAGAAGAAACGGAGTCAAATTAAAAATAAATTACAGAAGAATGCAAAAACTACTCTGCAGCAAATAATGAGTTTATAAAAGATGGACAGAAGAGGAAAAAGACAGAGAGAAGACTTTGTCCTGAATCACAGCCACGAGTAATAAAAGTCCAAAGCAGGACTGAGGAGATGACAAAAGGACGAATCAGTTGTGGCAAACTGACATTCGAAAGGTGGGGAGGGTCACAGCAGGACAAAATGTACACACACACACACACGCACACACTACTGTGTGTCATCAGCCAAATATCTCCAGACTTAAGTTCTGCAAACTGTTTTTCTCTGACATCCTGGGCTTCTTTGACCTTTCCTAACTGTGTTTCCTCATCCAAAAAAATAAATAAATAAAAATGTCTAACAAGCATATCTCAAAAAAAATGTCAACGTGGTCTTTAAAACAAGGCTCTTCAACACTTCCTTCTATTGTTATCTGGAGTATATTTAGCTGCACCTGCTGAACAAAAAACTCAAACTTATCCTAAAATAATGTTTTTTTTTTACTTTTAGTTTAAACTGACAAATGTGAGAGTGATTACTGTTAGGTAATCTTAGAAATATAAAAACTAGTCCTTTTTAATTTGTTGTTACTATTTTTGCAATTGTTTAAATACTTTGTCAAAAAAAATTTGTTTTAATCATAAGGATATGCAATCAATATTTTCAGAGAAAAAAAAGGAGTTTGCAATCTCCAAATTTTGTCTCAGATTTGAATCAGAGTCTTTATTTAGTATTTATTATGCTCCGGTTTTGGACAAAACATCTGATTGTCTTTTGTTTTATCAAACAAAAATCTAACCGACTTCCTGAGAAAATACTAAACAAATTAATCAGCAATAAAAGTAATAATCAGCTGCAGCTGTGACGTTCATCCTGCATTATTTCAACTTTGTGATGTCTACTGAACTCTACTTCCTGTCCTCGATGTCTGACCTCCAATCCACGTTCTTCTGGGAGGTCCGTTCTTGTCTTTTAGGGACTCATTGTGTGTGTGTGTGTGTGTGTGTGTGGGGGGGGGGGGGGTGCGCGTGTGGGTGTGTGAGTTTCCCAGATGAGGCCGGATAAGCTCTGCTCTTTCAGGCCCAGCTGAGCCCGATGTTCAGAGCTTTTGCTCATTGTTCCCATCTTGAGCAAACAGCACGTTTATTTTTGTTCGACTTCTATGGTTAATTGAGGAAAAAAAAAAGTTAAAAGTGTCCGGTGCCGTCCTAATTTAAGACATCAAAGAACATGATAAATACACAGCGCGAGGCTAGCCTGTTGTTCTTAAAAGGCCAAATCCTCAAGAAAGTTTTTGGTTTCTGAATTCAGGAGAAAACTACTAGCTGTCTGTCACAAGTCTCTCTGTTGTCATGGCAACATTAGGACCTGAAGACATCCGTTTTACTGATATTTATATTTACGTTTGTCACTGTGGAAAAATCAAACTGTTCTCTTTATGGACCCGTCACACATTCTTTTTGATCTCAAAGGATTTTTCAGAGATAAATCCTCATAAAAATGTTTACCAGGCTGTAAACAGATATTTATACAGTTTTATAACAAAAACAAACTGACTCACAAACTGGAAACATTAGCAGCTTCACTACAGTGACTGATGTAAAGTGGTTCATTAAATTAACACTTTGAGTTGGAATCAATTTGCAGATTCAGATCCCACAATCTACTTACAGACGTTACATAAAAGCAGTCGTGTGTTTCTCGTGTCTGTGTCCAGTTGCAAAGCTGACGTGCACAGGGATCCCTGGTGAATACTAATTTCCTGTGAGAGGCCGTTTGACTCGGTCCCACAGGGCAGAGTCAATCAGAGCCTGCTTTTAAGGTCCTCGTTCATCGATCTGAGCTTCCCAGAATCTGACAATTGAGGTGACAGAAGCTGTCTGGGCTCTCATCTCCTCCTCCCCCGAGCGTTTACAGCTCGTCAGCTGCTCCTCGGAGCGTTGCGTTACTAGAGTTTGGATAAGCGCGCCTTTTTCCACACCTCCCTCCCTCTGGAGCTAATGGAGGTCTTATGCAGGCCATGTTTTCTCTGTATTTTCTCCATATAGTACACAGCCTCTACAGCTGAATGTTCAGCGATGTATGCGAGACAAACAGGTGGCGGTCAGGGATATTCTCCCAACAGACATAAACTTGTGCAAACACGCTGCCTAATATTAAAAGATCTACAATTACTTGTAACCTTAGACATTATTTAATAAACATTTACTAAAACTGTGAAACAAAGACTGTGAAAAGATTCATCCACCCTGAAGGTTAATTTTGGACAATAAAGGATGAAACCAAAGAGCGTTAACAGAGAGGAGAATGTAGAAATGACTCAGTCTGCAACTGAAACTGAAAATGTGGATAAAGGACAACAGAGCTGCTTCATGGAAGGAGAACCTCAGCTTAGCCTGTTAGCTTTCACGTTAGCGCCGATATAATACATATATATATATATATGTATGGCAATATAGCGTTAGCTCCCCAGGTAAAATAGTTAGGTCAGGACTCAGGAACTAATAATAAAAATGTGGTGTTCTTTAATGGTTTAGCTATGAAAATGACCAGTTTTCCACAGCCACCCTACAACAGAGTACTACAACTCTGAGGTAACATCATACATCCAATAACTCCTGGTGATGATTAGTCCTCATTCTCTTATTGATTACAGTAAAGAGGCAAAGCGTGACATCAGACTTTGTGTCCTGCTACAATCGCACAGATTTACTGTACCCTCAGCTGCTATAAAACATCAAGTCATCTCCTCACGTGGTGAGCAGAGTGTCACAGCACGACTGCATGGCTGCCTGGGCGGTGCCGGCGGCCTTTGTTTGTTTTTCTATGGGGTGGTGCATGTGTTTGTGTTAGCTGGATTTTTGCCTGCTGTTGGGGTCTGGTATGGCTTGCAGGCTGGCTCGGTGTTGGTATGGGGTGTGTTCCTTGGCTGTGCTTGCCTGGCTGTGGTCTGGTGTTGGGCTGGTAGTCAGGTTTGTGGGATGGACGGCGGGGGTGGGGGCATGTTGGTGGTGAGTCCTCATTATGTGGTACGCAACTGATGCGGAGGTTGTGTTGGGTGGGCTGGTTGGCTCCTCTGTTGGGGTGGGGGTGCACTCTCTGTGGCTTTGTTGCACTGTCGGTGGCACTCTCGGCTAGATTTTCTATGTTGGGGTTCGGTGGCTTCTTTGGGCTGCGGGCTAGCTGTGGGACTCAGGGTAGGGGATTGGGGTCTGGACGGCTCCGGGGCGGATGGGTTGTTGGTCCCGGTCCCTGTCGGTCCTCCAGGCTCTGCCCATCCGTGACCTTGGGTTCCTTGGGGCCTTGCAGTGCTGCTACCATCTGTCCTGGGGTAGAGGTATTGGGACTTCCATCCCTCGGTGGGCCTCGGGACCGGGGGTGTCTCCTGGAGCCAGCGAGTAGCTGGCTCCCTGGAGGGGCATTTTGCTCCTCCATACATTTTCTCCCCATCCCTCGTTACATCCCTCCACCCACTATATCACAACTCCACTCATGTAGGGCCTTGGGATGCAGGTAGGTTATGAGAAGCAATGATTTTTCATCTCCATTTGCCCATGGCCACCTGGACCCCAATTTTATTGTACACCCTAGACACTCACAACATTCTCATAACACTAACATATAAAGACTTGGGGTGGGCACCCTCAATGGCATGCAGCGGGTGAGGTGGTCAGTCAGTCTCACCACTGGTGCTTGTGTCCACTTCCAAACATTGCAGGTAGACATTTAGGGTTCTGGACAAGAGTTCTTCTCACCCATTTTAGCACATTTGTTGGGTGGGGTGAGGGGCTTTTTCTTTTTTTTTTCTCACTCCCCCATTCCCCGTTTGCCATATGAGTTTGGGGGCCGGAAGGAGGGGCAAACCGTCTGTTCCGGGCCTGGGCTATGAGTGGGCTCTGGACCTTGGGGTGCTGGGGGCGAGGGCTGGCATTCCCGTTCTCCTGGGGTTGTTTAGATTTTTGGGTTGTGGCCCCTGGTTGCCATAGTTGGTCCTCTGGCCGGAGTGGCCGCCAGAGTCCGGCGGGTGGTCAGCTGGGGATGTGTGCTTGGTCATTGGCGGTGTGCGGTGGTGGTTGGGGGCATGGCTTCCCTTCGGCTGGGGGGTTGACGTGCCAGCCTAGTTCAGCAATCAGAATTGGGGCGTGCTATGTGGTGGGTGCACTGTTGGCATGTTTGAGTGCCTCTGGGTCTGTGGCGTGGGGTTGGTGGAGTGCCTGGTCTCTGATGCGCTGCGCACTTCTCCCATCTGCTCTGATTTCTATCCTGGGGCTGGCCTACAGCTGCGGTCAGGTGGGTGGAGCGGCAGGATGCACCCTGTGGCGGTGCAGGGTCTGTTGGCAGGCTGTGCTTGGCTTAGGGCAGCGGGTCGGCATGTGTGTGGGTGCCTGGCTGGCACAGATGCATGGGCTGTCTTGTAGATGGGCGGGCTGGGGTTGCTAGCGTTGGCCGGGTGGCTTAGCAAGTTGGTTTGCCTCGCTTCCCATGGCGATGGGGGGTTATTGGCCCAGCAGATTGGGAGATGCCTCTGGGGGTTCTGGCGGGTACTGTGTGCGTGTGCTTGATGTCAGTTTGCTGGTTAGGGGGTGGTCCTCTGGGGAAATTCATGTCAGGTCCTACAGGGGGTGGAGGGTACATGGAGAGGATATTGGGGCTTGCTGGGGCTGTTTTGTCTTGAGGCTGCTCAGACTGGCTGTCTCATTTGGTCATGTGGGCTTCTCTGGCTGCCTGTCTGGATGATGTTGGGGCTGGTGTCTGGACCAGGGTCGTTCAGGGGATGCCCGGCTCTCGTCCAGACTGACGAACTGCTCTTGGCTGTCTTAGGCTGCCCCATCTCCTAGATCATCAGGGTCTTCTGCATTGTGGTTGCTGTGGGGGAATCTTTCAGTTCTCTCCTCTGCTCTGCTCTGGGGGATGGATGTATGGTTGTTCCTGCGGTGGCACCCCTGGAGGCTCCGCGCTTGGGGTCCCTCTCGGTGCCTTTGGCTCTGATCTTTCTCATGTCTGCCTCGGGCCTTAGTCACTATTAAGCATTCCTATGAAGAAACCTTTATTTATATATATATATATATATATATATATATATATATATATATGTATACACATACACACACACACAAGTATGCTTACAACCACACTCTCACACACACACACACACACACACACACACACACACAAGTATGCTCACAACCACACTCACACACAGGTGTTCAGATCCAGGTGTTCCTCAGATACACTATGTGGGGACTGCGTTTGCCACAAAGTAAATTTTATTTATTTCTTTATTTATTTATTTTCCTCCTCATAAAATCATACTGGGTAATTTTCAGTGAGGTTATAATAATTATAGACACATATGTTGTTGTTTGTTGTGTTTTCTTTCTGCTTTTTGTCTTCTCTCTTTTTGCAGTTGCAGAGGCAGACTACAAATATGTTGTCTTGTGTTTATGCTTCTTTCTCTTCTCTACTATTATCTTTTTGTGTCTCTCTTTCTTTACCTTTCTCCTTTTCTTTTCCGTCTCCGCATCAGTTATATAAAAAACAATCCCAAAAGAATTTCTAATAAAGTTTAAATATATATCAAGTGGAGCATCACGGTGAAAGCCACTGTTGGGCCTAATCTTGACACTCAGACATGAATTCTGAGTTTCATACTGCTGGACAGGACACCGTAAAAAAAAAAAAAAAAAAAAAGTAATCTCCCTCAGAGCTAACAATAGCACCCGGGTGCCGTTTCACTTTAATTAGGTTTAGGTTGCCGTTTGACCACAAAACCTGCCAACAAAAGAGCCGTAATAACAAACGGCACAGGGCTGACCCTCCCATCAGCTTTTGTCTTCCATTCACACAACAGCTCCTCTGACTCGGAGCTGGCAGATAATATAAGAGATTGTTTCCTGCCTGAACACAGCTTACAAACACACAGAGAGAACAGCAGTGGCTAAAGCTGCTTCTTCTCACTGACCAATATTAATGTGGCCTGAAGAGGCAAATTATAACTTGCTGACTCTTTACTAAAACACTAATTAGTACTGAGTTATTCTTTCAGCTTTAGACAGAGAGGAACTGTAAAGGTGGATGTATTGATAAAAGAAAAACTCTCATCTCTCTTTTTTTTATACAGCTGAACACAAGCTTAACACACAAAAATAAATAAAAAAAATACAGACAAAAGCTGCATGAGGTTGTATTTTGTGGCGTTAACGGTGACCTCTGAGCAGACGTCGTCCTGCAGAGACACATCAGTCAGTCTCTCTGGACACTAAGTCTGTAATAAGTTACGTCCTTATAGCTCTGCAGCAGATTAACCTTTACCCAGCCATATGAAGCTCAACACATCTTCTAACAGGAATGTTTTGTCACGGTTTGGACTGATGCAGCAGACTGAGCTGGGGTACATTTAAAGTAACAGCTGCACACACACCCACACACACAGTATCCATACATCCAAAAAAGCAGTGGTCCCTCAGGAGGCGAGCAAAAAAATCATCACAAAAGGGGGTAAGAAAGCTCAAGGGTCAGTTCTTGGAAATCTCTGATTGTCCTTCCTTATTCCAGTCACATACAGAACAACATGTTCTCCTTTTTCACAGCTTTTTATGTTGAGACTTTTGTTGGAAACATGATTAGAGTGACCTGTGTATTTAATAAAACAACAACATATTTTCTAACATTTATTCTGAACAGTTAAATTGCCTAAAAGTGTGTTGATAATCCAATCAGAGTCCAGTCACACGGTGCACGTGCAGGAAATGGAGGATCACAGATCAAATGGAGAACAGTTTCTCAGGAGAGAACTGATTATGTTACAAATCTTCTTATTACATTCCTGATTCTTGCAAATAATCACCTTGTGGTAATAAACCCTGTGAGAGAGACTCATGGCTTCCACAGTTAAATCAGAAGAATGAAACTCTGGAATGTCATTTAATCTGGTACAGTTAATATTGTTTTCATTACTTTTACATGGGTCAAAACGTAGAGAAGCAAAACATGTCGTAACAAGTCGTGTGTGTAAAGTTAATGATGTGTTCCTGCCATGTAATTGGTGTGTGTGTTGAGTGGAAGAGCTGAAGGAGGGGTAAAATACAGCGTACTACAGAGTCAGCATGCAGCGATGAAACTATCCCTACAATGTTTGCTTTCATGTCTCAGTTTGGCAAGTTGTAAAATCCAAACAAAACACACAGAAAGCATAAGTGATGACCTATAAGTGTTGATTCGTTAAAAATTAAAACTATTATTGATAAAATTACCAAAAATATGAATGTACTGAGCATGTATTGGCTTCTCTGCATTGGCTGCCAGTTTCCTGTCAGATTGAATTAAAAAGTCTTTTATTGGTTTTTAAAGCTATAAATGGATTGGCCCCAGCTGATCTTCAGGATCTTCTGCACAACTATACCACTTCTAGAACACTTCGGTCAAATAATAAACTGCTTTTACATGTTCCCAGAACCAGACTGAAAAGCAGAGGAGACCATGTATTTGATGTCACTACTAACTTGTAGAACAACTTAGATCTGCCCAAAGTCTGGAACACTTCAAATCTCTTCTGAAAACTCATTTTTATTCTCCAGCATTTTTATATAGGTTTACATTGTAATCTATGTGTCTTGTCTGTTTAATTTATTGTTTTACTTCAATATGTTTTTATTGGTTGTTATATGATTGCTGTACAGCACTTTGGTACAGTTGATTGCTGTTTTCAAAGTGCTTTATAAACAAAGTTGACACTGACATCGACTTGTCTTAATTTATAAAACTGTCGGAAAGCTGTGAGTTATCAACAGAAATAAACAGGAAAACGTGTCTCATTTCACAAGTAAACAAACTTTAGCTTATTTTCCTCAATGTAGATGTGATCTGACCAGTACTTAAATTAATAATGCAACAGTTTAAAATTAAATGAAAATAAAAATCTGCCAAGAAAACTAAATGTGTCACTGAAACGCAGCTTTAATGAAACGGAAGCAACAAAAGCCCCCCGAGTACAGCACGATCTCCTGACAGTGCAGACGGTGTTAGCATTGTGCAGCATGAGGTTGTGTAACGTTATTGTTGGCTCACTTTGTGACTTGGTTATTATGATAATATATGGGGTATTTTTGATTTTTTTAAGTTGCTATGTTCATGCTAGACTTTAAATCAGATCACGATGTAAGGTAGCGTATCAGAACCGTAAAGAGACGATGTGGCAATTTATTCTAAGAGCCGCAAATCTCAACACAACAGGCCTAATGTTGTGTTAGTTGAAACAGTCTGATCCAAACAGAAAAATAAGGCTTTAAATCTTTCATTGTTTTCTCCAATATTCTGTCACAATTGTCACAAACATTCAACAAAACGTTTGGCTGTTGAGTCTTTTCAGATTAAGAGTGCTAACTATGGTGCAAACTTGTTACCATTAAAAAAAAAAAAATCTTAGCAATCTGAAAAAGGATTTTAGACAAGCAGTCAGCCTCTACAAGTTACCAACAAACAAACAGAACAAGCAAAACCGAGCAGTCTCATTTGCTGACATGTCTGCAATTCATTAAAACAAAGTCACAAAAACCCTCTGGGAAGAAATGTTGCCCTTCACTGAAACAAAATCATCCTGAAGCAGCAATAAAAAATAACTGATGTTGGAGCTTTAAACATTCATTTACACCTTTGTTTCTTTAACGGTCATTAAAATATATAAACAGAAAATGAACAATTTTGTAGTTTCAAGTTTACACTAAAATACTCCACAGAAAATGTTTATAGAGTACCTGACAAAAAGCAGGTCATGATGGAGATAAAACCAATAATATTTTAAGAATTTCCCCCAACCCCTTTATATATGAAAAAAATCTTAGTAAAAGATTATATATATAAATCATTTAGATCAAGTCTTTAAAGAGCCTCAAACACCTAAATATCCTTTTTTTAATCTAAACTGTCTTAGTGTTTTTAACCAAAGCAGAGCTGCTGTGTGCTTCCCCAACATGTACGATGTGAGACCACCGAACCCCCCCAGCCTCATCTGGAGGGCGATTCAAAGTTCATCAAGCAGCATTGTGTTTGAGAAATAAGAACTATTGATCTGACAGCTTGTTCAATAACTCGATTTATCACTGGCCAGGTTGGCTCTATATTTAGGACTCAGTCACTTTTGACTTTTCATACTTCCCTCAACAGGCTTACAAAATGTACTTTTGACCCCGAACCATCTTTTATCAGAAACCCCAAAGGGTTGAAATGACTCATCTTTCCTAAAGAGAGTCTGCAGGCTATGGCCTCCTGCACACACACAGAAGTTTCAGCTTTAGCCCGCTGGCATGCAAATATGATGATTATTACACAGAAAAATCTCTAATCCTGCTTGGCTTAATGGGCTTCTTAAACTGGACGTTAGGGGAAGCAAATAAGCAAGTTAATTATCGACATGAGCACAAAAGAAACACCGGTGGGAACACAACACAATAAAACATGCCCTGAAGGACGTGGAAATAAACCAGGAGGGTTAAATAGATACACGCAAATAAATCCAGAGTGAGCGCTTTGCTTCACTGTTTCCACTACCTCTATAAAACTGTGAGTTTGTTAAATGGTTTGTCTGCAAACCCAATGTGCCATTACAGTCCAACACCTCAGTAATGACTAAAAAACAAGGAATAACTTGAGGGCAAACTAATCAATGTGGTGTCCATGCAATATACAGGAGGGTCTGAAAGCTGTCAAGTTACTTTAAAATAAAAAACATGAGATGAGAAGGTTTAAAAATCAGATGTAGAGCGGAGCAGGGTGTGAAACTGAACCGAGCATGTTTTGTGTTTGAGAGAGGTCTCCGGCCTCTGATCCCTACCGGATAGCCTTCTGTTTTCTTCTGGCACCACTTCAGTAGAGCGTTCCTCTTAGATCCTCCGTACTCCCGGGCCAGAGCAGCCAAGGGGTCTTTTCTTTCCACACTGTCACCAGGGGAACACAGAGCACGATTAGAGAGACAGAGAGAGAAACGGTCACTGAAGGTTTTCTGGAGTACAAAATGTGCAAACGCCGCACACAGACTCTGGTCCACAAAATAACTTCACTCGTGTATTTAGTTCAAAATATGTTCAAGGAAAACATTTTCTTTGCAAAAATCTACTTTCATGAAACCTGATTCTTACTACATACTAAAGAAATATGTTTTCTAGATATGGTTACATTCATAAGTTACAAAGTGTGTACAGAAATGAAGGAGTTTCAGGAATATATTTATCATTTTAAGGTGCGGTTTTATGAAAACGTTATCAAGATTAATATATTACCTGTTGTAGATGGTATCTGAAAAAATATTCCCCATCTTGAATGTTTGATGCTTCTATTAATAAATCAATTAAAATAAAAACTAAAATGATAGTTCTTTAAAAAAAATAAAATTAACTTACAAGTGAAATGAAATCTCTGCAAAGTAAAACCAATTAAGTAAAAATCACAATTTCACAATTCCAGCCCGATGAATCCTGGTATTGTCATCTTGGAATATGGTCGTGCCATCAGGGAAGAAAAATCTATTGATGTAATAAACTGGTCATTCAGTATATTCAGGTAGTCAGCTTACCTCATTCTTTGAGCTCATACTGTTGCTGAACCTAGACCTGACCAACTGCAGCAACCCTACATCATAGACCTTAGCTAAATCCAGGTGGAGACTGATTTTTTTATTTTTTTGGGCCAAGCAGCAGATAAGAGAGAATTATAAATAAAATGGAAAATAAACAAAATATACATCTGAACAAGTGGTGAATAAATCACAACAGGAAGAGAATTACTGAGGTAAGCAGCTGGTACCGATCCTACTGGACAAATGGACTCATGATTTATAGACCCAGATATGGGGTTTGTAGGGCAAGCTGTTTTCTATACCTCTGTTACTTTGAGTGGATTTCTCTGCTTTGTTCCTGCATAAGGTTTAATGGTACAAAGGATATTCTGTGGTTTAAAGACCATTCCATTGTGTAACTACGCACACCTGTTTGTGGGCGGTTCATGTTATTGATGTGAAATGTGTATATACTGTATGTTGTGTTGTATGGCAAGTCGGTGTGTAGCAGGAAGGTGTTGTTTATTTTACTGCACACACGTTCGCAAGAAGCACATTTAGTTAATATTGGAAACAAATTTGATTTTGGATGCAAATAAAGGCAAAAAGAACAAAAAGTTTGGACTCTGTCGAGGCGAGTTAAAAACTCGTTGCACCAGTGATTCACATGGAATCACTTACGGGTGATAAAACACACGATACAGTCAACTCATGATGCTCAATGTGTAAAAAAGTGAAGGAAATTTTGTAAATGATTAACTGAATGTTAGACGCAGTATTGTATTTTTATACTTCCTGATCATTGCAGCCTTAAGGTTAAAACAGAGAAATAGTTGGTGTGTGTGTGTGTGTGTGTTATCTTGTGTTCTGTCTTTAGCTTAAACTAAAATGGGTTACGTTCTGACATAAAAGGTAACACCTCCAGGGGTGTAACCAGGAAGAGATATACATTATAAGGTCAATTCATTATTGTTAGAGGGAAAAAAATAAGTGTTTTTAGAAGTAGAAGTGTTTTTCAGAGTCTCTGTTAGATCCAGCCTGGAACAGACTGGGCTGTCTTTGTTTGGGCTTCCCTGATACAAGCTCAAGGCCTTATGCTGAGGCCTGTGCTGGGTGTACTGCTGAAACTGATTGGAGCCAGAAGATTTCCAAACTGAATCACTGTTGTTTTAAAACGTTTTTTTTCCCATTGCATAATGTTTCATCCAATAAGCAATATTTAAGTCTTTACTATTCTGGCAGAAACATTATATTTCCAACGATACTGACCCCAGACTGAGAAAAAGTGCTACAACTAGCTGCTGCTGCTTTTTGTGCTTTCAAATAACCACAGATTTATACCTAAATAACTGCTAAAGCCAATTAGTGGTGGTGTGAAGTCTATGAAATAGGGTTTGCAATGAATTGTCCTCCGATTAGCCAGTTACTTATCAAATCATTCAAACAGAATTTCCAAACTGAGGTCATTTAAAGAGTTATCCACAACAGGTTGGATTTTTTAAACCTTTCTACAGATTTCCAGTTCAAAATGCCAGGAATATCCATTAAAGTGTACAAATGGAATATTTCTGACTTAAACGTAGTTTCAAACATATTAGGTGCTTATTCTAAAAGAAAAGAAAAGATGATGGTCGACCTGTGAGGTATGCAGCTATGTAGAGAACATTAAAACTTCCTACTAATTAAACTTATCTTCTTGTACAATCTTTTTGTTTTTCGGTTTCCCAAATATTTCTGTGATGAAAAGTCCCTCGTTTCCAGGATTTTCATTACTTGGGAGTTTTCTTATCTTATCGTACCTTATCATTATGATACTGAACCTACTTTGTAGTTTAGTTTATTTGTTTTAGAGTTCAGAGCTGAGCCATGATTACTTTGGAGTGAAACCAACTCCGTACAGTATCTGCAGGCTGACGTGTAATACGTTTCTGGCATCCTTCCACCTCCATGGTCTTTTTCTAAAACATTTACAGACATAATCTCCAGCTGCACTACTGTATAAAAATATATATATATATATATATATATATACATAAAAAATTTGAGTGCTTATCTGTAGTATTTTTGAAGGGTTTGTTCCCTGGGGTTCGAGGCCATGGGAAGACCATGAGACACGGTGGCTGCTCTCAGTAAACATTTAACACGTCACTGCAGCTCTGCTGGTAAATTAATTAATTTTAGAAGCTTTCAAACCCCTAAAGAATGATCTGTCTAAAACAAATATTCCAGAGCTTTATTATAACCCTAAAAATACCAAATATGGATACAAACAGTTTCCTAAAAAGCTGTTTCTTCAAACTTTGATCATTCAAAGAGCTATCTAGAACAGGTAAGATGCTGTTTAAAACCCCACTATTCTTTCTAAAGAACCTGATGAAGAGAAGGCTGTCCAGTGTAAAGTATTACTGTGATTACACAAAGGTGAAATCTACCTTGAATATCACCTGCCGCTGCTTTAATTAAGGGATTACTAGTGAATTGGTTTAAATGCATTCAGAGTCATCACACCTGAGCCTGCTGTTGCCTCGGCTGAAGCCGAACAACGCAGTGCGGCTGCTGAGAGATGCGGGGCTTTTTAAAACACTCTCCAGAGACGGGCTCTTCCTCATGAGGCCGGTAAGTTTCAAGTCCTCCCCGAAGCTGGACAACTTATCTGTAAATTTAAAGGAAAGGCAAGAAAAGGAAGGGGACACAGATGAATGCGACAAAAAACAAACCCAGAGCATATCCTGAAAATGTTTTCTTCCACTCAGGAAACAGAGTTTCTAAAATTGTTCCTCTGGGACTTTTACAAACTTGTCCCCTGTGAGTTGTTAGAGAGCGTTTTATGACCTGGGTACCACAACACAACTTGTTTTTAAAGGAAAAAAATATCCAACTTTTAACAGAGCCAGCCGGAGCTGGGTGTTTGCGGGTCAAAGGAATTTTTTTTATTAATTTTATGCTCAGAGAGGATACTGGCTCACGATAATACTGTGACCAAACCATCGTTTAATCACAACACAAACAGGCGGCCCAGTGGTTAGCACCGTCACCTCACTGAGCTAAAGTCTGCTGACCTGTGTTGAGTTGGCATGTTCAACCTGCAGACCTCAATCCTCTCAGACTGAGGTCAAACTGGGACTTATAAAAGACCAAATGACCCCTCTGTGGCTTTGTTTGAGACCACTGATCTGTCCAAGTGCAACTTTCAATCTAAATCTTTAGCACTAAAACATGTCGCCGCTGTGGCAGTGAGGAGTTGTCCTGTAACCGCTGGGTTGCCAGTTAAATCCCCCGTTCCAGCCTTCTCAATTGTGTCCTTGGGCAAGACACTTCACCCTCCTTGACTGCTGGTGGTAGTCAGAGGGTCCAGTGGCGCTGGTACATGATAGCTCCGCCTCTGTCAGTGTGCCCCAGGACAGCTGTGGCTACAATGTAGCTTACCACCATCAGTGTGTGAATGATTGAAGTGTAAAGCACTTTGGAGTCTGACGGGACTTGATAATGTGCTATATAAGTTCAACCCATTTACCAAAACATGTTTCTGTTCAATTAAATAAATTTTAATCCCAATTGGACAGATTCATTTTTTACTATTTCAACATGGCAGATAGTTGTCAAAACTAAAAAACCAACAAACTGCACTGTGTCTTCTGTTTGATTTAAACCTCCATTCTGAGCAGGCAGAAGGTGGTGGTTAGACAGTGAAAGTAGACGTCCCTTTGAACAGGAAGAGACGGCCTGCAGGACCAGACTCAGGAAGGACGGATGGGGAGGTGAGAGACAGGAAGCTACATATTGTCTAAAGCAGTGGTTTTTCAAACATTTTCGCTTCCAGCCCACAAAATAACAGTTGCAGAAACTTGTGACCCCAGATATTATTAGTTTATATCTGCAAGCTTTGCTAAAAACTCAGTTAAAAATAAGCATATAAACAACATGAGCAAACCTAAAAGCTATGTTGGTACTTTTATTAATTTATTATGACCCCCGCACACGAAGTGGAGGTCATATGTTTTCTACTGTTAAATTATTCTTTTTAATTTTTCTGTGATTTTTGGTCAATCGTAGCTCAGAAACGGCTGCACCAATCGGCGTGAAACTTGGTAGGAATGTAGATGTGTTCGACCTACACTGCGCCAGCCAACGGTTTTACAATAGACCCCATATTTGAGGAGGGGGTTCCATCTGAAAAGGGAGTGTCTGGACATACAAAAATGCTTGTAACTCAAAAACTATTCTACTAACACTTTATTATCACTTACTATACTAACAATTTATTTGCATTTAACATGGTGTCTGGAAATCATCTGGGGACCCTCATTTGACATTTCATGACCCACAGAGGGGTCCCGACACCAACTTTGGGAACCACTGGTCTACAGCATCGATGTCCAATCCTGGGAGCCACTATGGTGATTTGAATAAATGAGGGATTAACAGAACATGCAGAACATGATGACCTGCTGAAGAGCAGAGAAACATCTAAAACATGTAGGGTAGTGGCCCTCGAGGAGCAGGACTGGACACCACTGATTTAAAGTGTTCAGAAACCAGGTCACCTCTGTGGGGTGAAGCAGCTACAGGGTGGATTTCTCACAAAGACCACGTACCACAAGGAAGAGAGAACTCTCCATGGTTGATTCTTTTTTCCAGCGTCTTTGATAGTGGCTTCATGCATATGTGCCTCTGAAAGAAACCAAAAGAAATGCACCTCTTCAGAATGTGAAACACTTCCCTCTTGCTCACAGCTTGAGGAGAAAACTGAGTGGGTGAATACCTGGATGGGGGAGACGGCAGCAGCTGGAGCCGTGCGTACAGGAATCCCACTAAGCGGGCTCCTGAGTGAGGAATGCATTTGAAGCTTGTGGGCGGGGCCATCTGCAACATCCAGCAACAGTTCAAAAAAAAAAGTTGCTGCATCACATCTTACAAGTATTCTTGTAAACATTCTGTGACATCCAAGCACAGACCCCTGAAGAGTTTCATGTAGGGTGTGTCTGATCAGAGGTTTAAATAGGAAACAGCTGGAATAAAACCAATTTATATGCAACACTAATAAAAAATAATGTAGAGGGGAATGTGTCAAATATAAAAACTGAACATCAAAAAGACGTGGTAGCATCAGAATTCAACAAGTCATCTTGCTTACTTGTGCTTAATTGTATAATATATATTTTTTAGAAACTTAGTTTTATTTGTTTTGTGTACTTGATCTACAACCCCAACTCTTAAAAGGGGGGTTAGTTTAAGAATAAAAAAACAGAATGCTTATTCTAAGTGCAGTTTAAAATCTGCCTCGCAGACTGTATAGGGGTGCATTAATGCCTCTTGTATACTTGTAAAACAGCAGTCTTCTATAAAGTATTTCAAAGTGATGCTTGAATAAAAGTATCTTACCATAAAATGACTCTGAGAAAATTACTTGAGTAAAACTCTTAAAGTGTCTGACATTTACTGTACTTAAGTATCAAAAGTAAATTTCGGACATAAATGTACTTAAGTATGATTAAAAGTAAAAGTATTGAGAGGTTAGAATTTACAAAATGACATTTTTTGGGAGGTGACCTCCCCAAAAAACATTTTTTCTAAAGGGCTTTATAACTATAATGTTATGTTAAAATGTTAATGTTGAAAAATGTAGAATACACTAGATTTTTTTAACAATAAGTCAGAATGAAAACAAGTCAAAATGAAATAGTAGTAATAACTTCTTACATTTTTAAAATGTAAGAAGTTGAAGTAAAAAAGTTGGCTGGAAAATAATTACTCAAGTAAAGTATAGACAGCCAAAATTTCTACTTAAGTAAAGTGACAAAGTACTTTTACTTTATTACTTCACAACTCTGTAAAAAAGCCAGGACTGTTGAACAGCTGATCCTCCATCAGACAAGAAGGGACAACATTCCTTGAGGGTAGAACCTTGCATGGCTGCTGGACCCGGGTCACCTGTTCTCTTGAACGGGTTGTTCTGAATTGTAATTTCCCTTTCATGGGATCAATAAAGTATCATTCATCCATTCATTCATTCATTCATTCATTCATTCATTCATTTATTCATTCCTCTCCAAACATTCCAGCTGATCTCCTCAGTTCTCCGTTGTTTACAGATCGTTGTTAAAATAGAAGCTTTAAGGTGGTGTACATGTTGCTGCCATCAAATTTAAAATTACCTTTTTTTTCTGAACAGTGGTAAATTTTGTTAGTGTCAACATCTGATATGTTTACTGTTTTATTGTGAATAAAATATGATTTAATGAGATTAAAAAAAAACCCTGAATAAAGTTTTTAATTTACATTTTATACAAAATACCAGCTTTTTCAGAATTGGAACAGAAAAATCTCAAGCTATGACGATTATGTAACCAAACAATTTAAACTTAAGGCAATAGATGATCATTTAAAATGACTTGCAGCACTCTTCATAAAGAATTTTGAGCTTGAGTTACAAGAGAGACCATCTGCATCGTTGCAGGACTAAAGCTCAAAACACCTCATCACATCAAACACCCCCGCCCCCCAGGTCAAACCTGACTCAGGTCAGCTCAGGTGAGACATCCAGTAACACAGGAAGAAACCTTTGCTGCAGAGAAAATGGCAAATATGTATGTATGCTGGACGTTGCATCAGCTGTTCTGCTCTACAGTTACACTGATGTGAGGACATGTGTGTGTTCTTGTTTCTGCTACAGGGTGAGGACCACTGGCAAAATAGTTACTTTCAAAGTGAGGTCTTTGGTGTAAAGTGAGGACCTTTTCCCAGTCCTCACTTGTTTTGCATCTCTACTAGTTATTAGGTTTAGAGGTATGGTTTGAATTAAGTTTTGGTTCAGGTTAGGAATAGACTAGTAATGGTCAATGTTAGGGAAAATGTCTGGGTTAGGCATAAATGCAGTTACAAAAATGAATGGAAGTCAATACAAAGTCCTCAGTTTGAT
>JARVJO010000082.1:14247393-14257629 GCA_031762555.1 Cynodonichthys magdalenae
TATATATTTGTGTCTGTATTTATACACGTTCTGTGCACAAATGCAGAAATTCAGACTTCCCACTTGTTTTGTAACCAAACTGACACATATTACATAATATTACTGTTCATAGTTAATCTAAAGAGTCAAAAATTAAAAACAAAACAAAAAAATCAATCTAATCATCCAAATAACAATGACAAATGTCTAAATATTTTTTGTAAATCCACTTTTGTGATACATATGAAGTCACCAGTCCTCAAAGATTATAGTTTTTTAAAAAATCTCTCTTACATGCCAGAGTTTTTCCACTCAGGTCATCTAATGTCGGGAAATGAAAGAGTTGTAGCAGTTTTGGTCAAAATAACAATATGAACAATTTTATTAAACTTTGATAATTTCACATTTAGAGCATGTGTTGTGGGTGACTCTTAGCTACAACCACATTTTAGCCTTATACCTGTAAACCCCCCAGAATCATTCAGAAGACACATGGAGGCAGTAAGGGGTGACACCCCTCTGTTCTGTATAGGGAGGTAGTATCAGACCTGGGCAAGCAGATGTGTGAAAAAAACACACAAACATACAAGCTAACTTAGTACAGAGGAAATGGTGATGATGATGTGGCACAGCAACTTTGTAGTTTAAAAAAATACTGAACCATAAAAAGGATCTCTAAAGTATGTTAATTTGTTTGTTTTGTAACTGACACGAGGCAGACATTCATCACACATTAAATGTGTCGCACTCCACTTCAGCCCATTTGAGTTCAGCTCTGCCCGCTTCATTTACAAGCAGACAATAAAAAATAAGTTTGGTCCTAGCGCAACAAGAACCAACCTGAAGTCATATTCATTCAATATTGTAAAAATATGTCTTACATTGGCTAAAAGGTACAATAACGAAAAGCAGAGATAGATATTTCCTTCATGCATATTTCCTTTACTCCACTCTGTTTCATCTTTCTCAGAGCTATAGGCTCCCTCGAGGGCTAAACTTCCTGCTCTGTTCGTGTCAAAGATCTTGTCTGATAAACAGTCGAGCCACGTTGCAGAAACTTCAGCTGCTTTCCAGTCTGCCAAGCTGGCTTCATGCAGAGAGTGGGTGGATTCCATAGAAACACAAGCGCAGCATCCACAAGGCCAGAAAGAGAATGAAAACACAGGCACTAAACAGAGCTGAGTGATTTTCCACAATGGAACATCATAGTATCAGAACCAGGGACCGGGTTTAGCAACTTAAAACCGAGCTCTCCCTTCTGTGCGTCTGCAACAGGCGGAAAACAGAACAGAGACATGAGAGGCGTTTGATGTGCCCTGTGGGTGTGTTCTGTTTGACTTGTGTGGAGAGAAAAATAGATTTCAACGGGTCAGACATGTTTATGATGTTAGGCAAATATTTTAATAGTACTTTACTTCCATGGTATGTTCAGCACACCCAAAACCTTGCTCGTCCCATTTAATTTTTGTAATAAGGCATCTCAAATCAATCATTTCTTGACTTGCACGCTCCAAATTTTAATAAGGTTTACAGATCGTATTTTTATGTTTTATTTATTGAGCTTTATTTAAGCAGGCAAATTTGATCATAGATCTATTTTGCAAGGGAGGCCTGGGCCTGAAGGCAACCTATTATATCATATCTTATCTTCAGATGTGGCCTGGATGACCCATTTATAAAAACAGAAACATTCCTCAGAGTCAGTGAGTTGTGGCAGAGTGTGATGCTTGTCAAGTATGTGGTCTGTTTCCTGGATGTTTCTGAGCTACAGAATCATCCTGAATATGATTTAAAGCACTCTGCTAGTTGTTGCCGACAGTTGTTTTTTCTTTTTATATCAATTTTAATGCAAACTTACGTAAACGGGGGGTTATATCATTCTATTAGTTTAAACTGGTCTCCAAAAATATTATCGTTTATCGCAATAATTTCTAAAACAATTTATAGTCCAATAAAATTTGTTATGGTGACAGGCCTACGCTCCGCTATGAACAAACAGCTCAGAGAGAAACACTTTGTGCCAATGAAAGGCATTTTATCCACAACGCCTATGATAGATATTTTGGGAGAAGAAAAAAAAAAATGCTATCCTTGGAAATATTTGTGGAGGCTGGGAACCATCTGTGCCTTTTGCACTTCAACAGTGCATAATGTAAAAACAGCAGCAACTTGCAGCCTGTTGAGTTTGACAGAAACAGAGAAATTACTAATTATGGTTAGTAATTACTAATTACTCAACTACTGAGTAATTAATCGATGTTGCCCTGATCAGTCACTCTCCTCCCAGTTAAAGCCTCATCCTCTTCAATGAAGAACGTTTATTGTGTCTGACGTGAGCTGTCGTTAGACTCTGTTCTACCGACTCAATATTGTATGGATGCACGACATATCAGCATATGAAGAAATTTATGGGGTTTGTATTACTTACTGATTTTAATACATTACACATTTCTATTTTTTAGGTGAATTTTGATATGTCTTTATAAGCTATTGTGTGACTATTTTTTATGATTGATGATTTTAGGTAGTTACATGCCTTTTTCCACACAACACATAAAAAAATGCTTTATAAACATTAGGTTAGGAATTGTGTAGAAGGACCTGTCTTCCTGCCAATAGCCTGGCCCACATGACGCAATGCAAAAGGGGCGGAGTCAGGTCCAGAAGATTTTGTTATCTGAATGTGACATGCTGAATTTCGTGGCTGATGGATCGAGCGTCTCAATTAAAACGTCGTCTCTCAGCCCAGCGCTGTAGTGGTTGTATGACTCTCTCGTACGTAGCTACGATAAAATAACACACTTTCTTTTCAAGCCGATATTGGTCATTTTTTTAATGAATGAATAACTGAAGTAGAAAGCCATGTCAGGGGTCTGGTTGTTTTTTACAGTATCGAAAAAAGACACGTATATCTGTGCATATATGTATATAAATAATTTGTGTGTTTGTGAAATATCGAAAATCTGCATCAATTTTCACATTGGTGCATCCCTAAAATATTGCATTAGCATTAAAAAAAACAACTTCGAAACTCTTCAAATACATTGGTCAACAAGTGTTGCACTCCAAGCAGTCCTTTGCAATATATTACGCACACTAATATTGCGATCACGGTATAATCGCGATGTATTGTGCAGCCCTAACGTCCGGTGATGTTTTCTTCTCTATTAAACTTTGTTTGGATTCAAACAGGAAGCTGCAGGATTGACTGTGGGTTTTAAAAACCACAGCCGATTCCAGCCACTTTACATCACTGCAGTGATAAATGGTGCACCCTACGGGAGGAAAAATTTACTCTAATATTCCAAAAACAAAAGACAAATGGAGTCTTGAACATCAGTTTAGTTCATTACAATGGTAATATAATCAGCCATGCAAGTCATATTGAATTCCTCTTAAAAGCATTTCTTTCCAGTTCAATGGAAGAACAGAAGGTCTGGACAGTCTGAGCATCAATGCGAGTCTGAAATTGATAAATAAATTAGGTCAGGAAGTCATTACGATGTGCTGCACGTTTTCTAATTAAAAATAATTTGATATTTTTGAACATCCCTCTGTGGAACGCCATTCTGAGCACAGCTGGACGGGGTCACTCCAAATGTGATTACCTCACCTCCACCCTGCTTCAATTCAGGAGCAGATAACCATAAGAGGGTCAAAGAGTTCATTTTTCCTGTCATCACCCTCCAAGCAGCACCACAAGTTATTTCTAGGACACCAGCAGAGGTAGGAGATATTTCTGAGAGCCTGACATGGGATGGGACCTTGAGTTCCCTTTGCAGCATCGCATATTCAGACACACACCGGAATTCTTCTCACTGAGCAGAGCAGTCAAGGAGATCCTAGGATATTATTTTCTGTCTAACAAGAAACGCCATTCCATCGCGGCACAACTGGACTTGTGTACTCTCCACATAACCAGAAGCTATAAATAGCACACCAATGACAGGAACTGCTTGGATAATGAGGCGATGGAGGAGAAAGCTGGGAGGACACGATGAGTAACACCATCAGTACAAAACAAAACCATAAACTGAGCAAAATGGTAAATATTAACTGTCATTAAATGTATTTATTAACATGTTAGCACTACAGTACATATAAAGCACAGGGGACAGGATTTTTTTCATTAATAAATAAGAAAATTAACATCTCCATAAATTAATTTCCGTCTGTTTTGCCATCTGATTCTCTATAAATATAAAGACATGTGACTTTCAACTCGTTTTGAACAACAGCCTGGAGATCCAAAACATGTTTCCAGTCAGTTCCTTTTTCTTAGACAGTTAACTATGGAAAAAAATAAAAACACAGAGGCTGTAATTAACTACAAACAAAATCCCAAATCAGAAACTCACGCTTGAAATGCCTGTTTTCTTTTCGCAGAATGAACAGTAACAGAGGAAAGTGTAAGCTGTCATTTGTTGCTCATTTAGGTTTTTCCTCAGAGAATCGTGCACATCCCACATTAAATCTGGACTCTACCACAAACACTACAATGTGTGGTTTGACACTGGAACATTTGAAACCCTACATTTATTTTGTCCATCAATGCCATGACTAATAGGATGCTATAACGAACAACAACATGCAAGCATCACGACCCTGTTCCAGTTTACAAGTACATGGCAGGAGGAAAATCACCCACTATAGCTTAGTCAGGACAATCTGTCTTAACGATGCATTTAAAGACCTATAAAAACAGAGACTACAAGCTTTCAAAAACAGCACAATGCCTTGTTTGACTGCCCTACAAAAGCACCTGGGATAATGAGAAACAGGTGATGAACTTTGCACCAAACCTGCAGTTGATCAATTTTTTTACACCATTATTTGCAAATCAATAAATTGCTTTTATGTCGGGGGTGATCAAATGAGAAACAGGTGATGAAGAGCATTCAAATCATTTTTATAAAAACTTAAATCCTGTTCTGGTGCAGTATTTATCAATGAAGTCTGTCTAAAACTGTGCTGCAAATCTGTGGAAACGTTCAACTCTATCAAAAGCAGATTGACTGAATTATAGTAAATTGTTCTAAGACCAGCTGATGTAATAAAAAATAAAGCTTAAAAAGCTTGAATTTTTTCTTAAAAGTGATGGATTTTAAATGATTTTATCAGATTTTCAAGTTTGGTAGCAAATTACGAACTGATACAGCAGAAAAAGAACTTTAAAATCCTACCGTTGGAATGACTAAGCAATAATTTTCTTGTCTATATTTGAATTTCGGCTGCAGACAAACATAAGAATCGAGGAAAAGTAAATGAATGTGCAGCAGATAGGTCGTATTGATCATCCTGCTGAACTCAGGAGCCCTGTGCAACGTTAACACATTACCTAAATTTATATGTAGCCTATCTTTAAGCATTTATAATGAAGACAAATAAGAACATTATTGTCATAATGAATGTTTAATAGTCCTAAAAGCAACACGTCATCACCGAGAATCGCTATATAAACCAGAGAAAACATGACCGCCTCTAAATGACTCATTATTAAGTATATGAATGAAAAAACTACATCGATTAGAGATGGAAAAAATGCAGGCTGTCAACAAACACTTTGATATTACCTGACCAACTCATCCCGAAAAACTCTCGTCTCTCCTTCCACGGACTAACAGACACGCATTTATAATTGAAGTAATGTGTTTTAGCTCGATTAACTGAAAAACAACAAGAAATATTTTACATTGCTAGAAATACACAAGTCGGTAGACGGTAGCTCCATCTCACCTGTTCAGTAATGCGGCAGTGTACCCCAGCCAGCTGATCCTGCTGCTGCCGACTCGCACGCGCGAGTCATTGAAGAGCCGCTGCTAGAGCCAGTAGTTGTTTGGTGCAATGCTCGAACAGAACTCTGGGAAACGTAGTCTTTTTGTTGACGAATTCTTTAGAGACGTCCCACCATCCTCCCCTACAATAAATGTATTTTTTGTTTTGTCACAGAAATGTATGAAAAAGTTATTCTTTCGAATTCCACATTAAGCTTGACCAAAAGCAGCATATCCATAATGCAATACAAAAACGATGCCGTTACAAAATTAATTGAGTCAAATTAAATGAAACATTAAGTGGACTGCCATCACATACTCTGCATTTTGTTAATATTTTTTAACTGGCCTTGGCAAGTAAATAGGACTCTCTGCCTTATTCCACATAATATCAATATTTTTGAGTGAGTATATTTACATTTAAGTGTATTGTTTTGTCAATTACTTCGAGTTAGGCTACTCTCATGCGCTCCTTTGCGTTGATTAATGGTTTTCTGTTTGTTCCACGCAGTTTTGCAAATATATACATTTTGTAAACCCTCTCATTTCCCCTTAAAAATGCATCATGCCGACAACTTTTCACGATAGAAAAAAATATTATGCAAGCCGACTGCCGACTGACTGATGTTGTTTTCCAAATTTTGTTAATAAAGTTTTCAAGGGTTCCTTTTTTTCGAAAGTACTGACACGAAATAAATTACTTGCTAAAAACAACATTTAAAAAGCAAATATGGATTATGAACCAATATAAGGTTTTTGTGTTAAATAACCTGTTAAAATGACAAAATATTAATCGAAATTATATTTTAACAATATGTTAGTAACTTCCATGTGACGAATCAGCAGATGGTGAATTCCACACTTACCTAAATCAGTGTCATTGAGAAAACATGGCCGCTTCCGGTGGTGCTGCAAACCCTGCTGCCTCGGACTCAGCTGGTTCTAGTATGGAAAGTCCAACTATTCAGTACAGTATGGTTCTGGACCATCTAATAGGCAATAAAAGGCCAGTAAAAGACCTGAACCCAGCTGTTATGGGGAGTCTGCCGATGCCTATGAAAAGCGACGAGCAGAAAATGATAGAGAGGGGAATGGAGAGCTGCGCCTTCAAGTCTCTTTTGGCCTGTGTAGGAGGTAACTACTTAAACACAGCAAGTCTGCCTATTCAAGATATTATAATTTTCACTATTTCTATTATCTTCTCGAGTATGGTCTATTTTGCTGTTTAAACTGTTAACATTTACTCAATTAAAAGCAGCAACGTTCAAGCTAAAAGCTGCACTGTTTTGTTCATGTTTGACAGACATCAGTAAATGTAGTGGTTTGTTCCTTTACATTTCTTATGATGCTTTACCTTTCTCTAGGGTTTGTCCTCGGAGGAGCATTTGGTGTTTTCACAGCTGGTATTGATACCAACGTTGGCTTCGACCCCAAAGATCCACTCAGAACTCCAACAGCTCGAGAAGTCCTTAAAGACATGGGTCAGAGGGGGATGTCTTACGCCAAGAACTTTGCTATCGTAGGCGCCATGTTCTCCTGCACAGAGTGCATCATCGAATCAGTAAGTAACACACTGTTATGTAGGCCCTTTAGCTCAGTTCAAAAAGATAAACAAAACATTAAACAATGTTTTTCACAACACTAAACAAACACTAAAACATTAAAAACCCTCAGAACATTTGTTCTTAGTTTTCGAAAACAAAGTGTTGCAAAAACAGATGCAACCCATTTTGTAATGTGTTGCTTTTGTCGAAGTCATGATATAGTTAAAAAAACTGAAACAATTTTGTTTCACTAATGCAAGGGGCCGGAAACCTTTACGATCAAGAGTAATTTCTGCTCCTTGGCTCACTGATACGATGTGTCCAGAGCCACAAAACAAGCTACAACTGTGGTTATCAACTGGTGGTCCGTGAGCTTCTTCGAGTTTGTTAAAGGGGAACCTTTATGGGCAGAGGAGGTGACATCATAGAACTAAAAATATATTGTGAATTTTAACATTTATAAGATAAAACATTAATGTAAACAAGAAAAATATAGTGTATAGTACTAATATACTAGTACAACTGAACTATTCAAGCATATTTTTTTTTCTAATTCTTTTTATTATGAAGTCTTAAAGGTAACCCTGATGGACTTGAAAGAAAGATCAAAGAAAGAAGTTGGATTATTTAAGTAAAAAAAAAGGCTAGCATGAGCTCATCAACATCTTTTACTTTTTGTATTATTAGTATGGATCACATATTTGCATACAAATTGATTTCTGTTGAGTTTCAAAACAAAACAAATATTATGTTTGGTCACATTTTCAAAAGAGCCACAGGTGGCTCCAGAGCCGTATCTTCATCCAAACACATCAGTATATCGTATTGTGTTAAAGCTCGTTATTTACATCATTAGTTGCCACACCAACATATTTATAAAGCACTGAGAGAAGCCTTCTGGTGCCCTCTGCAGCTGAAAATTACATTAAAAATCAAATATTTTTTTAGATCATTAGGTGTGTAACTCTTACAGCTACTTTGTTCCTGAAATGTTCACTTTACCTCAAGTGGAAAAATACTTAATTTAGTCTTTTATTGTTTCTGTTAATTGCAGCACAGAGGCGTGTCTGACTGGAAGAATGCAGTGTACAGTGGGTGTGTCACTGGTGGAGCCATAGGTTTTCGTGGTATGTCACTTTTTATCCAATTCAGTTCCATTAAGTTTATTTAAATAGCTGCAGTTCACAATAAAAATCATCCCAGGGCAGTGTACACAAAGCAAACAGGTCCAGTTTATAATACATTTCATGCATTTTTATTCAGTCCAAACAGGCTGATTTAGATACGTACATTTCTTTCCATCCAGTTATACAACAAAATCAATTCAGTAGATGTTGCCAATTAGTTAAAAGTTCTCTATCTAAGGAAACTAACAGATTGAAGTAAATCTTTACTTTATCTAAGCACAAGGCGGTGGGCTACAGTGTAGAGAAATTGTAGCCCAGGATTATTCCAACAGAACCAGGCTCAGGATGGGCGACCATCTGCTTCGACTGGATGGGGCTGAGTTGATCGGAAAGAAACACAAACAAATACTGAAAGATTAGACCAGGAATCATTTCTGTGGAGACAAAAGACAAAATGAACAGCTGCAGTAATTGCAAATAGAAACAAGAAAAGTAGAGAGAGGACACGTGGTCAGTGTGTCTTCCAGCAGTCCAAGCCTTTAACACCAAAGGGTCGTTCAGGAAACCAAGACTGTAGCAGAAAAGCGACATTTTAAGTCATGTCAAAATGTGTATTCCTCTCTTTTATTCTTTTTTTTTTCAGCTGGTCTGAAAGCTGGGGTCCTTGGATGTGGAGGTTTTGCTGCCTTCTCTGCTGCCATCGAGTATTATTTACGATGAAGTACTACGGAGGGACTTTAAGAACAAATACTTGGTTTCACATATGGACTTATCGTGGGAAACCTCGTGTACAGAAAGGACAGACACAGTGTATCTCTATACTTTGTTTTTTTTAATGTGGAACTGCAGATACTGAGTTGTGTGACTCAGCTTTGGTGTCCAAGTGCTGGGATGAAAGAAAAGCACATAAAGAATCACCCTGTTTTTCTCTGACAACCACTGTTCTGGTTTTAGAGTGGTGGTGTGATTTTTGCAGGAATTATAGACATTAAAACAGTTATTTTTCTTTTGCCCTGACACAACTTTTAGTTTTTATTTTTGTTATTGTCCTGTTCACCATTTCACTGTTCTTACATCTCACTGCCCTTTGTGGACACATGCACTGCTAAGACCGGGTGTTCCACTGTTTTATTTAAAGTAATGTGCATTTTCAGGCTTCAACACACATTTACACATCTTTTGTCTTTCTGTCTTCATAGGGACTTTCCATCGACTTCTATTTATTTTTCATACATTTCTATAGCCTAACCACACCCAATACATACCTAACTGTAAACCTAGCTCACCCTCTAAGCCTAATCCCCAACTCAAAAAAGCCATTTGAAGTTATGGCACCCCCTATGGGGCTTTGGACCCCATAAGGACCAGTGGGTCCTCACAAGATACCTTGATTCCAATGAAGCTGGAACATTGTGGAAAACAAATAAAAACAGAAAATGATTTGCAAATCATTTTCAACCTATATTCAACTGAATACACAAGGACACAATATTTAATGTTCACTCATTTTGAATTTGATGCCTGCAACAGGTTTTTAAAAAGCTGAGACAGGGTCATGTTTACCACTGGGTTGCATCAGCTTTTATTTTAAAAACACTGTTTGGAAATCGAAGAAACTAACTGTTGAAAAGGTGTTTTAGTTGTGTCGATGCAACAAGTGGACATCTGGACATCTTGTTTCCAACACTAAAGACTAGTGATGAGCAAATGAAGCTTTTATGAAGCACTGAACCAATTGGGCCAAATGTTTCAAAAATAGGTTCATTTGTTGAAGCTTCAGTTACAGTGACCTCTTGTGGCGATTTGAAATGC
>JARVJO010000082.1:14257729-14280462 GCA_031762555.1 Cynodonichthys magdalenae
TCCCCACGAGGCTGCTTTTTTTGAGGAAATTTTCCCCACGTAGTAGGAAAAACCCATCCACACACACACACACACACGCACACACACACATTGTTTCAGCATCTGGACTCTGCAGTTGTGTAGTCCACGTCTGCCCATTATTAAACCTTCTAGTCAGTCTGTTTCATTACCTCATAAAAACACCATTAAGTACTTGTTTCATGCATTTCTGCTACTGGTAAAGCACTGTTTCCCAGCAGCTCTAGAGTTTTCTAACAAGCAGCTCATAATCACCACAACCGGGTCTTCAGACTTGTTCTGCCAGGAAGGGAACCAGGCAAAAGTTCCTGGACTCATCAGTAGCCCCTTCTTTGGCTCACTGAAGTAAAAAGTCTGGTGGGGAAAGAAATTCCTTCACATACTTCTCCTTCATTACTTCGTGGTTATTTTGAAGAAACCTGATTAAAAATGAATGCACTCCTAGAGGGTTGTAAAAACAAAGAGGGTCCATCAGCTGCACCCACTGATCCTTCTCAGGCTCCTATCTTCTGCTGGGCTTTAAGATTTTATATATATATATATATATATATATATAAATAAAGAAACTTAAAAAAAGAACAACATATCACTCCAGTTCTCACTTTTCTTCCTGGCAAAACATTTTAACTCAAACTTGCATAAAGTGAACCATCTTCCGATTTCATTCACCACAGAATAAATAATGCAGTCAGAACAAGGAGCTACATGTCAGCAGAAGAAAGAGCTTTTGCTGAAATCGAAATGCGACTCATTGGAGGATTATTGGCGTCACACAACACATAAAGCTTAAATCACAAGGGCACAGCAAACCAAAAAGTTAGCTTCATTAACCACAAATCCACTAAAGAAGAATCTTAGCTCCGCTAATGCTAAACAGAAATAAAATTAGCGGAAGCGAACGCTAACCAGATAAAAAATTAATGGAAGCTAATGCTAGCTGTTAAACAGAAACAAAATTTAGTGGAAGCTAACGCTAACCGCTTAACAGATAAAAAAAAATTTGTGGAAGCTAACGCTTAATGCTAAACAAATTAAAAATAATGTAAGCTAACGCTAACCGCTAAACAGATACAAGAAAATTGTGGAAGCTAATGCTAACCGCTAAACAGATGAAAAAATTAGTGGAAGCTAATGCTAAACTGCTAATAAATCATTGGAAGAAAACGCGAACTGATGACTGTAATACGTCTTCATCTCCTTCCAGCTGAAGACTGGTGGGCCTGACACAAACTTATTGTTAGTTTGATTCTATTGGTTTATTTTGAAGGGGGGTGGGATGATTGTGGCAAATCTAATTTGTGAAATTTGGAATTTAGCCCTTTCAAATTAAAAGCATTTCTTTGATTGGATTTGTATTTGTAGTTTGTCAAACAATAAATAGCAAATACTTTAACATACTTTATACATACACAGTTTTCGCATTTGTTATTTAAATATTGTCAAAAGTTATTTTATTTCTTTTCGACTCTCTTAGTTTGAAGTTTAGCTGCAAAACATGCTACACACACTGTACCTGACATGTCCGCCACTGCTTGTAAGAGGGGATAGTTTTTATTTAATTCGCTTGTGTATTTTTTTTACCAAACTTAAAATTAGTGGAACCTAATTTAGTGGAAGCTAAATCGATCTGCCAATGGTAGCAAAAAAAGCTAATTTGCTAATTGAGTTTCAATATTAGCAGATTAGCGCAGATTAGCCCACCACTGCATTTGATGGGGATGATTCTAGAAATTAAACTCATAGCTGACCTTATTTATTGAAGCAATTAAGGCCACAGCAAAAATGCACTTTTTTTTATTATTTAGACTTTATGAACATGAAAAGTAAAGAGATCTGTTTCTGTTTTTGAAAAGCCAGGAGGGATTTTGAGCACATGAGAAAATATTACTTGTACACGTGTCTAGATGAAAGAAAATAAAGTTAAATACTTTCTTTTCTTTCATTTCTCCTCAGGCTTTTATTGTTCTGTTAAGGCTCATACAACTCAGGAGTCAAAGCGCTCTTTGTCGGGACAAAACGGATGTAAGACAGAGGCCTGAGGCAGAGCAGAGAAGCTCCCTAAATATAAGACAGTTGGTGAAAGCAAACATGAACTTTCCTCCTGAAATTAAAAGCTAAATGAGCTGCACTGTGTTACTTTTGTGCTTCAGGAGATCATGGTTCTGTGTGAGCAGCAGATGTGGAGCTCAGCTGGTTACCGTGTGTCTCATTTGTTTACTTAGTGAGTGTAAGACCCACTAAACCTGACCTCTATCTGCTCACACACACTCTTACTTTCACTCTTCAGAGTGTTAAAACTCTTCACAACAAGAACTATGTGGCTGCCACGTTATCCAAACACATTTCCCAATCCAGCGTCAGTCATGCAGAGGACAGGCAGAAATATCAGAAGTAAAATATTCTGTCAGCTCTGAAGTCTAAACTGTACAATCTGTAGCTCACCCCACTGACCTATAGAAACAGAACAAAGCTGATTAGATATGTTTTTATTTTACTGCTACAAACTGCAAATTTGACGTTTTTAATCTGAAAGTAAACCACAGCTGGGTAACATTTTTTCCAAGGCAATTTTGAGGAAAACAAACGAAAAAGTCAAAGATGTTCCTGCCCGGTTTCGAACCGAGGACCTTTCGCGTGTTAGGCGAACGTGATAACCACTACACTACAGGAACTGGCCTCCCTGTCAACAGCTGCCCTACTTCCCTGCAGGGGGACACATGGCCCACAGGACTACAGCTGATAGACTGACAGCAACAGGAGCAGTCAGAAAACAGAGTCTTACATCAACAGGTCAACAGAATTTATTTATCACAACAGAAATACTAACATTCAAGACAACTGCTGATTTGAAGTATTTAAAACTGAAACTACACATTTCAAACTAAGAATGCCTACAGACTAAAATTACTAACAGACATCAACTTTCATCAGTGGGCCAATTCAGGACTTAATATTATTCTCAGCTGACAAAATATCTACAGTTTGATGAATGAACTTTAAGAAATGTAAAGAGAACAAAGAAAAAAAAGCGTTAAAGCTGATAACCATTAGGGTCAGAATGGTAACCACTTCAGGTGTATAGTAACTAAGTACATTTACTTCAATACAACACTGCTACCACAACTAATAAATACTATTATTGACCAAGCCACACATTTATTTTTTATAATACAATACAGCTTACAATTTTAATCTGCAGAAGAAGTAGCAAATAAATTCTCGGAACACGTTTATTCAATAATTATTCTTTCATTTCCGTCAAAATATTTTATTCCGTCACATGTAGCCCTAAAGGAAGATATGGAACAAAAAGTTTTCTCTCATGGACTAAAAACACAAAACAAGTACAGTGAGTTTGTGGAACATCGTGTAAAGCCTCAGTAAATTAAATCGCAACACAGTTATTCAGCCTTATTACAGAGTTAACCCATGTTGATCTTTGATATGCAAAAATGATCAAATTGCTATTTTAATTTGCCTTTGTGTTTAATCACAGTTTTCCTCCGCTGCTCTCTGGCTGATTAAAAATTAATTCAGCTGCAGAGAGCTTTTTTTTATTAGCCCGTTAATTAGAAGGGAGCTCTAACTGCACGGCTTGGTTTTTAGCAGGAACGCTTTGTGCCGTGATGAAGACTATTTTTATTCCCAGCCTGCACCTCTCACTGCGCCACGTTTACTTCGAACAACATAAGCAGCACAACTATTTTTAGATGCGTGGAGCACATAAGCATATTGTTTACATAGTGCTCAGGAGCTGGGAGTCTTTTTATGACACAGCTGCTTTAACTCCTCTCCCTTCATGCACCAGTTTGAGACAATAAATGGGGATTTTATTTAGTTGTTATGTGCAGAGTGGTCTTATTCTCATGCAGCTGTGTGTGATTCTTGTATAATGAAGGTAAAAAGAAACACAGTGGAGTTCTACCCCCCCGTACCATGAACCTGCCTGCAGCCTCGATGAGTAAGAAGACTGAAGCGCAGAGAAACTGGAATTTATCCCAGAAAAATATCCTGTTAATGTTTTGACTTTGAGCTGAGCAGAAGTCTTTTTAGTCGTTTAATTTTGCTTTCATGAAACCAACATTTTACCAGAGGATTTCTGCATTTTTTAACACTTCTTAGCAACAACGGTGAGATTGATCTCAAGTTGATCTCAGGACAGAAAAATATAATTTATATATAACTCATTTCAGCTAGGACTGGTTCCACCCTGTGGTCTTCTACCAGGACATAAATGCCTGGAAAATGGAGGACATTATGATCTAGGAGGCATCCTAATCAGATACCCAAACCACATCAACTGACCCCTCTGATTCAGAGGAGCAGCAGCTCGACTCCGAGATCCCCTCAGATAATCTCCTAAGGCTGCTTGAGTCTAGGATCTCATTCTTTTGATCATGACAGGTGAGGGTTGGGATATAGGTGGACTGGCCAATCGAGAGCTTTTCCTTACAGTGCTACAACCTTCCTTTCTGTAGCAGAGCTCTGACCTGAGATTTGTGAAACAAAAATTAAAAAAGGCTTGCATTTTCAGTGTAGTTGAGTAAGTTTCACAGGATTGAAGTACAATTCTGTGATCAAACTTTAACACTAATCTCTTATTAAGCTCAGTGTCGTCTCCACACACCCTGAACAGTTTAGGTCACACAACTCGAAGCAAAGAGGTCATTACGAGTAACAACCTGAGAATTCTTTACTGACCTCCCTGCAGCTCGTTAACCAATCACAAGCCTGAACACACGTGGGCGGTAGATTAGGGCGAATAAAGGGCCACGCTCGCCAGCGGGGACAGACAGAGATTTATGTGGCCTACATAAAAAGGCCATTAAAGGACTAGCTGGCATTTTAGGGAGGTGGAAGGGACGAACTCCTAATATCTCATCTGCACTAATCGACACACAAATGAGAGTGGTATAATTCCTAAAATGCAGACTGGATGAGAGGTGAGTGATAATGTGATGTGATTCTCCTCCGGCTTCATCGTTTCCTGTAATAAGCTAACAGTTCCTGGGAAACAGGTCACCAAACACACCAACACAAAACACCGCTTCAACTAGGTAACAGCTTAATCTTCATTTGCTCTTTTGCCGGGACGTCTGAGATGCATTACGTCTGGTTCCAGTCCAATTAGTGTCCCCGGCCAGCCTCCCATCTCACTGTGTCTTAATTAGATGCGGCTGTCGGCTGGAGGAGGAAAAACGTTCCCTCCATGCTCTCTCGTGCCCTCATGCAGCCTTTAACATGCAGATTCCTCTAAACTCCCCTGCAAATACCATGATGTATGCCACACAAAGAAGAGCATGCTCTAAAGCCTCAATAAATTGCTCATCACATAAAAAGAAAAAAACATCATGAACTAATTTGATCATAGCTAATTAAAGTTCTGCAATAAAAAAATTGAGTAAAACTATAGTTCATGTCTCCTTCAAAATAAATTAATGAAAAAAATGAACGAAAGTTCACAGAGAAGTTCAATAAATAGGGATAACTGTGCTGCTGAGAACAGAGAGGCAGATTCACACAAAACTGATGTAAACATGATAAATCAGAAAAAGTTAGTAAAAAGAAGAATAAACCTCTTTTGGCTTTAAAAAGACAATTTGTGCAGAAAGAAAACAAAAACTATTTTATACGGAATCTAAAGGTCAGTTTAGAAAAAAAAACAGGTTTATGGCTTAAAGATGAACAAACCTTTTTTAATCTGGTCAGTTTTGTTTTCTATGAAGTTTTCTGAACCATTACATCTGCGCAGCTATATAGTCATAAACTTCTCAATCAAACTAGAATGGACCGCTCTGGAAAGCTGGAGGGGGGCGGGGTTTGAAGAGCCTCATTTAGATTTAAAGAGATAGCCTCAAAACGAGTTGATCTGAGACACACCTTAGAAAAGGAGTGAAAGAGGGGCTTGTTGAGTTACAATAGACCCCAACTGAATGATTTAAATGTGAAAAAGAAGGATTTAAAAACATGACATGTCTCCTTTAATCCTTCGTTTGAATCAGGGCAGATCTCCTCAGGCTTTTATTGAATATTGGAAACGACAGGAAGGTCAAGCACACTGTATAAGTCTCAGCTTTGGTATGCACTGAAAATGCTGATGGTGTTCTCACAGTGAAGCTGCTGAACACGTACAAAAAAAAAAAATATCTGACGTTATATCTCCTATAGTCAAAGCTTTAGGTGCTCGTAAAGAGCTTCACATCGAATCAGAAGCAAGTTACAATTCAGATCCAACATTTAGATTACAGATACCTCCACACAGGTGATTCAGTCCAACAGCAATATGATCCTACATCAAACTCCATTTCTTCACTAAACCCAAACAACGAATGTGGCATTTTTATCTAATCTGAAAGCAAAACAATTTAAGAACATTTTTTTTTCATGTGTGTTGCAATCAATTTATCCATCTGACTGATATAACATAATAAAGCAACAAATATGTCAGACATGTTTCAGAGACTATTTAAATAATAGTCTGCCTAAAAGACCAAAAAGGATATAACCAGAGGGAGCAGCAGAGGGCGCTGTGCTGTCAGTGAAAACCTACGATAAAAGACCTTCACTTTAAGATGCATCAAGATGAGCTTTAAGTAGGAAAAAAGAAAACGCTGGTGGGTATAGAACAAGACTGAGATGAGATTATCGGAGCAGAAAGTTGTTATTTCAGATCAGAATTATTCCTGACGTCTCAGAGATTCTTAATTATATTTCTGTATTATCCAGTATCCAGGGAAATAAGGAGCTGTTTGGGTATCTGTGCTGCGTCTGAAAACAATAACAAGTGTAATTATTCCTTCATCACACCACAATGCGACGAAGGAATTCTCCCCAAAGTCAGATCTGCAGAAAACGCAGGACTTCTTAAAGCTGCTGAAACTGTTGGAGGTCAAAGAGATTCAGTATGACTCAAATCAAACATCTTGAGTTGTTTGTTACTGACAACAGGACACGGTTTAGTCTTTACTACAAACTGAGCCGTCAGATAAAGAGAATAGTCCGCAATGCCATGAAAAGAAGACAGAGAAAAGAACAAACAGATGGACACAGGAGAACAGAAGCTCGTGTGTGTTTTATGACGTGTGTGTGTGAAAAAGTCAGACCTTTTGTCTAAGCAGCTTGCTGCGGACCCGGCCCCATAGCTTGGCCCCTGTGTTGGTGTGCCTCTTGAGCACGGGGGTCTGCGGCGGGCTGGACTGATAGTGCTGGTTTGGATCTACGCAGCAGTGCTGCTCCAGACGCTCGCACACAGAGTTCAAGTTTACATCCGACACCAGAATCTCCGTCATCCCCAAAGCTGCTGGGTCCCACTCTTCTACCGAGACGCAAGGTGGAGGAAGTGCTCCTCCGCTCAACAAGGGTCCTCCTGCTGCCTTCGTACTGGTCCTTGGACCCGGCGGGTGCTGGAAAGTCTCACACGGGCGGATGTTTAATTCAGAAAACAAAAGGACGAAGAAAAAGAGGAAAGCAGGATGCTGTCACGACCTCCCCGACGAGTCTGACTGTAAATCCAGGTGGGATCCTGCTTCTGTGAGTTCGTTCCACAGTCGGCTCGCAGCATCTCCTCGTCTGACGTCCACAACGGCAAACACGGATACAGAGCAGGAGGGAGGCAGAGGGAGGCAGGGACAGAGAGGAGGGAGGGCTGACTGAGCTCCCGGAGCAGCGCTGCTTCTCCAGATGTTGATGGACACGCCTCCAGAGATGGGAGGAGGAGGAGCAATAAACGGAGAGGAGGGAGGGAAAGCTAAATAAAAAATAAAGCGTTGTGTGTTTTGGTCAATACTTTGACCCCTTTTTAACTTTTCCCACAGCGATACACCACACAGGAAGTGATGAGGACAGGCAGGAGACGAGGGACTCCATCAGTTAACGCTAAAGTTTGAAGCAAAGATGCAGCACAATGTGCAGCAATGACTCTCAGCTACTACCACACCATTTTAGCTCAACATCCCCAAAAAGTTTATTGTGTTTTGGCCATTTCATAAGATCGGTTGGCTGTGGTGTCCAAAAGTTGTTCAGTTGTAGATTAGGGCTGTGTATTGGTAGGAATTAGGTGATATGGTTCATATCATGACACAGGGGTCACGATAAGATATATTGTGTTATTGGAAGCAAGGTGATATATCGCCATTTTTTCCTCCAAAATACATATAAAACTCTGTTTTATGTGTATTTTATATGTTTCATATTTCTTATTTCATCCATGTTTAAAATGGTTAGGTCAAATGTGCCATTAAACAATTTGATAATATAATGTGTGGCAGCTTTTAGATTTATAATATTAATTTTTCATAAAAAAAAATATGGTCACCCACCAAACTAACAATAGGCATGTGGGTGCCGGTGTAATCCACTCAGATTCAGACATCGGAACTTAGTGCTAATGTTTCCTTACAATGCTAACGATTGAGCTAGCATTATACTCTCAGGCTCCTCAGAAGTGGAGGAGCCAAATGGCAGACTGACGGCTGCCAACTAGCGGTCGGAGCAGGGCTGGCCCTAGCCAATGTGGCTCCTTTGGCAAGTACTCAGGTGGTGCCCCTTTGTTTAATTTTTTTAATCTCACTGCCAATAATACATTCACATACTAAAAAAAATAGTTTTGTCTTTGATGTAATTTTTTATCTTTACAAACCAGGTTGTCCAATTAAAATAGTTTAATATAATTAACAATATACACCTCATGTAGTATCAAAGTAGTTTCATAAACCTGAGCAACCAGTGATGATTCTACAGACTAAATCAAATATACTCTGATAAAAAGCTATAAAATATTTATTTCATTCCCCATTTGTGGTGCCCCCTAGATGGACGGTGCCTTTAGCATTCACCTACCACTGGCACGAAAGTTTACATTTTAAGCCTTAATTAAAAATCGATACAGTATGGGAAAATGAAGTAATGCTATACTTAACCCTAACCCATATTTTACATTCAGTTACTTCATGAATGTTTCATTAACATTTAACTAGTGGTTCATGAGATATTTTGCTAACAAACAAACACACTCAAGCCTTTTGGCAGAATTAAAAAAAGAAGTTTCCTTTCTGTCTTCATCTGACACCTCCTCCTCACACTCCTGATCTTTACCGTTTTTCCCTCTTTGCTTACAGCTGACAACTGTGTATTGTGTGAAGTAATTTCCCACTCAGACCAAAAACAACATGATGTCATCAGTAGGCACACAGCAGACGGTACGATACCGTGGTGTAAAAACATGTGGGCTTGCCTGCAGTGATAATAAAACAGTCAGAAAACGAGAGGGGCGAGCGGGGCGGCCCGCATGTCTGACTCCGTGACCAGAAGTGTTGGAGACAAGGTGGTGTGTGGTGGGGGTGGGGTGGGGGGGCAGCGTTGAAATGGAAGAGACCTTAGCCAACCCTCACCACTGACTATTTTTAACTCTTGGAGTTTGCAGCTATGAGACGTACACACTCCATGCGTCACAACTTGGAAAGAATGTCTGGGAAAACCATGTTTTGAAAATGGAACATAAAAAAACCCAAGGGGGAGCATGGGTTTCTTTTTTGGAGGTATTTTTGGCCAAGATGAGAAAGAAAACGACCAAAGAGAAATGACTTTGTGTTTTGGTAACTTGGATATTTCAAAGGCTTTTTATTTCAAAGTGCTTCCATCAAATGGTCTGATACAAAAACAACAACAAGCACTTTATAGAAGTAGTTCAGATGTTCTGAACTGTTGTGCTGTGGAAGCCTTACGAACAAATATCTTACCTGTTGCAGATAGATTTTTGGACGAGTTGTTTGTCTGACAGGAGCTTAAGACTCGTATACCAAGTTTCATTCCAGTTACACCGAGCACCTCTTCTAAAGGGATTTTAGTCACAAGGGTATAAAAACTAATTTTGTTACAATTACACCGAAATGTTTCAGTGATGACTGTAAAACATAAAGCCTGATTGTGTGGGGAACAAGTGTTTGTTTTGAACTAACCTACCAAAACCTCAGAATTTTGCCCTTGTGGCAACAAAACTTAGCACAAAAGTAAGAAAGCTAGTGTTTGGTAGATTGTTTCTTTGTTGTAACAATGCTTCTTGGCAATAAATCTTATGCCGGGTACCGACTGTCCGCACCTGGGGGTACCAAAAGCTCAAAACAAGAGTCAGAAGCAGCAGTGAAATAAACTGTTTGGCAGAGAAGATTTGGCAATTTTTTCATGTGCACAATTCACTCAGCTCTACCGCTCATCCCACAAATGCATATTCCTTACAAATGTGGCACCATTTAAAAGGGAATTTAACAGGCTTTCTGATGCTAGAAGATTAGGCAAGAACCATTGTTACAACAAAGAAATAATCTACCAAACTATTCAAGTATATTTATAGCAACTGGTAACATAAAAATAAATGTATTTGACAGCAGTGGAACAATGGAACCAAAATTCCAAAGAGCTAAATGTGATGAGAGAGAGAAACTATCTTAATGCTTAGAAGTACTGAAGTAGGGTAATTACCCCCCAAAAAGCTATGAGTTATAAATTATGGAGGTGGAAGTATCTTTGATTTCTGTGATTAAAACTCTGTGATTACATTTCTTATTATATCAAAAACAAATTTATAAGACGAATCAATCAAACATCAACAAGAACTGTTTCACAATCTTGCTGATGCAGCTCTCTTGCAAGTAAACCCACTTTTCTAACAGTGTGCTCAGTCTCGCCGAATCAGACTCAGATCTGTTTTCACCTTGATTTAACATCATATTTAGCTGAATTTAGACAAACCAGTTAAAGCTAAAATATTCACCTGCTAATTCCCCTTCTTTGTAGTTTCTTTCTTAGAACCAACAATACCTGAAAGTCAAAACAACAACCAGCATCTGTACGACCAGTTCAACCAGAGTCCAACACTTCACAGCCCATCACATCAACCAACTGAGCACTGAACACAAACCCATGTTCCTGCACTGTTTTGGCTCTGTGGTTGGGTTTCAGCAGAAGAGTTGAATAAAAATTTTTCCCTTAAAAAAAACAAAAAAACTTGGATGGCTAAAAATACCCCGCAGAAATAAGTGAAAGCCTTGAGAAGATGAACTGTGTGGGACCTTGATACAACCTTGCAGGAAGGGGTCAAACAGGGAGATAACGGAGTTCTTGTGGGAATAGAAAACTACATGAAAGGAGGAAAATAAGAGTAATTAGTGAGTTTAGATCCTTGAGATTGATTTTTTTTATTAGTGCTGAGTTTGGTGTGAGGTGGTGTGTTACAGCTGGGTCAGGTCAGCAGACAAGTTATTAGGAAATCTTTTTAGATATACAGGTATTAATATTTAAGCTTTCTTAGAGCAACTTTTGGTAATCCACTGTTAGTTAAACCCAAATGTTTTTTCTTTCCACAAACAAAAAATTAGCATTTAGTGCCTGTGCTCTACGATCAGGATTTAATTACAGATATGCCGGCCCCTCGTAAAGCTGCTCCATATGACCACAGAGGCCACGGAGGGGAGACTTAAACCAGATCTTTGTTTCCAAACACTGATACTCTGCTGGTTTCTGAGCGTCCTGCCTCCAATTCAAAGAAATGCTTTGAACTTTGGAGCTTTTAAGGTTGTGATCATTCGGATTCATACAAGGGTTGGATGGCATTGATCATTTTCATACTACCTTTCGAAAATATCGTGGTATATGGTACAATAGGGGATGTGAGGTGTCCAAATAATCTGACTCTTTTCTGTGCTGTTGCATATTTTTATCCAGTCTTTGTGCCAATAAATTCTGTAGGTATTTCCTTCTCTGCAGCGAGGAGCTTGAGGGTCTCGGTAAATAAATAAATAAATCACTAAAGTTTTAAATCCGAAAGGAGTCCAGCTATTTGTTTGACTTGAGAAACCCCTGGTTGGGGGTGGTCCCTGAAGCTGTCAGTCAGCTATACACTGGCCCACCTCTTCAGGAGTTTGCGAGTTACGTTTCTGTCACTACCTCGCTCTGAGTATGTTTATTTTTTTAACCTCACTTGGAGGTGAGAGGCGCAACAGACGGGGGTGTCTCTGCTCCTCCTCCGTTTGTCTTCTGAATGGACCGAGGTGGTCAGAACACGCCTCAGTAATGTTATGGGGCACCTTCAAAAAGAGCCTCCAGTGTTTGTGCCCAGTTTTCATAGCAGCCTTGTAGAAATTTGGGGCTTCATCTCACGTGACTCATACCATCATAATTTTTACATGCCGGCAACATATTTTAATACCACCTAAGCCTGATTTATACAGTTATTGTGAACCTTGACATTCCCCTTTTTTCCCACATTTGAAAACATGTTATTTACAAAATAACACAGCTGTAGCAAAGATTGATGTTTAGCACAACCTGCAAATCGTTACCACAGCAGAAAAAACATCTGTTCATATGGGATTTTCTTCATCACCCTCATGTACCTGCACATGTATGAGCACATTTATAGTCCTGACCTCAGCTCTGTCATGTTTCTTTTGCTAAGCCCTGAAGAAACCATCAAGGAACAAAGGTGATCATTCAGGACTTGGAAATGAAAAAAAAAAAAAACAACCTAAAATGATGAACTGGAAAAGCAAAGGGAAGACGCCTCAGGCTCCTTTGAGTTACTCGTGAAAAATGACCATGTGCTGAATGTTGATCCCGTCACCGAGGCTGGGGATTGGCTGACAGTCGGAGCTGCTATAAACCGAGCTGTGAGCAGGTAATTCAATCAGGGTAAAGTCATATAAGCATGGTGAGTCTCTATAAGGATGTTTACTGGATGACCCAGTCCACCTCTTTGATCTTTCTCTAGGCTTTCACTGGAGCTTAAAGTGGAGGAAGGGGAAAGGGGGGAGGTGGGTGGGGGGCTTTCAAGGAAGGGTCCTTCAGGGTACAGTAAGAGCAGCTAAATGGGAGTGCAGATGTGGGGGGAGGGGGGTTTGGCAGGGTGGGAAATCGTAGCCTTAGGGTGCTTTACAGATTATTCCTTCTCCTCTTTCATCTGAGCCACTGGGAGCATCTTGCTGTGATGAACCTCTCCATCACTTATTAGGCACATTAAAACAAAAAGTCAAAGAAGGAAAGAGAAGCTTTCATTAGTATGGAAGTCCGTTTTGTGTTGTTGGGTGTGGTTGGAGTCAGGAAGACAGAGAGTATAATCTTAATTCTTACAGAGGATAGGAGATCAAACACATCTAAGAATATGAATATACTGAGCTAATCTGCTTACAGGATCTACAGATGAGCTTTTATAGGCTGAGTTTTAACCACTCTAAGGTTCAGATGTTAATTTTGGTGTAAGCAAAAACAAAAAAACAAAAACAAATGAAGGAAATAGACGTAAAGAAATTAAAGAGTGATGCAAGAGTAAATAAAGAAGTTGTAATTCAGTCCAAACAACGAGGTCACTTCCTGTTCAAACAGGAAAAATCTCCATGCTTTTCAACTTAAAATCATCTGTTAGACCTGCTAACATGTCACTTTTCATTCGTTTATTCTAAAGACTATAGTTCAAATAAATTGCTGTGACATTTTATATTGTTTAGGTCTACATTCCTGCTTGCACAGAGGGATAAAGCTGATGTTTTATATTTATTTAACCTGACAGACCATGAAAATCTAAGCCACAGCCTTTGCAATCAAATCTCTTAAGCAGAGAGAGAGAGAGAGAGAGAGAGAGAGAGAAAAAGAGAAATTTCTGTGTTCAAAAACAAAATGGAACTGTGACTCTACTGTTCTGAGGCAAAGAGCTTTTTTGGCCCAAAAAACACCTGAAAATTATAAAAAACAGAACCTGTCTTATAGAATAATCACAAATAAACACAATTATTCCTTTTTTCATGACTGATCATCTCATCACTGGTAAACACTACAGAAAACAACCTGAAGAAAGTGAAATTTAGGAACAACAAAAACACAAGTTTACACATTGTATAATTTCATATGTTCTGATTAACTATAGTTTGTGTATAGATGTTAAACTAACTAAATGTGAAATTTCTATTAGCATATCACTTGGCAGCTCGTGTCATGGCTCACGTGTGCTCTCACCAATTCCTTGCATTTAAAACAAACTTGTTGGAAAAAAAAAAAAAGGATGACAAGGCTAAAAAAACTGGTATTTTTCTGATTTTAACACTAAAACTTTTCACAAAGCAGACAAACATTTTTTTTTTACAGTCTAGATTAAATTCTCATTTCTTCCCTGCTGTATTTGTCCTTTAAGACGCAGAATGCTGCTTTACCTGCGTTAATTCAGAACTTCCTGCTTCAATAAAAGCAGGTGAAACAAATAAAAACATGTTCCCCTGCTACACACATAGCTCTGAGTTATATCTGACAGCAGCCTCATCGGAATAAAAGGGATAAGCTGTAATTCTGAGATAAATGTTGGAAATGAAACTTTCCTCCTGTTACCTACACAGGACCTGATATGAACCCTCTCATGCAGATGAAAACTGCACCGTGCAGAACTCGTAATCTCGGCTCTGACAAGAGTGCGTTACGTCTGACTGGTGTGACCCACTTCCAGGGATGAGGAAAGCGCAACCTCAAAGGACCGACGATGCTGCTGACCTCCTGAATTATTTATCTCAAGTGTGCTCACCACTGCTGACTGGACGCAGCCAACTGGAAGATCACACGAAAGGAGTGGGGGGTAAAGATAGTGGGACTACGAGGAAAAAGTGTCAGGATGGCGTGAGAGGAGACAGTGTTACACAACTGAGGAATACAGGACCAAACAATGGTTCAGAGGAGAAAATATTTAAATAAGACGTAATTTTTTTATATTTTGGGATGTCTTGTTGTGCCAGGAAGGACATCTGCCAAAAAAAAATCCCCTGCAGAAGGGAGCAGCTGAAAGAAAAACAACACATACCACCTTTATGCCTCAAATGTGAGTCCTCAACTTTCTGTTAAAAATGCCATCGCGTCTTAATTTCACACTTTTAATCTAAAACAACCACATTTTATGTGGAAAAGTTTTGCCAGCTTCATTAGCGTTTCACATCATTACAAAAGCACCGCAAGGCGAAACAATAAACGCCCAAAGGCAATTGAAAAAAACTGCTATAAACCTACAAACATCGAAGCAAAAGTTTTCACCATGTAATAAATACATCAGACGTGTGTTGTGGAAGGAAAGGACCATAACGCAAACAATATGCACTTCTCAGCATAACAACATTTCCCACTAAGTTTTAATTCATTCCCATCATGGGTGTATGAGTAGAGCTGAGAATTTGTAAAAGCAAACAAATGTTGAAGAAACAGAGTTTAATTGGGATCAAATTATCAACATTTCAACTAGTCTAAAGGCCCTTTCACAATAAAACGTTTTAGACAACTTATGCTAACACTGAATATCTTCAAGTTAACGATGGAATAAAAAAAATCTACAGGAAGCCTCTTTTGGACATATACATACTGTAATGTTAATGATTAAATCAAATATATAATGTGTGAGTCAATTTGAGCACAACAAATGTTTGTCGTAATCAAAGTTAAAGGCGGTTGAACAAAATATTACAGTGTGTGACCTTTTGTTTTGGTGACAACTTTTCATTTTTTTTTGCCAGGCAGTGTATCATATTATATCAGTTTATAAGAAGGTCATTTTATAAACTTTTGTATTGATGTCAGTTTCTCAATGTAATTACTGTAGCCCAAAAATTATAAAATTACTTTTAAAGAAGCCCCAAAAGTGCTACAGCTACCTGCTGCTGCTTCTATTTGCACCCATCATTAACCACAGTTTTCTATGTAAATAACTCAGGTTGAACTATTGGCAATATAAAGGTATTTTAAAAAACATTAAACATCTTTTTAGATTAAAGTTTGTTTTCATATGACAGCAATTCACTTTGGTCGAGGCCTCACCTTATCTGTTAGCTCAACTATTTCTCCAAAGCATCTACAACAGGTAAGATATTAATTGTTCCTAACCTTTCCACAGAACCTCACTCCAGAAAATCTGAACTTTAACTATTTAACTTTAAAAACTCACCCCTCATACATTATTTAAAGACTTTGCCTGTTCAGTAAATTATTAAAAATGTTTTACCCATGTCTGATCACTTTGATCTGCCATTTCTCACATTTATTATTTGCATAAATTTGATTGAGATGAGCCAAAGAAGATGAAAAGCTTAGGAACACCTTCATAGAGGAAATAAAATCCAAAAGATATATATATTTATATATATATAAATCAGTTTTACAAGCTCTGATGCTTCCTGTTCCAGTAAAAACCAGGTCAGCTGTTTTGTCACACAGACATCAATCCTCCCTCCCCCCATCCTCTCCTTTCACTGAAACCAGTGAGCAGAAAAGAAACAAAAAACAAAAAATAATCACTCTGGTTTCAAAGCTCATTTGCAGGTGAACAATCCATTAACGTGTGAGTGGAAAATCAATCACTTAATCAATAAAATAATCCAGCAGCTTTGGCTGTTGGCAGGGATGTGAAGAGGAGCAGCTTTTCTGTTTTTTTTTTTTCTTTCAGCTGTGCCACTTTTTTCTGTTTCATTTTGCTTTGAACTCACTCATCCTTCCTCCAAAAACTATACATAAAAAGGACAAATCAGAACGTAAACAAGACTGCTTCTTATTTATGACTGAATCATGCAGCTGAGGAATTAGTGGCGATGAATCATGGAGGCTTCTTTTTATCAGATCGAGCTCCTTTAGACTCAATCAGGTTGTGGGAGACGATACGAGCAGGAAGAGTTGCAATCAGCCAGAACAACTCCTCCACAGCTCCTAGAACACACACCGTCAACATCCCTCTCCCAGCTCTTACACAACATACATTACATAATTCGAACTATTTGGGACTGTATGAAATTGACTTCTGAGGTGCCCTCCCTCACAAACTCCCACTCGGTTCCTTTGAAAGCAGCGATAGAACAGAGGGGACAGGTATGCTCTCGAGCCGACGCCTCCGCCACATCAACACATTGTGCGATTCTATAAGAGACGTTAAAAAAAAAATTACAATTAAACAAATAATAATTTAAAAAAGCTATAGCTCAGATGAATTCACGACGTGCTGGTTGCGCAACAAGCTGCCTAAAGCGAACACTCCAAAACACAAAGAGCTGCAGATCAGAGCGTTTGTGTCGGAGCTGATTTTAAGTGGTTCATTTCAGAAGTTAGCATCAAAGCAGAGCAAATCTGTGGAATAAAAACTTTTTTTAATAAAGCACACTTTTTATGTGACTGATAACCATACAGTGCTTCTTCCACTAGAAATTAAACATTTTAGGCGTATGAGGCAAGTTGTTACAGTTCTGTACTAAAAAATATAAAAAATAACACCATTAATTGTAGAATTTAGCTTTTTTAACTTGACAATTATTAGAGGACCATTGCATTTGCATGTAGCTGACGTGGCAATGGTCTGCATTTTCTGGCGTTCTTTGTACTTTAAGTTTATGTTGGTGTTTCAGGTGATTAAACAATAAGCAATACAATTTTGTCCAACCCTAATTTGCACACGTATCATTGATCATTGTATCGTTAAAATAAGGTGATCAGCACAAATATGGAAAGCAAACATTATCTGTCTTCCATCAAGGTTTAAATAAACAATGATCCCTGAGTTAAAAGGCAGAAATTAATGTCCAACAAGCTGCCCTGTTTTCATGTTCAACTCTACGGTTTATTATTTCATGGTGGGATTCTTATAGCTTGATTCTAGATTTCTACAAATAAAGTCAAGACCTTCATAGTTCAGTGTACAAACCTTATGAAAATGGGTATACACCACAAATTTTTTTTATGTTTTTCATAAGGGTTTAGGAAAATCGTAACCAATAAATTGGAAGTCTGAATAAAATAACAGAAAACCAGTTGATTCTGTTCCAGAAGTCTTTATTCTCATCTGACTCCAATCAGGCCCACAGCAGCAGGCCTCTGTGAGTCAAAAAGGTCTTGGGTCTTATCAGAACCAAAACAATAATCTGACCCAGCCTGAATCTAAGGGAGTGACTGCTTTATGAATAATGATGACTCAACCTCTTAACGTGTATATCTGAATTCCTGAAGGCGGTACCTTTAACGTCAGACATTAAAACGAAACCAACTTTGTTTAAACAGACAGAATGGCCTCGTATTGATAAGACACACTGACTCTGTTCCTCTGTTTAAACCATTTGGCTGCACAAAGTGTGAAATACAAGTCTGAATCTTAATTCAGTTCCTTCAAGAGTCTGGTCATTTTTTTTCGTCTCATCTAAAAATACTAAAAGATGTCAACAATTTATTATAGTTTTTAAAACTCAGAATCGCTTAGCTTTTTTGCTGTAATATTTTTTGTATTGTAGGGGTGACAGTGGTGACAGGGTCAAGGGAGTTCTGTAAACAAGACACTTCACCCTCCTTGTCTACAGGGGGTGGTCAGAGGGTCCTGGTGAATGGCAGCCCTGCCTCTATCAGCGTGCCCCAGGACAGCTGAGGCTACAATGTAGCTTACCACCATTAGAGTGTGAATGTAGTGTGAAGCACTTTGAAGTGCTTGGACTTGATAAAACCTACAGAAGTTCAGGTCATTTATCATTTATTCACACAAAACACAAAAGATTCTGTTGTCTTTATTGTAAGATTTTTTGCAGCTCTGGATTTGTGATTCAATAGCAGCAGAACTGGATGTGGTGCAGATTTCTGACCTCAACTTTAACTTCAGTTTACATGCTCAGAATATCCTCACTGGGAGTTCAGATGGATGCTAAAAGGACAGATACTGAAACTTTGGAAACATCTTCAGCCAAGTTTGTGTTGACAAAACAGGACCAAAGCTGAGCTCTCATGTCATGGAGCTCATGAAGGGAGTTTTGTGAAAATGTTAAACAAAATGTCAAAACTGCATAAATCTTTTAACTTAATACAAAGTTTTAAGCTCAGCCAAGTGAGAAATAAACACCTGCTGTAGAGAACAAACAGCGGGGACTGTCCTGCCTGATTTAAGATGACCAAAACAATCAAAAACCTGATTAAATAAAAAATTAGTTGTCAGAATATTTTCAGGTACAAGTGACGTTTTGTTGGGACGGTCACAATCAGAGCATAAGAGTTTCTGAAATCTGTACTGTCCGACCAGGAAACAGGCGGTCCCCACCCCCTCGCCTGGGGACAGGAAGTAATAAATCAGGATCAAACAGCTGGCACCGCTCACGGTTCTGCCACATGAACAGCATATCATCATCTGGGATCACAGACTCAGCAACAATCTGAAAACTTCACACGTCAGGTCGGAGGGAGTTCAAACATGGACCTGGAAGAACCCAAAGAAAACTAAACCATCAGGGATCGCTCCTCAGATGAAATCTCTTTGTTCTTCTCATCTTAAAGGTTTTTTCTCAACGTGTGCTCGAGGCTCGCAGCTTATGAAGACTACTAGATCCCAACAGGAGAGGAGCAGATGTCTGATGTAACAACCCAGCATTCAAAAACTCAACAGTGACACAAACTGATCTCTGCTTTGTTTTCTGTAAATGATCAATAAATAAAAATGAGCCTGTAGTGTAGAAACATAATGTCTAAATCTGTCATGGCCTTAAGCACAGCTTCTTCTGAGGTTGTAAAGTGGAAAAGCAGGACCTCAGAAACCCAGATGACACACAACACTACCTGACAAATTCTTGAGTGGTCCTGGAAAAACATTTAATGAAAAACCACACAACAGTTAGGATGTGGTGAGCATCTGTCCTACTCAGTCTCTTCATCAGGAAGTTTTAAAGAACACGTTTAACGGATGACTGATCAAAATAAAGCTTCTCTGATTCAAATAAAATTATTTGTTCAAGTATTATTGCCCGAAAGCGAAATAATTTGGTGTCTATTAGCAAACATTGAATTTTAATCAATCAGCATTTATTTGTCAAGTTCTTCACAACAATCAAAAGGTACAAAAGATATAAAAAAAGCAGTAATTCAATACAAAATTGACACTAAGTTTTAAAAACCAGCTTGAATAAAATGGTTTTAATTAAGGTTAGATTTAAAAAGCCTCAGGTCAGTGATGGAGCACAAGTCATGAGAAGGTTGGGTGCAGAAACCAAAAAGGCTCCGTTACCCCAACGTTTGGATTTGGACTTTAGGTCCAACAGTAAAGATTTGATAGTTGACCCTCTCATACTCACCAAAAGCTACTAAATCAGTTAAATAAGGTGGGGCATGACCAATAATGAAACTTGCAGAAAGTAATCTCTTGATCTATAAATGAATAACTTTTGGAGTCAACATCGATCCAAGATGGCGGACACAGCCAACTGGACTAAAAAAACATTAATGGCTATAAATCAGTCAGTTTCACAGTTGCTGAGCTAAAACTTGGTCTGAGATATTAAACTTAGGCATTAACTGCCAATGTCATTCCCGTTTGTCTTTTAGCAAAATATCTCATGAACTACTGAATTGATCTTAATCAAACTCTCAGGAAGTAATGACTGGACGTTCATCTATGGCTGATTAACTTGGTCAGAAGGAAGATGGCCGCCACAGTTAACGGACTTCAACAACACAAAGGCTGCGTCTCAATTCAAGGGCTGCATCTTTATGAGTATGTAGCCCACGTAGCCCACATCCTTCCCAGTCCGGCTAGGCTGAATAAAACTGCTGTGAAGTGAGAGGGTCTAGCCTTTGCTTGACGTATGTTTGCGTGATCACATGATACCCCGTTACCATAGTGATCGGTTTCATATCAGACTTAAAATGTGTTGGAACATGTATTCACGTCTTTTCACTGGAAGAATAACTTCACAGTTAAATGTTACATGGAAATAAATTAAAAAATGTATTAATAGTTTGGGTTTAGCTCCAGTATCAGTGCTTGTAGTTGCATTTTATTTAATATACTGCAGCACGAATTTCATCAGCTAAGTTGCTAAACTAAAACAAATTCTTCTCAAACAATTTGCAGATATGGTGCTAAAACTTGGTGTGGTAGTAGCTGAAAGTCCTTCACGGCACATATCTTGAGCCTAACAGATGACACAAAATGTTACCTAACATGGTTCGACTATAATGGTTTTAATTGTGACATTTTTTATTATTATTCCAATTTCAAACACAAAAGGCAGCAGGTCATATGTATTCCTTCAAGGATTGTTAAGACTTTAATGAAAGAAATAAAATACAGCCAAGTTAAACTTTGTAAACTGAGGTTTTCCAATGAACTTTGAGCCAATAATACTTTAATTCTACAGAAGAAAACCTCTGGCTAATTCTTTTCATTTACCAAACAGACGTATTCCTGTCATATCTCCAGTTCTTTGAAGAAACCAAACCTCAGAAGGAATCAGCCATCCATTCTAAAGACGCGTGGAACCACACTGGGTAAACACTTGCTTCAACATCCGACTCCAGTTCTGAGGAAAACCTCTTCCATCCTGCTCAGCCATCAAGTCTTAAAGCACAATGTCCAACCCTAATATCAGCGTTCTTCAGGGCTGAACGGAGTTCAACAAGAACTCAATCATTAAAACGACATTGATCCCATCTTCACACAGCTCTGCTCTCCTGACAGAGCTGGCTCTCGGAGCGGGGGACGCAGTGTGTCGCGGAGAACCGCCTGCGAACAACATGAGGGAGAAGGAGAACGTGTTCTGGTCTCACTGGGGTTTAAGGGATAAAAACCAGAAAAAAAAAACTAGCTTCATCTGGTGGTGAGAGACTTGGCTCTTACAGTGATTTGAAATCAGATTAGGGGGAAAAAACTTAAAAAAAGACAATAAGACAGAGAGGCGTCGATGAAAGGCTGTTCCTTGCTGGAAAACTTTAGGTGTATTTCAGGTCAAGAGAAATATCTGAATTGATCTGGTCCTAAAGAGCAAGACATCAGAGTGGTTAAAGCCATTTGACTTGCTAATTGCATAGAAATTATGTTTTTATTTATGGTTTAGGAACTTTAAATTGCAGTTGGGACTGATCCATATAAATATCTGTAACTGAGGTCATTCTTGATCTGGAGATCGGGCTGAGGTTTCTGATCCAGACACGGTTTATGAAGGAACTTCAGCAAACAGGAGAGGCTAAACGAATAGCAGAAAATTAGCTTCGACTACTTAAGGAAAAGGCAAACTCTAACTGCTTTTTGTCATCACGTTTCCTCCTGCGGCTTCATCTTCTCTTCATCTTAAAACGCTACAAGAATGAAAAGCTTCATATTTAAACTTGATTATTTTGGATATAATTATACTTAGCACAAAAAGTAAGGAAATTAGTGTTTGTAGAATGTTTCTTTGTTGTAACAATGCTTCTTGACAAGAAATCTTATACAGTAGCAGACACCTTATTTGCAGCATCAGGGGGTATGAGAAGCTCAAAACAAGAATTAGCAGCAGCAGTAAAAAAAATGCTGTTTGGCAATTTTTTCATGTCTGCAACCCACATACTCAGCTTTACTGCTCATTCCACAAATGCATGTTCCTTACAAATGTTGCCCCATTTAAAAGGGAAATTAACAGGCTTTTTATCGGTATAAAATTTATTGTCACGAAGCATTGTCACAAGAAAGAAATAATCTACCAAACACATTTCCTTACTTTTTGTGCTAAGGTTTCTAAATAAAATAAATACATAAATTGCAGCAGTTTTGTTGACAGTGTTTGTGTACAGAGTTTAAACTAACATCGTAACTAAAAGCAGCAATTTAAATATGTTTGAGTAAAAAAAAAAATCTGGATTGTAATATACAGGTAAAAGCCAGTAAATTAGAATATTTTGAAAAACTTGATTTATTTCAGTAATTGCATTCAAAAGGT
>JARVJO010000082.1:14288284-14304183 GCA_031762555.1 Cynodonichthys magdalenae
ACACCTTTTGAATGCAATTACTGAAATAAATCAAGTTTTTCAAAATATTCTAATTTACTGGCTTTTACCTGTATGTGTTGGTAAATATTTTAGTTCAAATGTTAAGATAAAACAGGAACCAACAAAAAGAGAAGTGGTTTGTCTGGAATTTAAAACCTGGCTGTGGTTGAAATTTCTGCCCCATTTAAATAAAACGCCTTCTCTTAATTTCAGATAACTGTAACAGTTAAAGCAGCAGGTGAAGCTGGTGAAGGATCCAAGGTCCCGGCTCCCTGCAGACTCTCATCCACTGACCACACAGGGATTTAACAGACCCGGGGCCAAGGTGGGATCTTCTGTAAGCTGCTGGCGAGAAGAGTGAAGCATGAAATGAGCTTTGTCCCTCCGAGAGTCAGAGGAGGACTGTGATGAGAGGGAAGAGTCCATCCTCTTCCTCAAGTGTCAGCTGTTGTCAATAACTCCACAGCCTGAGATCAGCCAGAATCCAGTGTTTGTCAAGCTTTATTTTTTGAGAGAGGAGAACAGGTTGATGTAAATATGAATGCTTCAGAGAACAAATCAGGAAGAATGTTGTCACAGCTGAGCACACAGAGAGGAGTTCAAATGCATGATTTGTTTTTGACCAAATTCTGTTTCGTCATCGTTCATCTGTTTATGAATGGAACAAAAGTCTGGTGTGAGAGCGTGAGGTGACACAGGCTTCAAATAAATAAAAAGGAAAAAAGCCTTTTAGAAGCATCAGCGGTAACGGATCTTGACGAGACCACGACAACAAAACATGAAGCTCTTTAAGCCGAGATAAAGAGCTCTCATCTGTCTCTCTGTAGAATCCACAGCCTCTGTGTTCAACTATCCAAAACCCCCACATTCAGACAATTTCTCCTCTCCTCTGTTCAACGGACCAAAAGTGCAAAGATTCATGGTGTCGCTCTCTGGAGAGCGTTTCATTTCCCAGCCTGTGACGAGCTCCTTTGTTCTCCCTTTAACTCCCAGCGCCCCATAATTGGCCACCAGCTGGGGCTCTCATTTCTGTTCTCTTCCTACATCTTTCTCTCCTTTCTGTCCTCCTGCCGACACCACGTGTGCCACATATGCACGCTTGGGGAAGGAAATCAAACATCTGCTGTGGATCCTTTATTCTTCCCTGAGAGATTATGTAATGATAGAATGAGGACTGATCATCTGGCTGGATCGTCCTGCACGTTGAAGCGATCCATTGAGCTTTTTACTGAGAGGAAAAAGGCAGACGGGCGAACGGGAGCGCGGGTCAGAACGTGTCGGGGGGGTGTTTCTCTGTCTTTACGAGTCACAGAATCTAAACTCTGTCCTCAAACTTGCACAAAAAAACTTGAAATACAAACTGCAATTCTGAATTTAAAACTGTAAACGTGTGAAAAGATTGTTTTTCAGCTACGTTACAGATATCACAAGGAAAATCCAACCCTTTTATCCAAATGGAAAAGTCTCAACACATCATTGATATCTCCTTTTTAAACTTTAAAACAAATTCCTTTAGGTAAAACAACTGATTTTGATTATTTTTTTCTTTCCATCAGTTGATTTTTTAAATTTGAATTAAAAATCCTAAGATGTTAAACAAGTTGCCAAGTTTCAAATTCATCTCAACCTTCAAGAAAAATTGTCCCTTTTATCAGCATCAAAACAATCCAACAACTGATTTCCTTCAACTAACATCTTAAACCTCAACAAATCCTACCAAGTGTGTTTATATTTATATTTACAACAACTAGATTTGCAAGGGCAGGTGATTTTCCCATTCTTTTAAAAGTATATAGCATGTTAGCATGAGCTGAGCACGTGCAGGTATTTGGAGCATGTACGTTCCCAGAGGCAGCGCATGTTTCAAACAGTAACAAAGGTTGGAGAAGTGACGGCTGTGACGGATGAGCCACTCTGTGAGAACATGACAGAAAAAGAAAAAAAAAATCCATCAAAAAGCACTGCTATCAGCTCCACTGATCAAGAACTGTCTGATGAGGAAGTTGCTTTAATTGGGGGTACTCATCAATAAAAAAAAAAAAAAGCCATATGCTCGAACACGAGGAGGATGAAGGATGAGACTCATTACAAACCAGAGTTTACGAAAAAAAAATAACTGCACAGAGCACGTGATGACTGAAGAAGTGGATGTAGGGGCAAAAAAAGCAATAAAGACTAAAATGAGCTCTTTCTTGAATTCTTCTGGTTTTAATGAACACACTGTGTAAGAACCTCAACACACCAAAACGCACACCTCACCAGACAAAAAGAGCAGGAGCTCAATAACACCAGGTAACATAACTCTTGATTTATATCATTTACCACATATTAGCCCATCACCCAGTCCTGTTTGGGAGCCGGGTTTGTTCCCCAGGCAGCTGAACACCAGCAGAGCCCCATCTGTTAGTGCTGCTGACAGCTGTTTGTGTGACTGCGTACGTATGACCGCAGGGTGTTTGTTTGTGTGTGTGCGAGGGGCGGAGGGGGGTTATTGGTGATAACATGACAGATTGTCTCTAATGACGGGGGGTGGGGGGCACAAAAAATGACACCATGTATTAGATGCTAATTTATAACAATACTTACACACTGAAACAGGACACACACACACAAACTCCATGTGGAAAACAAACGGCATGAAATGCCACCACCCTGTCTACCCCCCACAGGGAAGACATTTGTAACAGAATTCTAGAAAAACAAAAAGCATGCTTGAGATTCTCAGGCTTAATTAGCATAAAAAAATTATGTACGCATCTATGAGCCTGAGTCTTTTTCATTTTTCTTTTTTTTTTTAAACACAGCTGACATAAAAAATATATATTGCAGCCATTTGAAGCAGGGTTCTATGGAAGAGTTATAAAGAAAAAATAATCTACCAGTTGTAGGTAGTTTCTTTGTTTTGATATTTAATTTATTCTTCACATATGCATATTTTTATTGACATGTTTAAAATATTTTTATAATCAATGTGCAGTCATCTTTTTTGTCTAATACTGTGATTAAAATTTAGTTTATTCATTCATTTTTTAAAAAAACAACAAATTCTATATACAATAAAAAATACAAATCATAAATGAAAGGTAGCAGAAGAAGAAAAAAAATCTTATATCTGCCCCTTTTAAAATACTGTGATTTAGTTGTGAATTTAGAAAGAACAGCAGCTACCTAGGATCTTGCACTAAAAAAAAACATCCCGACCAGACGCCTAATGTTGTTTCATTTAAGCTTGTAGGACTTCCCTATTGGTGAGGTCACTTCCTTTGTTGCCATGATGTTATTTCCAGGGGGCGTGTCTTGGTTCTGAGGAAAGGTGTTAACACTGGTTGCTTGTGACGCTACATGGCCAAATACCAGTGACCTGAAGGCCTGAGTGCGTTGGTCCAGCGCTGAGAGGTTATGGTAAAGAGATCATGTAAATGACTTTAAAGCACCATCAGTTTCACATTATACAGTTATTTACAACAAATTGAGTGGATGACTGCAGCAGCAGCAGCTAGCTGCAGCACCTCCAGTGCAAATTGGGGCACTTCTGTCTGGAAACTCATAATAGTTCTGATGAAATAACTGTTATTAGCTCATAAATGCAATCTGAGTGCAGCCAAACCCAAGTGCCATCTCAAAAGAAATTTAATTTTCTAAATTTCAGAGCTCATGTAAACAATTATTTTAATGTTTAAGTTTGAGTAATTTTAAGACAGCAGCATTTACTTTGGTCTTTTCCCTGCACTGATTAGCCTTTAGCTCAGGGGCATCAAACGCATTTTCACTGAGGGCCGTCTGAGCATTATGGTGGTCCACAAAGGACCAGTTGTATTTAACTTTGACTAAACATGAAATGTCACCTTCCTCGTCTCATTACTACAACTGAGCACCGCTAAACAATTACTGAGCTCTATGTGGTATTTTCTGCATAGAAACAGGGTTTTAACACATCCTCTTATAAACACTGAAAAGTACTTTGTGTACGACTGACTAAATGTGAAATACATATTACAGAAATACTATTAAAAGTAAAACAGTGTGTTACTCACTGTTGAGTTGTGGTGAGTAGCTGCTGTCTTGAATTCTTAACTCTCACACTTTCCAACAGGGAATTCCCACTGGAGGGGGCATTCCAGTTTAAACTTACAAATTTTAAATGGGAAATTCCCACTTCCCAGTACAACTGTGCTTCAGCAAAAGTAGCGAGAGAAAATGCAGCAAAATAGAAACTGTTCACTGCAAATTTTGCCAGCTGCTGTCTTCTTTTGAACCCTGTGCACCTTCCCCTAGTGGTGGGATGCCGTCATTATGCGGGTACAATAATCGACATGCATTATGGGAGATGTAGTTTATGGTCAATGATGGCTTTAAAGCAGCTTATTTTAAGACATTTATACATCTTTAAAGCTCTCACGGACCATATAAAATGCTGTGGAGGGCCACATTTGGACCGCAGGCCTTGAATTTGACACGTGTAATTTAGCTTGTTACTCATGCTGGAGCTGAACTATTTCTCCTGACTTAGGATACTTAAATAATTATGACAACAGTTTTAAAATGAGTGGCAAGGTGGATGAAGGTAGCCTGATATCAACAAGCTTGCTCCAGTGTTAAAGTGACAAGACTAAAACTTTCAGCTTGTTTCTTCTGTTTTACAGCCAACTCTCAACCAGCCCACTACTGTTCCTACCAGCAGCACTTTCACCATAACCCCCTCATATAACTTGCAAAGCGTCATTTCGAGGAAAGGGCCTTGGCTTTTAAGTGAGATTCAGAGTGCACACACAGAAGCTTTCTTCAAACTTTACAACCCCTCTGCATCCACAACTTTGCATTACGCCAACAACAAGCTAATGCTCAGCATCCCCAGATACAGAGGAGCCGGGAAGAGCTCCGAGGAACAAACAACTTTATCACCGCTTTGTCATTTTGCGTGTATTCCCCAACTTATCTGGCTCTCATTATGTCTGGGAAGCTGCTCAGAACTATCAGGTTACTCCTTATTGAGCTCCTCCAGGGTTGTGTAGCACAAAGTGTGAGTGTGTAAGGCATGCTGGGGGTATAAGAAAATAAGTAGGGGGGGTGAGGTGGTGTCCCTCAGCTGGGGACATCTCTGCAGGAGACATTACATTCTAGAAAAGTAGACATTTGTTGCAGCAACATGATATGTGCAGGATCGTAAAAAGAACAGGCAGCTTCTCTGCAGAGCGTGAAGAGGACATTCAGTCCAGAAACACGAGGTGTGAGCTGTAGTTTGTCAAGCGATAACAAAACAGATGCCAGCAAACAGTTGATGTTTCAGCTTTACGGGGTGTCTGGGTTTATAGCTGAGTAAATATACAGTATCTTTCACTTAAAACCTCTGCAGAAGTAACCAACGATGCATGTTTACAGCTTCAAAAAAAACAACATTAAATGAATCAGATTTTGACTTTTAAAATGAACTTCATAAGTGAAACAGCAAACACAGATGAACTAAATGAAAAACTACAGATGACGCCTGGACAGGGTACACAAAAGCTGGGTAATCAGCTAAAATAAACTAAAGTTGGGTGATATGATGCCTTTTTCTCTGCTGTGCCAAACACGGTTATTCCACCTAAACAGTTACATAACCAGCTCCTCTGAAGTGTTGTGAGTTCCAGTCGACACATAAAGGTTGCTTGAGAGGACTAGAGTTTGAGGCAGAGGAAATAGACACAAAGACAGTATTTGCACTTTCCAGTACACCACTTTGTGACATGTTTTTAAAAATTAGAGCAAATATTCTGACAAGTAAAGTTTAAGGAAAAATGACCCAACTTGTGCCTAACTCTTGTATCAGCTTATTCTCAAAAACTATTTCAAGTGTCAGACTGTAAGGTTTAACCAAATGGTCATAATTATCAGCGATGACGTGTTTGAAACTTTTTACACTGGAAAAAAATATTTCCCAGATCATGTGACATATATGTAGGAATTCATTCTTGATGCAGTTGGAAAGAAAGGAGGAGCGTAACCCTGACTCTGGTGCCATTTAACAGAGGATTAGCAACATGACCTCAGAGATCAAAGGTAATCTGCTCGGCAGAGAAGCCAGTCGACCACAGGGCTGGAAATAAATGCCAACATTTCTCATGTGGACAAGAAGCTTCTTCAAACACATACTGAAAAAATAATTCAGATTATCTGAAATAAGGTTCTGCAGGAAGGCTTTGGACAAATAATATTTCACCTGCTGCAGACAAAACAAACTCAGTTTGAAACGAAGTTTAATTCTGACCCGATGAGCTAAGGGCTAGTTTAAGTAAGACCAAAAGAAGACCACTGTCATCTTTGAACAACTCCTGTTTCTAAAAGGTACATAGTTATCCTTGTACAGCAAGAAGGAACACTGTCCTTGGACAATGAGTTATTTGCAAGCTGTTGGATGGATGATTGGATGATGGATGGCTGAATGGGTGGATGGATGGTTGGATAATGGATGGCTGAATGGCTGGTTGGATGGATGAATTCATTTGTAATTGTAATCTAGGTCTACAACCAAATTTAAAATGCAGCTCTATATGATTACATGATAATGACTTCAGATTAGATAATCTGAGATACGCTTTCTGCAACAGGTAAGATATTAACTGTTCTTCACTTTTCACTGATCCATGCTTCAAGTGTTTTGGACTAACCCTTTACCGCAGCCACAATTTAACTTGACAACATTTATAGAAAGAGGTTCACTGATGAACATCACAGTTTACCTGCTGTACCTCTCATAATGCTACAGCCAGGGTTTGTTTAGCTGAGCTCATATTTAACTCAGAATTAAAGACCAGATAATTTGTCATTAAGTCATTTTTTCATGACTTCATGATTCACAGAAAGGAATGCTAAAAAGCCTACAGGCGCCTTTAGTCACAAACAAAATATAATCTTCTGATGTCAGAAGCGATCAAATTTCTCATCAGTTGGAAAGTGAACTAACAGCATGTGGAACAAAAAAGAAAGAAAGAAAGAGAAAACTTACAGGCCAATATGCCCATTTACGGTTAGTCGGTATTCTACAAGCTTGTTAAATAAATCAGAGGGTTCCCCAGAGACAAAAGTAAAACACTGAGGGCTCCCTCCAAACGCAGCTTCACCAGGAAAAGCAAACAGCTCCGGTCCCATTGTGATTCTCTTCAGGTATGCACTCTGCACACATTCCTCTGTATCCGTACAGTCAAACATCTGGTTTATGTGATGAAACGTGAGGCGGAAACATTCACCAACATGGTGCGGTTAAAGAAAACAAGCTTGGGATTTCATCTGGATAAACAAGCAACTCAGAACTGGAGAGAATTTAAATCAGATGCTGACAGTTCCCTCATTCAGATGGTTTAAAGGTACAGATATGACATCTGTAGCTAAAGTAGTTCAACTCTGGTCAAATCTGTGCCTGTGAGAAGCTCTGCTAACCCTCTGAGAGTCTCAAACAGTACATGCCATTCTCTGTTCTCCCTCAGCAAACTTGGGGCCTATTTATCTTTATTTTTTTTTCTTGGCTCTTGTTGGCTGGAAGCGGAAATTCCCAGCAGCAGCAGCGTTTAACTCTCAGATTGACAGCTATATCATTAAATTAAAACACAGCGGTGACCTTCTCTAATGTTCTGAATGTGAAAAAAATTATGACTTCTTTCAATTAATCAGGGGGAAAAAACTAATTTTCCTTAACAGCTGCTTAAAATAGATGCTGAAGATGACAAAAATAAATGCAAACTCACAAACTGTACAAACACACGGGCACAAAAACACGGCATTAAGTTGGATCATGAAGTTTGCTCCTGCATCACTTTCATTCTCGTTTGCGTTTGAGGGGGGGGATCAGAGGAAGTGCTCCACACACATCATCAAACTGAAGAGACGCACGGAAAGTCGGGAGTGACAAGCAGGAAACAAAAACAAGTCGTGGGCGCAATTTTTCCATTCAGCGCTCGGCGAAAGATATGAAGCAGAGGCGTGGGTCTGAGGAGAAACAAGAACACCAGATATTTCTGAGGAGACTGAGGCGAAGGCAAACGTTCCAGGGGCAAATTTGCCCTATTTTTTCCACCCTTTTTTAATACATCTGAAGCAAAACACACCCAAAGGGAAACTTTTCACAGATTGTACTGTGACATGATTCCAGAATCACATGGAAAACGTTTTGACGAGGATCTTCCTTCAAATTTGAAGGATAGAAAAGGAATAAACAAGCATCTACAAGCTCACCTCAGAGACAAACATGTGCCAAACATGGAAAACACTGGAGCATTCCTCCTTAAGTAGTGTTTCAAAGCCTCAGAGTTGACTCAGATTCATAATGGGAGCTTTGATGGATTAAAAGGCAGCTGGAGATTTAACTTACAGAGAAACATTTTTACTAAAAGGCAGGAAAGCAACAGAAATCAGGTTTCATTTGACCCTTTCTGTTAACTATAAAAGAAACCTCGTTTTGCCTCAATACCAAGAAACAAAGCATCCCTCTGTGTGAGCATGATGTAGTTAACAAGACCTGAAAGGAAACATGAAGACAACAGTTCATGCACTCAAGTGACTGCTTAAACCCCCCAATTCTACCCCCATTCTACCAATCCCAAACCACTCAAAATGACTGCCACAGCTCAGGAGAACATCATCCTAAATTAAAAACTGTTGGTTTTGACAGGAATGCTCGCTACCTGCCAAAGAATATGTGAATGACATCAAAATTGGACAAAGAAATCAGATTTCCTGACATTTAAAAATGTCAAAATTCACAAAGCAAGGCCTGAAGGCACTGAAAAGCTCCTGGATGCTTTGGACCTAAAAATGTAACTTGTCGTGGAATTTAGGGTAACAAATGAGAGCACACCTATCGGTAAGGAAGTGGGGACACGTTTCACTATTACAACAAACTTTTAAAACTAAAGTTACAATTTTTTATAGGTTTTATTTGCAGAACATACATATTGTTATCTTAAGGTTTAGCTTACCTGCAAACTAAAAAGCAGAGCAAACAAAAGTGTTTTATTTTTTGTGTGGGGCATTTTAATACATTATTATTGAGTTAACGCAGCCAATACTTAATAATTACTACAATCTTTATGAGGACTTTGCATCGACTTCCATTCATTTTGATTGCCTAACCTTGACCCCTTACCCTCAACCTAACCCAACATACCTATCTCTAAACCTAACTTTACTTCTATCCAGCCCACCATCGGGAAGAGTTTTAAAATAAAATGCTCAAGGTCTGATGACTTCCGCCGTGTTTCTCATTGTTGCAGCTCATTTGGGTTCATGTGAGCTCTGCCAGGCAACAGCCCAACAACAAACGCTCTCATTGGTTGAGGCGTGCGACGATGCCTATCTAAAGCTAATGGTGATCAAGATCTCGTGTGTGGGCGGGCATTCCCTATCTGGGGACAATTGTTGGCATATACATCTGTACTTGTTGGATCAAACTGGTAATTATGGAGATTAAGTCAAGTCCCCATGAGGGGAAATATTGTTGGAGGGTCAGGGGTTAGGTTTAGGACTGAGTTTAAGTTATTTTGTAAATACGCCAAACAAATTTTCCACTTCCATTTAAAAAGCTAATTGACCACCGTAGTAAACAGTGAAGGGTTCGTGCATAATAATGAGATTAATCGTGAATAATCTCAAAAATATCAAGATTGTTATTACAAATTTTAAAATCTGCCCAGCACTAGTTTTTTTCTATCAAATGTTCACAAAAACAGTCAGTACATGAATTCTAAATAGGAGCTGCTAAATAGTCTATTCTTTGTCATAATGTTCTTCATCCTGCAGCCCATTAAAATATATGCCCAAGGTTTTGCTAAATTTATTCATTCACTCATTTATATTAGTTTTTTCCCCCCATTTTATGTCTAAGCTGAGCTGAATGTAGACGAGGTAGAAGAGAAACAGAGAGAGGGGGAAGGGGTGTGACCAAACTTAGGAGTTCTGTTTATGTCACATGCATGACCAGTATTTACAACAAGCTTCATTACATACTGCCACCGCAAAACCACTTCATGGTGCAGAAAGGCCAGACTGTTGAAAAAAAAAAAAAAAAAGGGGGCCCCAACACGATCAGTTTTTGTCTCGTCTCTTACCTGGACTTGTCCTTTGCCCATGATCTTGTCCACAATCTCATTGTCGTCCTTGTTGAGCATGCTTTTGTCGTAACACTTCTCGTAGCACAGGATCCGCAGGTATTGCGAACCCTCCAACTCGATCTCAAACTCCTGTAAAATAACACCGACGTAGAGAAAGAGAATTAAATGGTTGTTGGGAGGAAAGTAAAAAAGCTTTCCTGTAAACGTGTTTGGAACTGACTTCGTTCCACTGGGGTTCTGTGGTGTCTCTGAAGGCTCGGGTCTTGGCTTTGCTGACAAAATAACCAAACGAATCCACTTCGAGGGTGCAGTACAAATCTAAACAAAAACACAGAAGGTAGACATGTCAGATAAGGAAATAATCTGAAAGTGGAATCTAAAGCATCAAAAGCTGCGGAAACATCAAGCAAACATTTAAAATTCTTGCTACACAGTTGACTTGTAAAACAGATGTAGATCTGCCTCAAACTGCAAAAGACCCCAATTTATTCAACTTTACTTAATAATAACGACCTTCTTCTTTATTATAAATAGGTACATTTTAGAGACTTTACTGATGTATAGAAATGTGTTCTCACAGTTAAAAGTAGAAAAAAGTTGTGGATAAATTACCACAGCAGAAAAGCACCTTTAAAAAAATGTGTAAATCTGTCGGGTTTGAATGTAGAATTTCATTGCAACTTCTGATAATGTTCAAAAATGAGTATCACAACCTGACCCAATTGTTTTAAAGAAAAAGTTTTGATTAATTATTGAAGACTAAATTAATTAAAGTGTCAATGAGTGAGTTATTTGGTGGGAAAAGTGCCTTTAAAAGATGAAAACAGAAGTTGCATTCCATCCAAGAGAAAGAGTCAGTTCATGTGTCTGAATGTTATGGTTTGTCAGGTGACAAACATCAATCTCCTGCCTGTGGAGTTGCTGCTGCTGCAGAGCGCGCTGCCAGTTGTCCGTGAAGTGTCTATAGTATTTCCTGCAGTTCGGACCCGGTCCCTTGAGGTTTCCTCTGTCTGACAGCCTGACAGATGGGTGTGTGGTTTGACCCCTCTCACAGGGACGATCGCTGAGATTGGTGTGTGATGGGGGAGGGTGTGTGTGAGTGCTTCAATCTCACGTTCGAGTACCTGTAATTTGGAAAATGCTAAGAGTGTGCGTACAATGCAAATTAAAACAGAAAGGGATCATTTGCTAATTCCACAAAACTGAACACAGTAAACATACCACGTGTTTAAAAAGTTGCACCATTCTGGGGAAAAATAAGTTTGTTTTGAATTTGATTGAAGCAACCTACCTCCTAAAAAGTGCTGCACACAAAACAAACAATAGAAAGATAATACTGAACACAAAAGACCATAAAAAACAATAAAAATATGATTAAACACCAAATAAAAACATTAAAATTATGCAAAAATGTCAACTCACATGCTGTATTAAAAGCCAGTGAGTAAAGATGTGTTTTAAGATGAGACTTAAAAACACAGAGCTGAAGAAACTAGATTGGAGGGGAAGCTGAAGAGCCAAACATTAAAAGTGTAAACATTAAGGGCCAAGTTCAACTAATTATTCTGAACAGTTCAATAGAAGCCCATCTGATTTGGTGAAGTTGGAACACAGTTCATTTTGACATTTACAAGTTAAAGCTCCATCATGCAAAGCCAAAGCCAGATATCAACAACACCCAGAAACGCTGCTGGCTTCTCTGGACCCGAGCTCATCTGAAATGGACTGACTCAAAGTGGAAAATAGTCCTGTGGTCTGATGAGTCCACATTTCTAATTGTTTTTGGAAATCATAAATGTTGTGTCCTCCGGGACAAAGAGTAAAAGGACTGTCCAGATTGTTATCAGTGCAAAGTTCAAAAGCCAGCCTCTCTGTTGTTATGGGGGTGTATCAGTGCCCATGGCATGTGTAACTTGCACATCTGTGAAGACACCATCAATGCTGAAAGCTACATCTAGGTTTTGGAGCAACATCTGCTGCCATCCAAACCACATCTTTTTTTAGGGATGTCCTCTTTATTTCAGCACGACAATGCCAAACCACATTCTGCACGTGTTCCAACAGCGGGGCTTTGTAGTAAAAGAGTGCGGGTACTAGACTGACCTGCCTGCAGTCCAGACCTGAAAATGTGCGGCATTTTGTGAAGCGCAAAATACAAGAACTGAGACCCCGGACTGTTAAACAACTGAAGTTAGACAATTAGTGCCCTTAGTTCTCCCACACTTATTGACGTTCAAGGGAAAAGTGATGTAACACAGAGGCAATCATGACCCTGTCCCAGCATTTTAAAAATGTGTTGCAAACATCAAATTCAAAATGAGTGAATATTTGCAAACAAACACACAAAGTGTATCCGTTTGAACATTAAATATCTTGTCCTTGTAGTGTATTCAGTTGAATACTGGTTGAAAAGGATTTATTTATGTTTTGCACAACGTCCCAAACTCATTGGAATTGGGGTTGTAAATGTTGCCCTCTCTGGATGCCATCTTTGCTCCTCCACGATGTTATGGGTGCTACCAGTGGAGAGGAGGCGGGGCTCCCTTCAGTGATATTTAACTCTATGCTGAAAGATGAAGCACAGGTGTTACTGATCATGCTGATTATGTCAGTTAAAGCCATGCTTTGCTTGAAACAATGCTGCTAAAACCGCAGCATAAGGGTTTGCTGGACTTTTGATGGCGCAGATTGGAAATCTTTTAAGTCTTTAGAACTTCCTTTATAAAGCCTTCACAGGGGAGTTGTACTGGACTAAATTGCAGCTGCTGAGAATTTCCCAATGTGTCTCAATGAAGCTTAAATAAAGCTTTATATTTCAAAAAACCATAAGTGTACAAAAACCACAGCTAGAATCTCCTGAATGCTCTTAAAAATTTGAAGTTTAAATGTTTGCAATAAGAGCAAGTGTTCAGGAGTAGATAGGCAGAACAAGAGGAACAAAAATTTTCAACAGTGTGCATTCACACACTAATATTCCTCTACTGAAAATTAGGACTACATCATCTACAGTTCATAATATTTTTAAAGATTTCAACAATCTTGAGAAATCTCTGAGCTCAAAAGACAAGGCTGTAAATATTTGGGTTTTCGGGGGGCACTGCATTAAACTGAAAAATAAACTGCCTCTCTGATTGTATATGGGTGCATTAGTGCCTTCGGCAAGCTTACAGCGACATAACGTACAGGTTTTACACCAATGTGTGCTTCTAATTAGACATCTTGTCACGGTGGTAAACATGTCTGTCCCAACTTTTCCTAAATTTGTTGCTACCATTAAATTCAAAGTAAATTCAAAGTTATGTTTACTATGTTACTATACTATCTATTGTGAAAATTTACACAATGTCCAAACTTTTATGAAACTGGGGTTGTAGAAAAACAGACAGAAAATAGCTTTCAAATCTAAACCACATCATGAAGAAAAAAAAAACACCTCAGCTGATAAATCCCTGATCGACTGAAGCAAACATTCACACACGTCATCAAGAACACAGACTCCTACTCCATTTGGTTCTGGTCCTGTCTTTGTTTGTTTTCCCAACATCCTGAAAGGTTCTGGCTTCATTATTCCCAATGAGAGAGAGATTAGTGGCGTTGGTATAAAGAAGGTTTGGTGAAGGGGGGTTCCACTGTAACCATCTGGGGGATATTTGTTTAATGAAACAATTATCGTAAGCTTCCGCTACATACGGAAGAATAACAGCAGCTACTTTTGTATCAAGATCAAAAGTTTGCTTTAGCTAGGAGATGAAATGGCCTAGATTGTTTATTTTTGAGAAAAAAGTTAATTTTTTGCTTTTCAGATCTAAAAAATAACAGCTGTCTGACTCTAATTGTTTTTAATATGTGAGGACTAAACAAGTTCCAAGGAGCTTCAGTGCACCGTCTGTAACAAACCCAAAACTCAAACAAAGCCAGAGAGAGGAGATTTAGAGAGGCTTTTTTTTGTCTCCATGCACTTGATTCAAAGGGGAGAAACGCTTCCAAAAGTAGGACAGAATTCCACAAGTTTTTGTTTTCCTGGCAGGTCACCATGAGGCTTAGTCCACGAGGGGGGGTAGAAACTGGTCCGCGTTGGGTCATGCCCTCTAACTGCAGGGGTTAACAGATACCATCCTTCTCCATCTCAGCGGGCTGAGGGCATAGGGCCTCACACGGGAGGCTAATCTTGGCCTCGGGCTGAGCTGAATCGATGCCGGGTCAAACTTCACAGCATTCAGAAACAAGTGATAATCAGTTAAAACCAATAAATGTCACAACTTAAAGCCACCAGAAAAGGCTGCTCCGACGTTTCCTCAAAGGCTTCAGAGGAAAATGTTGGTCTTGGGGAACAAAACAAAACAAAACAAAACGAGCAGAGAACAGGCAGAGTGGGTTTTTATTGAATCCAGAAGGAGAAAACTAATAAAAGCTTGGCAAACAGTGAATGAGGATGCAGGCAGCCAAGAGTCAAAGAAACACAAAGAGTGCTGACTTTTCTTTCAGGATGTCTGTGAGCAGCGAGAAGACACGAAACAAATGTAAGAAGATTTAATAATAAAGCCTGTGTGTCTCTCTTACTGTTTGGATTCCAAGTTTTTATCTTGATCTGTTCTAGTTATTACCCAGCATGGGTTGGAACGTCGACAACAGACAAACTTACTGACACTTAAATATAAAAATTAACTATTCAACAAGATACCTTTTTAGCCGTTTACTAGGTCATATTTTCCCCCACAAACAGTTTTTTTGACATGTTCAGCTCTCAGTTTGTGCCGCTGTGACCCAGTTTGACTAGCTTTGCCCTGGGCTGAATTTAAAGCCCCCTTTTCACCACGGAGAGACTGTTGTGACACAAATAACAGCTCATTACAGAACTTCTGCTACTTAATCATGTGAATTATTTTTCATCTTAAAACAATATTTGGCTAGAATTGAAAATTGTTTGTCTCCCTAAAAATGCAAAGCGGTAGTTCAGATCTTCTGAAGTGGGGCTCTGTGGAAAGGGTATGAACAATAAATATCTTACCTGTTTCAACATATTGTATGTTAACCATATTTTCTAATGATTGAGAGAGAAATTGCTTCAGTAAAGTGACCAGGAACACTACACTGTCCACACAAATATTTAAGGCATTTTAGGAGTGGTTTAGTTTACAGGGCAGCGTCTTTAATGATTTAACTTTTCTTTGAGCTCTTGTTACATCATGAGGATCGCAATTTGGCAAATATGTTTGCAACATGGCATCACATAGTGGCTATCCAGTGTTTTGACCACAGCTCTGAAACTTTGTTTCTACGGTGGACCATGAAGGAATAACTTTAAAGGCTGCAGCATGCTCGCTCCGCCCCCGACCAGTCGACGCGCGGTCACGTGGTTGTTTGGCGTTCGGTTTCGCACACACCTTTCATAGCTCCTGAGACACACCGTGCCGAGGTCCTGGGAAACCCCTCCCACTGCAGCATACGTCACTGCATTAGATTTCTTTCCCGCTGGAGTCTACAGTGCGGGAAAAGAAGTCCGAGACTCATCACCCGACGTTATTTATCCACAAACTGATCACGGATTAAGCTCCAAAGTTTTTATCAGTCAGATTTCACCGAGTAAAACGTCTGTTTTATCTCCATTCATGAGTTTCTGGCTGTTTGATATCTTTATAAACCGCTGCTTCCTGCTACAACAGTCGGCTTCTGGAGACGAGTTTTTTTTTTTTAAGTGAGTGGTTGAAGTAAAATGCACCGTCTGAGCGCTTCCAACAATAACAAACACTCCCACAAACTTCTGACCAATCACACAATAAAGTTTGTATGTGTTCTTATGTGGAGGGAGGTAAAAAG
>JARVJO010000082.1:14304283-14331478 GCA_031762555.1 Cynodonichthys magdalenae
ATTTATTTATTTTTGAAATTGGAGGTTTTTACATCTTGAGTTTGTTGAAGTTGATTTTTGAAAATAAGGGGCACATAGAGTTTTTTTTCTTCACTCTGCACCTTTTATTATTCATGTGCTTTTTGTCATTATGAAATTGATATTAAAGCAGTGAATTGAATTGAATCGAATCGAATCGAATTGTAATTGAATCGAAATTGAATCGAAATTGAATCGAATTGTGACCCAAAGAATTGTACTTGAATTGAATTGTGAAGTTATTAACAATACCCAGCCCTAGTCTCTTTAAATCCAAACAAGGCACCTAACACCCTGCCTCCTCCAGGTCTCACTTCCAATGATCACTGTAAAAAATAATGAGTGTTCAGTCACTACGATGTGTGTCGAGAACAAGGAAACAAATACAGCAAGCTTCAGTAAGAACTGAAGCAAAACAAATACCCAGCATCTGGACCAAATACAAACCGGTTTATTCTGTTGTGGTTTTGGCCAAGAACAAGGAAATGCAATCACATTAACACCACCTTCAGAATCTGGCCCCGCCTCAAAACAGGACATCACACCAGTTGGGGGCAGTCTCCCTAACACGTGACCAGATCCTCGAACAAACTTCCTACGGGCTCATGTGTTGTAAGTGTATATTAACTGATCATATCAGACACAGCACATTCTCCTTTAGGTGACATAATTTACTCGAAGCAGTGTGCACGTCGACTAAATCACAGGTTAATCATAAAAACAGATAATTAGGCAAAATAAGTAATCAGAATGTATCCTAGTTAACCTAGAAATAAAACAGTGTGTGATGCAATACAAATCAGTAGTAATGAATGAATGAATAATACTTTATTGATCCCAGAGGGAAATTACAGTAAACAGAAAAAATTTCCTTCAACTGTACGCTCCACCCTGTTCGGCCATTTTTGTAGTTTGATAACAAAAGATACGACGCAGAAACTTGTAATTTACAATTCAATTAAAAGATGTGAACAAGAGAAGACTTGTCCATCTAGCCTTACAAGTAGAGGTACTTGCATGGATCATTATGCATTTAAGCAGTTGTTTATCATCAAACGTTTTCAATTTTCCACTGGATTTTATTTGTGTGAATGCTATAAAGCACTCACGCCATCCTTTTCTTTCTTCCGTATGTTTTTCAGCAAGTACCTCGTTCCGCAATTTTTGTGCAATTTGTGCAATCTATACATCACAATGTTCAGCTCCTTCAGGACATTGGTGCTTTGACTTTTGGCACCTCAGCAATTTATATGTTTTAAGATATTTAGCTTTTTCAGCCATGTTTCTCTCATTGAAAATGAATGGAGCCGTCTTCAACTTCCTTAAACCTTCAAAACATTCAGAAATCTTTACTGAACTTTAACTTTTGTTCTAGTTCTGTTTTTTTTAATTCTTTGTGATAATTTCAGCTTCCATTTTGCTGATTTTAGCCTCTTTCTGCTATTTTAAGCATTTTCTTTCTCTTTCAGTTGTTTTCTGCTAATTTCAGCTGTTTTCTGTGTTTCTAGCTACATTTAAGCTAATTTGAGCTTTTTTCAGCTTAATTCACCTTTTTGTTTTAATCTGTTTAACTTCAGCTATTTTCATTAAACATTTTTTTTGCATTTTTGCAGAAAATGCAAATTCTCTAGTTAAAATCTCATCCTAGAGCAGTTTGCTGCAGATCTGAGTCTGACGTTTTAATGAAAATGTTTGTCAGTGTGACCTTGAATAACCCTAACCTCGAACCGCATCCATGGAGAGCACGCCACACCCTGAATCCATCGATACGCTTCACTACACACATTACCTGCAACCTCTATCAGCAAACCCACCAAACTTCCTCACACACACACATACACACACCCGCACACACACACACACACACACACACACACACACACACACACACACACACACACACAGAACCAATCTTCCTTTTTAAACCCATCCGCTCTATCAAGAATCAAACAGGCTTTCAGAGCTTTCCGATCCATTAACCAGAAAATGTAACGGACCAGCGTTCACCCAAAGAACCGAGGACTGTCATGGTGACAAGGGAAAGAAAAACAATCATAAAAAAATGAAAAAAAAAAAAATTTCTCCCTGCCCGGTTCTTCCCGATATTTGATATCTGAACTGGTACTTGTGCAGCCAACGAGCACAAAATGTACCGGAGCTGCAGCTGTCCGTCACTAACACGTCTGAGGCTGTCCAACATCAGACTCTGCAGATAAACACAACAACGGCTGCTTCTGCACAAAGTCACACACAAAGGAATGTTTGTGTGAAGCAGCTAATCTCAAATTGGGCAAAGATGAAAATAAATAAATTAAAGCATGTCTGGTTGCAGCTTTTCTTTTGATGTGCCTGAAGAGTTGTCTTTTCTTCTTCTAGGGGAACAATGAAATTCCTCTCGTCTTCTGAGACACATTCGTCCTTCCGCTACAACTTTTCCTTCACCACGGAGATGATTAAAGCTGCGTGTTCAACTGCAGCCACTGGATCAAATGTTTTGCTGACAGACATATATGCACAGGAGCTGGACTGTGTGTAAAACTGTTCCTTTATAAAATAAAATTTCTAGTTTTCTGGCCGACTCACTGGCTGACTCTTTGAATCCTTGGGCAGAGTGGACGATCACATGAAGGAAGCCGTAAAGACCAGGAGTCTCCTCGTCTGGAAAACAAAAACACAGACATGTTAGCCTGAGCAATAACATTTTCTTCATACTTTAAAGTCTGGTTGCTCATAAATCAATGCAGTACACTGACACACATGATGATCTCATGACTGTATCACCATATGCAGATAGGAGAACAAAAACGACTCATCTCATTAAGTTACATTATACTTGCAGATTCAAGTTCAATCATTTCGGCTGCAGCTGCAAAAAATTTGCATTAGATTGCAAGTTTGAAACACACAAAAAGAATTTTCTAGATTTTCTTTACGAAAACTGTCAGAATTGTGATCACTGGATATTGAGTTTGATGATTTACTGCTGCTGCATCTTTTGAATGAAAGCTATTCTTTGTAACGAAACCTTCAACCTTAAAGCAGAACAGATCGTCTGTTTGGAAAACTCAAGGTAGAAAACAAAATGATGACCTCGTCTAAGAACTAGGACCCATTAAGAAGCAGAAAGAATTAATCAGACTGAAAGGAACAAACCTTGAACCTTTACAGGGTTATTTATGTGGGACAGATACATGAGGTGGGGAAAAAATGCAAAACCTGTCCTTTAATGAGCTCAAAAAGTAAATCAAATTAATTTGAATGATTTATGAAAAATGTTAGGATTAGTTTTAGCCTCTTCGTAGTTAATTTAGCCTAATTTAGCCTATGTTTTACTTCTTTTGTATTCATTTGTACGTAATCCTTCACAGCTGCACACCTTTAAAAAAATGTTTTTTTTTGGAGATCACCTCCCAATAAATGTTATTTTGAAAAATCATTTTTACTCAATACTTTTACTTTAAATACTTAAGTTCATTTTATGTCAGAAATTTAACTACAACAAAAATCAGATACGTTAAGACTTTTACTCAAGTAATATTAGAGGAGACTTTAACTTTTACCAAAATAATTTCATGATAACATACTTGTAATCATTCATCACTTTGAGGTACTTTATACACCACTGCTAACATTTAAAGTGCTACAGTTTTCTTTGTTCAGTTAACGATTAAAAGCTAAGTACATAAACTGGCAGAAGCTAAAGTTAAACCACTAATATGTATCATTGGTTTGAAATTAAAAGTATGCAACAGATAGTTAAACGTGGGGAAACCTGCAGAACCCAAAAACCTTCAAGGCCATTTTAAATGTATCAGATGTCAGAATCACGGCTCAAAGAATGCTTTATACAAGAACAAACAGCTTATTTTTATTTTTGTTTTTTTCTTGAAGGATTTCTAAAATAAGCAACAATGTGTTACTGAATGCACTGAAACCCTCCTGTCAGCTCGGAGGACATGTATGTGTTGTCTCTGTGTGCATGTGAGAATCTCAGGGCATCTGAGGAGCTCAGAGTGGGTCAGCCAGATGGCTTTAATGTCAACCCCCTCAGTCTCAGAGAGGAGTTACAACATGGAGATCTGAAGCAAAAACCAACATACATAAGCTGAGAGTCACACACTGCGAAACATACTGCAACCTAGATTCATCTCCTGCTTTCATTATGAGGCCAAAAAAAGCACAGATTATAGTGAGAATTTGCATTTTAAATCAAGAGAGGAAAAGAGAAAGCAATGGTTTGACCCTTTGAGTGAGTGTTTCTTACCGTCTTTGTTACTAGTGACAGGAATGTTGTGGACGGTTCGGAGTTTGAAACAAGAGCTGGTCAGGACCTGGAGCTCAACAGAACTTAATACACACGCCTGGAGATCTGAAAGGAAATAAAAAAAACAAAAAGAGACAGGATTTTTTTTTTTTTTTAAATGTCTTAACATGTTTCACACATGTGGCATGATGGAGCAGTGGTTAGAGCTGATTTTTCTCAGCTTTTCTGGGTGGAGTTTCCATGTTCTCCCTGAGCATGCAAGGGGTTTTCTCCCACAGACTAAAAACATGCAAGTTAGGTTCACTACTGTGTAACTGGTAACTCTAAATTATTCCTAGGTGTGTGTGGATGTTCGTCTCATTTGTCTCTCTAGGCTCTTTCAGAACTCAGTACATCTAAAAGACAGAACAGCCCTGGGTGGGTGGATGGATGGATGAATGGATGATGGATGGATGGATGGATGGATGGAAGGAAGGAAGGAAGGAAGGGTGGGTGGATGGATGGATGGATGGATGGATGGATGGAAGGGTAGATGGTATAGATGGATGGAAGGGTGGATGAATGGTTGGATGGAGTGATGGATGGATGGGTGGAGGGATGGATAAAAGGGTGAGTGGATGGAGGGATGAATGGATAAAAAAGTGGATGGATGATGGAAGGGTGGATGAATGGATGGATGGAACGGTGGGTGGAAGGATAGAAGGGTGGGTGGGTGGGTGGATGGATGGATGGATAAAGGGTGGATGGATGATGGACGGAAGGGTGGGTGGGTTGGTGGATGGATGGATGGATGGATGGATGGATGGTTGGTTGGCTGGTTGGATGGATTGATGATGGATGGAAGAGTGGATGGATGATGATGGATGGATGATGGATGGAAGAGTGGATGGATGATGATGGATGGAAGAGTGGATGGATGATGGATGGATGGATGATGGATGGAAGAGTGGATGGATGATGGATGGATGGATGGATGATGGATGGATGGATGATGGATGGAAGAGTGGATGGATGATGGATGGATGGATGGAAGAGTGGATGGATGATGGATGGATGGATGGAGTTAATAAAAGAAGTAGAATTTAAATCTATTGTTACCTTTTCTCTGGAGTTTCTGGATGCTTTCCCTCCACTCTGACCTCTCATAATCAGACGAGAGGAGAAACTGGTAGCTCTGCACACAAAAAAACGGTTTAATAAATTAAAAAGGTGGAATTTTATTTATTTATTTGTTAATTTTTAATGTCAAAAAGTAAGAAAAGACAGTCAAATGATCTCATGCTGTAATCTAAACCCCACTGGTGGACTCTTGTCTCCCTCTAGTGGTAACACCGGAGCACTGCAGCAGGACGTCAGTACCTTTCCATGTTTGTTATGGATGCGGAACGGGATGGTGGGGGAGTGCAGGAGCAACCAGGACTCCTGCTCGTTCATCTTTTTCCTGAGACGGTCCACGCGGCTCTGACCCTTTGGTGCTTTCTGTGCAAACACACACAAAGAAAAAACTCAAGCATGGAAAATTAAAAAAATAATGAACTCAGTAGGACTTAAAACAGGTGTAAGGGAGAATACTTCCTGCTTCAAAACACAAAATTGCTTATTTTACTTTGTCTTGTAAGATTTATATAAGTATTTTATTGAACAGACATGAAGTGGACAGGATGACGGGTAGCATAAAAATTACATTTTATACTATGGAATGATAACTTAATTTTTATTTATTTTCTACTTTTAGACATTAAAAACTTAAAAGCATACAGTTACAATTCAGATCTACAGGAGTTAAATGAACTTTTATCTCAGTAAAATTATGCTTTAAAGTTAAAATTTAACAAAAGCAGTTTTTTACACACTTACTGAGATGAGTACAGAAAGTTGGTGGCATTTATTTTGTGCACATCACACCAATTTTATGTTGACCAACTACATTTGTTAGTTTCTTGAATATTAAACGTGAGTTTTGTCATTAGCTGAAACTTGTCTTGTTTTAGAAGGAAGACTGGAGAAAGTTAGCTGCGTTCTACCTGCAGGGGTCTCTGCTCTCCGTGTCAGGATGTTAAGAAACAAACAAAATCAAAGCTAATATTCTCAGCCTTCAACAGGAAGCCATGAGTCAGAACCTCCCAGACTACAATCAGTTTAATCTCTCCCTCCGCTGTAAATACCAGCCTTGGAGAGCCCGGAGCGGGCAAGGGGGACGTCGTGAGAGGGAATAACAGGAACTCTGTGCTCCTGAAGTCTCTGGTGTAACTCAGCCAGTGGGAGGGTGGGGGTGCAACTACTTTAAAGTGTTGAGAGCAGAAAACACTTATTTAACCTAAATAAGCAACTTCAATTAAATGGTAAAAACTAAAACAGAAACGAACAACAAGCTGATTAAGAAGCACAAAATTTAAAGTGATTTAAACAAAATAAATTACCTGTTTGTTTCAATTAAAGTTTGAAACCCAGCTCCTTTCAAGATTTTATTAACATTTCTTGAAATAAAATTATTTTATTAGCAGCCAGATTTCAATATTTCTCATGGCTATCTTATCTGGGGTCACTGTCTTATCAAAATAAAAGCTGAGTTTATATTTTGTCTTCTTTGAAGTTTTACATATAATCACGATTTAAAAAATAAATAGAAATTAAACAGGAGTAACTTCTTTCTCAATTAAACACCTTACAAGAGCTGAGCATAAATGTCCACAAATCTCTAAGTGCTGAAGCAGTATTGTAAAAAGGAGTGGGCCGGAGCTGGTCCACAACAAATTAAAAGGCTGAAACAGATAGAAAGCTGATACTAAAGGTGGTTGTGTTCTGAGGTGTGTCTCAGATCAACTCGTTTTGATGCTGTCTCTTTAAATCCAAACAAGGTGCTTCACAAAATGTATTTAAGGCCTAAAAAAGTGGTGATCGGAAAATTTGGTTCCGAGATCAATAAGCTAAAGAATAGTTTAGTATTTGGACTGAGACACTGAGCTCGCTCCCGACCTGATTAAAACCTACAGTAAGAGTTTCCAGGATGATGCTGGCTTTGGACCTGCAGGACAATAAATAAATACCTAAAATGCAGGATTACCTTCTCTTTCTGTATCTCGTTCTTTAAAACCGAGATCTTCATCTTCATCTCTTCGATCTCGTACTCGGGCAGGACCTGGATGCTCGGGCAGGAGTCGGCCTCGTCCAGAGTTTGGAAAGTTAAATCCGCCAGAGGGATGTACCACTTGCACTCGTACTGCTGCTGGCGGCTGCAGACGGACACAGAGAGAAAAGATAAAACGTTCCCCCCAATCATCAAGCTTTATAAAGCTTCTCACTAACACACACTTCTGGAAGGCTGGATCAGACGCACTCACCCCACAGAGGTCTTCTTCATCTTGGCGCAGAGAAGCAGGTCAGTGAAGAGGAAGACGTGTCTGAGCTTCCTGGAGCTCTCCGACACTTCCACCAGAAACCCATCCTTCACCAGCTGACGGGCCTGGAGACGAATCCAAGAGATATTGCTGCTGAGCCGACGAACCGGGAGCTTGTTTAAAATATCAGGAGAAAACTACAGCTACACCTGAAGTTTCCCCTCTGCGAGACAACGAAGGGCTATTTCTGTTCTATTCTTCCATTCTAACTAGAGTGAGACCAGATGAAGACAGACACAAACAATAACTCTAATTTTACTGGCTTCTAAAAGAATTTTACTGTACCGATTATTTTTTTTAAATCCTAAAGATACTCTTCAGGCTTTAGAGCAGCAACACTAACGCTGAATGAAACATCAACATGACGTCCTGTTAAGATGATCACAAATGAGTTGAGTCAAAGGAAAAGTTCTGGATTTACTTGTCCGTCTGCGTTCCAAACCTCACCTTTGGTCAAGAGGTTTGGTTCATGACCATCAGTGTGTTTGCACAAAGTTTAACCACAGATAAACTATTTTTACTTTTTTCTATTTGAAAAAGTCTCAAACTTTTGGTCTTTTTGGTTTTTTTCCCTCATCGTTCCTTTTCTTATACTTCCATCACATGCAAACACAACGGCTGCATCCCAATTCAGGGGTGCCACGTTGGCCACATTCTATGTAGTCCGCCAGTGTTGGCTGAATTAACAGTTGTGAAATAAGGTGGTCTAGTCTACAGATGACGAATGTTTGCCTTGTTACCATGGTGTTTTACATCACATGCCTTCATTTGTCTTTTCATGATATAACTTCCCAAAATTCAGTTTTATTAACACATTACTAAAAAAAATGAGTCATTTGGGTTTAGCTCCAGTATCAGTGCTTGTAATTAGATTTTATTTAGCATCTTATTGCAGCATAAATGTCATCGGCTAATTTGTGAAACTTGCGTTTAAAAACGAATATTTTGGTCCGTGATAAATTCTGACATTTCTGTAGATACCACGTCTATGTCTAACTAAAAGAACTTATAGTAATTAAAGTAAAAAAAAAAAAAACGGGGGTTTGGGCTTAAGAGACTAATGAACCATGTCGCGGGCCAAAGTTTGGTCACCCACGAGCCAGATGTGGCCCCCAGGCCGCCAGTTAAATAGCCCTGATTTAGAGTATAAAACCTAAAATACTTAAATACTGACTTAATTCTTCATTTAAGAAATTTGCACCCCGAGGATAGGGTTGGGCAAGATCATATCGTGTGCAATTAATCATCAGAAAAACTGTCAGCAACTAATATTTGCCACTTCACAATTACTACAATTAGTGCCATGTGACGTATTCTTTTTTGCAACACTATCAACATCAAGCATGTATGTGAGCCAAAGGATGGAAGGCAGTTCAGAGCAGCTAACCCTAACCTTATGAACTTGTTTAATCACCTGAAACATCGACATAAACCGAAGTGTGAGGAAAGCCAGAAAATGCAGAACAAGGCCACAACATCGCTACATGCAAGTACAATTATCATCCCATTATTGTTATCCGCTAAATACCACAATTATTGTGATAATTTATTTTGCCGATATCGTCCAACTCTACCCGAAGCACAGCTTTCCATTCTAACCCACCTCTCCTTTGGGTGTAGTGACAGCGGTCCTGCGAGGATCAATCTCCTCGTTGATGGAGGAGAGGAAGTTCTGAGAGATCCGCAGAGCGTCCTGTAGGAGGGGGAAGTCCGGGTGGTCTTTAGGAGTGTGTTTCAGCAGGTCCTGTCCCAGAAATACAAGTGGAAAGGTCACTCAGCTGTTTAATTCACCAATACTCTGCACTTCCTTGAGTTTGGATTTTAAATTTTAACCAATGTGTACTTCACATATCGAAGACTAAAACAATCATTTAAAAAAATCGAATGTTCTTGTTTTGTTGTAGCTGCTGACGTTATTCAATGACTGGGAACGGTATTTTTCTGCAAACGGCTGCAGGACCACTGGGAGGAGCCAGAGAAGCTTTATTTATTTCACAGATTTTCTGTCTCAATCTACTGTCAGGACATAGTGACAGTTTTAACAAATATGTAAAAAAAATACATTTGCATAAAAGTTACCTACTGCAGCTTTAAATGAAGGTGGTGACAGTTTTTCTTTGGCTGAGCATTTGTTATTTATGAAAAGAAACATGTTAAATCCAATTAATCTTTTTTTGATAAGTGTAGTTTTCCTTCATTTGTATTTCTCTTTCTTGTCAATATTTCTGACTTTAAACGTCTTTGTTTTTGCAAATTACTTTTCTGTTCCTACTTGAGAGCACATTGGTTTGCTCTATAGATGAACTATATAAAAAAGTTTATTTGAAGTAAAGGAGACATGTCATGCTTTTAAATCTTTCTTTTTCACATTTAAATCCTTCAGTTGGGGTCTATATAAAGTAGAACTGCAATGCTTTGGTCTGAATTCCTCCTTATTGTAACTCCACAAGCCCCCTCTTTCAACCGTTTTCTGAGGTGTGTCTCAGATCAACTCGTTTTGAGGCTGTCTCTTACCCCGCCCACCTCTAACCTCCATACCGGTTTATTCTAGTTTAATAGAGGTTTACAACTATATAGCTGCGCAGAAACTTTTTTTTTTTAACAAATGAATTAAAAGATGTCAACAAGGGAAAACTTGTCCATCCAGCCTTACATGTTGGAGCCAGAGGCGAATGAAGACCAAAGTCTAAAGTTGTATTTAGAAGTTCCATCGCAAATAATTTGCTGTAATAGTTCTGAAAACTTCTAGAAAAAAAAGGAAACTGAACGGGTTGACAAATATGACCCAAACAGAATTAAAAGATATCTACGCAGCACCAGGAAAAATTTAATTAAACCTTCCTGCACCAATAGAGACTCCAAGTTCAAAACAAAATGTATTAAACGACTAAAAAAGTGGATTTTACTGATATATCCCCTTTAAAACAGGTTTCAAAAACTGATATATTACTTGGATCTCCTGCAAAATATTTGCAAGAAAGGTGAGCCACTAAATCATGTCAGTTTTTATCTCCACTTGTGTTGGATTGATTGCTTAAAAACAGTAGAAATAAAGAACTGGGTTTTTATTTTCCAACCAGAAGGTTTTTATGTTCAGTGACATATAACCAATCAGACACAGTGATTCTACAGCTCAGAACACTGGAAAGTTTTTCTTCTAATACACCATCCAAACCTATACTCCCTCTAACATCAAAGATGTGTCCACAGTTTGATCCTGTGTGTTACTCACATGAAGGACCAGGGTGCTTCTGGTGACACGGTCGATCGGCTTGTAAAGGAGAGCTGTGGGAGAGAGAATACACACTCACTCAGTCAGGGTCTGCTTTTACAGGTCATAACACACATACACACAGCGAGCCACAGTCCTACAGCTCAGACACAAACAAACACACACCTACTCAGAAAAAAAAACTGCACTCATTGTCCGACACTTGATGATGCTTAGGTCTGAGTTCAGTAATCAAAAGAAGAGTACCATACACAGATAATGCCACACACAGATGCAAACAGTAAAAATCTAGAACGGGACGAAGCAAGATAAAAAGTGCAGGAAGTCTGGCATGGGTCGGCTGAGGTGGTGCGAACAGCGACGACGACGGCTCCCCACGCATACTGTGAAATGAAAGACGGAGAGAAAATAGATTGAAGCCGACGTGGAGGAGAGAGGAGGCAGCAGCAACGGCAGATGTGAGCACCTCTAAAAACAGAAGCAAACACACCTGATGGAGAACGAGAAACGAAAAAGTAAGAAAAATCCAAGAGAGTTTTCGACCGTCCAATCAGGACGCTAAGAGTCGTGTAATAAGACAAACTGAGTTTCTAAAAGGCATTACTTATGTCACACAGAATTAAAGATGTTTTTCTCCACATAAACTTTAAAAACAGAAAATTAAAAGGATCTGCTAGTAAAACAAACAATTAGGGATGTGCGGATGTTGTAATCAAACTAATCTGAATATTTACTTGTGAAAGCAAAGGTTAAAGTACATCGATTTTTATCTGAAGGGAGTGGTCAAGTTCAACAGAGTATTTTTTTTCTCCAGCTGCTTGACAAGAGAAGGAGAAACTCAGCTACACCCCTCTCAAATTTCACCTTGTTATTTTGTTTAAAGCAGCAATATTCAACTGGTGGTCCACGGGCCACATCTGACACGGAGGTTACTTCAGTCCGGCCCACCGACGATTTATTAAAAAAATACAAAATTAAACCTTTTTTTTTAAAGACATGAAGGACAAATATATGCCTACCATTGACTTTATGTAATATTAATTATGACCCCCCGCACATAAAGTGGGGGTCATATTGTTATCGTACGGTTTATTTATTTTATCTGAGATTTTTGGTGAACCGTAGCACAGAAACTGCTACACCAATCAGTGTGAGATTTGGTAGGAATGTAGATGTGTCCGACCTACACTGCACCAGCCAACGGTTTTATGATAGACCCCTTATTTGAGGAGGGGGCTCCATCTGAAAAGGCGGTGTCTGGACATACAAAAATGCTTATAACTCAAAAAGTATTAAACATAGAAGCTTCAGATTTTTTTGTTGATTAGCGCTGATGAAGGGCTACCCATTGGGGCCACCAATGAGGCCCCCCACCCCCTCTGGACCTGCACCCAAAACAATAAATCCGTTCTGTTGACTTCTGAGTTTAGGTGCATTGGTACTTTGCGTATGTGTGGGGGTCATATATGCTACCGCTGTGCTATTAAAAGATTAAAAAAAAGGATTTCATTTAATTTATTTTAAATAAGATTTTAAATCAGAAAAAAATGAAAGCAGACTGTATTTATTTACTTGCTGGATGTTCGGCCCTTGACGTTGGCTTTCAGTAGCTATTCAGCAATCTTCCCTTTAACCGCACAGCACAGACAAAAGGTTGAACCACCATTATTATTATTTGCCCAATGATTTTATGTTTCCATCACTATTTTTTATTTGCTGCTCTTCATGTATACAGCTCTTTAAAGAAAAGTGTACTATGACTTTTAGTAACATCATACAGTATTAGACAAAATTCTTTAATAACTGGAAGATTTCGATAGACGAGATTTTGAAAAAAGTAAAGAAAACAAAAACTAGTAAATCTGAGCTGTACAACTCAGAAGTTCCACAGTCCAAACATCACTCAAAGATTACATAGGTTTAATTGTGACCGCATCCAGCCCACAGACCACCTGTTGAATATTACTGCTCTAAAACGTTCTTTTGTCTTTGCTTTCTTTGCCCACAATAAAGCATGAAAGAATAAGAGCACATCATGCTCACACCCCTTGATAAGGCCCAATAAACCTGACTCCTTCTGCTCTAAAATATTCGCACAGCTACTGTTTAACACTGATCAGAGCTTTGCAGATGCTCTTTGAAGTTCCTCTCTCCTTTGCTCATTAATGCAGCCTCTGTCGATGGTCGTGGCTCAGCGAACCGATCCTGCTACCACCAGGGGATTTACAAGACGTCCTGTACAGACTGCAAGGGCAGGGAATATCTAATTATCTGTGCGTGTGTGTGAGCACAGTTCTGTATTCACATCAGGAACAGGTCCTTCAGGAAGGATCAGATGACTTTAGGTAACCTTGTATACAACACAAGTACTAAGTGTTTGTGTAAAAGTGCTTCAGTGATCTGTTACATATTAGTACATCAGTTTTACTGATTATGTCCTTGTTGGTGCTCCGTATCTGAGCCCGACATGATCTTTGAGAATGTAATTAAAAGCAGAGACCCTCTGAGCAATGTGTTAATGTCAGCTGACAGATTTACAGTGAAATGCTTACAGCCTGATGCTGAACCAGTGTAATCATCTCCATGTTAAACAGTTAAGCACGCAAGTGATGATAATTATCAAGCTCCAGCAGAGACTAATGGGAACATCATTCATTTTTGCACACTCTGAAATAGTGCTAGGTGGTATACCAGTTCAATTTTCATAATTATATGAATTTTCTGAATACCAACATAGCAGTTTAAATGGCCCGAACACGTTCGGAACGCTATGTCGCACAAGCCAGTGAACTGTTTCAAGCGCATCAGCAAGCTATTGTTGTTGAAACAGCTTCTCAATAACTGGCGGAGGGTGGCAATTTCGTTGCTTATATTGACTGACATAAAAAAAAAAACTCTCCCATTTTCGCCATCGCTGAAAGTAGTATACACCTCTTCAGTGACGTGCACGGATAGATTTCATGTTAATGTGCTTCTACTTTGAAAAACTAGGAGGACATTCAGCAGGAGGAGTTTTGTATCGGGGTTGAGTTGACGGGTGCACGGCTGAATATTGGACAAGTTCAAAAATTTTGATGCGCATTAACTCTTTTTTGGAAAATCTAAAGTCCAGCTCAAGCGAGCGTAAAAACTTTTTTGCAAAATTGAGGACGTTTTTGTGAATTTTGCCAATTCCATCCACCTTTTCTTAAGCAATATTTCAAAATGTGCATAAAAAAAGTTGATGAAAACACGGACATAGTGTTCCTAAAGGAGTTTTCCCAAGACATGATTGGTCTGTTTGGCTTTTTGTGGGCGTGGTTTGTTCAAGACGTGATTGGTCGATTTGACAGTGGGGTTTGAAGAAGCTGGGGGCAGCTGGGAGCAATTTGGTCGAAACGGCCAGGAAGCACCTATATTTCTTAAATACATTACAATTAGTTTTAGTCATAACTCGAGACAAGAAGGTGCTATTGGCATGAAATTTGAACGCCGTACATGTGGACGGACATGTAACAATTTGGCTTGGTCATAACATCCCAAACCAGACTGTAAAAAAGATCGCTAAAAATGAATGAGACATTATTAGTCATAACTTGAGACAGGAAGCCACACGAAATTTGAAGTCAATAAATTTACATGTTCACAATAATTTTTATTTAAGACATTGTTCTGTTTTAAACTGAACAGTCAATAAATCAGATTATTTTACTATTATAATTACTTCCTGTTTTAAATTGCCCAACAAGACAAATCAATCCAACCAATCACAGTTAGGGCAAACTCTGCCCACAGAACAACATGTACTGCAGAGACCACTAGTTGCTGAGCTGCAGGTTGCAGACCCCTGATCCATAATAAAACTAGGGCTGTACGATATATATATATCTGATGTGATATGTCTTTTTTTTTTTTTACCTTTATTTCCTAATCTGTACTTCCAACTCTATTTGCATTTTTGGCGATGTCATTTGTGTCTGGTGGGAGCTTTTGCTGCTGTGAGTTTCTTCCCTATTGTCTAAATATTGCATTAGCATGAAAAATACAACTTCAAATCTCTTCAAATACATAAGTCAACAATTATTGCATTCCAAGCAGTCCTTTGCGATATGAATATTGTGCACACTGATATTGCGATAACAATATTTTCGAGATACATTGTGCAGCCCTGACTAAAACCATTCTTTAATGCTTTAGTTCTGAAATTAAATAACATAAAACTATTTAGTTTATTGTTCTAAATAGCAAAATGTTGTTTTACTTTACAGAAATAAATTCATGTCACCATAAATAAAGCACCAACTGAAATTATCAAAAACACATTTGTCACATTTCATTAATATTGTGTATTTCAACTCACTTTCATACACAATAAGTTCCTTATTTTTAAACAGTAAAATGACTCCAAAAGATAGACCAAATATATACTTGTACATTACCACTTTTAACTTGTGAATGGGTTTTTTTTTAGCTTATGTCTTGTCAAAAGTTCTGACACATTACAAATTATATGAATACATTATATTGAGCAAAACAAAACAAAGAGGTGGGTGAGAAAGACAAATCCCTCTGATACATAGAGCAATTAAGAGGCTGTAACACAAAACTAATCAAGGAAACTATCCTGGATGCTGATGATCCTGGACTGCTGAGAGAATATGACAGTAGTTTCAGACTACTGTATGTAATCATACAAACCACAGAACCACTCTAATTAAAAATACAAAAAAAGACAAAAGACTGTGATTGAAACAATCGCTCTAAAACGAGACTGAAATTAACAGATAATTCACAGGTTCATGCTGCTGAAAATTGAACTCTCAGCCTGACAATAATACAGTTAACTACTCACATGACCATCGCTGTATAAACCCAGAGATAAATTCTCCAAACTGTGCAAGTTTACGAAAGTAAATCATGGATACGGCAGCCCTGCTACACAACAATCCTGATTCTTTAGTTTCAACTATAAAAAGAAAACAAGGTTCAGAAATCTTTATATCCTCTAAATACACTCTGATTTTAAACAAACACTAAAACAGAAAAGGAAGATGTAAGTCCAAGCAAACAACTTTCTGATGATTCAAAATGAGTGAGTTTTATCACCTTATTGCACAGGCTGAGCCAAACAAATATAGCTCTGAAACCATCAGCAAGCAGTCAATATGTCAGAACAAATATCAACCAGCAGCTTATATTAAAAAAAAACTCTTACTTTAACAATCAACATAAACAGTTTTAACTGGATTGCAGGAAAAGAAAAACATATTAGACAAGAAAAGTAACACTCCAGGTTGTTCTCATCCAACCTCAGCAGTGGTTAAAACGCAGACGTTACCGTAAGTACAGTTACAACACAGTCTGAGGACCAGAAACACCTCCATATCCCTCCTCTCCTGACGCCGCTCTCCTGCTCACTGCCTACTCTCTCAGACTTGGAAGCAGCGGGAGCCAGAGTGAGAGAGAGAATCAGCACGAGTGTGTGTATGACAGAGAGAGAGAGAGCGAGCGAGAGAGAAGGTTCACACACGCTACAGTTTGCCTCCTGAATCCCACCACTGCATTCACAAGTAGGATGGGCTGGATTCTTAAAGCAGCACAGACATCATGGACATGTTCAAACAAACAAACAAATAAATAATATAAACTTACCCTCCATTGAAGTAGTTGTGGTGCAGTCTTTGGAGTCTTTAGGTCCTTTTACTTTGAGGTTCTGGGAAAACCAAAGAAAAAAATGATCAGTTTAAATTCATTCGCTCCAGATGAGCATCAAAGTTCTGTTTAGCACCAGTACTGGTCTAGTCAGTACCAGAATACCAACATGTACTAAGGCATAGTATTTGAAGTAAATCTGATTTTCACAAAACCGCCAGTTTTAGGTGATATTTGACCTAAGAATGTGTTTACATTCTGATTTTAGTTAATTTAACTCATCCAAAAGTTGGAAAGCAATAAATGAATCATAGACAGTTGATTCAGATTAATCTGACCAATCAAACACATTGTGACTCTGATTGGTGAAGCAAGGCAGGTCTTTTATTTTGAAAGAATTGCAAATATATCAACTTGATATATGACACAATTAAGATGTTTATAAAACAACTGAATGCTAAGAACAGATAATCTGAACAGCTTATGATCAATATGAGGAGACCATGATGGTGATGCTTTGCTGCACTTTGTTTGCCTGCTGTGTGTGTGTGTGTGTGTGTGTATTTTTAGCACCATATTGACTGAAGCTCGGCTGGAGAAGACAAACTGAACATTATGAGGCGTGCTAGTGTCGGCAGCAGCTTGTATAATAGTCTCTGTTCATTTATACAGTATAACAGGACAGCGCTGCAAAACATCTTAAATTAAATATTTCTGTGCTCTTAGTGCAGTAATGAGGTTACACACTGCAATACTGTGTGCACACTCAGGAATGAGCTCAACAAGTGATTGGCTGTTGATTTAAGAAATACTTTTTTTGAGTGTTTTTAAACAGAAAAAGTGACAAATCCAAACTTATAAATAATATCTTACCTGTTGCTGATGGATCTCTGATCACTTTGAACAAATAAAGAGTTTAACGAACAGCTGATCTGATCATAGCCGGAGCAGAAATGATTGCGGTCACCTTAAAAACGACTTTACCCTCCAAACTTTCACAGCAGCTCATGAGAACACCTTTTCATAGACCTTCACACCGCTCTCATTTCTCATCATGTTATGCTTTTTTTATCCTCTGTGGTTACTTGCAAATACAAATAGCAACTGGTGAACTTCTAGCAAAGAATATCAGCGTATTTCTGCTAAATGAACCATGAATGAATGGCATGAACCACAACATATTCTGAAGACGAGTCGTTTTAAAACAGAAGAAGCACTTTGGGAGTGGGTCCCCTCAGATGAATTATTAGCTTGTTAGTATGGTTTGAGCAAACAAACAGCAAAGTGAATTTAGTTAATTTAAAACAGCTCAAATCTTAACATTAGCTCTTCATGCAAACACTAATTTAAACCTTTAAGCTACTGTTAGTTTCACATGGCACGGTTAATTTGGCAGAAATAAAATCCAGAATATAAATATGTAAAAGACAGCGACAGCAGGGGAACAGCTACAGCTAGCTGCTACTGTTATACAAGCTTCAATATAACCACAGAAATCTATGTTAGTAACCAAGACTGATGGTCGTCTGAAAGGTCTTTAAAAATAATGTTCAGATGAGAAGCAACAGAATGTTGTTTTAGGACAGCAGCAATGCACATTGGTCTTGACCCTGACTAGCCATTTGCTCGTCAAATTAAAATTAGAATCAAACTATTTCCCCAAGCTGAGGTCGTTCACAGAGCTATCTTCAACAGGTTAGATAACCTTTATACTGATCGCCACTTTATATTGACAAAAACATCCCTTTAAGGAAGTGAATCCTCGATATTCCCACTGTTTAAATAAAAAATGATGTCTCAGTATTTATTTTAAAGGCATGATGGACCAATCTAAATAACTTCTGGTTTTAGTTGACAAAACTAGCTTGTAAACAGAGGATGGTTGTGTTTAACTGCTGTGAGTTCCAACTTCTCTCTGATTTCCAGTTAGTCACGATTATTAAAAACGTCATAACAATCAAACTAACATTAAGTGGTCCTCCTTCACATCTGTTCAAATGACTAAATATGCATCTTTATTGCAGCAACAATGTGTTGATGTAAAGTGAGCCATAAGTTGAGGACATAAATGCATTGCTTTCCTCTCACTAGAAAGAGTAAAATGGCTCACGCAGTTTCTAAACAGATATCTGGATAAACTGACGTTCCTCAAAATAAGACCACATTACCTTCTGTGTGAAAGAGGATGTTTCCCCTCGCTCTGCTGCCCTTCTGAACTGCCTTTTGTTTGCCAAGTTTTTACCTTACTCAATGGATTTGAAAGTTTATGGAACTTGAGAGCAACAACAAGCTAATTTAATGTAAAGTCTGACATGCTGTGCCTTTCATCACAAAGAACGAACGGACCTCAGAAATCTTCTGGAACTGGATGTTGGCTTGGTTGCATTTCTCCGCCGTCTCCACTGCGATCTTGTAGTTGTCCACAAAGGCCTTGTAAACTCCCAGCTGGCTGGCCTGCAGCGAGGAAGAGTGAGGAAAATGGAGAGGTAAGAAGGTGCAAAATAAAATAAAAAACAAGCCATATAAATGTATTTATAAAGCGGATTTCAAAACACGTTGAAAGCAAGGTGCTGTACAATGATTTTATAAAAACAAGTAAAAATATATATTTAAAAAACATGAGGAAAGGAAATAAACAGTGAACATTTAATCAGCTCACACTGTTAAAATAAAGTGTATGTATACTGTATGTGTGTGTTTTCAATGAGAAGAACTAATATTAAATGCAGCTTGTTCCAAAGTTTGGGAGCCACGACTGAAAAAGTCCAATCTCCTCTGAGCCTTAGCCTCATTTTCGGGACCAAAAGAAACTGATCAGACGATCTCAAGGCCCACAGAGGAACAGACGAGTCGAAGCAAATCTCAGAGATAAGAGGGGAAAAGACCATTCAAACATTTATAAGTCAGCATGAGAATATTAAAATGAATTCTGTGGCGTACAGGGAGTGAATGGATTGAAGACAGGACAGGTGAAATGTGCTCAAATCTGTGTTCCAGTTAAGAGATGGGCAACAGTGTTATGAACACTGGAGGCACAAAAAGGAGGCCTGCAGGTCTAACCAAAAGTAAACTTCTAATAAAATCTAAAGTGGCCCTTAGTTTTGTGAAGGACCGATTAAGTTACGACTCCAGAGAGCCGAGGTGCTACTGCAGAACATAACCTCTCTTTATTTTTATTAAAGCTTTAGCCTGGTTCATATTTCAAAAGAAGTGCCACAATTGTGTTTCGTTGATGTGGCTGCCTGACAAAAACTACGTCTTTTTCTTTTCACATTGCCTCCTAGAACTGGTTTAAAGCACACGCACTAGGAGAAACATTGGCCCGGTCCCCGGTAATACGCTTCGCCAAAGTCTGCCTGGATGCAGGCTTAGCTGAAGTGTGGCTCAAGGATAAAAAGGGGGCGGGGCAAAATACCACTCCGGAATTGGGACACACTACCCACTCAAACCCTTCAGCAGGAACATGCATTTGAAGGACACAAGGGTGGAATTGCGAGTATTGGGACCGGATTGTTGTCTTGTAGGGTACAAACCAAGTACTGTGTGATTGGTCAAGAACTTTGTGGGCGGGTTTATGTGGAAAAATGGCTCCCATTTCACTTCAACAGTTCCACTGAGGCTGGCCGAGGCTGTAAGAAAATACAACCACTTTTCACAACTGTTCCAGAAAAACTTACAAAGAAAGTTAAATAAATCTTATAAAGATAATAAAAGGCCGTGAAGATGGAGATTGGACAATTTTTTGTGCACGGAGATACAGGCACCGCAGGGAGGGAGTGCGCCTTGTCCTGGCAGCATACAAACCCTACAGTTATACTTCCTGACAAATAAAACTTCTTCGCAGATTTCCTTTTCAATAAAGTACAAAGTAGTCAGTCCAACTTGACTTTACCCTTTAATACGCTACACGAGTCCAATAAATGCTTTTTCTGATTAAATAATTTCTGTTCTCATCGATTATTACTTTTGTTATTTGCCAAAAGCAGAGCTCACACACACCGCTCCAAACATTTAATCTGCACCAATCACATCCTCACAATGCCAAACCAACAATATTTCTGGTGAATTCCCCGTGTTTAAAATAAGTCCGTGTTTTTCCCCGTCCTCCTTCCGTTCCGTACCCTGCAGCACTGTGTGCATTGTAACACAAGCTGCTGAGCAGCAGGGCACGAATATGCATCCTGCTTCAGCTATGTTTGAACGTAGACTGAAGAACCGACTGGTAAGACTCTGAATAGAGTGCATGAGTCAGACGTGTTAGTTTTGTTCTTAAAACTCCTCGAGCTCCTCGTTTTATTTCCTCTTCAAAATATAGAAGTGGAAAGTTGGGCCTTCAGAAAATTATTCAGTCTTTTGTTGTGTTTAGGAGATGCTGCAGTTGAGTTGTGGACTATTTTTAGGTTCTTATCACAAAAAGAATGGATCGGTCAAGTAGACTGGGATGTCTAGACTGGAGGTCACCAAACCAGAGCCCCTCTTTGTACACAATCTTATCATGACAGGAAAATACATTTAGTTAAAGCACAACATAAGAAAACGAGGATAAATCACTATATTTAACCACTGCAGATCCAAACATAGCTACTTCGCAGCTTGAGTGGAAACTACAAATCAGGCAGAATGACGTTCCAGCATTTCAACACTTTATCGTGTTGCTGAGACACACTGTCATGGACAGAGCTGAAGACGGTCAGAAATAGACAGAAATCTGTTTGTCGTAGCAGCTCAAACAGCAACAATACTTCACACAACCAGACAAAGTGGCAGCTCTGGACTCAGAGTGAAGGAGGAGGAGATCACAGGCAGGAACAGAATGACCAGTTTCTCCTTATATGGACAATAGGAAGTTCAGTCTTCATAGTTTCACCTTTTTTTTTTTAAACACATTTATTTTTCAAGCTTGTTTGGGTTTAGCATATTTTTTTATGTTTGGGCAAAGACTAGAAATTAAATTGTTACAGTGAAGCCTTTAACTGAGCTGCATCGTGAGCTGGAAGTTTGAGAAGAAACAATTTAGACACTTTGCAAACATCTGAGTGTATTCATGCCATTATCATGTTTAACTTTAAGTTTAGACAGCCAACCAGTTACTCCCTAAAAGTTTAGGCCCTAAAAAAGGGCCACAGTTACTCAAAGCCAACAGCTTGAGGGCTTAATTTCTGCAGGCGAAGGGTGTCTAGGGGCATTATTATCATCTTTTAAATTAAAAACTTACAATTGATTTAAAATCTATTTTTTATAAAATGAATTAAGCAAGAAAAAAAAAAAACGTCCAAAAAAAAAAAAAAGCCCTGCTTCAAGCTAAAGTGAAAGCAAATGAGTATTATGGTAATTAAAAAATAATAATTGCATTGAATTTGACATGCTGCATTGATGCTCAACAACATTATTTACTGCAGATAGAAATGTTCACCTCAAGGAGTAATTTTCTGACCAAAACCAGGCTGTAAATATCCACAAACATCTTCAGCTCACATTTATACCTTAAATAAAACACTGGAGGAAAGCATCATACATGAACAGTTTAACTTTGACGAGGTAAAGACAAAAATAAACCACATCTGAATGTTTACAGTCAGTTTAATAACCAATAACAGTATGCTAACACTTTCAAATGTTGATCTAATAAGATACAAACGGTTGGTCGGTTCTTCAGGTTCAGGATCCAAGTAAGACCACAATGAACACAATGAGGTGATAATGATGCAGACATGTTTTAAACTTCACTGGATTTGTTTTAATAATTGATGATTGAATAAAGCATCTTAGAAGTGGCTACAGTTTGCTTTTTATCACCAAGAGACAGCTTCAAGTTCTGTTTTGTTTTTTATTTTACCCAATAGCCGTTTCCTGTTTTAGGTCTGGATCAAACTGATGAGCCTCATCTCAAAGGAGATTTTATTTAAAACAGTTTTACTGGAAACAGTATCTGTTTCAGAGGTGAAGGCGCGCCGTCAAACACAAGACAACATTTGCTTTTAAACATTACCTCATGTATTTTGAAGTGGGGTTTCGGTGATACGGATGTGCACAATTAACATCTTACCCGTTATAGATAACTCTGCACACCATTCATTTGGAGAGAGTTTAATTCGAACCAGATTGACAAGTGAAGGGCTAGTGAGCAGATTGCTGCTATCTTACAGCAATTCAAATATCAAAAACCTCATAACCATTTTTTAAAAAATCAGAGATCAGCAGCATTAATTTCCCGTTACACGGTTGAAATATTCTGGCAGAAATATTATGACACTTTTGCTGGATGTGCTATGGCTAGCTAGCATGAACTGCTATAAAATGTTGAAGATGACTTTTTTGTGTGACCAAGAGATGAAGAGGGAGCAAAGAATCATATTTGTAAAAATAACCGTCGTAGTGACTAGCCATTAGCTCGTCAATCCAGTCAGAACTAAATTCAGTTTCTTCAAATGAAAACCATTCGCAGAGTTATCTACAACAGGTAAGATACTTACTCTTCATTACGTTTCCACAGAACTATAAGTCCAAATGTTTAGGTTCCACACATTTATCTAACTTCTACTTTATGCCTGTAGATTTGTTTTGAGTAAATTCGCAGCCAGCAGCTCAGCTCCTGTTTGTGGACGGTTTGAGGATCTGAAGCCGTTGCTGGCTTCCATCCTTCGCTGTGCTCATCGTTCTGAAACTCTGTGCCGCTCTGGTCGACTCCATGCTGCTGACAAGGAGCAGCAGGGAGCAAAACATTTAACTCCATTGCCATCTGTACTATCCCAGCACCGCTCTGACTAAATGTTTCGATGCCGCAGACACACGTCTACGCAGCACAGATGGGAGCCGAGGAGTTCAGTAATAGCTGACACTTGGTGGTGCGACTAACGCCATCCCAGAAGAGGAGGAATGTTGCTGAGAAAAACTCCTAAACTTTTAGGGATATTTATAGCTTCCTTTTTGCGATGTTAAACATCAGCTTGTAAAGCATTTTCAGCTGATTTGTGAAGCTCCCAGTCTGTGTGCTCAAGAAAGAAAATGAGTTTATTCAGCTCTGCTGATTTGCTCACAAAATCACACTCTAAAAAACACGGGTTTATGTGGGTGTTGTGGCAAATTAATAATTTGATGCAATAGTTCAGAAAACATCATAGAAAATAGAGAAAACTGAACCGGCTGAAAAATATGACCCAAACAGAATATAAAGAGATCTATGTAGCCATCAAGAGAGACTAAATTCAAATTTTCTGCACTCATAGAGACTCCAAGTCCACAAGAAAATGTATTTATGGCTAAAAAAAAAAAGTGGATTTTGCAGTATATGTCCCCTTTAAAGGGGGGTATTATGCAAGACCAACTTTTTTAAGCTTTTATATCATGTTATAATGTTATTCCCTCATTTGACTCATTCATGCATGTTGAAAAAACCCTTGAATCTCCTGTGGTAGACATGTGGAGCGGCCTAAACACTTGCTGGTACAAAGCACCGCCTATTTACCCAAAGCTCCTCCCTGCAGCTCAGTCTGCAGCTGAGCTTCCGCCCCACAGAGCACCCCTCCTCCGAAGCAATGTTGTGAAGAAGTGGGAGTGTCTGAAACGGTAGGAGTCTCCTAAAGAGACAGGACAATTCCAAAGCTTTAGATTGATTGAAAATTTATATTTGATATGATATATACAGCATTTAGAGTTCTCATTTTAAGTAAGGTTTCAATCTCCAGCTCAGCTATTGACATAAATTCAGGCTTTCTAAATAAAGAAATTTAATGTGTCTAGATTTGACTTGGTAGAAACAGACACACTTAATCAGATGAGACAGAATTTACAGCTTCAAGCGTCACTGTTTTTCCACCTCATTTCAAAGCAGATGCTAAGTTTTGGACAGGGCTGGAACAACACTTTCTATTGTGCTCTAGTCAAAACAAGTCTGCAGTCATGGTTTGGCAAAATCTCACAGGATCTTTCATAATGAGACAGACATCCGATTAACTCAACCATTTAACAGGAAGCAACTGGCACAGGGTTGTCCTATTGCTCCAGGACAATAATAAGGTTCACACTGCAGGCAAAAGTAACCCAAACCAGATTATTACTCATATGTGACTCATATTGGATTTAATTTAACAGTCTGAAAGTGACAAATCCAATTTTTTTAAAGCAATATTGAATTAAAAATCTTTTGTGAGGTTGCTAACAATATCCAGCCCTAATGATCCTAAGCTACAGAACAGAAGTCCAGTTGCTTCATCTTTTTAAAAAACCTGGATGACTGAGACTTTACACCAGCTTGATGCTAATGGTGGTATACCAACGTGCTGGATCGTATCGACACTAGCCGGATGGGATTGATATTTGAGTTTGTTTCTATTTTCAGGTTACTCCTGTTAAAGAAAAAGTGTGATTCAGCACCCGAGTAGGCAGGAAGTAGCAAAAATCAAATGTAAACATTGCACAAAACAAGAACAGCATTAATGAAACACAGCAAATATCATTTTCAAACCAAAGCAATAGCACCATTTCTCTTGGTGCTGTGGATGAAGAATAATCCTGATAAATCAAGAATTAACTGTCACCTAATCATAAAACCCTGATAGGATTTCCAGGTTTTTTTAAGTTTATAAAGCTTTAAGTTACAAAAAAGTCCTTGGACAATATTCAGTTTCCATCAGCCCTCAGACTCACTGTGAGCTAAAGAGACATGTTTAATTTTAGTCAAAACACTGCAGCTTTTTAAAAGCACATTACATGGAAAGTGATGAAAACAGCAACTGAAGTGTTTCTGAACTGGATGTGCGCTCACTGTAACACGTTTGTTTAAATGGTCCTTTCCAAAGCAAACGTACAGCTGCACCGATCTAACACTAAGAAACTACTGAGGCTCAGAGCCTTTGTGATCTCACACACACACACACACACACACACACACACACACACACACACATAATGACAGGTTACATTCTGTACTGAAACTCTGCAAAGAAGCGACAGACCAGAGGCGGTGACGTTTGTGCTGAGAAGTTCAGCCTGGAAACACAAACCTGGTGAATCACCACCTAAATTTGGCCTCATGAACAGTTCTCCTTTTAACAACCATTTACATGTTTCCTGTGAAAGACAGGGGGGTGGGGGGGGGTGTTGAAGTCCTGCGGCCACGTCAGACTCACCAGTTTCTTGAACAAATGTCCCACAGTGACCTTGTCGTCCCACTGCTGTATGCTGGGTAAGAGGGCATCGTAGAACTCTTTGTGGATCTCGAAGATGTCCTGGATTTTGTAGAAGATGGTCTCTATCTGCTGCAGGGTCAGGACAGGCTGGGACGTGGTGGCTGTGGCTTTCAGAGGCTTCATGGGCTGTAGGAACAGAAAGCACAGGCAGTCAAACAACTGACAGGAGGAATGGATAGAGAAATGGAGAAAAAGAAACACCAAAAGGTTTTGAAATACAGATAAATTAGGTCAGAGTGTGTTGGATTTCAGAGCAGCCACTGAGGCGGGTTTGGGTTATCTGATCCAGCACCCAAAAGGCAAAAACTGTAGACAAATCAGTGTAATTTTAGGTCTTCATTTTACAGCTGGGTGACTTTTTATTCCCTCCCACTGTGATGTTTCTGAGCAGCGGGTTGCACACCAGCTCTGTTAATCCTGGAGATGTGTGGAGTGGTCCTGGTGGGAGGGAAGGAGAGCCTGAATTACAGCGAAAACAGAAAAGGTTTTGCGTCACTTCCGCTGGGCTCACGATGAGTCAGTCTCACACCGGGGCCTGGATGGAGGCGCATCAGACAAACTGCCTCTTTTTTTAAAAGCAGAGACTACAATAGCTGCAGGCACACACTTTGACACCCCTACACTGACACACACACACATATATATATACACACACACATGCATATACAACTTTTAATCGCAAGATATTTTTACGATTCATTTAATTGCAGTTTTTTTATAGAAACAAATACTTTACTATGGCTGAATGTGTATGTTTATATGTTGAAATACACTCCATCTGGGACACTTTCCTGTGTTTTTCTTTTTTTTTTTTTGCTGACAACTGGGACCTTGGTATCCATCTTTCATTCCTCATGTATCCCTCATTTGGAATGACAAAAAAAAAACTTTGTGATTTCTTGATTAATCTCATTATTATGCACAAAACTTAACTATGACTCCAAGATGTTAAGAGCATTTTTTAGGAATGCATTTTAAAAAATTAAACAAGTAAACCAAAGCAAGCCGATCTTACTTTTTCTATTTTTTCTCCAACACCTGGTTAGCACAGGCCGAGTGACAGTCGTGTTAGCGGTTAGCGTTAGCTTCCACTATATTTAAAAAAGATCTGTTTAGTGTTAGTGGAGCTAAGATTCTTGTTAATCGAATTAGTGGTTAGTGAAGCTAACTCTTTGGTTAGCTGTGCCCACCACTGCTGAGTGTGTAGAAATACACTGAACAAAAACGTCAAAGCATTAGCAAGCGCTAACTGAATGATTTTAGTATTTAATGGTTTTTAAAGCTTTCACCACAGAATGAACAACAAAGTGTGATAACTGCACACTCTAACTTTTGAACTGCCCAAACTTCTTTTTTCACCTATCACTGTTTTTTGTACATACACTCAAAAAAAAAAGAACGAAAGAATATTCATCTACTCAACTGAATTGAGTAAATCTAACACAATTGCTTCATGTTAACTTA